>CM076584.1:93168930-93804170 GCA_034641835.2 Pinus albicaulis | reverse complement strand
AAGGTTGCAGCCTTCTGCAGGTGGGTGCCTGCATGCTGGTATGAGTCTGCGCTAGTACAAAATTGTAAGAAGTTTTCTTTATAATAAATATTGAAGACGGAGACAACACCAACGATTTGGTTTCTCCCGAATTGGGTTTCCACCTTAAATGCGGTGTTCATATGTGTTGCTTATGTGTGATGGTTTATTCTATTATTACTGCACATGCTTACTGCTTACTAAACATCTGATGAATGAATGATGCAATGATCTAAGTAAAGAATTAAATGCATAATAAGATCTCTGGACATACGCAAGTTTTCTTAAGGATATCCGCATGCATACGCGAGTTGGGTTCAGTAAAGTAGTGTATGGTTTTAAGAGAAAGAAAAAGTAAAAAATTTTCAGTAAGCTCTAAATACTGATTCACCCCCCCCTCTCAATATTTTTCCCAACATAGACTTGTGCAAAAAATAGCCTGCAGGCCCACCTAGTGAAGGAGACTCTTTTCGCTAAGCTCATCATCTTGTTGAATCTAAACACTCCCTCTCAACAAGATATGGATTATCGTTCACCCCGATCCTGCCTCTATGGTATTCGAATTTGCTCCTGGTGAGCGCCTTTGTCAGAATATCTGCATCATGATCCTCCATAGGAATGTACTGAAGCAACATGATCTTCCGCTGCACACAATCTATGATATGATGATACCAGATATCAATATGTTTAGATCTATCATGAAGCACATGATTAATCGAGAGTTTAATGCAACTTTGATTATCACAATGTATCACTATAGGATCTAAATGTGAATCGAACAAACCAACTAGGATCTTCCTCATCCAGATAGCCTCACATGCAGCTTGGTTTACTGCCATGTATTCTTCTTCTGCTTAACTGAGTGCCATAGGTCTTTTTTTCTTGCTATACAAAGAAACTGTCGTAGATCCGATACTGAAAATCCCTCCTGGTGTGCTCTTTTTGTATGTTGGGTTTCCTGCCCAATATGCATCCATGAAGCCATGCAACTTCACCTCATCCATCTGTCTATACCATAAACCATACTTAGATGTGCCCCTGAGATACCTCAGGACATGCTTTCCTGCCTTCCAAAAGAGCTTGGTAGGCTTAACCATCGCTTTTGAAAGTTCGTTCACTGCATAGGATATGTTTAGTCTTTTATTAACTAAATACATGAGATAACCCACCAACTGTCAATAAATAGTGGAATCCACTACCTCTGTCGATGTAGCATCCTCTTTCCTCCAATTTCCTGGAAGAGGAGTGTCGATTGGCTTGCAGCCCTGCATGTGAAACTTCTCCAGTATCTCCCAAGAATACTTGCCTTGTGACACAAACATTTCACCTTCCCGCTGCCATATTTCTAATCCAAGGAAATAATGAAGGAGGCCCAAATCCTTCATCTCAAACTCATTTTCAAGATATGCCTTGCATGAATGTATCAACTGCTCATAGCCCGTTAGTATTAAATCATCAACATAAAGAACAATGATTAAAATCTTACCTTCAACCATAATTTGGTACAGGTTTGCATTCGCCTCACTCTTGGTGAAGCCAAGTCTAGTGAAATAGTTGTCGATCTGTGTGTACCAAGCGTGTGAGATTTCTTTAGCCCATATAATTCTCTTTTGAGCCTGCACACATGCAACTCGCTATTGGAGATCTCAAATCCTTCAGGCTGCTCAATGTACACCTCTTCCTCAATGATCCCATTAAGGAATGTAGTATTCACATCCATCTGATGAATGTGCCAACCCACCTGCGCTGAGAGAGCAAAGCATGGTACTTATGAAATAATATCGTGCGACAGGTGCAAAGTTTTCTTCGTAATCAATCCCCTTGATCTGTGAGAAGCCTCGGGAAACAAGTCTTGCCTTATACTTCTTGGTGCTCCTATCAGCAGCTTGATTTACCTTGTAGATCCATCTTGATCCTACAACTGATTTACCCACTAGCCTTGGAACAATATCCCAAGCACTGTTTCTAACAATGGAGTCATACTCCTCCACCATGGAATCTACCCATGTGGGCTCCTGCATTTCTTCTTCAAAAGAATATGGCTCTGTCACAATACACTTGCTCATAAGAGACATGTATCTAGTAAATTGGTTAGGTGACGTTCTTTTTCTGTGCTATGATGTAGGGACTCCTACATTCTGTGTCGCATCAAGCTTCAGCCTCTCAGCTTCTATGGTCTGCTTTCTGCCTTTTCTGATGTTTGGTTCTGTTGGAACACCTACTCCTCCATGGGTAGGTGTGGAATGAAAAAATTCACAATGGAGTCCAAGTGACCTTGGAATGTGAAACCAAGAGTCACACCATTGTACTATAAATGTACATCATGTATAATGGAAAAATATGAGAGCTACACGCTTATCCTTCTATTGTGTGTTGAGTCTCTTGTTGTGTGTGTTTATCTTTCTCATACACCATGTGTGTGTTTAACATGGTGTTTAACATGGTATCGCAGTTGAGAATTCCATAACCAGCTCAGCTTTGAGTGAGCCATTTGTGTTTATGGCCTATGCATATCTGCATGGCATTTTTGCAGCACTTAGAGAGTTTCTGCAATAGACATTTTTCTGCATTTAGAAAGGTGTTTTGAAGAAGAGAAGTAGTGGTTTTGAAGAAGAGCAGCACTGTGCATCTGAAGGTTCTCTAAATTCTGATTTTTTCTCTGCAATTTCTGCCTATTAAATTCTGCATTTTGAAGAGCTATTGGAATAGTGTTTCAAAGTGGGTTTCTTAAAGGAAAATTTCTGAGTTTTTAATTGAAAATTTCTGAGATTTCTGAATTTTCTGCTGCTATATCGCCCTCTACAATATTATGAAAAATTCTAGGTTTTTTTAATGAAAATTTCTGAGCTTCTGGACTGCATTTCTCTGCTCCAGTTTTAAAGTGCAATCTCTACTTTGTTTATTTTTTTTAAATAAATAAATAAAATAAAAATAAAAATTCTCTGCAACTTGTCCTTTCGACCCCCCCTTTACCCCTGCAACCCACATCTCTCCTCCCTACCCATGGCTACCTGCTCCACACTCCCTCAGACTTGCACTCGCACAACCCACCTACAATACCTACCCCTCTCACTGCCCTACCCACCCAACCTTCAGCCTTCCTAACTATGTATCCTCACCGCAACCTTGCAATACGTTACCCTCCGCACTCTACATCAACTTCTACCCCACCCCGTGGCCTCCACTCTTCACAGCACTCATACCGCCCCATCCTACATACCCACTCCCTTACAACCCTGTGCACTCCCCAATCAACCTAAACTTGCTCCCCTCTCAGTGCACTATCCCTTTCTCCCCGCAAACTCATCCCATGCACATAGCAGACCCACCTATAGCACTACGCTCACCCTGCGTCCCCCTAACCCCTTCTACCCTTACCCCTCTCACAGCGAACTCCTCCCCTCTCCTGCGCAGCCTCCTCCACGGCTCACTCCTCCTCAACGACCCTCCCTATGCTAATCCCCTCGCACGCAGCCCTGCAACCTTCGCTACCCACCTATGTCTACCCCTCTGCCCCCCATCCATTCGCTCTATCTCACGCGACCTGTAAACACACTCCGCCCCAATCCCATTCTTCATACCCACCCCCTCAACCATCGACACTCCCCTTCCCAACCCATTCCCCTCATACGCTCATACTATAATACTACTATGTTTATATAATACCGCCTCCTTTTAATACCCCTCCCATATATAATACTATTGTTTATAAAATACCGCCCCTCATTCTTTCCAATTTCAATCTTAATTTTTTAAATTCCCCCTCCCTTTTAATTAATCCCTTTCCCCCTCCATTTTTTAACTTCAACTTTTTATTTTTTAAAAAATAAATTCCTTTTAATTAATTCCCCCTCTTTACATTTTTTAATTAATCCAAAATTAATTATTAAAAAAAAAAACAATAGAGAGAGAGGAAGAGAGGAAGAAAATAGCAGAGAGAGAAAGTAAACAACAACAATTGAAGAAAATGAGGAAATGGCATGGACTATACACATAGAAGAAGAAAGTGAGATTTGCATTATGATTTGAAGGGTGATGTGAAGACAAGTTTGCCATCATTTTTAAAATAGCTCCTTGAAGAAAATTCAGCTGCCTTAAAGGCTTCTTGCATAGTGTGTTTTCAGCTGCACATTTACAAAATATTTTGCAGAGATTTTGTATTGAACTCACATTGTGAGTGAATATTGCTTCTTCATTCATAGTTGCAATATATATTTGAAGTGTAAATTTGAGTTGTTGAAAAATTGTCGGTATAAGTCATTGTTGCTTGCCGGTTAGACATCCAAGTCTATACCTTGAGGTCCTCCATCATTTGAGGAGCACATTTTTTACTTTGATATTTCCATAGTTGGAACTTCTTTGGAGTCATTTGTATTTGTTTGAAAGGAAGTTGAATCACATTGTAAAAGGGTGCATTTTCAGTTGAAGTCAACACCCTTTATTTTTGAGCCTAAGTTGTTGAAAAATGGCTAAAATCAATGAGGCATTAGAGTTTTTGAATAACCTCAATCATTCCAATGTTTATGATATGATAAAAATGAGCAAGAATGCTCTTTGTAACATTCAAAGTTGTTTGCAAGATGCACAAGAGAATATTGAGTTTTCGCAGTTGGAACCTGAGCTTCAACAAGATGAACTTCAGCAAAAGAGTCACCATTCTGAACCTGTTTCTATTCAGAAGATTGAGAAGGAATCCCATCAGCAGCAAGTTAGTAAAGTTGAAGTCGATTCACATTCAGTTCCCTGTACAAGAGCAGATTTACATGTAGATGCAGCAGTTCAACCTGCACTTCTCAAGCCCATTATCATACCTTGGGAAGATCTTGTCCACAACAAGCACATAACTGGTCTTGGATATGACAAGGATGTGTCCTTTCATATTCCAGACTACACCAAGCCCATCATATTTCAGAGTGTCGGATTCCTGTATGACAGTTCACCTGCAGTTTTTTCAGATCTTCCTCCACTTCCACAGCAGATTGTAAAATGCCAACACTGTGATTGAGTTGCCCATATGAAAGATCACTATTTTCATCTTCATCCATGAAAGCACTATGGTCGACACACCCATTCTTCAGAGAGATGCTTCAGAAACAAGCCACCTGCAAGAACAAAGATTCATCTTGGATGGATCGCTTCTTGGTAATGGGAATCAGCAACCAAGAAGATGTTTAAATCACATGTCAGAACATGTTCACGAATATTGAGAAAACTTGCAGTTGAGTTTTCTCCATCATCTTACCTTTTACTTGATAGGGGGTAAAATGGTGGTCAAGTACAAGCTTCGACATCAGATCAAGCGAGCCTGAGCCACAATCTCTCATTCCATGTTCAGAGTTGTAGCCAGAGACACAGCAGTTCAAGCGAGCCTGAGCCACAACTCGTCATTCTAGATTCAGAGATGTAGCCAGAGACACGGATGCCCATGAGCATGCCTTTGGTTGGTGGACAACCTTAAACCATCATCTTTGGTTGGTGGACAGCCTTAAACCATCACAGGTTGTAGACCTCCCTTCTTTTAGGTTGAAGGTCTCACTTTCATATATGAGGGACACTTCCTCTAGCAGAAGCCTTCAGCTTCTTGCCAGCTTTGGTTGAATTCCAGGAAATGCTTCAAGAATTCCAGTGTTTTTGGTCATCCTTAAACCATCATAGGTTGTAGACCTCCCTTCTTTTAGGTTGAAGGTCTCCCTTTTTTATGAAGGACAATTCCTCTAGCAGATGCTTTCAGCTTCTTGCCAGTTTTGGAAGAGTTCCGGGAACTGCAACAAGTATTGGGTTCCATTGTTGGTGGTCATCCTTAAACCACCTCTTTTTGCCAAAAGTTTAGAGAGTTGACTCAACCCAAGTGCTGCCATGTATACTTTGCAGATTTGTATTACAACTCTCTTCTTGGACTCACACATACCCCTTCGGATTAAGGGGGGGAATGTTGGAACACCTGATCCTCCATGGGTAGGTGTGGAATGCGAAAAGTCACAATGGAGTCCAAGTTACCTTGGAATTTGAAACCAAGAGTCACACCATTGTATTATAAATGTACATCATGTATAATGGAAAAATATGAGAGCTACATGCTTATCCTTCTATTCTGTGTTGAGTCTCTTGTTGTGAGTGTTTATCTTTCTCATACACCATGTGTGTGTTTAACATGGTGTTTAACAGGTTCTACATGAGTGGACTCCTCTACTCCATGAACTTACTCTTGTGGCTGATCCACATCCGGAGGCTCATCCTTTGGAACAGGCAGTTCCTTCACTACATGCAAGTCTAGCTCCCTCTTAAGCATAGATTGTGCAGCACCCACGATCATTCTATTCTTCCTCTCCGTGACCCCATTCTACTGTGGGTTATGAGGTGCTATGATTTCTCTTTGAATTCCTTCTTTGCTACAGAAGTCTTTAAATTCGCTTGAGATATTTTCACCATCATTATCACTCCGTAGAGATTTCACTTGCTTCCTCAAATCCTTCTCCACCGATGATTTAAACTCACAGAACTTTGAGAATGTTTCACTCTTCTTTTGCATGAAGAAGATCCAACATCTACGACAATATTCATCAAAAAATATAACATAATACCTGTGTTTTTATGTTGAAGCAACCAAGAAAGGTCCACACATGCATGTGTGAATTCTCTCTAGGATAACCGAAGTGTGGTTCTCCTTCTCATAAAAGGTGGTCTTCACAAACTTACCCATAGTACATCCCTTGCACTAATCTGACTGCGCAAGAGTACCCTTGGGAAGTCAAATAGAAATATATTGCAAAATCTTCAAAGTACCATGGTGAAGATGGCCCAATCTCTTATGCCATAATTTTCCCTCATCCCGGCTCACCACTTCTTCTGATTTTCCCACCATTGCAGCACAACCATATACCTCTAGATTCTAGAGATTCTTATATCGAATCACTATATTCTTGGTTTGACTCGTTTTTTTATGTCAAAGGAAGGCTTTTCCCTCACTGAAAACAACATCATAACCTTTGTCTTCCAACATTGTGACTGAGACCAAGTTCTTCTTCAAACCTGGAACATGCATAAAATCCTTCAACAAGAATGGATTACTAGACTTCCTCTCAAAGGTAATGGTCCCAATGTCGGTCACACTATATCAACCATCATCACCCATCTCTATATGCATTTGGAGGTCCTTCTCCTCCAAGTCACTAAAAACTCCTTGTCTCTTGTCATATGGAACGATGCAGCACTATCAAGATACCACACCAATCCCATATAGCTTGAAACCAATCATGCGATCAAAGAGAAATCAAGTTCAAATTGCGAGGCTAAGGCCTCTCCAGCTGCAGCTCCAACGACCTTCTTGTTCTTCTTCTTCTGTGGGAAGTTAGTGGCGAAATGCCCATGTTCGTGACAGTGAAAACGCTTCACTTTGGACAAATCCTGCTTCTTGCCTTTAGCATCGGATTTTGAAGGAAATTTCTTCCCCATCCCTTTCCTTTCTTTGGCAGCCAAAGCGCAATTCTCTTCATCTTCATTCTTCGATGAAGAGCCATCATTTTTACCTCGCCTTATCTCCTCCTGCACAAGATCCGACCAAAGTCACTCCCATCCCGATAGTTTCTCCCGTCCATTGACAGAGTCTTCCTAGCTATGCCAACTCTTCGGAAGCCCAAGGAGAGCCAAGCTCACCAAGTCTTCATCATCAACAGTAATCCCCACACTTCCCATTTCATCCCTACAGTGGACAAACTTCGTGAGATATTTTGGAATATTGTCGCCCCTCTCCATTTTTATTTTTCTGAGCTTGTCTTTCAGCGCCAACTTCCTCTGGTGGTTGCTTCTTTAGAAAAAATCTGTAAAATCCTTCTACATTAAGAATGGAGTGTCTTTCCCGTGAAGGCTAGACAAAATATGGTCCTTCGCACCTTCCAAAAAAATTCTTCTTGTCTTTTCTACCTTCTTTTTCCATACATCAAGTAATGAAGCATCGCTAGATCCCGACTTAGGAACATCGCTCTCGATGAACTCCTTCATTCCATTATCCTCCAGAACCACCTCCATCCTATCCTTCCAGGCTATGTAATTTGAGCTCCCATCAAGGGAATACTCCAATCGCAACCCATTGAAATACATTTCAATGTATACTCAACTTTTGCACCAAGTATTTTCTGTAGCAAATTTAAATTGTCCACCAGCACAAACTCAACAATTCTTCACAATTGCAATCTTCAAGAATTAACATTGCTCCAATGCCATGTAGAAATTATATACAAGATGCATGCATATATCCAGATTCTCCTGATATAACAATATTTATCTTCTTGCTAAATATAGAATCCTTCCATTGTTAATATTTTGCAACAATTAAAATCAATTGCAAACACACGAAGCAATAAAAACAATCGCACATAACACATTTGTTTAACAGGAAATCCTGAAGCTGAAAACCCCAACTATCATATATTATGTATCATAGATATCATGTAACAATCTCATACAAATCTTAGTACATCAAGCTCTCAGTACAATCAATCGTCACACACTAATCAGAAGAAATCTGTAAATCCATGCACCGATTTATTGCGACCTGCTAGCCTACCTCCACTGTGCAATCCCTACTGAAGAATAGCTCTGAATGAATTAAATTTCACTTGCCTTGTCTTCACAATCCTCATTGGAAACTCCAATGTGTGTTTGGTGCAATCAATGCATCACTATAGTCACAACAGATAGTCCATCTTGCCCTTTCACTTATCTCTCCACTGGGTCTCCACTGGAACTGACATGCACTGTAGTTAATTGTTGTATTTTTTAGTTGATTAATGAGTTATCATTTATGAATTAATTAACTAATTAATTCACTCCAATCTCACTGGTGTATCATTTAGTTAGACTAGATACAAATATCTCAACTAAGTTTAACTCCAATAATTGAGTTAAACTTAATAACAACTCCATGAACTACTCTTCCAACTCTGTCATAATTTTTCCACTTCAGTTCTAACTGAGTCCTCCATGCATGAACCACCAATAAATCCTAGGAATTGCGTAATTCCTGCATCCCACTTATTTGCCAAAACTATGCACTGAAATTAAGTGCTCCAAGAGAATAAGTTGTTGTTTATTGTCAGATTATTATTAAGAGATAATAATAATCGACACTTCTATTTTTAGATCAATGATCTATAAATAGGCTTCGCCAAATATTCTGAAAATAGAATTTCATATATTTTTCCAACTTGACCAACCAACCACAAATAGCATCCTGCAACTTCTGAAATATGATCACCATGTCTAAAAATAGACATAGTCTAAAAATAGACTTGCACCAAAAATAGCCTGCGGGCCCACTTAGTGAAGGTGACTCTTTTCACTAAGCTCATCATCTTGTTGAATCTCAACAAAGTGTAATAATTCTAATCATCGAGTTAACTAACATATGGAAACAAAATGTTAATCATCTAACATAATCATCAACAACATATAACATCGATCATGCATATAACATGTTACTACCATGCATGACTAACCCACACATGTGCATATGACTAAATTGATTAATTAACATCTATCATGTATGTAACCATAACAACAATAAGCATGTACATAAACCTAATTCATATAAAAATCCATTAACTAACATACATGCATGCCAAACATCCAAACTTGTATGACGACATGCTCTTGCCTCAAGGTCCAATGCTGCGACTTCACTTTGATGCCCTGCATCTCCTGCTCTATCTCAACCAACACATTGTGATCATAACATACTAATATCATCATGTTGACCTAATTGCATACAATGACCTTTTGCACAAAAAAATCAATCAAACCAATGCAAACTTGACAATATGCTCCCACTTGACATGTATACCCAATCATGAATGAACAATGCATGTCCCACGTCTAGCATCACATAAGCAAGCATACATGAACAACACACTGCTCATTCAGTCCAAGGGTTGAACCATGATCTGATACCACTCTATAACACTCTCTTCCCACATCTACCCAAGTAACCATCCAACCAGCGTAAACATGTGACAATAGGCTACTAATATTATATTCAACCTCCTAGATAAATTTCAGGAAGTGGAACTGACAGAAACATGACAGGTAGACCTCTTCAGGAGTAACCAAACCTTCCAAGGTATTGTTCACACAGGAGGATTGATTTATGACCCATTTAATACTTAGACGTAGGCATGTAAGTGGAAGGGAGCGGTTATAGACCCTGTTGTGGCCTTGAAATTCGTTGCAACAACATGGGGGATGACCACCCGGTCTGTACCTTAAAGCAGTTCCCTTTTTGTTTAGAATGGTGGCTCTGAATTGTTTAACTAGGTCCAGTTACCTTCTCTCAATATCCATTGGCTTAAAATATGACTTTTATCTATTAATGGGAAAGATACATTAGATCATTTCTCTTGTCGATCGGACAAGAAAGTGATCATTAAGCTAATTTGGGCTTAGCAAGGCCACAACTAAAGTTTTGCCTCTTTGAGAAGAGGATTTTTTAGGGATGTAGAATTTAATCTAAATGCAATATTATTCTAAGATGCAAGAAAAATAAAATATTTTAATCCTATCTCAAATAGGAAGATATATATCTATCCCAACTGAGAGTGAGATGTTTTAAAATAATTGAGATTTAAATATATTGTTTTAAATGAATATCAAGCTAATGAAGTAGTTCAATTAACTGATATTGTGAATACCAAACACATTCTATTTAGAGACCTCTTAACTGAAATAATTAATCAATAACACTAAGGTAATAGTTCTCAAAATTATATTGATCATTTAATTAGTAACTTGAATAATTAAACAATAAAATTTAGAAATAGTTCACAACATATCACTATTCAATAAATCAGTTTTACAAGACATATTTCTGAGTAAATAGTTACTCAGAAATCAAAATTCAGCCCATAAGAGTAGACATAAATAATAACATAAATTGAGGAAAATTACTCATACCGACAGAAGTGCATAATTATGCGAGTAAATTGACACATTTCTGTTATCATAAAATGAAACCAGCATTTAAAATAATAGTATTCTAAGTACCAATTTCTTAATTCCATTTCTCCAGCTCCGGTCTCTAACAGTCTTTTACACTGCCTTAACTTCTGAGTTCGAAATCAGAGCTACAGTAGTGCAAGACTCTGTTCATTATACATAAATCAAAATGTAAAAGAAAAACCTCAATAATATCCAGATCTGAGATTCTTCTCCTCTCACCCTACACCTATAAATCCATATTACAGAAGTGCTTTTATAATTCTAGAATTGCGGAGAAGAGAATCCCCTATTACATTTTGCAATCTACTATTTATAATATTTACAAAAGGATTTCTTCATAAGAAAGTTTGTTTGAAGAGTAGTTTTTATCAATCAATTTTCATCGGTTCAAATCATATTATTCAATTTCTGGAGCCTTCTCATTCATTGAGATCTTCTTCTTCTCATCTCTTCAACTGTTTTCCTGCAAAAACAAATCAAAAACAAAATTAAAATGCAAAAATTAAATCAAAATGTCAAATCTAGAAATTAAAATAAATCCAATTAAAAATTGATTAATTAAATAATTAAAAAGGAAATATAAGTTTTCTTTTGATGTATGTGCTAATCTAATTGGCCAAGGAGAATACAGACGAATGGATCTGCACTTATAATAAGTTGTGGCAAATGAAAATGCAAAAAAAAACTCAGAAAATTAGTTTTGTTTAAAAATTCAAAGCTTGACCTTTTGCTTAATTTTAGGCCCAATAAATGATCAAATATGGAAATTAAACCTCTTCAAGAATAATCTCCATCATTTTCTCTTTCCAACGAGTTCTCATGGGTCTCATTTCACCAAGTAAAACTCCATTTATGAGCCTCTAAAGTTGGTATATTAAAATTGCCAAAAATCTGAAATTTTTATTGCTTGGGTTAAAAAATAATAAAAAAAAATATTAAATTCTATTCCTAAATTAGATTATAATATTTAATTACTTAACACTAATTAATTTCAATTATATTATTCTTCTAATTTAGTTATAATCTAATTCTAAATTAAGTTATAATTATCTTTTAAAATATTATAATTACATTATTAATTTTAATTAATAAAAACTAATTGAAAATAAAATTAAACTAATTTAAAAAAAAATGATTTATTGATTTAAAATATTAAAATATTATATTAATATTAGAATTTAAATTATATTAAATTTATAATTAAAATATAATATTGATTTATAATATTATATAATAAAATTTATTTTAATTAATAATTCACAAAATATAAAAATGCACACCACATGAGAGAGAGAGAGAGAGGAGAAGTGGAGGGATAAGATCGAAGATAGTGGAGGGACGGAGGTAAAATTAAGTGACACGGAAAGCAGGGGTCAATCGCAAATCGCATTTAAAGGCTTATCGCAAATCGCACTTGGAGACAGTTAGCGATAAATGTTTCGCAACAAAACAATAAGATATGTGATGTGCGACAGAGTGATGTGACGGTAGGCAAGTAAGGGTCCCACATAATATCGAATCAGTGTTTCAAAAGGGTAGCACATGAATGTGATGAAGATCTTTTATGATGGATGATATGCCAAAGAGTAAGGGGTCCTACCAAAGGTTTTAAGAAGTGGTTTGATGGGTGGCGGAGCTATAACATTGAAATTTCGAAAGTTAAAATAAGTGGATTTTGGGGATTAAATGGGATTTAAAGAGTTAAACTATGGGTTTTAAATATAGTTTAACTTATGAAGTATTTGGATGTTGGGAAAAAGGTGAAAAATAATAAAAATGAGGTGAGGTCAATATTTACAATAAATGACAATTTTAACTAAAAATATTAAAATATTGGTACACTTTATACATGGTTGTTAACCTAAGTGAGAAAATGATCAAAACTTCAAAGGAGTGTCATTTACAAACCGTTTGACTAATTGAAGTGAAACAAGCATCGTTGGAAAGCTTATGAAAAACCAGATTCAATGAAACAATCAAAATTGAAATCTGGTAAAAATGAAAAAATGATAAAATTACAGAATAATTAACTTAATCAAAATCCTAAAAAGTGTTTAGCCAAAAAAATTGTAGAAAGGGTCCCCATTATTTGAAGTACATAAGTAAAAAAAGGGAGGGTTGTGCTTTACCTCAACTATGGTGACATGCAGGAGAAGAACTAGTTATCTCTGATTAAAGATAATGAACTTAAATTTACCTAAAGGTTAAAAATAATGGAAATCACGAAATCGTCTAACAGTAAAAATTTCCATAGGTCCCACATAAATAGATTAAGTAATATGAGTTTGTAAATATAAGTACTTAAATCAGATTTGAGTACAAGTGATGAATCCAAATTTGGGGAATTTTTTATTTTTTTTTATTTTCCTCATGTGAAAAATAGAATAAGGTAGAGATAGGAGTTTTTGATAAAGCATATATCCATTTTGTGATTGTCTCTGACATTGCTCCGCTACTAGTGAGCCTGAACAATACCCCGACAAAGTTGTCTTTTATGCCATACAAGCCTAGTCCCACTGCCAACTAGCGTCCATAGCCCCGATAGGTTTACTTGTATTTCCTATGCTTCCTCTTTTCACGCTTTTGATAAGGGCATTTGCAAGTTTTTAGTTTATGAAGTATTTGAGTGAAAGAGGTGGGATGGTAATAAGGATTTTATGTTTAATGGACATAGTACTTTCATAATATTTGCTCCAATTTGTTTCCCTGCAACTATCAATCAGAGGCTTTTTAATTATGTGGAGGGGTGGGAGGGATTCATTGTATTAAACTCAAATCAGTTCTTTCCTTGAAAAATTAAACTCAATCACTTAGAAAGGATGTGTTCTCTTCCTGAAAAATACTTAAATCAAGATGAATTTATGGTTCCATAAAGATATGCCTTTAATGATAAATGAAATTCACTTAATGGATAAAGTAAAAGGTTTCCCATGTATTTCAACAACTGTAAGGTAAGAAAAATTCCTTTCACATAAATCATGACAAAATCACCAAAATCAAATCAAAACTGAAAACAAAAGAAAAATAATTCATAAAGTAAAGTAAGAAAAGAAATCAGCAAATAAAAAATGAAGAAAGAAAAAATTGAAAGAAAAACAAAATATAAGAGCTAAACCCTAACAAGATTGCTTATATGAATTTATCAACAAAGGATTATAAAAGAAAATAAGCATATGTACGTTCATTCCTATGTTGAAATTTTAAAATTTTTATCTTGTAGAGTTATATAAAAATGAGGCTCTCAAAATATAGAAGGTGAATAACATTTATGATAGATAATATGTTGAATGAGAAGTTTATGTCTATTGCAAATTTTCTTTTTCAAGGAAAAACCTGCATAAAAGCATCTTAACTATTTTCTAATAAAAATAATGCTTAAAGAAATAGACTGAAGGTTTAGAAACTCCCCAGTCTAGCTGATTCAATGAGGATCATTATTTCTTCACTCAAGAATCTCAAAGAGAAAAAATAAGTTTTGAAAACTAATCTGGTAAAGGCTCGAATGGTTCATGAATGCCTGTAGAAACATAGTTCAAGATCAACAAAAATAAAACAAAAATGAAGAAATGGAAATAAATGAAAGTGGACACATGAAACTTACCATTGTAGAAATGCATTTAATATTACCTGAGAAAGATGATTTTCTCCAATGCAAGTTAACTTCTTTATTTAATTAGAATTAATAGCATGAAGAAGTTTTATTTACCCAAAATAATTATTTATTAAATTTAAAGTAAAACAAGTAGTAAACTAAAAGAAAGCAATGTTTCATGTTCAAGGAATCAGAAATAAAATGTATCTATCAGAAATGAGGGTGAATATGTGCTTCTTTATGAATTGAAATAATGAATGTTCTTTTTGCTTCTTCCATCCTGAATTTATATCAGCCCCAAAGTATTGAAATTGACTCAGAATCTCGAATAATGTAATAGTATATAAATAATATTTTAATCTCTATATGATATGGAGAAAAATTTAGAATAAAATAAAATTTAAAAATATGAATTAATCATCAGTACATTACCTTACTAAATTTTTCACATCGCGAGATTCTTTTCCATGCATAGCTTAAAATCTGTGACTTACACTTTTGTCGATATGTGATTGAGCTCTTTCCATAATAATTTAAAAGATAATGGTGGAAAGCTGAATATCGAAATTTATCGCATCAAAATATCTCGAAGCCAAAGCTTTATTTTAGTTTACCAATGTGATATAATTTTTTTTGGTGGCAGTATCGTGAGATGAGCATGTGCAATGGGAAATTGCAAAGGGATGAATGCGATATTGAAGAATAGTCATATCGGAAGATTAATGATTATGAATGAAATGAGACGCCAATATTATTCTTGCGATAATGAAAATGTGGTAAATTACTAATGCAACGTGACTGCAAATATCAAAATATATGTGTGGAACATTGGTTTTGCAACCCATACAAACAGTGACCAATTACACATGGTTGCACTTCGCATATTTTATAACATACCTTCCTGCATATTTCACAACTTAACACTTTCGCAATTTTGTGATGTTGCGATTTCACAATTCGCAATGAACTCCACACCGCTCGTTGCAATTTTTATTGTTTAACATATTACTTATCTTGTGCGATCTGCAATATGTGTATCATTGCATCATAATATCCTTACCTTGTCATTTATCGCATCACAACTAATATAACTTACCGGGTGAGGTTTTAACAATAACCACTAAAATTGCCAATATGGGAAATGTAATTTCGTTGATGTGCCGATGTGTTTTGAAGAACAAACCCTATATTTTTATTATATGAATTTTAATTTCATATCAGATCCAGGGCATCGTAACTTTTAAATATATACCCCTACCAAATTTTTGATTTATAAATGGACGTGCTATCTGTATATAAAGAGGATTTAAATGTCATATTGGGTTCGGGTTATATGAACATCGCAATTTTGGCAAAGTAATTTTATCATAAAATGAGCAAGAATGAATATCAGAAGATATGCATCGCAGGTTTCTTACGAGGAATCATTAAGAGTTGCCTCTGATCAAATGTTATGATATAGATAATGTGATATCAGATGGATAGATCATCGGAGATCGGAGGGAATGAGAATATCGGGAGATCGGATATATTTAGTGTATGATCATTTCAGAGCTTCCGATATGCGATTTTCAATATATAATGAGCCATATGTGGGGTCGATGATTTCTTAAAATATTCAATTAAAAAAGAAAGTGAGTGATTTAACTTTGCCTTATATTAAATAACCCTTTAATAATTAAATGTCGAAATTTTTTTATTGGAAATTAATTTTATAAGAACTTTCTTATAAAGAGAATTGTGAAATAAAATGATCTGATATGATTATTCTGGCGATTTATTAAGTCTTATAAGGATTTCAATGAATATAAGAAAAATTTAGATATCCTTCAAATTTCATATGAAATCATAAATACTTCCCTGAACATGTTGCATATTCGAGAAAAGTTGCCTGCTTGCTTATCTTGAGTCTTCATAATCAATTCAATGAAGATCTGCAAATGAAGCAAAATAGAAATAAGAAACAACCTTTGAAATTAAAATAACAATAGATGATGATGAACCTATAAACAAATACCTATTTTGAGTGTAAGTTTACCTTATGAATCTTCAAATTCTCTAAATGTTTCTCAAAAGTTGCATAAGTTCAACATCACCTTCTTATTTTAATCTAAAATGCTAAGTAATATTCTGAAATTACATCATTTCCAAAATTACATCATTTCCAAAATTACATCAGAAGACAAGAGTGGTAAAAATGAGTTCTTAGAATTACTTATGAATCAAAAATTGTCAAGTGGTAGAAAACTCATGAAATTTTTTCATGTATGATCAATGTTATGAATTGTGATAAAACAAGAAAATTTAAGTCTTGACAAATAAGTATGATTCGATAATTCAAGAACTTCTAAAATTCTCTAGGTTGCTTTTCTATAATTGAAATCGGATGCTCAAAAGAAATTTGATTCATTACTTGTTTTATTCAAAATCTGAAATAATGAAATAAATGAAAACAAAAAAGAAAATTAATCTATTCCTATTTCTAACTTAATGAAGGAAACATGATTGGGTATAGTCATACTTCCAGTGTAACCATGTAAGAATTTTAATTCCTGCATGTATGTACATGTCGAACATTAGTAAAAAAGAAAATATAATTAATCTAAGAAAACTAAATCTGAAAGCATAATGTATCTTTATTGTTAGTAGCTTATTCACCATTACCTTCTTTTGAAATGTCCTTTCCAACTGAATTTCAATTGGATCATAGAAATCAGAATGGATTTCCATTATTGAGTTGGAGAGGTTTAAAAGAGAAGATGACAAACCAGGTTGTAGAAATGGTCTTTCAGAAACAATGGCCTGTGTGATTTTGTTAGTGTTATGTCTAAGTGCTAAAGCATTAACAATCTTCCCTAAAGGAAAACTTTCCAAATGACTTTCAAATGAGTCAATGAAAAATGGAAGGAAGTGTGTTAGTTCCAACAAAAGATTATTAATTGAACTGGGTTGTTGCTCACATTGTGAAAATATACTCTCTTGTTGGCAATGCTCTTGAGAAGTAAGAAGTAATTGATAAGGAATGAACATCAATTGAAATTGGAAGTTTAATAACTTTTGATGTTGACAATTATAATTTGAATATTCATTTTTCCCTTGGGGAAATGCATCAATTGAGTGTATATTGAGTTGTTCAACATGCCAGCACAAAGTATCTAAAAATCTAGGACCAAAAACAAAAAATAAATCTAGAGTTAAAATTAAATGTTGAAAAAATAACAAAATTGAATCATAGTTTATACTAGTGTTACAATTATTGTTACAACACAATTGAGAGTGACTTAAGTAATTTCCTCTTCACAATAATTGGGCAGAATAATGCATTAGAATGATTTTCGATACCCACTTGTGAATTAGAGAGAAGGATCTGACTCTGAATAGGAATGTGAGTTTGATCATCATATATATCATAGATTGGAATGGTTTCTTGAATGCTGAAATCATAAGTATGACTATTTGTTTGAAAATGAGAACTATTTGGAACAATTTCCAAATTAGATTGTTCTTCATTTTCACATGTGATTAGACTTAGATCATGAGGATTCAATTTTAAAGAAGAAAAATCAATATCCTCAATGTCAAAGTAACTATCATAAATGACCTCAAGACATTCATTAGAATTCCCTTCCATCTTATTAAATGTATTAAAACAAGAAGGAATATTTAGCTCATGTTCATTAATGCCATAAGAATGATCATTAATTAATTCTTTATCTCGATAAAAACTAATTGTAAATTCATTTAGATCAGAATCTATGTTTTCTAAAATATCCTCAATGTAAAGAGAGGTTAAATTTCTATTAGAAAAATTATCAAGATAAAGAGAAAAATATGAATCCGAAACAATGCATTTGAAAATGTCTCTATTTGAGCACTGTGGTGCATTTTCTTCATTGCAATTTTCAGATTTAAGATCATTTACTTGGCTACTTATGCATTCTTGAAGAATGTTTCTTTGTTGATATGAATTTGGAATTTTCTCATCATGAAAGAATTCATAAATTTGTACAGCAAATTGCATATTATTGGAAACTTTAATTGGTGCTAGTACTTGCCGGATTATGATCTGATTTTCTGATTCTAATGCACACTAATTTTCAGATTTCAAAGCGGTATCTTCTTCAATACTGCGGTTAATCTTTTCTTGCAATTGATCAGTGAAATTTTCCAAGCTTCGTGACTTAGATTCATGGATATGTGAAGGTGCACCTTGATCTTTCTCAACACTGTAGGAAGTATACATTAATTGAAGGAATTGATTGTACACAATAAAAGCTATTTCATCATCATTTATTTGTACCTCCATATTGGAATTTTTACTTATGTCAATAAATTTAGGAGGAGATTGATCAAAGATTGAAATAATTTCACATTGAATATGAATGGAAGAAAGAGAGAAAATATTTTCAAACCAATCTAATAATTCTTCTTCCGAAGGTTAATCTTCAATTTTAAATTTTAAACAATTTAAACGAAACCTGATGATAAAATCAATTAAAGACTCACCTTCAAACCTTCATAGATTTTCAAAATCGTCACATACCTATTCGTAGATATATCCATAAAATTTACAAAAGAAGATTGTAATAAATTGTTCCCAAATGTGGATTGAGGCAAGTGGAAGTGATTTACACTAGTTTCTGGCTTTTTCCAAGAATGTAAGAGTAAAAATCCTGCATAAAATACCTTCATGAATTTCATGAAATATAGAATTTGAAAACTTTTGAATGAATTGTGAAGTATGATTAAATGCAGAAGTATTCCTCTTACCGTTAAACTTTACTTGAGACAAGTGTCTTACTATTTATGGTGGAGTATTAGAAGATGCTCATCCAGAAATACAACTCCAAATTGGAAGTTTTAAAGGAGTAACTGTAATAAAGATAAAATATTAGAATACAAAAACTCCCAAGGAAAACAAGTCTCATGCCCTCCTTCTAGCGCCAAAATGTTGTGGCTTTGAAATTCGATGTAACAACATGGGGAATGACCACCCGGTCTAGACCTTAAATTAGTTCCTTTTCCATTTAGAATGGTGGCTCCGACTGGTTTAACTATGTCCAGTCACCTTATCTCAATCTCCATTGGATTAAAATATGACTTTTATCTATCAATGGGAAAAGGACATTAGATCATTTCTCTTTCTGATCAGACAAGAAAGTGATCCTTAAGCTAATTTGGGCTTAGCCAGGCCACAACTAAAGTTTTTCCTATTTGAGAAGAGGACTTTTTAGGGATGTAGAATTTAATCTAAATGCAATATTATTCTAAGATGCAAGCAAACAAAACTATTGTAATCCTATCTCAATTAGGTATATATAGATCTATCCAAACTGAGAGTAAGATGCTTTAAAATAATTAAGATTTAAATATATTTGTTTTAAATGAATATCAATCTAACGAAGTAGTTCAATTAACTGATATTGTGAATATCAAACACATTCTATCTAGAGACCTCTTAACTGAAGTAATTAATCAACAACACTAAGGAAATAGTTCTCAAAATGATATTGATCATTTGATCAGTAACTTTTATAATTAAACAATAACATGCGGAAATAATTCACAACATATCACTATTCAATAAATCAATTTTATAAGACATATTTTTGAGTAAATAGTTACTCAGAAATCAGAATTCAGCTTATAAGAGTAGAGATAAATAATAACATAAATTGAGGCAAATTACTCATATCGTCAAAAGTGAAAAAGTATGCAAGTAAATTGACACATTCCTGTTATCATAAAATGAAACCAGCATTTCAAATAATAGTATTATCAATACCAATTCATTAAGTCCATTTCTCTAGCTCCGGCCTCTAACAGTCTTTTACAATGCCTGAACTTCTACTTTCAAAATCAGAACTATAGTAGTGCAAGACTCTGTTCATTATACATAACTCAAAATGTAAAATAAAAACCTCAATAATCTCCAGATTTGAGATTCCTCTCCTCTCACCCTACACCTCTAAATCCCTATTACAAAAGTGCTTTTAGAATTCTAGAATTGTAGAGGAGAGAAGCCCCTATTACATTTTGCAATCTGCTATTTATAATATTTACAAAAGAAATTCTTCATAAGAAAGTTTGTTTGAAGAGTAGTTTTTCTCAATCAATTTTCATTGGTTCAAATCATATTATTCAATTTTTGGAGTCTTCTCATTGATTGAGATCTTCTTGTTCTCATCTCTTCAACTGTTTTCCTGTAAAAACAAATCAAAAACAAAATTAAAATGCAAAATAAAATCAAAATGTCCAATATAGAAATTAAAATAAATCCAATTAAAATTTGATTAAATAAATAATTAAAAAGGAAATATAAGTTTTCTTTTGATGTTTGTACTAATATAATTGGACAAAGAGAATATAGATGAATGGATATACACTCATAAGAAGTTGTGGCAAATGAAAATGCAAAAAATAAAACTCATAAAATTAGTTTTGTTTAAAAATTTGGAGCTTGATATTTTTCTTAATTTTAGACCCAGTAAATGATTAAATCTAGATATGAAACCTCTTCGGGAATAATCTCTATCATTTTATCCTTCCAATGAGCTATCATGGGCCTCATTTCGCCAAGTAAAACTCCATTTATGAACCTTTAAAGTTGGTATATTGAAATTGCCAAAAATTTGGAATTTTTGTTTCTTGGGCTAAAAATTAAAAAAAATAAATTAAATTCTAATCCTAAATTAGATTATAATATTTAATTAATTAATACTAATTAATTGTAATTACATTATTTGTCTAATTTAGTTATAATCTAATTCTAAATTATTTTATAATTATCTTTTAAAAGATTATAATTACATTATTAATTTTAATTAATAAAACTAATTGAAAACAAAATTAAACTAATTTTTAAAAAATGATTTATTGATTTAAAATATTAAAATATTATATTAATATTATAATTTAAATTATTATAAAATTATAATAAAAATATTATATAATAAAATTTATTTTAATTACTAATTCACAAAATATAAAAATGCACACAACGTGAGAGAGAGAGAGGAGTGGAGGGATAAGACAGAAGATAACGAAGGGATAATGGTAAAATTAAGTGACGCGGCAAGCAGGGGTAAATCGCAAATCTCATTTAAAGACTTATCACAAATCGCACTTGGATACGTTTAGCGATAAATGTTTCACAACAAAATAATAAGATCGATGTGCGATGGAGTGATGTGACGGTAGGTAGGTAAGGGTCCCACATAATATCGCATTGGCGTTTCGGAAGGGTAGAACATGAATGTGACAATGATATTTTGCGATGGCCGATATGCGAAAGAGTAAGGGGTCCTACCAAAGGTTTTAAGCAGCGGTTTGATGGTTGGCGGAGCTATAACATTGAAATTTCGGAAGTTAAAATAAGTGGATTTTTGGGATTAAATGGGATTTAAAGCATTAAACTATGGGTTTTAAATATAGTTTAACTTATGAAGTATTTGGATATTGGAAAAAAAGGTGAAAAATAATAAAAATGAAGTGAGGTCAATATTTACAATAAATGACTATTTTAACTACAAGAATTATAATATTGGTATACTTTATACATAGTTTTTAACCCAAGCGAGAAAATAATCAAAACTTCAAAGGAGTGTCATTTACAAATGTTTTACCAAATGAAGTGAAACAAGTATCATTGGAAAGCTTAAGAAAAACTAGATTCAATGAAATAATCTAAATAGAAATCCGATAAAAATGAAAAATGACAAAATTACAAAATAGTTAACTTAATCAAAATCCTAAAAGGTGCTTAGCCAAAAATTTTGCAGAAAGGGTCCCCATTATTTGAAGTACATAAGTAAAAACTTAAGGGGGTTTTTTTTACCACAATAGACCCTTAGCCATGGGATAGCCTTGGAAAGGTAGCAGCTAAGTCCCCAAACAGTCAATTCTATGCCTATAATTCTGGTATTTGTGCCACATTTTTGGCCCCTAAGCCTAGTTCACTGCCCAGAACTTCCTCTAAATTCTGGAGATGATAAATAACATTAAAAAAAATACATGGAAGAAATCACATCATTAGGAACTCATCCAACGCCACCTAGACATGACAGGATTTTTTCCAAACATGTCACAAGCATTGCATCTACAAGTCGAAATAAAAGTTTTAAACATAGGGGTCTCTTAAAAATATCAGAATGGATAAGAAGCATTTCTCCCCTACATCGTAAGCTACAATACAGTCTATTTGACCATAGACACATTGTACATTCATTTCTAAGAAAATACACAAATAGAGCCATACATCATCACTAATAAAATACATGCTTATAACCAACATAATAACAACAGAAATACCATGGATATAACATCAATGAAATCCACATATTAACCAGTACATTTTCATACCAAATAACAAAGGAATGATCTCTTCATTTCTGAATGTAAAAATCAACCATAGATGGGACTTCAACGTTACACCCAACCATAGATTGGTTGAGCCAAATATTACTTCAGCTAATCACCCATGTGCCATATTCCAAACATGAATGGGGGACTTTATGAAACACATAAATCAACACCAAACTACGGCTCCAGAGACCAAACTGTCTCAACCCCAAAACCAATGATTCCACCTCATAGTCAGACATCACTAACCATCACAGATTGGTCTCCACCCAAGTTACTCCAAGGCTCCAAAGTGTTTGTTCCAACGAAGGCTCCAGGACTAGTAACTCAATCCAACAGTTATATGTCAGGCTCCAAATTTTTTGTCCAACCATGTCTCTAGGAACTAATAACTCGACCCAAAAACTAAATGAATCATGAGAATCAACCAGAAAACAATCAATGGAAATAAACCCACAATACCATGGTTGTTCAAGAAATGGAAAGGCTAGGAAATCCACATCCATACACCATGCATACCAAAACTAGTGAGGAAAACAGACATGAAACTCGATACCTGCATTCATTACCTATTGTAGATGTTGATCTCGATGTCCTATTGCACTTTCCTACTCTTCCTTTTTCTTATTTCTCCAAATCATGAATTATCCACACTCTCCAAGAGTTCTCTAAGGGTATGAGAGAGAGAGAATAATGAGAGAGCTTCAAAAATGCACTAACCAAAATCTTGAGCCAAAATATTCCCAACTGATCCTCAGAAGCACTTTCATAAATGAGGCCTATAATTTCTTCATTTTCCATTAGTTTCCTTCATTTTCCTCCTCGCATGCAACCTGTGACCTTTCACCTTCCTTTAATCCTAAGTTCCATTATTTTCATAAATAAAATGTCAATTAATGTCTCATGCCTTTCCAATGCCTTTTTCGTTTCCTTTGTCAATTTCCTTTAGCCATAATAAATTGAAGTGACCACTCACTAGGATGTTTTTCCCACCATTCAACTTGTAATACATGTCCCATTGACCATGGTCTTATATATTTTACATGAATTTTTACCAGGGCTGTTACAGGAAACTTGATGCAACATGTTAGTGTCTATGAGTCACTAGTGATCAAATATACTCTTTCCATATTATTGATAGGGTCATTAGGTTAAATTTTTATATTTTAAAATAAAATGTTCAAATAAAATTTGGCATCTCTTCATTGTCAAATTATCATTGTTTATTTTCTAGTTGAGTGCTACTCCCTCCACCTGCTCATGGTGATCTCCACTCATCATGGTCATGTCCTCATTTAGGTGTCCTAGGTCATCAAAAGAGTTAACGTGCCATTATATAGGTCATGGTATAGGATTTAAATTTTATTTTTATCATAATTTCAATCATCAAAAGAAAAAATATATTCATGTCTATTCTTTGGGTCATTGTCATGGAAGTTGGCTCATCAAACAAGCCATAAATGACAAAGACACAACCTAGAGTAGAATTTCAAAGACCTATAACAGAGATAAGAGGTTGGTGTTTTCCCCTAAAATAGCAGAGATGCCTAGACCTAGAACTAGGGCTCAAGAAAATATGCCTAGGAATACTATCAGTGAAAAAGAAACTCATCTTGGCACTATGAAGCAAGAATCATCAAGAGGCAAACATGATACACCATTGCACAGTGAAGAACAAGCACCTCTTTATTTAGAGATGGCTGACCTAGAAAAAAACCATGAAGATAAGGAAATTGAAGACAATATAAAAGAGAAGGAGGAAAAAATTAGAGAACTGAATATTGACATATCCAAAGCCAACTTCATGGTGGCTTTCTTGCAACAAGAAAATAGGCAATTGAAATTAAGCCTTATGCAGCAGAGTAAGTCACAAAAAGAGCCCCCATCATCTAGCAAGGCAGATGTTTTGACAGAAAAGGAAGAGAAAGATTAGTTATGGTTTAAAATGCTTCAAATCCTCTTTAAAAAAACTTAAATCAACCTCTATAAACCCTCTATGTAGTCTCTTTCCTCAGAAAACTAATTGAAAATCCATTCCTAGGGTTTGCTACGATTTTGTTTCATTTTCCCTTTTCCATGGTTCATAGCTTCATCAAGAGTCAAATACAATGGTTTTAAGATTATACCTCATTCATCATCCTTCACTGACCATTCCCCATCATTCCCCTCATCAAAATCCTTTCATTTCCTTATTTTTCCCAAAACCCTAGAAATTTGTTGTGCTTTATCCTAGGTCTGTGTTTTGACCTTTTACCCTTAATTTTCTCACTCATTTTTTGAAATTTCACTTTCATTGTGTTCCTAACACATATCCCTACCTCCCATAATTTTTTCATATTTTTCCCTACCCCCAATCCCCTCCGTTACCTTCCCCCAATTTGTTGCGTTTATGTAACATTCGTTGCGCTTTTGACTATGTTTTTGTCATCACATTAAAAGAGGTTTATACCAAAATGAAGATGAATTTTTAAAACTTGAAACATATGTTTCCTTAGACCAACCTTATATACATAAACCTCTCCCATTTTTTCAAAATGTGTTATTTTTAAAGATATATCACTCCATATGTGACCCCTATTTTTACACAAAATGCAGAAAAAGCATCCTACAGAAACACAACGCGTGCTCATTGGGATTTTTCCCAGGGACTCCAAATGAATATTGAAAAGAATTTGGAAGTGTATTTTGGTTATTTCATTCCATAAATATACTTGAGGTTATTTTTTAGTTCATGTATTTTTATTAAAAGGTCAAAAACCACCTATTTTCCAGCTTTCTACCACCTTTTTAGACCACTCGCTTCGTTTTTGGACAGGTTGATTTCAAGTAAATTTTTCAGGGGTTTGGAGCTAGTGTTTGTAGTGCTTGATGACTCCATTATCTGGAATACATCTCCATATTTCCAACCATACCATTTTTAGCCAAAACCCCTTTGGGAAGGCCTCCAAATCACCTTCCAAACTTTTGTTGCGCTTCTACTGCGAAACATTTCGCTTATGTAATGTTTCGTTGCGTTTATCGGTTTAAAGATTTTTCTTGACACATGTACTTAAAAGGAAAAAAAATTTGATGTAACAACTGTATCATGAGTTTTTTTATGGATAATAGTTCTATTTATTGTCATCTTTGTTGAATAATCTTATGTTTAATGACTTGAGACAAAATTCAAATTGTTAGCTGAAAGGGGGGAACGTTGCTTCTAACTCCCCTAGGAATAGGCAATGAGTCATTAGGTGCATTAATTAGTTTCTTTGGATGAGGATTTTACCCCTAGAGTTGGAATATTGTTTTATTTTCTATATGTACTCAAAATAAACTCATTGAGAATTTTCGATACTTAGTAATCATAGTATGGAGCTAGTGTATACCATTTTACAATGATATCAAAGAGAGTTGCAACAATAATCTTGAGATTCTTATAGTATTATTACTGACAATGTTTCTTCTTATTTTAATCATCAATTTTAATGTTTATTTATCCTTGCAATCATATGTATGTCTTCATGTGATCATCTCATTAAATTTTAAGTAGAATTCATAAGTTTTATGCTATGTTGTGATGAGATCTTCTTGTTTATGTTCCATTTCTTCTGATGAATGAATTCATAGTCATATTCTCATTTTTATCCTTCATTTTTTCAGCCCTATACCACAATGAAAGCCAAAATATGTCACTAAACATAACTATTTTTCCTCATTTTCATCCCTGCAATTGATCATTCGAAATCCTGACCTAGTTCCTAGATCTATGATCTTGATCCAACAAAATTAAATAAAAAACCCTAATAAAATTTTATTTAGATTATAACTAGCCTAAAATCATTATTCTCCAGTCATTTCCATTGGTTGTGAGACTTATTTTTAGAGAGCCCTATCTGACTTGGTAGGGCTAGATATCAAGTCTAAAGCTAGTTTGTTGTTACCCCTTTAGCTTCCTTTCTCAGCCTTAGGAAACTAAAAGGTGATAACAGAATAGTAGCATGGGAAACCATTATTGTGCATGATTTTGTAAATCATGAAGGACATAAAGAACTATATCATTGATTGTGCAGCAAAGGAACAAAATAGTGGATTGCAATTGTGCAAAGGTGGGATGCATCAATTGTGTTCAGGTGGGCTGTATGAGGAGGAGGGAGTTAAGTGTCGATAGTTATTTGTTTTTATAGTGGATTTGAGGGCAGAGACTAGAGCTTGTAGAGTAGTGAAGAGGGAAATGAAAGTGGAACTGTGAAGCAGAAGGGAAGGGGCTAGTGTAGCAACTGATAAATTTTATATTTATGAGCATTTGTATTACCCTCTATTTTGGTTTGAAAATTATATGAAAATCATAACAATGGCTAGAGTAGGTAGTGGCATGTATTCATAAGAGGTTGGTGCCTCTTGGCAAGTAGTGGCTTGCTATATTAATGGGGTTGGGGCCTCCAGCGAGTGGGTGCACATAAACAACTTGATGTAATTAAGTGGGCACTTAATTTACATCATAATAACAAACAGATTGGTGGTTTTCTACCTTTTAGTTTCCATGTAAAAATACATGTGTCAATATGTGTGTGTTCCTCAATTGATGTAATGTGTTCTCATGTGAATGGATTACTTGGTTATATGTGTGTGTGTGTGTGTGTGTGTGTGTGTTTGTGTGTGTGCTCTCACAAGTAAGTGAGAAAAGTAAAATCAAATTGAAGAATTGAACTTAAATCTTAAGAACCTCACTATCACTGATTCACCCCCCCTCTTGGAAATTCCTTATTCCAACAATTGGTATTAGAGCCAAATTTCCTTGAATAATAGTTTAACCACTAGAAGGTAGATCCATAAGGAATTATGTTTATACAAGAGATTCAAAAGGCTTATTCAATTAATATACTAATCTTTGATGGGACAAAATTTTCCTTTTGAAAATTTAGGATGGAAGCCTATCTTATTTCCCTCGGAGTAAATGTTTCGAGCTCTATGCTGGTAGATTATGATGTCCTTGATATATCTCCCATAGATGTATACAACAAAAAGGTGTATGGGAATAATGCTAAAGCCAATAATTCCATTCTCTTTGGCCTTAGTCAATCTGATTGTGTAAAAATCATGCACTGTAAGTATGACAAGAAAGTATCATTCAAAATCAATCAGAGTCATGAAGGAGATGATAAATTCAAGCTGTTCATACTTCAGACATTCAAAATGAGGTTTGAAATATTAAGAATGAGTCAAGAGGAAAGCATAGAATATTATTTCATGAGAGTTGATGAAATAACCAATATTATTAGAGGACTTGGTGAAGCTATCAAAGAAGATGTAATTGTTGAAAAAGTCTTAAAATATCTTCCTATGAAATTTAATTCCAAAATCGCAGCCATTGAAGAGATATATGATCTGGAATTTCTAAAAATGGATTAGTTAATTGGTACTCTCACAACTTATGAGATGCGAGTAGGAAAAAAAAATTTTGAACCAAAGGGGGAAACTTTGAAGGTGTCCAACAAGGATAAGGAGCACAAAGATCATCAATATTGTTCCATCTATGAATCTGATCAGGAGTTGGCTCAATTTGCTACGAAACTAAATCATGGCTTAGGAAAGTATAAAGGGAAGCTTCCCTTCAAATTATTTGACTATGAAAGAGTTGGACATTTTGCATCTAATTTCCCTTACAAAGAAAATACTAAAAAGGAAGATGATTGGACGTTCGGAAGCAAGGCTTAGAAACATAAAAAGAAGAAGTCATTTAATAAGAATGGGCTTTAATATAAAGAGGATATCTGACCACCAAATTCTAATAGTGAGAATTCCTAAGAGGATGAGTCAAATGTGTGGTTACTTGTGGCATTTGGAACTGACTCCAAGAAAGAAAATATTACATACTCTAAAGAAGAAGAAGAAGAAGAAGGAGAAGTGTACCTTTAAGGGGAACTCATCAGTGCTCTTGATGATTTGAATAAGGAAAAAAGAGAAAAAAACAACTAAAATAGAATTTGTTGTGAGTTGGGGAATGTATGTACAACTCAGACAATGAAGAATTTGTTTATCAAAGAGAAAAACTTGAAGAATCTATTAAAAGCAGAGAAATATCAGCTCTCCAACTAGAAGAAAAACAATATTACATGAAAGGTTGAAATAATAAAGTAGTCTCTTAAAGCAATAGAAGATTAAGAGAGAGAAGGAAATAATATTTGAACCATGCAAACATGAGATTATGTCCCTAAAAGTCAAGTTGTAAGATTCAATATGGAAGGAATAAATGCTTAATGGTATGATTCTCAAATGGGATGAGAATTGTTAGAATCTAGAAGCTGAGATTGTCTCCCTAAGAACATATCTTAAGAAATTAGAGACCAAGAAGGACCTATATAAAATATTTAATGAAGGGACTATAAATATAAACAAAATTCTAAGAAGTCAAAGGTCTCCAGAAAACATGACAGGGCTAGGATATTCTGGATCATAGGAGTCATATATGAGAAATATGAGTTTTGGGCCACAAGATTTTAAGAACCCCATAGCTATTTGAAGGTGATCCAAGGTAGAATCAAGGAGGGAAAAAAAAATTATATCCAAAGAGACACCCAGAATGGGAACACAAGTACTAAATTCTCCAAGGACTCACACTAGAGGAGAATTTATCAATAAAAAGTAGAATAGAGGTACCAGAAATGTACACAAAGTCTTGAAACTTCCAATTTCAGGTGCCCTAATTTGTTTTATGGTTATTGCTATAAATTACATATCTTTTGACATAAATTTGTTAATTGTAAAAGTGTCAAAGTTTAAAGAGATGAAAATTTTAGATACAGAAAGTAACATAATTTTAGATCTCAAAACTCCCCTCCAAGGAATAGTGTTGAGATTGCAACAAGATGATGAGCTTAGTGGAAAGAAGTCGCCTTCACTAAGTGGGCCCGCAGGCTATTTTTGGTGCAAAGTCTATTTTTAGACTATGTCTATTTTTAGACATATGGATCATGTTATATGAGTTGCAGGATGCTATTTGTGGATGGTTGGTCAAGTTGGAAAAATAGATGGACTTATATTTTTAGACATATTGGGCGGAATCTATTTTTAGATTGCCAGTCTAAAAATAGATATGTCGAATATTATTAGCTCTTAATAATATTTGGACTCTAAACATTATCTTATTCTCTTTGAGCACTTCAGTTAAGTGCACAGATGTGGCACAGGAGCTGACAGAAGGAATTATGCTATTCCTAAGGGTTAAGTGGAGCTATTGCATGGATACTTCAGTTAGAACTCATGTGACAGAGTTTGGTGGAGTTGATTGAGGAGTTAATGGAGTTGTGTTCATTTTAACTAATCTAAATATAGTTGAGCTAGTTGTATTTAGTCTAACTGATTAATACACTAGTGAAGAGTGGTGTGAATTAATTATTAATTAATTCACTAATTATAAACTCATTAATCAACTAAAGAATACATCAGTTAACTTCAGTGCATGGACAGTTTCAGTGGAGACCAGTGCAAAGATAGGTGAAAGAGCAGGTTAACTATCAGTTGTGACTATATTGTTGCATATTTGCAACTACCAGTGATTGGAGAAGCCCATGAGGATTGCGCAGTACAAGCCAGGTGGTTTATGTTATTTAATGAGCCATCCTATAGCATTGATTACGCAATAGAGGCTGGCTATCAGGTGGCAGATATTGGAGCATGTGTTTTGCTAGATCTAGCTTGATTAGTGTGTAGCAATTGGAGGTTGTGCTGAGAGCTTGTGAGGAGCTTTGTACAATGATTGTTACATGATATCTATGAAATATAATATACAGATAGTTGGGGGTTTTCAGCTTTAATCTTTCCCATGAAATATTGTGTTCATATGTGTGATTGTTTATGGTTTTAATGTGCGCATGCAATTGATTTTATTTACGCATGTAATGATCAATGGTAGAAGAGATTCTGTATTGTGCATGAAGCTAAAATAGTGTGTGATCAGGAGAATCTCAGTGAATAATATATCATTTATTCAAATTTTCTACATGGTATCAGATCGATATTGATCATTGGAGCAATTGCAAAACATTGAAGCGGTTGAGTTTTGTGCTGGTGGAATTCGAATTTGCAGTAGTGTTTTCTTGGTGTCGAAGTTGAGATGTCTTTCAATGGATTGCGATTGGAGTATGCCCTTGAGGGCAGCTCGAATTATATTGCATGGAAGGACAGGATGGAGGTGGTGCTAGATGACAATGGGTTGAAGGAGTTCATAGATACATAAGTTCCAAAGCCTACTTCTAGTGATGTTGCCGTACTTGACGCATGGCAAAAGAAGACAGTAAAGTGTTGAAGGATTCTGTTGGAAGGTGTGAAGGATCACATAGTATCCAGCCTTCATGGTAAGGCTTCTCCATTCTTGATGTGGAAAGCTTTGACAGATTTATTTCAAAGCAAGAGCGACCAGAGGAAGTTGGCGCTCAAGGAAAAACTCAGGAACATAAAAATGGAGAAAGGTGACAATATGCCCAAGTACCTCACAAAGTTCATCCAATGCATGGACGAGCTGGGAAGTGTGGGGGTTACTGATGATGAGGACTTGGTGAGCTTGGCTCTCCTTGGGCTTCCAAAGAGTTGGCATTCCTATCAGGACTCTGTCAATGGTCGAGAGAAATTGCCAGGATGGGAGCGACTTTGGTCGGATCTTGTGCAAGAGGAGATAAGGTGAAGTACCAGGGATGGATCTTCATCAAAGAACTTTGATGAAGAAAATTGCGCTTTGGCTACCAAAGCAAAGAAGGGGAAGAGCAAGAAGCATGCTTCTCAATCTGGTGCAAAAGGCAAGAAGCAAGACATGTCCAAGGTGAAGTGCTTTCACTGTCACCAACATGGACATTACGCCACTAGTTGTCCACAGAAGAAGAAAAATAATCAGGCTGCTAGATCTGCAGCTGGAGAGGCCTTAGCCTCGCAGTTTGAGCTTTATTTTTCACTGATCGCATGCTTGATCTCAAGTGTGATGGGTTCAGTGTGGTTTCTTGACAGTGTTGCATCTTTTCACATGACAGGAGATCGAGATTTTTTTACTGATCAGGATGAGAAAGATCTTGGAGTGCACATCGAGATGGGAAATGATGGTAGATATAGTGCCGGCCGTGCTCGGTACCAATTCCCTTGAGGAGGAGATGCAGTAAACCCTTCATATTGAAGGAAGTGATGCATGTTCCAGGATTGAAGAAGAATCTTATCTTTGTGGCCATGTTAGAAGAAAAGGGATATGATGTTGTCTTTAGCGAGGGAAAGGCTTTCCTGCGTAGTAAGGCAACTGGTGAAACATAGAGGATAGGGGTTCGAGCTAAGAACCTTTATCAATTGAGGGTAGATGGCTACGCAACAATGGCATGCAAGGCAAAAGGAGTGGTGAGCCGGGATGATGGCGAGTTGTGGCATAGGAGATTGGGCCACCTTCACCATGGAGCCGTGGAAGATCTTTTGTGTGATTTCTCTTGGTCTTCTAAGGGTACTCTTGTGCGGTCATGTCGGTCTGAGGATGTGTGGGAAAATTTGTGAAAGCCACCTTTCACAGAAGGATAGTCGCACCATGACGATCCTTGAGAGAATTCACACAGACGTGTGTGGACCTTTCTCAGCAGCTTCAACAGCAAAGCACAGGTATTATGTGATATTTGTTGATGATTTTTCTCGTAAGTGTTGGATCTTCTTCATGCAGAAGAAGAGTGAGACATACTCAAAGTTCTATGAGTTCAAGGCATTGGTTGAGAAAGAATCGAGGAAGCAGGTGAAGGCTCTTAGGAGCGAAAATGGTGGTGAATTCATCTATGGTGAATTCAAGGACTTTTGCAGTGCAGAAGGAATTCGAAGAGAGCTCATAGCACCTCACAACCCATAGCAGAACGGGGTTGCTAACCAGAAGAATAGAATGATCATGGGTGCTACACGAGCGATGTTGCATGATCAGGGCCTACCCATTCACTTGTGGGCAGAGGCATTCAATACTGCAGTATATGTGCAGAACCATTGTCCTCATAGGATACTTGGCATGAGTACACCCGAGGAGGTGTTTTCTGGTAAGAGGCCTGATATTTCCCATTTGAGGATTTTTGGTTCACCTGTTTACATTCATGTGATGAAGGATGCCGGGAAGAAGGCGGAGCCGGCTGCGGAGGTTGGGATATTTGTAGGGGTACCTTGTGTTCACACCCAACTATCAAGTGTGTATTTTCCGAACGATTTGCAAGGCCAATAATAAACGGGATATCAAATTATATGATGAGAAAGCCATAGTGTTCGCTTGAGGGGGAGCCACACTTGCATGTATGAGGAGCTATTAGTTCCTAAGGATGAGCTTGAGAATGTGGATCAACCAAAGAGGAAGTTCATGGAGTGGAAGAGACCACTCATGCGGCACCAACAATCGAGAGGCGGAAGCACTACGGGAGGTTGGTGACCAGCTCGTGATGCGAGAGAGGGTTTTTAGGAGCATCTACATCACGGCACAAACGAGAGACATTCACTAATCGGTATCTTGGATACATGGATCTGATGAGAAAGTGTATCATGACGGAGCCATCCTCTTTCGAGGAAGCTATGGAGGATCCCGCATGGGTAGATGACATGGTGGAAGAGTATGATTCGATTGTCAGAAACAGTGCATGGGAGATTGTCCCAAGGCCGGAAGGGAAATCAGTGGTAGGTTCGAGATGGATCTACAAAGTGAAGCAAGATGTTGACAGGAGTGTAGAGAAGTACAAGGCAAGATTTTTTTCCCAGGGCTTCTCACAGATCGAGGGGATCGACTATGAAGAAACCTTTTCACCTGTCGCAAGGTATTCTTCTATACGGAGCATCCTTGCTCTCTCAGTGCAGATGGGTTGGCACATTCATCAAATGGATGTGAAGATTGTGTTCCTCAACAGATTCATTGAGGAGGAGGTGTACATAGAGCAGGCTGAATGGTTCGAGATCTTCAGCAACGATTCGCATGTGTACAGGCTCAAAAGAGCGTTGTATGGGCTGAAACAAGCACCTCGTGCTTGGTACACATGGATAGATAGTTATTTCACCGATCTTGGATTCACCAAGAGTGAGGCGGATCCAAACCTATACCAGATTGTGGTGGAGGATAAGTTGCTGATCATTGTACTTTATGAAGATGAATTGATTTTGACAGGTGATGATTTGTTGATACTCTCATGCAAGGATGATCTTGCAAAATAGTTTGAGATGAAGGACTTGGGCCTCCTTCATTATTTCCTGGGATTGGAAATTTGGCAGCGGAAGGATGGACTGTTTGTGTCTCAAGGAAAGTATGCCCGAGAGATACTGGAGAAGTTCAACATGCAAGGTTGCAAGCCTATCGACACTCCTCTTCCTAGTGGTTGGAGGAAAGAGGATGTTACATTGGCAGAGGTAGTGGATGCCACTATTTATTGACAGTTGGTTGGTTCGGTCATGTATTTGGTCAATACACGACCGGACATATGCTATGCTGTTAACCAGCTTTCACAAGATATGGTTAAGCCTACCAAGCTCTTTTGGAAGGCGGGGAAGCATGTATTGAGATATCTCAGAGGCACATCGGGATATGGATCATGGTACAGACAGGAGGATGAGTTGAGGTGGCATGGCTTCACGGATTGATATCATCATATTAGATATTGTGTGCAGCGAAAGATCATGTTACTTTCATACATTCCTACGGAGGATCGGGATGCTGATATCTTGACGAAGGCGCTCACCAGGAGAAAATTCGAATACCACAGGGGTAGGATAGGGGTTGCAGATAATCCTTATCTTGTTGAGAGGGAGTGTTGAGATTGCAACAAGATGATGAGCTTAGTGGAAAGAGTTGCCTTCAATAAGTGGGCTGCTTGAGGGCTATTTTTGGCACAAAGTCTATTTTTAGACTATGTCTATGTTTAGACATATGGATCATGTTCTGAGTTGCGGGATGCTATTTGTGGATGGTTGGGTCAAGTCGGGAAAAAATAGATGGACTTATATTTTTAGACATATTGGGCATAATATATTTTTAGATTGCCGAGTCTAAAAATAGATATGTCGAATATTATGTAGCTCTTAATAATATTTGGACTATAAACATTATCTTATTCTCTTGGAGCACTTGATTAAAAGTGCACAGTTAGCACGAGGAGGCTGACAGAAGGAATTACACTATTCCTAAGGGTTAAGTGGAGCTATTGCATGGATACTTTAGTTAGAACTCATGTGAGAGAGTTTGGTGGAGTTGATTGAGGAAGTTAATGGAGTTGTGTTTAGTTTAACTAATCTAAACATAGTTGAGCTAGTTGTATTTAGTCTAACTGATTAATACACTAGTGAAGAGTGGTGTGAATTAATTATTAATTAATTCACTATTTATAAACTCATTCATCAACTAAAGAATATATCAGTTAACTTCAGTGCATGGACAATTTTAGTGGAGACCAGAGCAAAGATAGGTGAAAGAGCAGGTTAACTATCAGTTGTAACTATACTGTTGCATATTTGCAACAACCAGTGATTGGAGGAGCCCATGAGGATTTCCCAGGTGGTTCAAGTTATTTAATGAGCCATCCTACAACATTGATTACGCAATAGAGGCTGGCTATCAGGTGGCAAATATTAGAGCATGTGTTTTGCTAGATCTAGCTTGATTAGGGTGTAGCAATTGGAGGTTGTGATGAGAGCTTGTGAGGAGCTTTGTACAATGATTGTTACATGATCTCTATGAAATATAATATACAGATTGTTTGGGGTTTTCATCTTTAAGCTTTCCCATGAAATAATGTGTTCATATGTGTTATTTTTTATGGTTTTAATGTGCGCATGCAATTGATTTTATTTTTGCATGTAATGATCAATGGTAGAAGAGATTCTATATTATGCATGAAGATAAAATAGTGTGTGATCTGGAGAATCTCGGTGAATAATATATCAGTTATTAAAATTTCTACAAATAGAAATTCCTTATCTCCCCTGATGGATGACACTGAATGATTTACATGTAATATTTTTGGAGAAAAATATAGTGAATTCATAAGGAGGTTTGAGTATGCTTCTCAATCCCAAAATTCCTAGGACCCAGTATTTCCAAAAGATAAGAAGAAATGGAAATGTGGTACTGGAAAAAGCATGAAATGTGGACTTTCACTGTGAGCACATAATCAAGAAAACATATGGTATGTGGATAGTGGCTATTCTAAGCATATGACTGGGGATAAGAGTAAATTATTGTATCTAAAAGAAAAATACAGAGGGAACAATGTCACTTTTGGTAATAATTCTCCAGCAAGAATTAAGTCCTAACGAATAGACTAAGGCTCAAAATGTGTTGTATATAGAGGGTCTTAAGCACAATTTTCTCAGTGTGAGTTAGATGTGTGATAATGGCTACAATGTGACCTTTCGATATAAATACTATGAGATCCTGAAAGAAGAAAATGGAAAGCTGGTGGGAACTGGTAAGAAGAAAAGGGCTCATATAAACACAGGATTTATCATCATCTGAACCTCTAGAGCTAACTCACACTAACATTGGTGGCACTACCACGACAAAAATCACAAGAGGAGAAAGGTATTTTATTTTATTTATTGATGACATTATGAAAGCCACATGGATAATTCTCTTAAAATAAAAATCAGAAGCTTTTAAACATATTAAGACATTTAAAGCTCAAGTGGAGAATGAGAAAGATATAAAGATATAATGTTTAAGATTAGACATAGGTGGAGAATTCACTTCAAGATAATTTGAATAGTATTATGAATAACATGGTATAACGATGCATTATTCTATGGTCAGAAATCCACAAAATAATGCAGTAGTAGAGAGAAAAAAAAATTCAAGAGATGTCCAAAGCTATGATGGATGCGGCGGATGTTCCCCACACCTTTTAGGGAGAAGTAGCACAAGCAATAGTATATCTAGAAAATAGAACACAACTCGGGCCTAACAATGATAAGACTCCCTATAAGCTCTGGAAAGGGATACCAGCATCAATGAAACACTACAAGGTGTTTGGAAACAAATGATTTATCAAAAGAAAAGATTAAAAAAAATGTAAAGTTTAATTCGCACGATGATGAGGGTATATTTCTTCGGCACTATGATCAGAGAAGGGTGCAAATTTTATAACAAAATAACAAAGATAGTCAAAGACTACATTGACACAGTCATGGATGATGTAATTCCATAGTATGATCCATCCAGACGAAACATGAACCCATATGGAAAAGAAAGTTCTGCCCCATATTATCAAACCAACGAGAAATAGAGTCAAATGATGAAGATGAAGAAAGGAGTATAACACCAAGGCCCAAAAATCCTTCCAGGTCTGTGTAGAAACAACATCCTTAGATTCAAATTTTTAGAGATAAAATACTAGTTGTTCAAATAAAGAGGATATTCCTCGGTAGCCCAAGCTATGCAAATATTTCTCTGTTATCTCAAATTGAGCCCAAGAATCTTAGTTAGGAAAGTGAGGATAAGTCCTGGGTAAAGTAAATGAATGAAGAACTGGATCAATTTGAGAAGAATGACACTTAGGAGCTTGTTTCAAGAGTCAAAGAGAAAAATGTCATAAGAACCAAATGGGTCAAACATAATCTAAATGAACAAGGTCAAGTGATTAGGAACAATGCTCGCTTAGTATGCAAAGGGTATGTCCTAATATAGGGGATAAAATTTGAAGAAACCGTTGCAATTGTAGCACGATTGGAATCTATCAGAATGTTCCTTTCTTTTTTCAATCATAAAAACATCAAGGTGTATCAAATCAATGTGAATTCAGATTTTCTCAATGGATATCTAGAAAAAAAATTATACATCGATCATCCAGAAGGGTTCATGATCACAAAACATGAAGGGTTTGTTTGCAAACTAAAAAAATTCCTAATGTGGGCTGAAGCAGGCCCTCAGAGCTTGGTATGAAAAATTGGATAGATACGTTTAGCAAAAATGCTTTTATAGGGAAATTCAAATAGAAATATGTATATCAAGTTTGAATATGACCAGATATGGATTGTGGTATTTTATGTAGATGACATAATATTTGGTAGCGATCTAGAGTGATTGGGACATCAATTTAAAAATTGTATGCAAACGGACTTTGACATGTCCATGATAGGAGAACTATATTTTTTCTTAGGGTTGCAAATTTCTCAATCAAAGGATGGCATCCTCATCTCTCAATCCAAGTACTTGCAATAAACACTGAAGAAATTTGGATTGGAAGAATGGAAGCCGATTATTACTCCTATGGTCACTAGTTGTAAGTTATATAAAGAATATGAAGCACCTCTTGTAAATCAGACAATCTACAGATAAATTATTTGAAGCTTTCTTCACCTCATAGCGTCTAGGCTAGACATCATGAAATTAATAGGTTTGGTGGTCATATTTCAAGTCTATCTTTTTGAAATCCATGTCATTGTTGTAAAAAGGATTTTCAAATATTTTCAAGGTACAAAATAATATGGGTTGTGTTATGCTAGGAGAAGATAATTTAAATTAAAGACATATACTGATGTTTATTGGCTAGGTATTATTAATTATAGGAAGAGTACCTCTGTTGCATCATTATTTTTAGGATATTTCTTAGTATATTGGATCAGCAAGAAACAAGGCTTCATCTTTCTATCAAATTTTGAAGCAGAGTATATTGCAACTGCCACTAGTTTCTCACAAATTCTCTGGATGAAACATACCTTTAAGGACATTAAGGTAGAGATGATTGATCCATTTCCAATAATGTGTGACAAAATTGGTGCTATAAGAATTTCTAATAATCACATCATGCACTCAAATACCAATCACATTCCTATCAAGTTTCATTTCTTAAGAGAAAATTTGATTATAATGTTGTTCAACTTGAATTTATGGCCACTAAAGAACAATTTTCAGACATTTTTACTAATCCATTGGCAAGATAGCCCTTAGGGTACGACAATAGATAGAAGTTGTGACTCCTCCACCTAAATGACTCAATTAAAATGATTATTGGTAGCTACTCCATTTGTGGGATAAAGTGAAGAGTAGGTTGCAGTGTTTCAAGGGGATATTTCAAGATAATCCTTTGTCATTCATGTCAAAGGGGATTCTACAGGTCATTTTTTCACATTAACTCAAAATTCATGAAAACCAGATCAATCAACATCCTTAAACATTTTTTCACTGTCCCTTTTCAAATCCCTAAGAATCATCTCACCAAAAAGTATGAGTTCTTTGGTCGATCAGCTCAAACACCATGTTTTTATCCCCAATGCACCCTGCACTTCAGTCCACCTGTAATGGCTATAAGTTTCATATTTGAGCACCCGTGATGACTAGGGCAGGTTGCTCTACTTTGCAGGTGCAACATTTCTAGAATTTCAGGATAAATAAAAAATATTGACGAATGTTCTTTAACACTATGGATAATCTAAAAATCTCTTCAATAATTTTTTTTTTTTAATCTTCTCCTTCGAGAAGCTTCTAAGGTTGTTTTGACCATTGTCCATGGACAAAGATCTTGAATTCCTAATATAGAGGTATTATCTCTCGTCTATAGAGGTTATCCTCCTTCACATGTGGATCTCAAGCCTATATTGGTAAATCCTAAAATATAACCACTTTTACCCTATAAATCTATTTCCTCCCATAGAGTCTGGGTTGAAATTTGGATATTACTAGTTCCCTAATTCTGATAATTTAAGCTTAAGGAATCATCATCCATTGATGAATTAGGGTTGAGTTTGAAGGTTTTCTTTTTGGAAAGGAAGGACAAGAAAATTGAGGAGACATCTACAAAGTCATACATCTATAAATGGTTGTAACTCTCTCCTTCCTTTATTAATACAAAAAACACAATGTTTTCCTATACTTGTGTCATGTTGATGCTTATTTATTTAAATTACTTTTGACTAATTCATTAGAGACATTAGTTTATGCTATGTGGATATTGTAGTTCTCTTTCTTGTTTTAGTCATTTTGCAAGTTCCATTTATAACACTTGGAGCTAAAGTTGGAGCTTACAAGAAAGGAAAAGAAGAGGGATTACTATGGATTTCAGGTAGTTATTTCTTCCATATTGTGGTTTCTCTATGGAAAACACATATTGTTTTGCCTCTATTATTTCTAGATCAGGCCACTACATCTAGGGGGTTCCCTTTTGTCCGCAGAAGAGAATTTTCCACATAATAGGGGGTTGTATTATTAATATTAGTAATTCCAAGGGGAAGAACAACAATGAAGAAAATCATTCATGGTTTCATGGGGAGCTTGGATTGTTTCCATCAATGCCAAAGGGGGAGATTATTGGGCATTTAGCTTTGTCTGAATGGCTAGTGGCATTTAATATGTTGTGATTGATTCCAACCAGATTAAGAATTGAAGTTAATGGTAGCAGATGTTGGCATTGATGTGTCAGGCTCAGGGGGAGTCCCATGGTTGTGGTAGTATTTCTTAGAGAATAATCATCATAGCAGCATTAGTAGAGAATCCATAAAATGATTACTATGATGGCTTGTATCCTAATACATTGGACGATATTATGCCTAGGTGTTTCACCCATATTCTCTTGGAAGTTGCATAGCTAGAAAGTGCTGAGAGAAATCATTCCAATAGTATGTTGAAGTCTAAAAATGGCCCTCTTGATCAAAATTTATGGCTAGTCAAAGTAAGGACCTTCAAGCCATAAGAAAAGTTCCTGGAAGCTTGAAAACCAAGTGGTTTATTTAAAATATATCTGGGATAGAATTTATTTTGGGTAGCAGGAACAAATCCAAGAAGCCTTGAAGACCAGAAATTTATTTAAAATAGATATGGGATAACATTGATCGGAGGTATCATGAAAAATTCATGGAATCCCAGAAGCTCGAAAACTTGGAAGAGATTTGATAGTGAGTGGAGGTTGCTTAGAAGCTCGGAAGCCTAGAAAGTTAGAAGCATAGAAGCTATTATAATTAAGTGTCAGAAATTGCGGTGGGACCAGAAGGTAGAGGTCTGTAGAGAGACAAATAGGAGAAAATTGGGCTAAGCCCAAACCCTCCAATAACAATGTTCAAAGGAAGAGGAGTGGTCTTTGGATGTGTTAAACACAAGCGGGACGTACCAAGCAGCACACAAGCCCATAAGGAGTATGAAATCTATTTTATAAAAATTTATAAGAATGCAGGATCCATATTTGTAGTGATACGTGCATATAAGTTGGGACCTATGAACAACTAAGGCATTAACACAAGTTTATACCAACAAGAAAGAATCATGGATGTTGAGAGTTATAAAGGGAATTCAGCCCTTGTAGGCCAACAAAGGAGTCTAGCGCCTAAAGGCCTAACCAAAGGTCACACCATCCGATCCTATGATCTAAAATAGGCAAAGGAACCAAGTGAAAGGTGATAAGGTCAAAGTGGTCTAGGATATAAGCCAGTGATCCCACAAGTTTTAAGAAATCCCATTTAAGAAAATGATACTAGCACCGGGGTATCTGGGCCTCCAACTCGGTAGTGTGGATATGTTTAAAGGCATAGATGAGTCTGTAGCTTTGGATATAATTCCTCCATATTCGACGGTTATGCCATAATTGTTGATGACCATAGTTGGATAAAGGAATGCCCAAGACAACAAGGTAAATGTGCATATAATAGTTGGTGTTTGGATTAATGGTGATGGTCAAATTGCTCTAGATTAAATCCAAAGAGGACCATAGTATGTGGAATGGATTAATAAATCTAGATCCATACATCACAAGTACTCTGTAAACTTACTTGCACGCCATGGTGAATTAAATTAAGAGAATGACTACTGACTTCGTACCAACTAATTTATGGACATTGATGGTGTGTTGCAACTATAGGAGTGAGGACATAGCAGGAATATGAGCTAAGAACTACAAGTAATTAATTATCTTGGGGATTCTTTTTGGAATGTGCAGGTTGACTGAGAATTCATTCTTAGTATGGGAGACACTTAGATACTCAGTCTTTGATTTAATGCATTTGCAATGGTTGAGTGAAAAAATCCTATGTACAGAGTTGAATGTGGTTGTAGACGCCACAAAACTTGATGCAACGGCAGCATGGGCAGCCATGTGTAATATCCCAAACCTTAAATTTTTTTATAAATCTAGCACACTATAGTGCTTTAATTAACATAAACCTTCAACAAAAATAAGAACACATAAGGGATCTGGAATTGAAACCACTTATTTAATTCGTTACTACAAATAATATATGCCTGAATAACTAACACAAGAAACTCTCACCCATGGCATGCAAGTTTTTTCATCAAATGAGAAATAACAACACTGAAGAATAATCATAAAATTTGTATGGATCCACCAGAAAAATCTCTCCCACGTGGTTTTTGAATCTGGGATCAAACTACAAATGGGCTTTCCAAGTTCTCAACAAATGCAAAATAAATAAATAATTCAGGATGATCTCAATGCCTACCTCCTATCACATTTTATAGGCTTGAGGGACCCTCTATAAACCTTATTTTATTATTTTTCCTGAAACAACGAAGGAGAATAATGTGGGAAGATACCATGGGTAGATTTCATCCATTTTGACCATATTCGGAAAACGGAATATTACAAATCCTCCAGCACAAAGATTTTTTGCCATCAAGCAATTCACTGCGATCCACAACATAAGAATTGAAAATAGGATCCCATAAAACCGAGTGTGTTATTCCATACCTCCATGCTAAATGATCATGGATGGATCCTTTGACACCCGAAGCCCAAACAATCATCTGACCAATCCTTCCTTGATAGATTCATCTGGATCCCAAACAATCTTCTGGCCAATCCTTCCCCCAATGGATTATGATGGATCCCAGTGCCACCTAAGTCTTCAGACATGTGGGTTATGGTACCATCTAATCCCTAAATAACTGCCTATCCTAAAGGGCCCAAGCTGCAATATGTCTTTGTTTATGAGTATCCTCCTATCAATTTACCCATCAATAGAGTACCAATTCATAATCTCTCACCAATACATGCCTTGGGAAGGATGAATGCTTACAAATATATTATTTTGATGATGATTGATGCTCAACTAATGTTTCTCCACTCAGTCACCTAACATGATGCATTTGGAGAACTCTGCACTTCTCTTCCCAATGTATAAAGGGGGTTTGGTAGTGTTGTAATTGTTATCTATGTACTCTTGTAGAGGGATGCTTTGGAACTACCAACTATACTCCTCTTGTTGCCTTGTGAAGAACTTGAGTCATTCCTTAACACTAGACAACTTGGTCGTTGATTCAGAACATACCCCTACGAGCTCATCACTTTATCTATTATCCTGTAAGATGGTGTCTCAGAATATCGAGGCTCTCTTCGTCAACATCATAATATTTGTCTTGAAATTTGTGATCCTTTCTCTAAATTCCTCTACTAGAAATTTTAGTGCCCTGTTGAATGTCTTTGAATTTGTTTGCACTGGATGCCCCATGACCATAGCTTCAACATGAGCCTTTGAATGACCCTCCAAAAATGGCTCATCATGCATACTATATTTTTCATGCTTCTCTCCATGGCCATGCTCATCATGTATGTTTATTACTATTGGCTCCTCATTTTTTTCTCCTTGAATTTCTTCTTCTTGTCTTTCTCCACATGTGGGGGGATAATTTTTCCACCATCCTTGGTTATCAAACATGTACGTACTGGTGGAATATTATCTACAAATTATTTCCCATACTCTTTATGGATGTTCTCCTAGATATCTATGGACTCAATTGTGAAAGAGCCTACCACATAATTATGAGGAATTACCTCCCTCCTTTCTCAATGTACTTTCTAAAGCTGACTGATTATCATCGACTTGTCCTGCTTGTTTCTCACCATATGTACTTAACTGCTTGGATCCTTCATAGGTTCTCTTCTGAAAATAGGTGAACCTGCCTATGGATGAATCCCCATGGTATGAATTAGTTGGAAATGAATGGTTAAGGGCCCTAAGGTCCCTTGCAAATAAAGCATTGTCCTCTCCTCCTTATTTCATTCTTGTTGCATATTTTTTTATTGCTTCCTCCATCAATCCTTATCAACTCCTTCCTCGTTAGCACCCTTCTGAGAAATTTTATGTTTTTTTCTGACCAACTTCTCATCTAGATTACAAGATTTTGGTGATACCGGTGATTCCTTCCTCCAAATGATCAAAAATTTGGATCTCAGTATCTTGCAGATGTTAGCATCTCCTTATACGAATAGAGACACAATATTTTACATGATTTTTTGACACACTATATATGATTTAATGTAATGTTGGTGTAAAATATTTGCAGTAACTGAAATATTAAGTCGTCGCATTCCAAATTCAGCATAAAGGTGCCAAAAATGAACTCTTCCATGAATTTTAAAATTTTGCACCACTTTTGAAAGATACGAAGTATTATCACTCTAGTAATTCTAAAGTTGTGAGATTTTGGTTTTCAACTCTGTACTAATATTGCATTATTCTATATTGGATCTAACTGGCTTCATTTTGGGTTTTCTAGCTACATCAGTTGAGTCAAAAAGATCTTCTAAAGGATTTAAACCTTTGGGTAAGAAATTATCCTTAAGATTCAATATATTAGATTCATCATCAATAATTTCTTCAATCTCTACTTTCTCTAAGTTATCAATATATAATTTACTAAATCTAGTTGGTTTAGCAAACTTCATTCTATTTACATCTATATTATTTAAATCTATTTCACAATCGAAATCTTGATCTATAGTACAATCGGTGCCTATCTTACAGTTCTGAAACTCACCTTCATTGTTCATAAACTTGTAAATATGTTCATCTTGAGAAAACATTTTCTAATACTTGAGGTTGTTTGGAATTATTGGTCTATGCTTGAATTCAGTAGTATATCTGTGATTAGGTTGGAATGGTAAATTGCATGTACTAGCAAAGGTTGCTAGACAATGAGCCTGTATATTTTATTTTCTAGGTATAGCAACAAATTTACATTCCAATAAATCATTAGTTATATATAGCATAGTGTCTCTGTATCGGCTTAATCTAGGATTGTAAACAGAATATACTCCATTTATTTGTTTTATGATCAACTATGAATCTCCCACGATTAAGATTATTTTGCCTCCTATGTTCCTAATAATTTGGAGTCCTAGAATTATGGCTTCATACTCAGCCATATTATTGGTACATTTGAAATTGAGCCAGAAAGCATGGCCTTTTGAGTGATTAGTCTCCATGTTGGTTATCCAAACTCCTACTCCTGCTCCTAAATTATTTACTAAACCATCAAAGTATAAATTCCATAAAGATTCATGAAAGATATTATCATTGTTTGGTGTTTTCTTTTTATCTATTAGTCCAGTTTGGATTTCATTAGTTTCAGAGTTACATTAGATAAAAGAATCAAGGTCAGTTGGTGTAGAGTAAATTGGGTAATTTATAGATATTTTTGAATTACTGACCATGAACTTCATCAATGTTTCCCTATATAACTTCTTAGGCTAACTGAAAAATGATATAGTAGCATAGGACATGTCCAATTGTAGAGATCCCTGTAACTTTGCTCCCCATGTGCGAGATAGTAACATTCCATATTTAGGTGGGATATCAGCTACTACAATGTCCATTAATATACTCTTACCAGGATAATGAACTAGTGTTACACACAAATCTTTGATTAAACCTAGGCATTTAACTTTACTTGAATCAAATGAAAACAAATCTTTGTAAGGCCTTGTGATTTCTAGATTGAGAGTTTCCATTATGGCTTTAGGAATTAGATTATGGGAAGCTCATGAATATAGCATGGCATTGTGTAAAATTTGATCATGAATGGTAAGACTGATATAAAATGGAGGAACTGCTCCATCTGCATGTTTTCCATTCACATCTGGGCCGAAAATCAACTTTGGTTGATCGTCATTCAGATTTATGGAATCTTCTCCATCATTTATATTTAATGTTTCAGTTATGGTTGATTTATACAAATCATGTTTTAGCAATTTTGTCAGAGTAATTGGTATTTTTAACTTTGCAATTTCAGATTGTATGTTGAATGTATGTTGATATTTACTGATTTGAATCAATTCTTCTTTGGTAATTGTAGTTTTTCTTTGTTTGTCTTGTTTCTCTACTGTTATGTTTTCATTTTCAATTGGTTTGACATTCTCTGTTTGAGTCTCTTGTGTTTTAATGCTCCTAATTTTATTTTCAATGATTGTTTGTGAAGCAGTAGATGTTCTTTCAAACTTAGAATTATCAGCAAATGTTTTTGAAGTAGCAGTTTTTGGATCCACTAATTTAAGACCAGCAGAGGATATTTTAGGATCTAAATTTGTTGTTTTAACAAAATTAGAAGCTTTAGCAGCAGTAGATTTTTGTGAATCTTTTATAGCTTGAGAAACTTCATCAGTAATATCAACAATTTTAGGGCTTGATGCATTTTTAGGACTAGAAATGTTTTGGGAAGAACTAGAGTTTTGCTTATTTTCCCTTGGGAGAATTTGCATAACTTTTGTTTTGGGAGCTTCTACTGTTTTCTTATTCTGAGTTTGGGAAGTTTTCTTGGTAGAAGACTCATTTTTTTTTCATATTTATAAGGTTATATTGACTGTTTATTTCATTTATATCATAATCATAACCTTGTTTATAATCAAAGGATTCACTTGAATCTAATTTGAGTTGTTGGAGTTCAAATAATTCCTGATCTTCCTGAGTGAGAAAAATAGTATTATTATCATCTATTCCCATTATATTTATTGCATCCTCATCATCATCATTATTCTAATAAATTTCAACATATTTCTCTTCGAAAGGGGGCCTTATTGTCTAGTCTGGGGCTATTTCTTTTGCTTTTCCTGAATTTTTGTTTTTTTTTAAATCGGGATTTTTGATTTGCTATTGATTATCCCATTTTGGTCTTCTCTATATGTTTTCTAATATATTCATCATCCTATCTAAATTTTTAGCTAACATGTCTATTTTTTAGTCTGAATTGGAATTTTCTTCTTTAATGGTCACTCTTCTCTCATTTCTTAGTCTAGCTTTTCTAGCTAAAATGATTACTTCTATACTAACAACATCTGTTTGCATTTTTTCTAAGGTTTCTGCATTTATTTCCCTCAACTGATAAGCCATGTCAGTGTCAAATCCATCAAGGAATTTGAGTAGGACAAAATCAGGTATGGGTTTAATATTTGTAGGGATGGAATGGTAAACACTATTATATCTAGTGTAGTAGTCTTGGACTGACTCATTTGGAGCTCTTCTCATGGCATCAAATTCAGACAATATATGGAGTGGATTATTTTTATTTTCCCATTTATTTAAAAACAATCTATGAAACACAGATAAATCAGTTACACTACTAGAAGCAAGACCTCTAAACCACTTCTTTACTTCCCCTATTAATGTTTGTGAAAATAACCTCGTTTGAACATCTAAATCATCAATCTCATGGAGTTCAAAGAAATATGTCATTTTATTTATATGTTGTTGAGCTGTATAATGGGTAGTGGCATCAAACTATGGTATCTTACTCTGATAGTCTTGAGGCATGTCATGAAGTTGTTGTGGTAAGACTGGGGGAGCATACCTAGCAGCCATAGCTTGAAGTTTAGCTTGGCTAGGAGGTCAAATAGAAGTGCTTGGGGTTGAACTGGAAGTGATAGTTGACGAACTAGAATTTGTAGTTGAGGTGATGGGAAATGAAACTAGAATATATGTGGAATTATTAGGGAATGAGGATAATGTGTTTGAAAAATCAAAAGGTGAACTAGTGGATGAAATGAGTGTTGGAAATAGTACTCTAGGCTGTAAAGGTAATTTAGGGATAAATGGATCTATAGATGTGGTGGTATTGGAAGCTATATATGATGTAGCAGCATATAGAGCTGAATCTACAACTGGTATTTTGGTGGTACATAACTTTGAAACTGAAGGCATAGTGGTATAGGCTAATAATTGAGCTAATCCAATACCTTCATCAATATCTTTAAGAATTGTAGTATTAAGTTCTTCAATTTTAGTCTGATATTCAACTTTCCTTGATTTAGATTCTACTGTAATATTTTTATGTTTTGTTTCCAAGAATGAAATAAAAACAGGGTCTAAAACAGCAGTATAAAGATCGCTTTCAGATTGACTTCTAAACAAAGAATGCACAAATTTCAGATTAAAATATATATCTTGTAAACTTACTAATTCTTGTGGTAATGAATTTACTCTTTTTAATGAAACTTTAGCTTCTAAATTTTTTATTTGTTTTTTCTTTTTACCAATTCGGTCTGGGTTGTCCATTATAACAACAAGTTTAGGATCCAAGTTAGACCTGGTATAGTAAATTTTCCTAGAAGCCATAATTACAAGTTTTAATACCCACAACTTATAAAAGCAATCTTAGAGTAAAACAATGAATAAAATTATTTTCTTTAAGACTAGTTTTATGAGTGAGGATTGGTTAGTTCCCCATTATGGTCACAAGTAATGTTATCACTCTAGTAATTCTAAAGTTGTGAGATTTTGGTTTTAGTCAAAGAACACTAGAGGTAACCAAAAACCAACTTCAAACTCTAGGATCTAGCCTTCCTAGGGTTCATAGAGGGCTCTTTCTTTAAAATTTAACTTTCTTTCAATTTGTAAATATTAGGCTAGTTATGAATGTGCAGTTTTGTTTTGGTTTTGGTAGATTTGGTGGGAAAAATCACTTGAAAGGAAGGATAGTGGGAAATATATTTTTCCATTGGGCTAAGGAGTCAAAATCAAGTAAACAAAATTGGGATCAAGGCCAAAAAGGCCAAAAATTTTCATGGCAAGATAGATAACCTTTGAAGATCTTAGAAAGTTGTTTTTATGAGGTGATATGATTAGGATAAAGGCCACTTAAGAATCCTTTGATTCAGAAAAGGAAGTAGTAATAAGAGGTCGAACGAGAGAGGGAGAAATTAAGGGTTCCCTACACTGGAAATCAAAGGAAAAAATATAAATGATAACTGGTTAAAAATAGGGTGCTCTTAACAAATCCTGCAGTAATACTCCTAGTTATTCATTCAGATTTAGAAAAAACATGGATGGATGCATGTAACAAAGAAATATGACAATGACAAGTAAGGAAATACTTCACTCCAAATAGCTCATCACAGGAATCCTGAAGTATGATGCCAATTGGTTTGATCTAGCCTGCTACTGGAAATTTGACACACAAAAGCTTTCAAGTCCAACAAAAATGACTATAACAATCTCCAACAATTTTATTCCACACCAAATACTTCTAAAGATGACGTATATATACATAGTTCTTTACAAAATATCCTAGAATGGCTCTAGGAGTTATCTAAGGGAAAATAAAATATCTTTACAACAATAATAGGGACAGTTGCTTAACAAATCAGCAAGTTGTCCTATTTATCCAAAAGAAATAGAAACTTGTTTGAGGATAAGATGCAGTTGGTTGCCTTGGTGTCCTCCTTGCTGGCTTTAGATATTTAAATTTTTTTTTTGAATCTGATCTGCTTTTTCTAATACTCTTTCTCTAATTCTATTTATTCACTGATACTCTCTCAACTCTGATACTCTTTAACCATAATAAAAAATTGTTTACTACTGTAAAAAATTGTTTTGACTGTAAATCAGAAAACAATTTTCTCCTTCTTTCATCTTTCTGTCTTTTGTCCTTCATAACAAATCTGTGAGTGATTTCTAATCCTCATCTTTCAGAATTTGTATTTTTTTTAATTTCTAGAAGTTTTCATCAGCTTTATTATATCTATCAAAGGTTGGCTTGATGACAAACAAGTGTTTTATCTCATGTTTCAAATAGAATAAGTCTTCAAAGCTTTTGAGTAAGACTTTTCGAGTTGGGATGCCTAGTCCTTGTGGTTTATTTACCTGTTCTTTTGCAAACTCTCTAATTTCCTTATCATAGTCATTCTGAGGCATCAGTTTATCATTAATGACCATAATGTCAAGAAGTCCTTTTTGCCTCAAATTTTTAAACTTGAACATAAACTTGGTTATGGCAGTATTCATACTCTCACACTTTTATTCTAGTTTCCTCATCAGATTTTTCTTTGTAGTAACTTTCCTAATTTCTAGGATAGTTTCAGTCCTATCAGTAATCTTGAGTTCTTATAACTCCTATTTGCTTTTACTATTGAGGAATGTGATCAGATTTAAAGCTTGTTCTAGTTTATCAGCCAGTTCACTTTGAGTATTTTGAATTTCTTCTTGGGACTTTAATAATAACTCTCTTTGTTTAAAAATTACCTGAATTGAAGGTGATACATCATGGATGGCTTCAATGACATTGTTCCAAAGATGTTTTTTGATATATGATATTTGTTCCTTCAATGTCAATTCCTTCTGCAATTTATTCAACTCTTCATTAAGTCTGATGGATTTTTATTCATGTGTCTTTGCATTTATCTGAGCCAATTTGTTTGACTTCTCAAGATTTTTTACTACCTGTTTCAATTTACTGATTTCATTTGTATTTAGAGACATTTCCTCCATAGATTTTACCAATTCGTTGGCTTCATCCGTATGGTCCACTACTGTTGTAGATGATTCAATAGTTGAGGTTATGGAAGAAGTTACTGGCACTGCAGTAGCCAGTGGTTCTTTGGGAGCCAAATTTTCAGCTAAAGTTGAAGGCACTACTGTAGTGATTACAGGAATAACTGTAGGAATCTCTGGTTCTTTCATTGTTTCCTTTTCATGGAAAAGTTTATCCATCTGAACCTCCACCTCCTTAATATGTCCTGTGAGCTGAAAGATGATGTTCATCATGTCATATTTGTCATTATGTTCTTGTATGATTTCTTTTGTTTGAGGATGTTCACTTTGAGGAATTTTGAGTTGCTTCCTCAAAGCTGCTATATCTTCATTTTTCTTTTTCACCAATAACTTTTCCACTTTGATATTATCAGGGTCATATCCCACCTGCAAAACTAGTTCTTCTAAGGCTTTTATCCTTAGATCCTTGGCATATAATGAGGCTTTTACCATCTTCATCTGATCTTGCATATTGGAGATGGTGTTCTGGAGCTTCTGAGCACTCATGGCTTCATTTGTGACAATAGATTATAGGATTTATGAGATCTGTCTTAGCTACCATGAAATTTATAGAATCATAATTTAGGATCTTCCTGATATACTCCAAGGCAAATATCCTCATTGAAACACGCTTGGGTAACTTGTAAGGTAACAAGTTTGACCCAAATACTCTGATTTTAGTATATTTTTCATATAAATACCAGTCACCAACCTTACTCTACTCTAAAAATTGCAATATATTTTTCATTTCTTCATTAATTCTTGGATTCTCTGCTTTAGTTAACATTTTGATCACTGCATGTAAAAATAACTCTAAAAATTCTGAAGATGTGAAATCTGCACATTCTTTTCTGAGCAAATATGTCCAGAAAATGACAAAAAGAGGATTTCCCTCTATGTCCAATTTTTGAAGAGTAAATGGAAGTTTATCTAATTGGAAATATAAAAAACATATGGAAGAGGAAACAATTGTATTTGAACACTCCTTCAGTTGGAAATTTGATCAATTGATCATGGATACTATCTGCAATATAACCAGCATAATCAAAGATTACAGACGGTGGTTGACCTGCGATGAAAGTGGATAAGAAACCCATGATGTATTCATCAGTGTGTTCATCAGTAAAGTACCTCAGGATGAATGAAAGCATGGAAATCACCTGCCTTGAACCTTCTAGGAATTTAGCAGTAGAATATGGGGGATTTAGTTTAGGAATTTCTACATGTGAGGGCATAAATGTCTGGAAAATCATGAATCTCTTTGGGAAATCTAGGCCAATGTACAGTTGGGTTAAGGCCTCTATGGATAAAGGGACTGCTTGGGGGTCCGGCTGAAGCTGTAACATTTGATTGATATATTGAGCAGTAATGGTGAAAAGCAATTATTTATTAGCATTGACTATGGCTCTTTGATCATGTACATAATACTGCTGACATAATCTAATGACCTCTTGACATGGGTGAGTTATTGGGACAACATATTTAGGCAAATGAGATTCCCAAATCTGGACTTCTCCATGATTATCTAACTATTTCTCATAGCTCCAATTATGAATATCAAGGAATTTAAATTCAACAATGGGATCTGCTATCTTATAATCACTATCAGCTAGTGGGATGTGTTCAACATCAACAACAAGTGGTTGAAGAGGATTTACCAATATGGCAGTCTTAGAAGTTATAGCAGGGGTTGGTTTAGGTACTTTAGAACCTTTAGGCTTTCTTGTACTCTGCTTCTTAGGTATTTTTGGGATACTTCTGCAAGTTTAAACAATTTGTAGAAGTATTTTAATTTAGCAGATGATTTCTTGGATAAATTTAGGCAAATTATAGCTTCTTCTTTGGGTTTTCTTTCCAATTAGGTACGTGAAAAAGGTTTATAGGCTTTTGACTAGTTTAAAACAAGAAACAAGGGTTTCCTAAGTCTTTTAATGAGAAATTAGGTTAAAAAAAATTTCGAAATTAGGAAAATAGGTTTATGATACCTTCAGAGGTTTTTTGGTTTGATTTAGAGCTTGAAATAGTTCACAAGATTGAAAAAACTCACACTTTTCTCTCTCAGTAGTGCACAACAGTAAAAAAATGTTTCTAGAAAAAAATTGACAGGTTTTGGCCTGTTTTTGGACTTTGACAGTTTCCTTTAATTGATTTTTGAGTTGTAAGTGTGTTTTTTTTCTTTAAAAGGCTTTTTAAAATTGAAAACAGGCTTAATTTGAGGAGAAAACCTATTATGCACAGGTATAGAGGTCTGAAACAATTCCTACGGTCTTTTCAACAAGTCGAGAAGCTTCTGTTTGATCTTTTGAGAAATTATTAGCTTCTCAACAGTCTTCAGGCTGAGATTTGAGGTATTTGTCAAGGAACTGGTCGGAAAGAGGTTTATTTTTAACAGTCGAGAATCTAGCACTGGGTTTATGCGCAAAAGAGAAAGGAATGAATTCCATTTCCAAGGTATATTATGCATAATTTAGGGCTTAATTAGCGCCAACATTTAATATAGGTCAAATCATAAAGAATGGGTGATTTTCGGGCTAAAGGGGTTGAAACCGGAGTGGTTTTTGCACGGAAATTTGGTAGTAAGCTGTCTTGGGGCTAACCCACGTGATCCAACGGGAAATTGGCACGTGAAGGAGAGATAAAAATTGTAATACTACCCATTTCGCGTAAAAATGGAACGGGGGTGATCGCGCTAGTTTTCTACGCGATATTGGTTTTTAGCCGTCGGATCTGGGAGGGTCAATGCGAACGGTCGCATTTGACTGGTGAAGTTGCATTAGGAAGGAGTGGGGTTGGGGTATAATATGTGTGGTAGATTAAACTTTAGAATTTAATAAATAAGCGTTAAATCAAAGTCTAAACTTCTGGTTTATGCAATGGCGGAGGGGTTAGGTTTAATGTTAAATTAAAACATTTATACTGTTTCAATCAATGCATCGGAGTGAACGTTTTATTATATAGTTTTATCAAATGTAATTAAAATTTGTTTAAACTACATGGGGCGGGATATTTTCATAGAGATATTTTTTTATCAATGGGGTAGTTGGGCGGGGTTTTATATTTTCATACATGGGATATTAAACATTGGTCTAAAATTAAAATAGTGGGTTTTAGAGGGTTATTCAAAATAAAAATGTTTTAATATTATATGGGATGGTGAAGTTAGGGATTTAATACAATAAGTTAGGTGTTAATATGAAAAAGGGAATAGTGTAATGGGCATAAAATACAAATTAACTCTTTGTAAAGTGCCAAAAATAAAGCATTTCTTTATCTTTATTATATTTCACACTTTAACTTAGGATACACTTTTAACTTAGGATAAAATGTATTTTGAGGGTTTATGAATGATTTTTGAAAGGGAATGAGATTAGCTATTTAGGGTTTAGCTTTTACTATGTAAAAATAGGTTTTTACTTAGGAAAAGGGATTATGATTTATGAATGAAGGGTAAATGTTGATGAATGTGGGTCTAGTGTGGGAATTCAATATTTTTAACTAACCAGTCATCGAGCCTTGGGTCAGGTCCCAACAAAAGTCAGAGAAATGCTCTGAGCCTTTTCAATTGATAGTTTTAGAACATTGAATATTTGTACGGGAGGGGAAATTAGTAATTTTTATCAGATGATGCTTTATTACAAGATTTCTCAACTGCTTTCTACCTACCCATCTTTATTTCTAACATTTTTACTTCATTTTCATGGGTGCATTTAGGCTTGCAACCCTAAAACATTTTTCTTTCAAAGCATAAAACTATCTAAATCTACCTTATTTCATCTGAGGGCTCAGATTAAACTGTTGAACTCCTCATTATTCTCTACCTATCTACTGATTTGTCAAGTTTAAACTGTTTGACAAATATTTATTCTCTATCTAAAACATGACAAACATGAAAATTTAAGATTAAACTATTTAACTAATCATGGATTATGGCATTTATTGACACTCTGCACATAATCATTATTCTTGCAGTAAAAGTAAAAGTAGTGGCATTTGGATTTGCTCACTTTCATGTCTTATTTTATTTCTTTTTTTCTTTTTGGGTCTATATTTTTCTAAGTCCTTTGATATTTCTTTTAGGAATTTTTACCCTCTTTTTGGATTTTTTATTATTTTTCATTTTTTCAAAATATGGGAAAACAACTTGCATAAAGCAAGGTATGTACATATTTACAAGACTATCAAAGTCAATTCAAAATTTATGAACCCTATTATTATAGGACACTAACAGGAAGCATGATGTTATTCAACCCCTAAAGGACTTCTACTAATATTTGTAGTATATCTATCATGAGATCATTATTATAAGGCAATAGTGGTGATGTTAGAGATATGGCCTTGCTAACAAGAAGCAACTATGAGCCTGGCCTCTTCACAAGGATGTTATAAGAACCTCAATTGTATCAAGGAAAGAAATGATGGCCTGAAGGCCCAACCCAAGCTTTTCCAATCTAATTTCTTTATCAGGGAAAAAACCATATCTAATGTTTCCAACTCCAAGAGTAAATATTCGGATTTTATATACTGCAATTTGGATCCAAGTTCAAGGAGATGCTTGATTTTTACATTTTCCTTCCGAGTATCCTTTAACTGTTGAAGGATAGCATGGACCTTTCGAAAGAAAGGCTTGCTGTTTTTTTGTTTCTTCTTATCGATATGTTGTTTCCATTTGTGATGCACGGAATTATTAGAGCCCAAAGAATCGACTTGTTAGGTCCCTATATTACTAGTATAATCCCTTATTATTGTTAGTGTAACCCCCTTATTGTTATTATTGTACCCTTGTAACCCCCATATTGTTATTATTGTGCTCTTAAATTGTTATTGTTAGGTCAGCTAGGATTACATTCTGGCCCCATGGACTCCTATATATAGAAAGGAGGTTTTGTAATTTGAATCATCCAAGAATTGTTCATTCATGTAATGTATTGGAGGTTGCCCACTCGAAGTGGCATATTTCTAAGGCGTTGAAATCTCTTTTCTTCTCTTTTGGAGCTGGTTTCACAACATTTGGCATCGGAGCTTTGAGATTCTAGGGTTTCGCTGCTCCAAACAAGTCAGCATAGAATTTTAGCTATAAATTTTTTTAGAAGATATGATTTGTGCAAGTCAGGTCATTTTGCAGGCTCCTAAATTTAACCTAAACAGGTCATCGTCGTATTTTCGTAATAAATTTTTTTCTACGAAGGTTCAGAAGCTGAAATTTTTAGAGTGCGAAGCCACAATCCCGAGGAACATCGTCAAAAAATTTCAGATATTTTTTCGTAACCTTTTCATAGATATGATCTATGGAATTTAGGGCTTTTTTAGGCTTCTGAATTTCATCTCAAAGAGGTGATCGCGGGAAAATATTCATATCTCTCTCTCTAAGAATTGGATTGGAATGTTTTAAAAAGTGACAGCAAGTGCATGACCTGTAGTTTTTGTTCTATCAATTTCAGAGCCAAAGGAGGAAACAGTGACACGTGGCAAGTCGTACAAGTTCGCTCTACTGAACCAGTCCAAAATTGGGTCATTGTGGGAGATTGGAAATAAATTTTTCTTGAAGAATCCAAATCAAATCAGACCTGTTGCATTTGAAAGAAGCTTCAGAGGGCTACTACAGGGCTGAATTTCAGATATTGAGGATCCACCAACTCAAGAAGCGGAAGAAATGAATCCGACCATATCGTGTAATGCATTGGCAGGAATTACCACTCCTCAAACTCTCAAGATAGAAGGACATATCAAGAAGAAAAAGGTAATAGTGTTGATTGATTCGGGTAGTACCCATAATTTTATTCATTGTAAGGTAGCGAAGGAATTGAATTGTTTCCTATACCCAGCACCAGAATGTCAAGTGATGGTTGCAAATGGAGGAACTATAAATTTCTCTGGAAAATGCCATAATATCAAGCTAACCATGGGGAATATGTATTGAATAGTCCAATGCTTTCCATTCCTATGGGAGGTGCTGATGTTGTACTAGGAGTACAATGGTTACAATCTTTGGGGACAATAGCTTTTAATTTTCAAGAAATTTTCTTGAAATTTTTTTCAAAAGGAAAGGAAGTCGAATTACGGGGTATTGCGGGGAATATGGGAAAGATAATAAGTTCTAATGTCATGACAAAGCTTCTAAAGAAATAACAACAAGGCATAATTTCACAATTATGCTCACTAGAAGTTCCAACATCAAAATCATCTATTTCTGCAGATCTCCAACAAGTCTTGGACAATCATTCCAAGGTGTTTGAAACTCCCAAAGGACTCCCACCTATTCGTGATCATGATCATGCTATTCATTTGATTCCAGGAAGTGTTCCTCCAAACATCCAGCCTTATAGATATCCTTACTTCCAAAAGAGCGAAATTGAACGCATGATTGCAGAAATGTTAGAGGCAGGTATAATTCAACCTAGTCAAAGTTCTTTCTCTGCTCCTGTAGTATTGGTACACAAGAAGGATGGATCATGGCGAATGTGTCCGGATGATAGGGAGCTCAATAAGCTCACCATTAAAGATAAATTTCCCATTCCTGTGATTGATGAATTATTGGATGAATTACATGGAGCAATTTATTTTACCAAATTGGATCTTCGTTCAGGGTATCATAAAATTAGAATGAAGACTGAAGATATTCCAAAAACAACATTTCGAACTCATGAGGGTCATTATGAATTTTTGGTCATGCCTTTTGGCCTTACCAATGCACCTTCTACATTTCAAGGGTTGATGAATTCCATTTTCAAACCATTCCTTATAAAATTTGTGCTAGTATTTTTTGATCATATACTAATTTACAGTAGGTCTTAGAAGGATCATGTTAAACATGTTGACAGGGTGCTCATACTACTATAAGAGAAACAATTATATGCAAAACATCCAAATGTTTCTTTGGAGTACAGGAGGTGGAATATCTGGGTCATATTGTATCTCACGAGGGTTTTAAGGTAGACCCTAACAAAATTAAAGCCATTCAGGAATGGAAAGTCCCCACAACCATAAAGCAGTTGTGAGGATTTCTTGGGTTAACAGGGTATTATCGAAATTTTATTAAGAATTGTGGGATAATAGCAGCACCTCTAACAAAATTATTGAATAAATATGCATTTTCATGGACTCCTGAAGGAACTAAGGCCTTTGAACATTTTAAAGAGGCAATGTGCCTAGCACCAGTCTTAGCTATGCCAGACTTCACAAAAACCTTTATTGTAGAATATGATGCCTCAAGAAATGGAATTGGTGTTTTTTTAATGCAAGAAGGAAGACCCATTGCTTTTGAAAGTCGTCCAATCAAAGGAAAGTATTTACAGAAACCTATTTATGAGAAGGAAATGTTAGCAATACTGCATGCACTAAAGAAATGAAGAACTTACCTAATGGGAAGACACTTCAAGGTAAAAAATGATCATGATAGTCTTAAACACTTTTTGGAACAAATACTATCTTCGGAAGAGTAGAAAAAATGGGTCACAAAGATGTTGGGTTCTGACTTTGAAATAATATACAAAAAAGGGAAGCTAAATTTTGTTGCAGATGCACTCTCAAGAAAGAATGAAGAGTTGGAAGCATTTCTTTGTGCCATTTATATTATCCAACTAGATTGGATAATCGAAGCAAGAGATGAATGGAAGAAGGACAAAGACGTGTGGACACTCATTCAAAAGTTGTAGCAAGATCCTAGTACATCTGATACATTTAGTTGGAAAAATGATTCCTTATGGTACAAAGATTGCTTATATCTTTGTAAGAATTCCCAACTAAAACAAAAGATTCTTTTGGAATTGCACACTTCTCCTTTAGGAGGACACTCAGAATTTTTAAAAACTTACCACAGGGTGAAGAAAGAATTTTTTTGGGATGGCCTTAAATCTGATATTCAAAAGTTTGTGGCGGAATGTTTGGTTTTCCAGCAGAATAAAGTTGAGACAATTAAGACCCCAGGACTTCTACAACCTTTATCCATTCCAAGTCAACGTTGGGAGGAGATTTCAATGGATTTTATTACAGGTTTACCTAAGTCCGAAAGAAAGAGTGTCATCATGGTGGTAGTTGATAGACTTACCAAGTATGCACACTTTTGTGCATTATCTCATCCATTTAAAGCAAGTACAGTTGCTACTACATTTATGGACACAATTCAAAAGCTACATGGAAACCCAAGGGTTATTGTGAGCAAAAGAGATCCCATTTTTACTGGAAATTTTTGGACGGAGTTATTTTCTTGTTTGGGTACTCAATTAGCTCATAGCTCATCTTATCATCCTCAATCCGATGGTCAAATTGAGATAGTGAATAAATGTTTGGAAGGATATCTTCGTTGTTTTGTATCTGATAAACAAACACAATGGGTCAAGTGGTTACCTCTCGTTGAATGGTGGTATAACACTTCCTTCCATACCGCAACAAAAATGACCCCATTTATGGCACTTTATGGATATCATCCACCATCCATCACATCATCTTTAAGAGAAAATTCGAAGGTTCAAGCAGTGGAAGATCACATCGAGCATCAATAAGAAGTTCTCCAACTCTTAAAGGATAACCTGAATTTGGCACAAAATCGAATGAAACAACAGGCAGATCAACATCGCAGCGAGAGAAGTTTTGATGTAGGAGACTCGGTATTTTTACGGCTACAACCATACAAACAAATGTCCCTCAAGCAAGCTAAGAAGGATAATAAATTATCGCCAAAGTACTATGGTCCTTACAAGGTGTTGCAAAAGATTGGTACTATGGCATATGAATTGGAGCTTCCTGCTTCTTCACGAGTGCATTCAATTTTCCATGTTTCATGCTTAAAGAAGGTTAGAGGTGAAAATCTTCCAGTTCAAACAATATTTCCAGAACTTGATGAGGAAAGAAAAATCATATTGGAACCTGAAGCCGTCACGGAAACAAAACTCGACAACTACGGAATCGATCAATTTCAGAGTATCTCATCAAGTGGAAGAACTTAGCCACTGAATATTCTACATGGGAGGATGAGAATTTTATACAGAAACACCCAAAGCTACTCAAGCGTTGAGGACAACACTTTTTTGAAGGAGAGGGGCATGTTAGGTCCCTATATTACTAGTATAGTCACTTATTATTGTTAGTGTAACCCCCTTATTGTTATTATTGTACCCTTGTAACCCCCATATTGTTATTATTGTGCCCTTAAATTATTATCGTTAGGTCGGCTAGGATTACATTGTGGCCCCATTCGGATTACATTCTGGCTCCATGGACTCCTATATATAGAAAGGAGGTTTTGTAATTTGAATCATCCAAGAATTATTCATTCATGTAATGTATTGGATGTTGCCCCCTCAAAATGGCTTATTTCTAAGGCATTGATATCTCTTTTCTTCTCTTTTGGAGCTAGTTTCACAACACGAATGATGTATCACTATGCTAATTCCTATATAATTTCCAAAAGTAAAATAATGACATTCGCCTTAGCTTTATTCAACAAAAATGATTTACCTCCTTTGAGCAGAGATAGTAAACCCTTGTAGACATAATAATAAATTATTTTCCTGTAATAATAACCTTGATTTGGATCTCCTATGTGGTGATACCACTCAAATATAATAGGTGCATATCAATATATGATTTAGATACAATGTGTATAGAACACACACAAAATTTGAGCGCATATCAATATATGATTTAGATACAATGTGTATAGAACACACACAAAATTTGAGGCTCAACGTATAATTTGAAAATCCTCACTCGATATATTTGGAGCAGAGAATATGACCTCAACCACTATAAATTTCCTTTGTACAAATGACAATAAAGTAAATAAAAAAAATACTTCTTTTTTACCACCCAACTTGAATGTAAAAAAAATACCATGCAAAACATATAATAGTGTTTCAATAACCATGTGAATTTAAATAAACCACCATAATGAAGTGATTCAATAACCATGTGAACTTAAATAATCCACCACTTTAAAATTATTGAGATAAAACAGAGAAAAATCCCTCCAACACTTTTAACATCGAATCCTAAAATTAGGAGAATCATTTAATACTCCACTCAAATGTGTAATCCAAATAACCATGAAATGTTAATAAAATGGCAGAATTCTTTTTATGCCAATCCAACCATGGCAAGCAATCATTGTGCCTATCATAGAACTCCACCTTCCTTTTTATGTAATAATAACCCTTGAACCAATGCAAAAAAATTATCCTTTTAATTAAAGAAAAAAAATAAACCACCTAGGATGATACTGAATACCACCGAAGATGGAAATGTGGGCTAGGGTGAGCATAAATATCCATTGAAGTTCTATGCATGAAATTCTTAAATAATCCTTCAAATAATTTATAATTTGCAAACAAATCCTTCAGGTTGGCATGATGTACAACTCTGATACCACTGTAATATCCCAAATATTAAATTTTTTTATAGATCTAGCACACTAGAATGTTCTAATTAACATAAGCCTTCAAAAAAAGTGAGAACACATAAGTGATCTAGAACTGAAACCACTTATTTAATTAATTACTGCAAATAATACATGCCTAAATAATTAACACAAGAAACCCTCACCCATGGCATGCAAGGTTGTTCATCAAACGAGAAATAACAACACTGAAGCACAATCATATACCCTACATGGATCCACTAGACAAATCTCTCCCACGTGGTTTTCATCCCCGGGATCAAACTAGAACTGGTCTTGCCAAGTTCTCTACAAATGAAAAATAGATAAATAATTTAGGATGATCCAAATTGCTAGCTCTTATCCCCTTTATAGGCTTTATGGGCCCTATAGAAACCTTATTTTATTAGTTTCCCTCAAAAATATAAAATACCCTCGGTAGATACGATGGGTGAATACCATGGGTAGATTTCATCCATTTTGACCTTATCTAGAAAACAGAATATCACACCATGATGGTGGACACTTTAAAACAACATGAAGGACAACATGAAATATATCGTTTCTTCTATAGAAGAGGAACAAAATAGTGGATTGTATTTTTGCAAAGGTGCGATACAACATTTTTGTCAAGGTGGAGTGTATGAGGAGCAGGGAGCTAAGTGTAGAGAGTTAATTATTTTTGCAGTGTAGCTGAGCGCAGAGACTAGATTTTATAGAGTAATGAATATGGAAATGAAATTGGAACTCTAGAGCAGAAGAGGAAGGAGTTGTTTTATATTTCTTAGAATTTGTATTATCCTCTTTTTTCAATCTTAAAATTGTATGAAAAGAATAACATTGGCTAGAGAAGTTAGTGGCTTGCATTCATAAGAGGTTGGTGCTTCTTGGAAAGTAGTGACTTGCTATCCTAAGGGAGTTGGGGCCTTATGTGAGTGGGTGCTCACAAACAACTTTATGTAATTAAGTGGGTGTTTAATTTACATCATAATAAAAAAAATATTGGTGGTTTTCTCCCTTTGGGTTTCCACTTAAAAATATTAGTAGAATGAATGACCTCAAAATTAAATTGAAGAATTGAGCTTAAATCTTAAGAACCTCACTATTAATCATTCACTCCCTCTTACTAATTTCTTGTTCCAACATTTTTGACTTCTGTGTTTGTGCATCTAAGCGCAATTTGATTGTCATCATAGGGTTGTAAAGACCATAAAACTAAAAACACAGATATCATACTAAGAACTAGGAAGGAATTGAAGCATTGACCTCTAAAAGAACCCTCCCTTCTATGTCATGGATATCTGGACCTAAACCTTGTGCCATGCCTGCCTCCCTCAATATGAGTTAGTATTTTGTCCAAATCTTTTATCTTCAAATCAATATTGTCCATCATCAATTTTATCTTAACTTTAACAGCTTTAGTATCTCACTTTTAACATTTTTTTTCATTAACAAAGTTCATAAGAAATGTCATTTACAGTACACATCAATTGTGTGAAAATATTAGCTTTGATGATGTCAAGAATATCCTATTTCGAGCACCCATGATAGCAGGAATATTCTCTTGCAAAAACTCTACAATATTCTTTCATAGGAGAATCTAGGAGGGCAGCCTGAGGACTATTAAGCTGAGAAGTAGAGCTAGAGCAGCCTTCATTAGCTAATAGATCCGCCACCTTATATATATATATATATATGGGTTTGTAATGTTTACATTAAATTTTATAATAATATTCTACAAACTGATAAAAATACACCTTCTTATCTTAGTATATAATCATCCTTACGTTTTAATGAAAATATCTTATATATTGATAAAAATGGCAGATTAAATTAATAAATCATTACTAGTTAGCTCTACTCTGAGAAACTACACTAGGAGGGACTGTGTCCGCAGGTCGCTCTCCATTCTCATTACAGATCAAACAATATATAACTTACATGAAAATAGGGAAGTGAGAACGAATACCTAAGAAATAGGGACAAACCCCTAATCTAAGGTTCTAGTGAACTAACTCTCTTTAATTAAGTTTATCCATTATCTTCAACACTCCCCCTTAATGGATAAAGGGTTCACAAATATTCTTAACATTTCCCTAAAAAATTCAAATTTAATTCTAGAAAAAGGCTTATTAAAAATATCAACAACATTATCACAAGTATTACAATATTTAACATGAATTTCTTTTGTCTAAACTTTCTCCCTGACAAAATGGAACTCTGTATCAATGTGGTTGGTGTTTTTATGGAACACAAAATTGTTTGCATGTTTTATGGAGCTCTAGTTATCACATCTGATAACTGTTGCAACTTTCTATTCTTCTCCTACATCTTGGAAAATTCACCTCAATCAAACTACCTCACGAGGCACTGCACACATTTCTTGGTACTCTGCCTCCGCTGAGGAAAAGGAAACTCTGTTCTTATTTTTACTACTCCATGCAATAACCCCAGACCCAATGTTAAATTTTTTATCACTCAATAATTTCTCCAGGTTCAATGGAGAACTCACCGAGGTAACCAGAGACCAACTTTTAAACTCTAGGATCTAGCCTTCCTAGGGTTCAGAGAGGACTCTCTCTATAAGATTTAACTTTTTTTGTTTTATAAAATACCAGGCTAGTTATGATTGTGAAATTTGTTTTTTTTTTATTGATTTGGTGGGAAAAAACACTGGAAGAGATGGATAGTGGGAAATATATTTGTCCATTGGGCTTGAGTCAAAATTCAAGCATACAGAACTAGGATCAAGGCCAACAAGTCAAATGTTTTCAGGGAAATATAGACAACCCTTGGAGATATTGAAATTTTTTTTTGTGAGATGGTATGATCGGGATAAAGAGAAATTAAGGGTTCTTTAATCCGGAAAAGGGAAGTAGTAGGCAGAGGTCAAATGAGAGAGGGAGTAATCAAGGGTTCCCTACCCTATAAATCAGATGAAAACATAGAAATGACAAATAGTTAAGACAGGGTGCTTTTAACAAATCTTGAAGTAATCCTCCTATCCATTCATTCAAATTTGGAAAACATTATGGATTGCATGTAACAAATAAAGATAACAATGACAAATTTAGAAAATACTTCACTCCAAATAGCTCATCACATGAATCCTGAAATATGATGCAGTTTAATCTGATCCAGTCTGCTACTCGAAATTTGAACACAAAAGCCTTCAAGTCCACAAAAAATGACTGTAGAAATATTCAGCAATTTATTCCACAATATTACTTCAAAGAATGAAGTATTTATACATATTCTAAACTAAAATATCTTGAAAAAATATCAAGATTGGTTTACAAATATCTCAAATTGTTTTACATAAATAGAACTCAATAAAAGGACACTCAAAACTAATGAATCTATTTGGCACTATTTTTTTATGGATAGGTGATGAAAAAGAGGATAAATTCGAATTTGATATCAACTCTTAGTTGATCATGAGGCATCCAAGTCATTAACTGTCTCCTTCCTTGTGTATTTTGTTCTAGAAATTCTGCAAACTTGGAGTCCAATGATACCTTTGTATATCACAATCCGAAATAGATATTTAAAAAGTGAAAGAATATTTTTGTGTATAAATATGTTACTAAGATAAACCACTCTCAGTTTCCCAAAATTCAACTCCAGCTGTTCATAATAGGCTCTTCTAAATGATGTGTAAAACTGAACTTTTCACAGTCTGAAAAATAGGTTGTAAATATGTGCATGCATCTCTCATTCTGTAATACATGTGCATAAAGTGAGATAGGTTTTTGTAGGTTGAAATATTAGGAACATAAAATTCCTCCATTTTTCCAAAATTCAACTTGGATTTTCCACAATATTCTCTGCAAAAATTTCCCTTCTTGCTATGTTTTCATCTTTTAACCTTACTGTTCTTTTAACTGTTTTTACTTTCACTGTTTTACCTTGACTTCTCTTTAACCTTTTTTTATTTGAATTTCACTTTGAATTTCATCTGATACACTTCAACTCTGATCCTCTTTGATTTTTCTGTTCTCACTGTCACTGTGAATTCTTATTTCACTTTCACCATTCACTGTGCAATTTAACTCTCTCTGCATAAATGACTTCTTTCTGTTCTGCTGCCTGGAATCTTTTGTTAAGGAATATCATTTAAAATTATTTTCTTTGTGAAATTTTGGAGTAAAATATATCTTTAACTAGTATTTGGATTGTTTTATCCAAATTATCCTTTTTCTAATGACCTGCAAAACAAAATAATTGTTAACAAAACCCTGGCTGCAGGGAGCTGATAATGGCTTTAAGTGGTCATAGTACTGGATTTTATTCTGGCACTTTGGAACCTTCAGGATTGCTAGAAATCAGCTTTTTAGGCATTTTGGGCTACTCCTAGAAGATTAAACAGTCTGCAGAAGTATTTTTTCTTTAACAAAGGTTTCTTGGGTGAAAATAGGAAAAGTATGGTCTCTTTCTTGGATTTATATTTCAATTTCAATCTTAAAAATGATTTACAGACCTTTATTGGTTTAGACACAAGAAACAGGGGTTTCTTGGGCTTTTTTAACTGAGAAACTGGGCTAAAAATCACTTAGAGATTGGGCACAGAGGCTTTAGGATACCTTCAGAGGATTTCTAGGTAAATTTGGAGTTAAAATAGTTTATAGAAACTATAAAAACTCATAATTTTCTCTTTAAAACAATGCGCAGTAAGAAACAAGGTTTTTGCTGAAAATTTGACAGGTTTTGGCCTGCTTTTTGGGCTTTTTGAGAAAGTTCAGTGGTTGGCTTTTAAGCTCTGGCTGAAATTATCCTTTTAAAGGTATTTTTAAAATTGAAATAGGTCTGAATTTCAGAGAAATACCTGTTATACGCATGTATAAGGTTTCAAGGAGGTTTCTGAGGGTTTTTGAATAGTTTGAATAACTTCCTTCTTATTTTCTGGAACAATTCAGAGCTCCTCATCGATCTTCAATGGCTGCAAGTTGAAATTTGTAGGCTCTTGGCTTGAAAACGGTGTAAAACACTGGTTTTTATAGTTGGGGGGCTTTATACAGTGTTAATACACAGAAAGAGGTAGGAAATGAATACATTTCCTATGTTTATTAGGCATATTAGGTTTCATTTACTCTGCAATGTATAATGGTCACATCGAGCGGGAATGGTGGCTTTCGAGCTCAAAGGATCAAAACAACAGGCAGTTATCATGTGCAGTTTGGGTGGTAAGTTGTTTTGGAGTGATCGAACGCGATCCAATGAAAAGGGAGCACGTGGAGGAGAGAGGAAATGGGAATACCACCTATTTCATGTAGAAACAAAATGGTGGTGATCACGCTAGTTTATTTGCGATATGACATTTCCACCGTTGGATTGCAGGGTAAAACTACGAATGGTCAAGATCTATTATGAAAGCTGTGTCAGGATTGGGGAGTGGGGTTGGGGTATATTGATATGACAGGAAGGTTTAAAATTTTGAAATAATAGTTTTAAATGAAGTTTAAAACCTTAGGTATAATGTTGGCGATGGATAATTTTTATGTGTTAGTTAAAACATTTGCCAACATTTCAATTATACATATGGCGGGTTTTTTTATTATATAGTTTCTCAACCTTTCACGATTATTTAAAACTATAGGGGGCGGATTATTTGTGTATAGATATGTTAAACCAATGGGATAGGTCGGGATTTAATATTTCGCACATGGGGTATTTTAACATTGGTTTAAACATAAAATAGAGGGTTTGTGGGTTATTTAAAATATAAGGGTTTAATACTATACAGGTGGCTGTAATTAGGGATTTAATAAATAAATTAGAAATTAATATGAAAATAGGGATGATGTAATGAATAAAAATACATGTTTAACTCTAAGTAAAGTGTAAGAACATAGTTTGTCTTTGTTGTATTACTTCACACTTTAACTTAGGATAAATGCATTTTGAGGGTTTATGAATGATTTTTGAAAGGAAATGGAATTAGTTTATTTAGGGTTTCACTTTTGCTAAGTAAAAATGGATTTTTACTTAGGATAAAGGGACTATGATTATGAATGAAGGACAAATGCTAATGAATGTGGGTTTTGTGTAGGAATTCAATATTTTTAACCAATCAGTCACCGAGCCTTGGGTCCGGTCCCAACAGAAGTCAGAGAAATTCTCTGAGCCTTTTTAACTGATATTTTAGAATACTGAATAATTGTAGGGGAGGGGAAATTAGTGAATTTTTCCCAATGATACTTTATTACATGCTTGCACAACTGCTTTCTACCTACCCATCTTTATTTCTAACATTTTTTACTTCATTTTTATGGGTGCATTTAAGCTTGCAACCCTAAATCCATTTTCTTTCAAAGCATAAAAACTATCTAAGTCTAACCTTATTTCATCCGAGGGCTCAGATTAAATTGTTGAGCTCCTCATTTATTCTCTATTTAATCTACTGATTTGTCAAGTTTATACTGTTTGACATATATTTATTCTCTATCTACAACATGAAATTTAAAGCATGAGAGGTCAAGTTTAAGCTGTTTGACCCTCATGGATTGGGCATTTAGGACAAGCTTCACACAATCTTATTTGAAAAAAGTAAACTAAAGTAGTGGTATTTAAACTTGCAACACTTTCATGATATATTTTATCTCTTTCTGTCTTTTGCGATCTATCTTTTTCTATGTATTTTGATCTTTATTTTAGGACTTTTACCCTCTTTTCAGTTTTTATTATTTTCAAATATGTGAAAAAAATTGCAGAAATAAAGGTATGAACATATTTACAAGACTATCAAAGTCAATTCAAAAATTATGAATCCTATTATTATAGGACCCTATCAAAATTCATAGCTTGTTATGGATATCCTGTCATCTATGTTTCCAGCCCAATCGGAGTCTAAAAATCCTGTCAATTTAACATCACAAGAATCAGTATATAAAATTCCATAGTCTAAGGTTCCTTGTAGACACCTCAAGATGCCTTTTGCTGTAATCCAATGGCTCTCAAGTGGCTTGGATATAAATTGGCTCAATGCACCGACTGCATAAGCCGAATCTGGTCCAGTAGTGGTTAAGTAGATTAAACTTCGAACCAACTGCATGTACAATGTGTCATCTGCCTCCTTTGAACCATCATCACACTGAATTTTGGTGTTTTTTTGTAGCGACATTTTTGCAGCCTTACACTGATCCATCTTAAAAAATTTCAGAAGACTCCTAACATACTTACTTTATGCTAGAAAATTTTGTCTTGAATCTCTCCAGATCTCTAAACCCAAACAGTAGCGAAGCTCACCAAGGTCTTTCATCTCAAACATTTGTGACATCTACACTTTGATTTCTTCAATGATTTTATCAGCATTTCCTGTAATGATGAAATCATCTACATATAAATAAATCAAAACAACTCGCCCCTTTTCATCAAACAAAGTATAGAGATTGGGGTTATTTTTGCTTCTATTATAGATGTGATGCAGGAAAAATGAATCAATTTCATCATACCATGATCTAGGAGCCTGTTTTAGTCCATATAAAGCTTTCTTTAATCTACATGCAAAATTTTATTTTCCCTGTTTGACAAACCCCTCAGGTTTATCTAAATAAACTTCCTCTTTCAACTCCCCATTCAAGAAGGCATATTTAACATCTAGCTAGTGCATCATCCAGTGATTTTTAGTAGCAAAGGAAATTAACATTCTGAATTTATTAAGTTTAGCTACAGGGGTGAAGGTTTCCTCATAGTCAATACCTTATTTTTGTGAATACCCCTTTGTAAAGAGCCTAGATTTATACTTATCTATGATCCCATATTCTTTAAATTTCGGCTTGTATAGCCATTTGCAACCTACGGTTTGTTTTCCCTCGGGTACGTAAAATAACTCCCAAGTTTTGTTTTTAAGAATTGATTCATGTTCCTCTTCCATGGCTTCCCTCCATTCATTATATTGACTCGCTTCTTTATATCTAGAGGGTTCAAAAACATTTAACATGCTAGTTATAAAAGAATTCTCCCTATATATTTTTGGTAGTTGTGTTTGCCTACATGACCTCCTAGTTGTTGGAGTGGCATCCAGCTTGTTCTGATTATCCCTTGATGGACTTGGTTCGATAGTTGTATCTAAACTTTCTACTTCTTCCTTTTTCTGTTGTTGTTGTTGTTTCTGCTACTCATGGCTTTCTCCTGTTTCACATTTCCCTTCTTCCACCAAAAAAGGAATGTCCCATTCACCATTGTTTTCTACATTGTTTCCATCATTAACCTGTTCATGAAGCACTGCATCTCTACTCGCAAAAAATTTATGAGTAGCGGGATCAAATAATTTGTAAGCTTTAAATTATGTAAAATACCCAAAAAAATTGCATTTCATGGCCTTTGAATCTAGTTTCTTTCTATCCTCCTTTGGCACATGGGCAAAGGCTTTGGATCCAAAAATTATTAAATGCTTAATTTTAGGTTTAAATCCTAATAAAGCTTCAAAAGGATTTTTAAATTCAAGACTCTTTGTAGGACTCTTGTTTTTCAAATATGCTACAGTGTTTAGCACTTCAGCCCAAAATCCATTAGAAATATTCTTACCTTTCATCATACTGCGAGCACACTCCATGACGGTTTTGTTTCTCCTTTCTGCAACCCCATTTTGCTGAGGAGTGTGGGGTACTTTAAACTGCTACAATATTTCATGGTATTTGCAATATTTGTTGAATTCAGCCTTCCTGTACTCTCCCCCTTGATCCAAGTGGAGAATATTGATATATTTACCTGTCTGCTTCTCAATCATTCTTATGAACTTCTTGAAATATTAAAAAATATGACTCTTTTTTCTGAGAAGATATACCGACATAAATCTAATACAGGCATCAACAAATAATAGGAAATAATAAGCACCTCCGAATAATATTGACTGCATTGGCCTACATAAATCAGTGTGGACTAACTCTAGTATATCTCTCTATTTTATATTAACAATTATATGAAACTCATCTCTATGCATATTCCCAAGAGAAAACGCTTCACAATCAACATGAATATTCTTTAAATCAGGAAGACCAGTGACCATACCTCTTTTCTGAAGTAACCACAAATCGTTTATATTAATATGGAAAAATCTCTGATGCCATGAATATTCTGCTATCATACCTGATGATGTCAATTCTTGATGTGGCGCACTTCTCACATTCATCATGTAAAGACCACCCACAATAATTCTTATTGCAATGGTCTTTATACTATCTAGAAAATCTTTAACAACACAATATGGTTTATAAAATTCTACCTTAACGTTCTTATCTGTTATCATTGAAACAAAATTTAGATTCTTATTAATGCCGAGTACATACATCACATTCTAAATGTGCCTAATATTTCCACAAAGCATAATTACAGGAACATTACCATGTCCTTTGATTGGGTACCCTCTGTCGTCACCAAGGTATATTTTTGCTCCAGTGTTGGTTTCCTTGAAGTCTTCAATACATTGTATGTTTCTTGTCATGTGGGTGGACTCTCTTGAATCCACATACCACATATCTGATTCATCCTTCTCATCAGAGTCAGCCAAAAATAGTCTTAGATCCTGGTTATGGTCATCATCTCCAAAGTGACCAGCATGTATCTTATATCTCTATTGACCTTCATCAAATTTCTTCTTTCGACATAGTTTAGCCATATGGCCATTTTTTCCATAATAAAAGAATTTTAATGGTGGATCATTCCTATTTGGTGACATACCTTGAGATGGAATCCCCATTTTTTGTGTTGTGCCTCCACCTTTCTGACCTCCATTCCCATTTCCTCTATAGGTCTTCCTTTTCACCATTAAAGCTAGATATGAATTCTTGGGTTTAAGTTTCATCCGCCTTTCCTCCTCTTGCATGAGATTCCCTATCAATTATTCGAATTTGGGGGCTTTCTCTCTCGCATTCAAGCCTATTATAAACATCTAGTAGTCATCATTCATACCATTCATAGTAATTGTTACCAGATCAATATTACTTATAGCCTCTCCAATGTCGCCAAAATAGTCTTTAAGGTCCTTGATGCATGAGATGAATGCAACTATTGTCTCATTTCTCCTCCATCTTGATGAAGATAATCCTGATTTTCAGGAACAGCAGGCAATTTTTATTTTTGATTTCATACAGCTCTATAAGAGTTGTCCAGATTTCATTCGCAGACTTGTATTCTTTGATGTGAGAAATAATTAAGTATTTGACTGCCATATTCAACATCATTTTCGCCTTTTTCTCCCTCTTTTCCCACTCCTGTATAGTCGCAGTTGTTTCTCCTGCTGCAATTGTAGGTTTCACCTCATCTCCATTCACGATATCCCATGCACTATGCCTTTCTAGCATAGTCTGTCACTTGAATTTCCAGTTATAATAATTGGAATTGTTGAGCTTGTTTCTCTCGTTAAAGCACACCTCCATCATATTATTCATCTTGAAAATAAATAAAAAAGACCTCCGGAAACTGACAAAAAACCGAATCTACAAACAGATCTACCCCAGATCCACAAAAAGAAAACAATGTCAGGAAACAGATCTACTTGATCTTTGACCACTCTGGCAGGCTGCTCTGCGCACTGGAAAATGGGCTTACAGGATCCTCTACCATGGCCTCTTGTGTTGTGAGCTCATGGTATCCTCTATCACGGATCATGCTTACATCAATCCTCACACTTTAACATTGATATTCTACTGCCTCTGCTGCCACATCTCTCTGGCTCCTCTGACACAATCTCGCTGGAGCTGCAGGCATGATTTCTATAGATCAAGAAGAAAAATCTCTCTGGCTTCAATCGGTGATCTTCATCACAAGATCTCTATCTCCATGGTGATCCACAACATGATCTCTCTATCTCTTTCAACATGAGCTCTATGGCTCAATGACGCTCCTAAACACGAGCATTGTTGCTCCTTGTACATGAGCTCTCTTGCTCCTTCAATCCGAGCACACTGGCTCTTTTAACACGAGCTCTCAGGTTCTCCTTTCAATTGGCACTCTTCAATCATGCAGAGGTCGCGCTAGATGCGCTAGGCAAAAACTTGTTGCATTTCTTCCATAATAATGACTTTTATTTAAAAGGAAAAAAATTATAAAAAGCCTACTTTAATATGATTAAAAGCACGACCAATGAGTATACACTATGAAATAATATATATGATTCTAATAACACATCATAATACCATTGAATAACCTATAAACAACTTAAAAAAAACATGCAACTTTGCTCCCCACGGAGGGTGATAATCATCGTAAATCCAAGCTTAAAGAAATAACAGTTGGCGGTGGTGTAGGCATGTGCCTATTCACACTTAGCATTGATATTCATGGTCGTTTTATGCATGCTAGGGATATTAGTTGTTTTTTTGTTTTAATGCAGTAGATTTTTCATTACTAAGTCATCATTATAATGCAAATGTTCCTAACACCAATGGTGTTATTGTTTAGAAAGAAGTAAGAGTGTGGATATTTGGAACTCTTTAAGGGAATTTGGTATGAAATTTTTTAACCTTTTAGTTAATTGGAATTATATTAGTTTTTTAATTTCTATTTGAATAAAAATAATTCTTCAATCATTATGTTTCTAATATTATTGTTATATCTCAAGCTTATAGATCTCATACCTTATTTTATAGATCTCATACCCCCTTACTAACTCATTGGAATTATATTATTTTTTTAATTGTTTATTTGAATCAAAAAAATTCTTCAATCATTATGTTTTTAGCTATTTTTATATCTCAAGCTTATAGATCTCATACCCCAGCTTATAGATCTCATACCCCCTCCCACTTACTCGCTAATTATTGCAAGAGAATTGTATTATTATTTATGTTCATTCAACCCCACTCAATATGCCTAGATAAATAGACAATGCAAAATTAGATGCCAGAATTAAAAGAAGATTCATCATAGATGCTAAGTAGAGGAGGAGGTTTCTAGACCAAATATATGAAAACAATAGATATCTAGTGGTAGTTGAATATCATTATGCTTAAAGTTCTAGTGTAATGTTGTTTGTTTGCATAATTTAAGACCATTATGTTTAAAGTTTTAGTGGAATGTTGTGAAACTCATAAGGAGATCATCTTGTGCATTAATGAAAATAAAAATTATATAAAAAAATACACTGATAAGACATGGATCATAGCTACTTGTGATGAAGAAGGAATTATACTTGATACCATTTATATGGATTCAAAATACTCTCAATCTATAAAAATACCTCACAACTGGATGTAGGTGATGAGCAAAAAATAGGATCACATCCAAGACCTACTCTTGTTGTTTGCACTATATGGTTAATAGGAGAAATAATTCCTTTTACATTTTTCCCAAGTCCTCCTCCAGTATATCCCATTTTAATCAACAATTGGGATCCAATACCAACAGTATGCTTTTCAAAACTTGGTGTGATGAAGGCATGTTATGTGTCTAATAATTACCTTTATTCTTCTGACAATCAACATCATAAAGTGTATGTGAGGGCCCTATATTACTAGTTTAGTCCCTTATTTTATTAGTGTAGCCCCCTTATTGTTATTGGTGTACCCTTGTAGTCCCCATATTGTTATTATTGGGCCCTTACATTATTATTGTTAGGTCGGATAGGGTTATATTGTGACCCCATGGAATCCTATATATAGAAAGGAGGTTTTGTCATTTATATCATCTAAGAATTTCTCATAAAATTTTCTTTGATCTATATTTTCTTCTATTTTGTGAGATGGTTTCATAACATTTGGTATGAGAGCTTTGGATTCTATGGTTTCGCGACTTCAAACAGGTCAACATGGAATTTTCACTATAAATTTTGTTCTACGAAGGTTTAGAAGCTAAAACAAAAACCCATTTGCGTTTAAATCTGAAGGAACTTCATGGAAAATTTTCATATCTTGGTTCGCAATATTTTCGGAGACATGATTTATGGAAGTTAGGGTTTTGCAGGCTCTCGAATTTAATCTCAAAGATGTGACCTTTGGGAAATCATCATAACTCTCTCTTTTAGCATCAGATTGGAATTATGTAAGACATGGAAAAAATTACATGGACTTTAGTTATCTCTGTATCAATTTAAGTGCTGAAGGAGGCAACAGTGACACGTGGCACAACATACAAGTTCGCTCTACTGGACCAGTTTATAATTAGGTCATTTTGGGAGATTGGGCATAACATTGTCTTGAATAATCCAAGACAATCCTTTGTCCTACAATGTTGTGACCAACTTTTCTTTATTCATATTCTCATAATTTATGTTTAATGATCTCCACACTACTTCAACAACAAACCAGAATTACTCGAGATCATCTGATCCCACACCTTTAAACACAAGCATGTTTGTTGTCTGAGCCATGTTAAATGGGGGAGGTGGAGATCGAGGAAAAATATGGAGGTGGGATGTGATGGGAGTGGGGGTTTTTTGAATCCCAGAAGCACCCTGATGATCTCCAAATTATATCGATGCACTTCTAGGGGTCATAGGGTTTCTTTCTCCTTCTTCGCTTTCAGACCCAAACAATGGATTGTACTCATTTTCATTGTAATTATCACGATCTACCCTAAATATCTTACTGTGTCTTGTAGTTCTGGTTTTTCTTCCTCCAAACATCAATCATATTGCATTCGCAGGACGCCCTTTTCACACAATAGCATCTTAATCCAGAGCTTTAATGTGTTTAAGTACTTACCTTGCAGGCCTCTGAAAAATCTACTCTTGGCTTTGTTGTAGGACACAAATGTATCAATCATGAAATCAATAATGAAGCCTCCAAAAATATTAATGATCCAAGAATTAACAACCCTTGAAATCGTATTATCAGTCTCCTTTAGTTGCTTGATCATCTTTGGATTCCATGTTGTGGGGTTATCATCCCTTAAACAAGTCTTTTGCTCAGCTAGTCTTGATAACCACTCGTGCAACTCTTTAAAAAACGATGAGAAAATGATCTCGCGGTTATATGTGAAAATATACTTCTTCAACCACTTTTCAGTTGATAAGAGCTGATTTCTATTTTCTTGTGTTGTAAATTCACACTCTTTTAGACCTACCTAGTCTTGAAAATCTTTTTCGTATGGATGACACATCCACATATCCCTCAATCAGATCCTAGTCTTAGTAACAAAACCATTTGTTGCCTTAATGAGGCCTAGACCCAGGTTCAGATATGGTTGTGATTACTGGTCCTTTCGGCAATGATCTACTACGCAGACTGAAGTCTCACCTAAGGCAATGTTAAGGGATGCTAGAACTAAGTTTCTGCATCTATATGGATTATGGACTGTGGCTTTAGGGATTATCTTTTCTTTAACATTTATCAGAGCTTCACAGAACAAATATGATAACTATGCAATCATTGTTTAATACTTCTAGTTAATTAGTTTCTAGACTACACGATTTGAATTTAACATGCAATAATCAACATAAGAAATCATAACCCAGACTTCGCAATGCAAATATAGATACAAACCCTACTTGTCCCAAATAACATTAAAATACAGATAAAACAAACATATAAGTGAAGAACACAAATCTATATTCAAGGTCTTCTTTTATTACTTCAGATCTTCTTAATACAACACTTTCCACCTTGCGCACTCAACTGCAGGGATTTGCACACTCAGGTGTAGACTTTCTAAGGTCTCCACGCATTCCACTACAAGAGCCTTCCCTTTCACACAAAACACCGAATACAAACTCAATACAACCTTACATCCAAATGAATTCTATGATAAAATGTAAGAATCTTCTTAAAGTCACGAAGATAGCTCCTTATATAGTTTTTCCTTTCATAATACCATGGTCCGAAAACCATGGGCAGAGCTCAACGTATACAAAATATTCCCATCTATTTAAAAAATAAGGGACTTTGACCCGCCCCAAAGCCCTTAAGACTCTAACATAACTATGCACTTCGCTCCTCAAAATGTGGATTCTTTTACAAAAACTTCAATATAGGGAAACCCTGTCCAAGAATGTTAGTTATGCTATATATAAATTTAGGTTTTAATTTATATATATGGTTAATAAAGTTTAATTAAATTAAAAAAATGGTTTTGGGCTTTTAATTTCATTAATATTTTATTTAAGTCTAATTAATTTTATAAAAAAATTACTATATTTATTATTAGAAAATATTTAAAATATAATTTTATTTAAATTATTTAAAATAAAAAAAAGAAACAAAAATTCTTATTTGATTTAATAGAGGTTCACCATGAGCAACCATATTTATTATGTCAATTTAATGCTCCTAATTTATTTATTTATTTATTGGATATAGTTTAATTTTTTTTTGCATATTTCTAGTCAAATTTGTTCGAAATTTAAAATGCATTTTTAAAAACAAAAAACTGTTTTTTTTATTAATTTATTTCACTAAATTCCTAAAAAAAACTTTCAAACGTAAAATAAAATAAAATAAAATAAATTCCCAATAGAAGATATTTGTAGTAAACATGCTACCATTGATGATAACTTATATAATGAAATTAAAAACAAAAATTAAAACCTAAATTATAGTTTTTTTTTTTTTTCAAGGGTTTTGTTAGTGGTTTTCTAAGTTGTTTTTAGTCTTCAAGAATTTTCTTGTTGGTTTTCTAGGTTCTATTTTGTGGTTTTCAAGGGTTTTCTGTTAGGTCCCTATATTACTAGTATATTCCCTTATTGTTGTTTGTGTAATCCCCTTATTGTTATTATTGTACCCTTGTAACCCCCATATTGTTATTATTGTGCCCTTAAATTATTATTGTTAGGTTGGCTAGGATTACATTGTGGCCCCATGGACTCCTATATATAAAAAGGAGATTTTTTAATTTGTATCATCCGAGAATTGTTCATTCATGTAATGTATTGGAGGTTTCCCCCTCGAAGTGGCTTTTTTCTAAGGTGTTTATATCTCTTTTCTTCTATTTTTGGAGCTGGTTTCACAACATTTGGTATCAAAACTTTGGATTCTAGGGTTTCGCTGCTCCAAATAGGTCATATGGATTTTTCGCTATAACATTTTTTCTACGAAGGTTTAGAAGCTGAAATTTTTAGAGCATGAAGAAAAAATCCTGAGGAAAATTTCCGCAAAATGTTAGAGCTTGGTTCGCAATATTTTCGAATATATGATCTGTAGAAGTTAGGTCTTTTTCAGGCTCCCGAATTTCATATCAAAGAGGTGATCGTGGGAAAATATTCATAACTATCTCTTTGAGCATCGGATTGGAATTTTGTAAAAAGTGACTCGAAGAACACTGACTGTAGTTTCTTGTCTATAAATTTCAGAGCCAAAGGAGCAAACAGTGACACGTGGAAAATCATACAAGTTCACTCTACTGAACCAGTCCATAATTAGGTAATTGTGGGTGATTGGAAATAACTTTGTCTTGAAGAATCCAAATCAATTTAGACCTGTGGCATTTGAAACAAGAGTCAAAGGACTACAACAGGGAAGAATTTCAAATATTGAGGATCTAGAAGTAAAGAGATAAGTCAATTCCAATATCGAGCTCCTCAAAAGCAAGTAAAAGGTGTGTATTTGTTTTTCCGAATTGCATAAGTCTTGTTTGAATAATCGAGTTGAATTGATTCCAAGGGAACATTGTAGAATAGATATCAGTATTGGATTCTAAAATGGCCCCTAAAAATAATTCAACGCCCATTAAGCCTTTAGAAGGCTCTACTATGACTCATGAAGATGAAGAATGGCAACATGACATATCAAAATTACAAGAGCAAGTGCAAAAAATTTCGCTCTCGCAAAAAGCAACAAAAAATGACATGGAAATTTTGAATAAAGGCATGGAAACTAACATGGATGGTTTGAAGAAAGGCATGGATGGTTTGAAGAATGGCATGGAATTTAAGATGGATGGCATGGAAGCTCGCATGGAATCTAAGATGGATGACATGGAAGCTAAGATGGAAAACATGAAGAATGATCTAAAAGCATACATGGAAGGTTTGACAAAGTTGATACAAGAAATTTTTCCTAATGGTGAAAAGATACTAGAGGAAACTCATGATGAGAACAAAAAGATGTTAATCATGATTTCATAAACTCTAACGTTGGAGGGAAGAACCACCATATTCCAAAAATGGATATGAGGAAGTTTGATGGAAAGGATCCTGTAACATGGATACTATAGATGGAGCAATATTTTTATCTCTATAATGTTCAAAACACACAAAAGGTATGCATTGCAACTTTAAATTTAGAACAAAATACATTTTTATGGTATCGATGGCTTTGTTCCCGTAAAAAAATTGTCACTTGGTCAATTTTTATGAAGAAAATGATAGCACATTATGTGGATACAAAGAACAACACTTTCTTTAGCCAATTGATAAATATCAAACAAAAGTGTTCAGTGGGGGAGCACATTGAGGACTTCCAAAAATTGAATATAAGGGTAACTGATATTCCGTAGGAACACAAGATTGATCTCCTCATAGGTACTTTAAAGGATAAAATCCAACATGAAGTTCGCGTTTTGGAACCTGATTCATTGGAGAAGGCATTCAGGTTGGAAATAAAAATTGAATGTAAAGTTATGGTGACAAGGAAGCCTACCACTCACTTCTATAAATATGGAAGTGTTTCTACTCCTATATTTCCACAACCTACAAGGTTGACACCACAGCAATTGGAAGAAAAAGGAGCAAAAGGGCTTTGCTACAGTTGTGATAGAAAATACACTAAAGGTCATAAGTGTGCTGAGAAGAAATTATTTTACATAGATTGTGAAGAGGAAGAAGAAAATGAAAAAGAATCTTCAAAAGAAGATGATATGCATTGGGTCGACAGCAGTTTCCTGGTACAGCAGGAAGCAGAGATCCATGGCACTCAGTTCAGTAGAGGCCGAGTACATGGCAGCAAGCTTGGCTGCATGTGAGGCTATTTGGATGAGGAAGATCCTCGCAGGTTTGTTCAGGTTGCATTTGGAGCCTACAGTGATCTACTGTGATAACCAGAGCTGCATCAAGCTCTCGGCTAATCCAGTATTTCATGATAGGTCCAGACATATCGACATCAGGTACCATCACATCAGAGATTGTGTTCAGCGGAGGATCATGATGCTTTCATATGTTCCCACGGAGGATCAGGATGCCGACATCCTGACGAAGGCGCTCACCAGGAGCAAGTTCGAATTCCACAGAGGCAGGATAGGGGTTGCAGATAATCCATATCTTGCTGAGAGGGAGTGTTGAGAATGCGGCAAGATGATGGAGCTTAGTGAAATGAAGTCGCCTTCACTAAGTGGGCCCGCAGGCAAATTCTGGCGCAAAGTCTATTTTTAGACTATGTCTATTTTTAGACATACGGAGCATAATTTGAAAATTCTACTTGGAGATTCTTAAAGTATGCGACATGTCGGTAAAAATAGATGAGACCCTTATTTTTAGGACCCGGGCTATTTTTAGACTGATCTCCTAAAAATATGGAAGTCAAATATTATTTACCCTTAATAATATTTTGACTATAAACAGCAGTTTACTCTCTTGGCGCACTTCGGTTTGAGTCATGGAGGTGACTCATGCAACTGACACAAGGAATCACGTGGTTCCTAGGGTTTGATGGCATCTTGCATGGTTGGCTTCAGTTAGACTTCAGTGGCGGGAGTTTTGGAGGAGTTAACGGGACAAGTAGTGGAGTTGTGTTCTGTTTGTTTTAGTTGAACTAGTTGGGATTAGTTAACTAACTAATCAACTAGATATGAGTGGAGTAAATTAAATAATATTTAATTTACTAAATATTAACTCATTAGTCAACTCAAGAACACTTCGGTTCACTACAGTGCATGATCAGTTCAGTGGAGACCAGTGGAAGAGGTAGATGAAAGGGTGAGTAAAGCTATCAGTTGGTAGATTTGTTTTGCATGAGATTTGCATTACACTTGGAGGAATTGTCCATGACAATTACGCAGTCAAGGCAAGGGGATTCAAACCTTGAACCTCTTCATATATAGGCCATGATTGCGCAATAGAGGCAAGGCATTTAGTGGTGTGTTTTGAACCCGAGACTTGTTCAAAACCAAGCTAGATTGTGAGTAACTTCATGAGAGAGTACTGAGTACTTGTGAGGAGTATTGTACTTGTTTGGTTACTTGATTTCTCCATTATAATATACACAATAGTTGCGGGGTTTTCAGCTATAGGCTTTCCCCATACATACTGAGTTAATGTGTGATTGATTTGATGTGAGATCGCTTCTATTATTTTCGCATGTGACAATTAATTGTAGATGAGATTATGTGTTATGCATGCAATTCGAAATTGATGTGTAATCGGGTTAATCTCCATTGAATAAGTGATTTATTCAGCTAATTTCTACATGGTATCGGAGCGAGATTAATTGTCGAGATCTATTACGGTGATTACAAACTTATTTCCTCGGACAGAGTCTGCATACGGGCCAGGAAGCCTCCGGATTCATCTTTCTTTGGAAAGTGAAAGGTCTGGTAAACGCCCCTTGCAGTCAATCTCTGATTTGGAAATAATTTGTTCTCAAGTATAGATCGAAAGCGATAGAGCTTGGAGTTTGGAATTCGAATTTTGCAGCAGCTTTGTTTTCTTGGTGCCGGTGTTGAAAATGTCTTTCAACGGTTTGCGACTCGAATATGCTCTTGAAGGCAGTTCGAATTATGTTGCATGGAAGGATCGCATGGAAGCAGTATTAGAAGATAATGGTCTGAAGGAGTTCGTGGATGCGGATGTCCAAAAGCCCACTGATCCTGCTGAAGTCGAAGCATGGCAAAAGAAGATGGCGAAATGTCGAAGGATCCTGTTGGAGGGCGTCAAGGATCATGTTGTATCCAGCCTGCATAGAAAGGCTTCTCCATATTTAATGTGGAAAGCTTTGACGGATCTATTTCAGAGTAAGAGTGACCAAAGGAAGCTGGCGCTCAAAGATAAGCTCGGGGAACATCGAAAAGAGATGGAGAAGAGCGGCAATCATCGCTAAATACCCTCACGAAGTTCACTCAATGCGAGAGATGAGCGGGAAGTGTGGGAGTTACGTCGATGAAGAGGATGAGGTGGAAGCCACGGCTATCCTTGGTGTGAGAGGCTTGGCACTCATATCAAGATAGTGTCAATGGTCGGGAGAAGCTGCCGGGATGGGAGCGCCTTTGGGCGGATCTCATGCAGGAGGAGATAAGGAGGACTACTCGAGATGGATCTTCATCAAAGGGAGCTGATGAAGAAAACTGCGCTTTGGTGTCCAAAGCTAAGAAAGGGAAGGGTAAGAAAACCTCTCATTCTGGTGCTAAGGGCAAGAAGCAGGATATGGTGAAAGTGAAATTTTTTCACTGCCATGATCACGGACATTATGCTACCAATTGTCCAAAGAAGAAGAAGAACAAGCAAGCGGGAAGATCTGCAGATGGAGAAGCTTTGGCTTCACAGTTCGAGCTTGACTTTTCACTGATTGCATGCTTGGTTTTAAGTGTGATGGGATCGGTGTGGTTCTTGGATAGCGGTGCGTCATTTCATATGACGGGAGATCGGGAGTTGTTCTCAGATCTGGAGGACAAGGATTTGGGTATGCACATCGAGATGGGCGATGACGGTAGATACAGTGCGTCTGGTATCGGTACCGTATCCTTTCAGAGGGAGTCTGGTAAACCCTTTGTATTAAAGGATGTCATGCATGTACCTGGATTGAAGAAGAACCTGATTTCAGTAGTGATGTTGGAGGATAAGGGGTATGATGTGGTCTTCAGCGAAGGAAAAGCCTTCCTGCGCAGTAAGACTACTGGAGAGACCCGGAAGATAGGGGTTCGAACTCAGAACCTTTATCAGTTGCAGGTAGATGACTGCGCAGCTATGGCATGCAAGGCTGGAGATGTGGTGAGGCGGGATGATGAGGGCGAACTATGGCACAGGAGATTGGGCCATCTTCACCATGGAGCTTTGAAGATTCTGCAGCAGATTTCTACTGGACTTCCTAAGGGCACCCTTGCGCAGTCAGATCAGTGCAAGGGGTGTACTTTAGGGAAGTATGTGAAAACCACCTTTCACGAGAAGGATAGTCACGCCACGACGATCCTTGAGAGAGTTCACACAGACGTGTGTGGTCCTTTCTCAGTTGCTTCGACAGCAAAGCACAAGTATTATGTGATCTTTGTTGATGATTTCTCTCGAAAGTGCTGGATCTTCTTCATGCAGAAGAAGAGCGATACATTCGCGAAGTTATATGAGTTTAAAGCACTGGTCGAGAAGGAGTCGGGGAAGAAGGTGATTGCTCTAAGGAGTGATAACGGTGGTGAATTCATCTCGGCTGAATTCAAGGGGTTCTGCAGCGCAGAAGGGATTCGGAGAGAGCTCATCGCACCCCATAACCCACAGCAGAACGGGGTGGCTGAGCGGAAGAACAGAACGATCGTGGGTGCTGCACGGGCGATGTTCCATGATCAGGGCCTACCCCTTCACTTGTGGGCTGAGGCATGCAATACAGCAGTGTATGTGCAGAACCGTTGTCCTCACAAGGTTCTTGGCATGAGTACACCAGAGGAGGCTTATTCTGGCAAGAGGCCTGATATTTCCCAATTGCGGATTTTCGGATCTCCTGTCTACATGCATGTGACGAAGGATGCGAGAAGGAAGCTGGATCCAACTGCTGAAGTTGGAATATTTGTGGGGTACACTGATACACCTCACAATTATCGGGTGTATGTGCCAGACAGTCGCAAGACTGTTGTGCGACGGGATATAAAATTTCAGGAGGAGAAAGCCATGCAGTGTTCGCTTGAGAGGGAGCTACACTTGCATGCGGATGAGGAGCTGTTAGTTCCTAAGGAGGAGCTTCCGGATGTGGATCAGCCACAAGAGGAGGTTCAGGAGGTGGAAGAAACCACCCAGGCAGCGCCAACCATCAGAGGGCGCATGCGCACTACAGAAGCTGAGCGACTGGCTCGGGATGCAGAGAAGGTTGTAGGACCACCTACAGCCCAGCGCAGACAGAGACAGTCACCGGATCGGTACACTGGATACATGGCTCTTATGAGTCAATGTGTTGTGACAGAGCCATCCTCTTTTGAGGAAGCTGTGGAGGAACCCGCATGGGTTGATGCCATGATCGAAGAATATGATTCGATCATCGGGAACAGTGCATGGGAGATTGTCCCAAGACCGGTTGGGAAATCAGTTGTAGGTTCGCGATGGATCTACAAGGTGAAGCAGGCGGCTGACGGAAGTGTGGAGAAGTACAAGGTGAGATTTGTCGCCCGTGGCTTCTCACAGATCGAGGGGATTGACTATGAGGAGACTTTTGCACCTGTCGCAAGGTACTCTTCCATACGGACGATCCTTGCTCTCTCAGCGCAGATGGGGTGGCACATTCATCGGATGGATGTGAAGACTGCGTTCCTCAATGGAGTTATTGAGGAGGAGGTGTACATAGAGCAGCCTGAAGGTTTTGAGATCTTCAGCAGTGAGTCGCATGTGTGCCGACTCAAGAGAGCACTGTACGGGCTGAAGCAAGCACCTCGTGCTTGGTACACTCGGATAGACAGCTACTTCACCGGGCTTGGATTCTCCGAGAGTGAGGCGGATCCAAACCTGTACCAGATTGTGGTGGAGGGGAAGCTGTTGATCATCGTACTGTATGTAGATGATCTGATTTTGACTGGCGATGAGGAGTTGATACTTTCATGCAAGGAGGATCTTGCACGAGAGTTTGAGATGAAGGACTTGGGCATCCTTCATTATTTCCTGGGATTGGAGATTTGGCAGCGCAGCGGAGGACTGTTTGTTTCTCGGGGCAAGTATGCCCGGGAGATTCTGGAGAGGTTCAACATGCAAGGCTGCAAGCCTGTTGATACCCCTCTTCCTGGAGGATGGAGGAAGGGAGATGCTACTTCGGAGGAGGTAGTGGATGCCATTGTCTATCGACAGTTGGTGGGGTCGTTGATGTATTTGGTCAATACTCGACCCGATATATGCTATGCAGTTAACCAGCTTTCGCAAGCTATGGTTAAGCCTACCAAGCTCTTTTGGAAGGCGGGCAAGCATGTATTGCGCTATATCAGAGGCACATCGGGATATGGTCTATGGTACGGACAGGAGGATGGAGTGAAGCTTTCTGGTTTCACTGATGCAGATTGGGCAGGGAGTCCAACGGACCGGAAGAGCACTTCTGGAGGAGTTTTCAGCATTGGGTCGACAGCAGTTTCCTGGTACAGCAGGAAGCAGAGATCCGTGGCACTCGGTTCAGCAGAGGCCGAGTACATGGCAGCAAGCTTGGCTGCATGTGAGGCTATTTGGATGAGGAAGATCCTCGCAGGTTTGTTCAGGTTGCATTTGGAGCCTACGATGATCTACTGTGATAACCAGAGCTGCATCAAGCTCTCGGCTAATCCAGTTTTTCATGATAGGTCCAAACATATCGACATCAGGTACCATCACATCAGAGATTGTGTTCAGCGGAGGATCATGATGCTTTCATATGTTCCCACGGAGGATCAGGATGCCGACATCCTGACGAAGGCGCTCACCAGGAGCAAGTTCGAATTCCACAGAGGCGGGATAGGGGTTGCAGATAATCCATATCTTGCTGAGAGGGAGTGTTGAGAATGCAGCAAGATGATGGAGCTTAGTGAAATGAAGTCGCCTTCACTAAGTGGGCCCGCAGGCAAATTCTCGCGCAAAGTCTATTTTTAGACTATGTCTATTTTTAGACATACGGAGCATAATTTGGGAATTCTACTTGGAGATTCTTAAAGTATGCGACATGTCGGTAAAAATAGATGAGACCCTTATTTTTTAGGACCCGGGCTATTTTTAGACTGATCTTCTAAAAATATGGAAGTCAAATATTATTTACCCTTAATAATATTTTGACTATAAACAGCAGTTTACTCTCTTGGCGCACTTCAGTTTGAGTCATGGAGGTGGCTCATGCAACTGACACAAGGAATCACGTGGTTCCTAGGGTTTGATGGCATCTTGCATGGTTGGCTTCAGTTAGACTTCAGTGGCAGGAGTGTTGGAGGAGTTAACGGGACAGATAGTGGAGTTGTGTTCTGTTTGTTTTAGTTGAACTAGTTGGGATTAGTTAACTAACTAATCAACTAGATATGAGAGGAGTAAATTAAATAATATTTAATTTACTAAATATTAACTCATTAGTCAACTCAAGAACACTTCAGTTCACTACAGTGCATGATCAGTTCAGTGGAGACCAGTGGAAGAGGTAGATGAAAGGGTGAGTAAAGCTATCAGTTGGTAGATTTGTTTTGCATGAGATTTGCATTACACTTGGAGGAATTGTCCATGACAATTACGTAGTCAAGGCAAGGGGATTCGAACCTTGAACCTCTTCATATACAGGCCATGATTGCGCAATAGAGGCAAGGCAGTTAGTGGTGTGTTTTGAACCCGAGACTTGTTCAAAACCAAGCTAGATTGTGAGTAACTTCATGAGAGAGTACTGAGTACTTGTGAGGAGTATTGTACTTGTTTGGTTACTTGAGTTCTCCATTATAATATACACAATAGCTGCGGGGTTTTCAGCTATAGGCTTTCCCCATACATACTGAGTTAATGTGTGATTGAATTGATGTGAGATTGCTTCTGTTATTTCCGCATGTGACAATTAATTGTAGAAGAAGGTTATGTGTTATGTATGCAATTCGAAATTGATATATGACCAGGTTAATCTTTAGTGAATAAGTGATTTATTCAGCTAATTTCTACAAGAAGGAAATATTAGCAATACTGCATGCACTAAATAAATGGCGAACTTAACTAATGGGAAGACACTTCAAGGTAAAAACTGATCATGATATTCTTAAACACTTTTTGGAACAAAGAATATCTTCAGAAGAGCAACAAAAATGGGTCACAAAGATGTTTGGTTATGACTTTGAAATAATATAAAAAAAATGGAAGCTAAATGTTGTTGCAGATGCACTCTCAAGAAAGAATGAAGAGGTGGAAGCATTTCTTTGTGCCATTTCTATTATCCAACTAGATTGGATAACCGATGCAAGAGATGAATGGAAGAAGCACGAAGAAGTGTGGACACTCATTCAAAAATTCTGGTTTCAGAGGGATACATAGCACAGGTTTCAGGTCTTCTGGTCACTGGTACTCGATGGTTTAGTCTAAATCACATCATTCTAAATGCACAACAGGCCTTTCTTCTGCCAGGAGAACATGTTGATCTTAAAGGATAGGGTGTTGGACTTCACTCATTGCCTCCTCCTTGGCTGAAATTTGCTGAATTCGTAAAACATTATCTCACTTGTGAAGGTCGCTATCAGGTAGTCTATCAGCATGATTTTGTCTTAATGAGTCATTTATGACACAGTAGACTAGTGAACATTCCTTATTATTTACTTGGATGCATTAGAAATATGTCATATTATTGTAGATGGGTAAAATTCACACTCCTTTCCCTCAACCATCACCGCCTTGTTCAGCTATTGATTCAGAGGGGTTTTTCTCAATAAAAACCTATCTAAACAACCTACCCCTACCCCTTGAGCAAGCTGCTAAAATCCCTCAAGAAGCTGCTGAAAATCCTCAAGAAATTCTTGAAAGTTCACACGAGTAGCAACAAGAGAATATCCCTAACCCTCCATCAATTCCATCCATAGAACCAACTAATCCAATTAACCTTTCTTCAAGTCCATCTCACCACTTATCAGAATCATCTGATCCTACCGTCCATATTCCCAGTGATGACTCTCAGGCCGATACACCACCATCTTCTTCTATTCGTAAAAGGAAAAGGTGAATCACAACTGCCTCCCTATCAAAAAGACAAACAAGGGCCGCAACTAAAGCAGCTACCTCCTTTGATAGCCCTTCTCCTAGGGAAAAACCCTCTCATAAAAAGAAAAATCCAACTACTTCTTTTTCTGCTTTCTTACCTAGGAGATGAATGAGGACATCTATTGAAGCAGAAACCATTCCTATTACCCCTGATCCCGCATCCATTTTGTTAAAACTCCACACATCACCACCCTTCCAAACCAGAGAATTATTACCTGTCTCACCCTGTGGCACTGAAACTTAAGAACCAGATGCCCAGGGTAATATGACATCATTTTCTACAGAACAAGTAGCTGTCCCACAAGAAACAGCTACTTAGCCAGCAGCTAAAACACAAGAACCAGCTGCTAATGTACGAAAACTAGACATCCAAGATGCTACTTATTTAGTAGCTGCCACAAAGGAACCAACTCTAGCTGTCACACAAGAACCAGCTACAACTAAAACACAGCAATCAATTCCAGAGAATGCAACTGATACATAAGGCCCAGTCACCATGGCTTCCCTTTTACAAGAAACTGAGTTTTTAATATCAGAATTAGAAGCTTATAAGCAAGAATTGGTAATGGAAATGGAAACCTTTGACAAGGAGCTAAAATTTTATACCCTGGCCCATATAGCATCCATGGCAGACAAGCATACATAAAATGATCCATATAAAGAATATATGTGCAACCAGTGTGGAAACATCTATCAGCAAGAAGGATATAAGATAGTTCAAGTTCCAATGCCAGGAGCATCTACATATTCTGCAGTCAAAGAAGAATGCCCTACTGTTACACAAGAACTAGTGGGGCCTTCAAAAATTTCAGAAAAAGAAGTTGAGGTACAAGTATCCTGCCCTACTGTAACTAATTCTGCTACTCAGACTATACCTCAGCCTACCACTTATAATGTTGGAACACAAACTGAACCATGGAATGAGATGGAAATAATGAACAACTGGAGGAAACAGTATGCTATTCTGCAAGATAAAACCTTACAATAACACAAATTGGTTTGGCAGAATCATATATATTCTAACTGGGAGATCTTGGCGTAGACACTCCAGCAATTTAAGGTTTACAAGAAGGAGAATAAAGAGATATGTTGAAAATGCAACAAGATGATGGAGCTTAGTGAAAAGAAGTCGCCTTCACTAAGTGGGCCCGCAGGTTATTTTTGGCGCTATGTCTATTTTTAGACATATGGATCATGGTCTATGAGTTGCAGGATGCTATTTATGGATGATTGGTCAAGTTGGTAAAAATAGATGGACCTATATTTTTATACATTGGGCGAAGTCTATTTTTAGACTGCCAGTCTAAAAATAGATCAGTCAAATATTATTAGCCCTTAATAATATTTGGACTATAAGCATTATCTTATCCTCTTGGAGCACTTCAGTTCAAGCTACGGATGTGGCACATGCAGCTGATAGAAGGAATTACGCTATTCCTAAGGGTTAGTTGAGCTATTGCATGGTTGACTTCAGTTAGAACTCATGTGGCAGAGTTTGGTGGAGTTGATGAGACAGTTGATGGAGTTGTGTTCAGTTTAACTTAGTTGAACTAGTTGTATTTAGTCTAGCTGATAAATACACTAGTGATGAGTGGTGTGAATTAATTATTAATTAATTCACTAATTATTAACTCGTAAATCAACTAAAGAACACATCAGTTAACTGCAATGCATGGACAGTTCAGTGGAGACCAGTGTTAGAGTTGGGTGGAAAGGGTGAGTCTACTATCAGTTGTGACTATAGCTGTGCATGAGATTTGCACACACATTGATTGAGATTGCCAATGAGGATTGCGCAGTACAAGATAGTGGGATTCGAACTTGGATCTCATCATTATTCATCTTGGATTGCGCAGTAGAGGCAGGCAGACAGGTGGAAGAGATTTGAACTTGTGACTTGTTCATATCTGAGCTAGTTTGTGTCTAGCATGTGACATAGTGCTGAGAGCTGTGAGAAGCTTTGTGCTATGTATTGTGACATGTTCTCTATCATTATAATATACATATAGTTGGGGTTTTTCAGCTGTAAGCTTTCCCCATTACATATTGTGTTATATGTGTGCTTGATTATGTTTTAATGTGCACATGCGACTGCTTCTAATTTCCGCAAATTGATGATCAATTGTAGAAGAGGTTATGTATTATGCATGAAGCTTAAATAGTGTGTAATCAGGATAATAATTCAGCTATTATTCAAATTTATACATGGTATCAGAGCGAAATTGATCATCGGATCTATTACAGTGATTACAATTTATTTCGGTAGACAGAGTCTGTAAGCGGGCCAGGTAGCCTCTAGATCCATCCTTTCTTTGAAAGGTGATATATCTAGTAAATGCCCCTACAGTCGATCTCTGTGATAGAAATACTTTTTTCTCACAGATCAAAAGCGGTTGAGTTTTGAGCTGGTGGAATTCGAATTTGCAACAGTGTTTTCTTGGTGTCGAAAATCGAGATGTCTTTCAACGGATTGCGATTGGAGTATGCTCTTGAAGGCAACTCGAATTATATTGCATGGAGAGATAGGATGGAGGTGGTGTTAGATGAAAATGGGCTAAAGGAGTTCATAGATGCTGAAGTCCCAAAGCCTACTGATGCTGCTCAAGTTGAGGCTTGGCAAAAGAAGACAGCAAAATGTCGAAGGATTCTGTTGGAGGGCGTGAAGGATCACATTGTATCCAGCCTGCATGTAACTTCTCCATACTTTATGTGGAAAGCATTGACAGATTTATTCCAAAGCAAGAGTGACCAGAGGAAGTTGGCGCTCAAGGATAAACTCAGACACATAAAGATGGAGAAAGGCGACAGTATGCCCAAGTACCTCACGAAGTTCATCCAGTGCAGGGATAAGCTGGGAAGTGTGGGGGTGACTGTAGATGATGAGGAATTGGTGAGCTTGGCTCTCCTTGGTCTTCCAAAGAGTTGGCATTCCTATCAGGACTCTGTCAATGGTCGGGAAAAATTGCCAGGATGGGAGCGACTTTGTTCTGCTCTTGTGCAAGAGGAGATAAGGCGGAGTACCGGGGACGGATCTTCATCAAAGGCATCTGATGAAGAAAATTGCACTTTGGCTGCCAAAGCAAAGAAGGGGAAGAGAAAGAAAGCTTCTCATTCCAGTGCGAAAGGCAAGAAGTAGGACATGTCCAAGGTGAAGTGCTTTCACTGTCACCAACATGGACAATATGCCACAAATTGTCCGCAGAAGAAGAAAAATAAGCAGGCTGCTGGATCTGCAGCGGGAGAGGCCTTAGCCTCACAGTTTGAGCTGGATTTTTTTCTAATCACATGCTTGGTCTCAAGTGTGATGGGATCAGTATGGTTCTTGGACAGTGGTGCATCTTTTCACGACAGGAGATCAAGATTTGTTTTCTGATCTGGATGAGAAAGATCTTGAAGTGCACATCGAGATGGGCGATGATGGTAGATACAGTATGACCGGTATTGGTACCATTTCCTTTGAGAGGGATTCTGGTAAACCCTTCATATTGAAGGAAGTGATGCATGTTCCAAGATTGAAGAAGAATCTTATCTCTGTGGCGATGTTAGAAGACAAGGGATATGATGTTGTCTTCAGCAAGGGAAAGGCTTTCCTATGCAGTAAGACAACTGGAGAAACCTAGAAGATAGGGGTTTGAGGCAAGAACCTTTATTAATTGCAAGTAGATGGCTGCGCAAAAATGGCATGCAAGGAAGAAGGAGTGATGAGCTGGGACGATGGCAAGGTGTGGCACCAAAGATTGGGTCACCTTCACCATGGAGCTTTGAAGATACTGCAGCGGATTTCTACTGGGCTTCCTAAAGGCACTCTTGCGCAGTCAGATCAGTGCAAGGGGCGTACCTTGGGGAAATTTGTGAAAGCCACCTTTCATGAGAAGGATAGTCATGCCACGATGATCCTTGAGAGAATTCACACAGACGTGTGTGGACCTTTCTCAATAGCTTCGACAGCAAAGCACAGGTACTATGTGATCTTTGTTGATGATTTTTCTCGGAAGTGCTGGATCTTCTTCATGCAGAAGAAGAGCGAGACATACTCAAAGTTATGTGAGTTCAAGGCACTGGTTGAGAAAGAATCGGGGAAGCAGGTGAAGGCTCTTAGGAGCGAAAATGGTGGTGAATTCATCTCTGGCGAATTCAAGGACTTTTGCAGCGCAGAAGGAATTCGAAGAGAGCTCATAGCACCTCATAACCCACAGCAGAATGGGGTTGCTGAGTGGAAGAACAGAACGATCGTGGGTGTTGCACGAGCGATGTTGCATGATCAGGGCCTACCCATTCACTTGTGGGCGGAGGCATGCAATACTGCAGTATATGTGCAAAACCGTTGTCCTCACAGGATACTTGGCATGAGTACACCCGAGGAGGCGTTTTCTGGTAAGAGGCCTGATATTTCCCATTTGAGGATTTTTGGTTCACCTGTTTACATTCATGTGATGAAGGATGCCAGGAAGAAGCTGGAGCCGACCGTAGAGGTTGGGATATTTTTGGGGTACACTGATATGCCCCACAACTATCGTGTGTATTTTCCAGACAGTCGCAAGACTGTTGTGCGACGGGATATCAAATTTCAGGAGGAGAAAGCCATGCAGTGTTCGCTTGAGAGGGAGCCACACTTGCATGTAGATGAGGAGTTATTAGTTCCTAAGGATGAGCTTCGGGATGTGGATCAGCCACAAGAGGAAGTTCATGGAGTGGAAGAGACCACTCATGCAACGCCAACCATCAGAGGGCGCAAGCGCACTACAGAAGCTGAGCGACTGGCTCAAGATGCAGAGAAGGTTGTAGGACCACCTACAGCACAACGCAGACAGAGACAGTCACTGGATCGGTACACTGGATACATGGCTCTTGTGAGAAAATGTGTCATGACGGAGCCATCCTCTTTCGAGGAAGCTGTGGAGGACCCCGCATGGGTAGATGCCATGGTGGAAGAGTATGATTCGATTTTCAGAAACAGTGCATGAGAGATTGTCTCAAGACCAGAGGGGAAATCAGTGGTGGGTTCGAGATGGATCTACAAAGTGAAGCAGGCGGCTGACGGGAGTGTGGAGAAGTACAAGGCAAGATTTGTTGCCCGTGGCTTCTCACAGATCGAGGGGATCGATTATGAGGAGACTTTTGCACCTGTCGCAAGGTACTCTTCCATACGGACGATCCTAGCTCTCCTCGGGTGCTGATGGGGTGGCACGATCATCAGATGGATCTCTGGCTTGTGTTCCTCAATGATTCATTGAGGAGGAGGTGTACATGTAGAGCAGCACCTGAAGGTTGAGATCTTCGGCGAGTCGCATGTGTGCAGGCTCAAGAGAGCGCTGTATGGGTTGAAACAAGCACCTCGTGCTTGGTACACTCGGATAGACAGTTATTTCACCGGACTTGGATTCCCCAAGAGTGAGGCGGATCCTAACCTATACCAGATTGTGGTGGAGGGTAAGTTGCTGATAATTGTACTTTATGTAGATGATTTGATTTTGACGGGTGATGAGCCGTTGATACTTTCATGCAAGGAGGATCTTGCAAGAGAGTTTGAGATGAAGGACTTGGGCCTCCTTCATTATTTCCTGGGATTGGAAATTTGGTAGCGCAGTGATGGACTATTTGTTTCTCAGGGTAAGTATGCCTGGGAGATACTGGAGAAGTTCAACATGCATGGCTGCAAGCCTGTTGATACTCCTCTTCCTGGAGGTTGGAGGAAGGAGGATGCTACTTTGGCAGAGGTAGTGGATGCCACTGTTTATCGACAGTTGGTGGGGTCGCTTATGTATCTGCTCAATACACGACCCAATATATGATATGCTATTAACCAGCTGTCACAAGCTATGGTTAAACCTACCAAGCTCTTCTGGAAGGTAGGAAAGCATGTATTGCGTTATCTTAGAGGCACATCGGGATATGGATTGTGGTACAGACAGGAGGATGAGGTGAAGCTATGTGGCTTCACGGATGCAGATTGGGCAGGGAGCCCAATGGATAGAAAGAGCACATTTGGAGGGATCTTCAATATCAGGTCAACAACAGTTTCTCGGTACAGTAGGAAGCAGAGATCCGTGGCACTCAGTTCAGCAGAAGCCAATTATATGTCAGCGAGTTTGGCTGCATGCGAGGCTATATGGATGAGGAAGATCCTGGTCAGGTTGTTCAGGTCACACTTGGAGCCTACTGTGATTTATTGTGATAACTAGAGTTGCATTAAACTCTCAACTAATCCATTATTTCATGATAGATCCAAAAACATCGACATCAGGTACCATCATATCATAGATTGTGTGCAGCGGAGAATCATGTTACTTTCATACATTCCCACGGAGGATCAGGATGCTGATATCTTGATAAAGGCGCTCACCAGGAGAAAATTCGAATACCACAGAGGCAGGATAGGGGTTTCAGATAATCCATATCTTGTTGAGAGGGAGTGTTGAAAATGCAACAAGATGATGGAGCTTAGTGAAAAGAAGTCACCTTCACTAAGTGGGCCCACAGGCTATTTTTGGTGCAAAGTCTATTTTTAGACTATGTCTATTTTTAGACATATGGATCATGGTCTATGAGTTGCAGGATGCTATTTATGGATGATTGGTCAAGTTGGTAAAAATAAATGGACCTCTATTTTTAGACATTGGGCAAAGTCTATTTTTAGACTGCCAGTCTAAAAATAGATCAGTCAAATATTATTAGCCCTGAATAATATTTGGACTATAAGCATTATCTTATCCTCTTGGAGCACTTTAGTTTGAGCTATGGATGTGGCACATACAGCTGACAGAAGGAATTACGCTATTCCAAAGGTTTAGTTGAGCTATTTCATGGTTGAATTCAGTTAGAACTCATGTGGCAGAGTTTGGTGGAGTTGATGAGACAGTTGATGGAGTTGTGTTCAGTTTAACTTAGTTGAACTAGTTGTATTTAGTCTAACTGATAAATACACTAGTGATGAGTGGTGTGAATTAATTATTAATTGATTCACTAATTATTAACTCATAAATCAACTAAAGAATACATCAGTTAACTGCAATGCATGGACAGTTCAGTGGAGACCAGTGTTAGAGGTGGGTGAAAGGGTGAGTCTACTATCAGTTGTGACTATAGCTATGCATGAGATTTGCACACACATTGATTGAGATTGCCAATGAGGATTGCGCAGTACAAGCCAGTGGGATTCGAACTTGGATCTCATCATTATTCATCTTGGATTGCGCAGTAGAGGCAGGCAGACGGGTGGAAGAGATTTGAACTTGTGACTTGTTCATATATGAGCTAGTTTGTGTGTAGCATGTGAGATAGTGCTGAGAGCTGTGAGGAGCTTTGTGCTATGTATTGTTACATGTTCTCTATCATTATAATATACAGATAGTTGGGGGTTTTCAGCTGTAAGCTTTCCCCATTACATACTATGTTATATGTGTGCTTGATTATGTTTTAATGTGCGCATGCGACTGCTTCTAATTTCCGCAAATTGATGATCAATTGTAGAAGAGGTTATGTATTATGCATGAAGCTTAAATAGTATGTAATCAGGATAATCTCGATGAATAATTCAGCTATTCTTCAAATTTCTACAAGCTAAAATACAAACTGCTCTTAATGTTTCAACTGGTACAAAAATTATTGGCTAACAAGGATGAAGCAGCAGCTTGGCAGAGATTGCAAAATGTGCAAGTATTCAGAGCTTTAACAGATAGCGCCTTCCATAGCTACTGCCTAAGTAATTTTCATGCCAAAATCCAGTATCTGGACTCAGACTTAGACTAAAGTTTCCTGAGGACATGCAACCCTTTTAGTTGGGGGGGATGTTAGGACCCCATAATGTACCATTTTGACCATACATTTTTTTATCATTCCAATATTTTCCAGTCCATATTTAAAGCTTATACTATCACTTTCATCCATTCTTCCAAAGGTATATAATATTATTCTCTTTACTATATGTTTAACTTGTTTTACATATAATTTTACATTACTTTCATATTTAATCACTAATCGAAGATATATAGTTGCTGAGATAGTTTGAAGACCGTAGATAATCTATCGCGGCTGTTTGAAAATCGCGTTACTAAAACAGTCAACATGGTGCACAAATCCCGTTGCTAAAACAACCCGTGATTTGTGATTTTGAAGCAGTATTTCAAGCATGACGGCAACAAGAAAAGACAAGTAAGGAAGCTGTTACACGAGCCACTTTGAAGCCAGTACCATCATAACCATTGTAACAGAATTTTTCTATGGAAGAACAGAAAGGTCCTATTTCAGTATAGAAGATCAGATTGGGTTAAAAATAGGATTTCTATAATGTAAATCAATTGTAATAGATGTCTCCTCTTTAAAAGAGGAGACATCAGGATTAGAGAATAGTTTTTGGAGAGACTACAGGAGGTTCATTTTTGAACAGAGAAGGAACGTGACTCTTTTGTAATATTTTTCTTTCGACAGATGAATACAAGTTTGTTCTGAGTAATTCATTTTAATTCCTTCTTCTGGGGAATCTTGTGAGAAGGAAAGGGCCCGCCTTCTTCACAAGATTCACCCATTTGTTCCTGTAGTTTGTTAAATGTTCTTTTTATTTATGCCTTTATTAAACTCTATTTATTGAATTCATTTATGTAGTATTGGAATTCTATTGTCTATTGCTAAAGCTCTGTTTCCATTACTTGTTGCATTGATTTCATACAATTCATTCTTAAGAAGTTGTGGATTATTTCAATTAGCAATCTTGTTTATAGAATGAGTTTGTGAAAGCTTGGTGATCAGAAATAGGTGCTGAAGATTCATACTTGGGGAATAGGGTCCTGTTCTCTGTTATAGCATAATTGGCCTTCCTTTTTGCAACTTTATTTCCTTTCCTAGATCGTTGTCTTTTTAATTTAATCCAGGATTCTTTTAATGATTGTCTGCAATAGAAAGATGTTTTTTGCTGTAACTCAAGTAGACTTCATTTTGTTGAATCAAGGTGTGATTAGTGTAATTTTTACTACAACATTTCATTTCTTTTGAGATTGAGCATATACAGTGTGTGATTTCCTTTGAAATAAACAGACTTCCCTGGGTTGACAATTTATGTAGCACTTGAATTGTTTAATTTGATAAACAATTAAAGTGACCAACATTTTGGCGTAGTTGCCAGGGAAAGAAATTATAGATTTCAAAAGCATTGATGTTTTTCTTTCAGATGTGCAGATTGCATGAGAGGACGCGGAACCTATAAGACAACTAACCCTATAGGTGGCAAGGGAAAAGGAAGGGGAGGAAGAAATACTTTTATTGATGAGATCGTATCAAAAGCTAAATCTTCTCAGAGACTAAGCTCTCAAAGGCTAAAGCCTCAACACTCCCCTCAATCGAATTATGAAACAGAAGAAGTTGTGAGCCCTGAGAACGTTGAGGAACCAGCAGCAAAATTTGAAGAACTAGTAGAAAGCATTGAAGAGCCATTAGAAAGTGTTGAAGAACCAGCAGAAAACGTTGAGGAATCAGCAGGAAACGTTGAAAAACCAGTGGAAAATATTGAAGAGACAGTAGAAAACATTGAGGATCGAGTAAGTGCAGTAGGAGATCAAACAATGGAAGCAAACAATGAAGGATTCTTCAGTAGAGGACAAGTAGATCCTGAAGGAGAGGGAAAAGATGAGAATTCTCTCTCTACTTTAGGATTTCCTATTGGTGATCTTCCTAGAGGAGCAACTCCCATGAATAATATCCCAATTTTAGCCTTACCTAACTTCCATGGTTCATCTTTTGAATATCTTGATGAATTTATTTTTGAATTTCATATATTATGCAGAATTTATGATTATGTTACTAATGCCCAAAAGTTGAAGCTATTTCCAGAAAAAATAAAAGGAAATGCACTAAGATGGTTCATGAGTCTTGGAGGCCATGTAATCACAACATGGGAACAGATGAAACAGAAATTTCTGCTTAAATATCAAGACTACTACTGGACAAGAGAAAAAAGAGAGGAACTATTTAAGATGGTACAAAAGGAGGACGAGAATTTGGAGGACTTTGTGGAAAGAATATAGTACAACCTACAGAGATCCAATCATCCCGATGTAAGTAAGGATATTCTTAAAACAATATTACCGAAAGGGGTGAGGGATGAATGTTTAGATATGCTAAATATTCTTGGTATGATGAAATTTTTAACCTCTGTAAAAGATGTTCAAGAGGAGCTGCAAGGAACAGGTCAAACAACAGAGATACCACATATTCAAGAGTTCAAAAATCAGCTAGTGGAGGAGCAACAAGAGCCAAAATAGGTAATTTACTTGAAGAATTTAAAACTGAAATGTTAATTTCTTTTGCTTCATAGATTGAAACCTTGCAGGTTAAAAAGAAACAAGCCAAAGCAGAAGCAGCTTTGGCTGTCTTTTTCCCCAAATGCAGAGATAAACATCCACTAAGGGAATGCCCATTGGACAAGATACCAATTTGCACCCTTTGTGAGAAAGATCATGAAACACAACAATGCCCTTCTTTGAGGCCATGACATGCAACCAACGAAGAAGAAGGGGGGGGGGGGGGGGCCACGAGGATAAGGTATTAACTATAATATGACATTTAAATCTTCTAATCGTTGGATTATTATCCTTCTTTTAGTCAAACAAATTACCCTCCCTTTAATCAAATGCAATACCCACCCTTCAATAAAATGAATTATGCACCCATGCAAAAAACAAACCCTCCCTTTGTAGATCCTGCAATGTGGACTCCTTGGCCTCCACAACAACAATCTTACTTTAACCAGTGGAATTTGAATTTGAGGGGTCAACAACTCCCATTCCCAAATCAATTTCCTCAATTTCAGCAACCACTTCCTCTACCATCAGGTGCTCCACCAAATAATCAAATGATGAGACCCCAAATACCTGTACAACCAAATCCTAATCCCAATAATAAAGTTGTGCAAGTTATTGATATTCAGAACCAGCCTACATTTCCTGTTTTCCCTGCATAATGTAATGAAATTCACTTACAATCTGGGAAAATATTTGAACCCATTATTGATTATGTTACCTCTTCCAATTCTAATAAAGAAGAAACTGAAAAACATGATTCACATAAAGAGGTACAACCACCCTCTAACAAGGGTGCTAAAATAGCAGAACCACCATTCCTTGAGCATTTATTTTTAACTAGAACACTAGAGCCACCTTCTTTTAATCTTCTAGGGGAATTGCAGAATCTGTATGTTAAAATTCCACTTTTACAGGCACTAAGAGATGTACCAATTTACGCCAGAACCATGAGAGATATTTGTGTTAAGAAACCTGGTAGGAAAGCTAAAGATCCCCTTACGATTTATGTTATGGGTGATCTATCTCCATTAATGTCTGGTAAAACTCCCCCAGTTAAATATGGTGATCCCGGCCATCCTACTGTGACATTCCAAATTGGTAAAACAATAATCCCTCAAGTTCTGGTAGATTTAGGTGTTGCTATAAACATTATGACTCTTGAAACTTCACAATTGCTACAGCTAAAGAACACAATCAGAGATACACCAACCATTCTAGAGTTAGCTAAACATTCTACAATCAAACCAGAAGAATTTTTTGAAGACTTAGTTATCTCAGTTGAGTCCTGGAATTACCCAGCTGAATTTTTGGTGTTACAGACTAAAACAAAGTTAGGGGGACATCCTCTAATCCTGGTAACGCCTTGGTTAGCGACAGCCGATGCCTTTATCAGCTGCAAATCTGGCTCAATGACAATTTCCAATGGATATGAAACTAAACAGTTTACTCTCTACCCTCACACTACACCCATGATTAATAATGAGAATTCTGTATGGATGGACTATGATGATCATGCTATTCAACCTATTTTGACTATTGGACAAGCTTTAAACCTTAAAGATACCATTAAGGATTAGGTAATTAATAATTTCATTTGTGAACCCTCCTCTGTGACTTTTGAAACACATAATCAACTGGATGCACTTTTGGAATCAGATACCCAGGAAAAGCATAAATCTGAAGATCTACCTCAAACAATAACCACCATCTCTTCTAAAAGCATAACAGTAGAAATCGAACCTAGCAAAACACTGAACATAAATCCTGACCTGAAAGTTGCTGAAACACAATAGCTAATGGAGTTACTGCTTGAAAATAAGGAAGCATTCGCATGGGACTATATAGATATGAAGGAAATCTCCCCTGAATTATGTACTCACCAGATCTATATTAAGGAAGTTTTTCGACCAGTCTGTCAACCCCAAAGATGAATGAACCCTAATTTAAGAGAAATTGTTAAAGAGGAACTTCAGAAATTGCTTAATGCAGGATTTATATACCCTATATCTAACAGTGAATGGGTTTCCCCAATGGTAATATTTCCTAAGAAAAACGGGAAATGGAGAGTGTGTGTAGATTATAGAGCCTTAAATAAAGACACTCAAAAGGATCACTTTCCTTTACCGTTCATTGATCAGGTGTTGGATAGTTTGTCAGGGAAGAAATTATTCTCCTTTTTAAATGGGTTTAGTGGGTATAACCAAATTAGAATTTCACCCCAAGACCAAGATAAGACCACTTTTACTAGTCCTTGGGGAACTTTTGCCTATAGAGTTCTTCCATTTGGACTATGTAATGCACCGACGACCTTTCAAAGAGCAGTTATAGGAATATTTTATGATATGCTGAATGACTCCATGGAAATATTTATGGATGACTTTACCCCTTATGGGGTGTCTTTCGAAGATGCATTACAAAATCTTGAGAAAGTACTTAAACGTTGTATACAAGTTCACCTCTCCTTAAGCACCGAAAAATGTCATACGATGATGAGTGGAGTAGTGCTCGAAAATTTTATCTTATCTCAAGGAATTCAGGTAGATCCATCCAAAATACAAGTCATTCAGAACCTTCCTATTCCTAAAACACAAACTGATGTGAGAAACTTCCTAGGACATACAAGATATTATAAGAGATTTATCAAAAAAAAATCCAAAATATATTCTCCTTTATTTGTGTTACTTATGAAAAATGTTGAATTCAAGTGGACTAATCTTTGCCAAGAGGCCTTTGTAGAACTCAAGAATCAGTTATCCATAGCTCCTATTTTGAGAGGACCTGATTAGGCACTTCCCTTTCATATATCTTCTAATGCTTCAGATATTGCAACTAGAGCTGTCTTGGGAGAAGAGAAAAACGATTTTCCTTATGCTATCTACTTTATTAGTAAGAATATGACCCTTGCTGAGCTCAATTATATAGTTACTAAAAAGGAATTTTTAGCAGTAATTTATGCTATTAATAAGTTTCGACATTACATTACTAATTACTCTACTTTTGTCCATAATGACCACTCGGCTATCAAGTATTTAATGAAAAAATCTGTCACAAATGCTTGAGTTACTGGATGGTTGTTGTTATTACAAGAGTTTGATATTACAACTGTAGATCGACCAAGTAAAGAAAATTTTGTTGCTGATTTCCTTTCTCGGTTAAAAACTTATGCTAATATTCCAGTAGATGATTCCTTTCCTGATGAGTATTTATTTGCAGTATCTGCTCACTCACCATGGTGTGTAGACATTGCCAATTATTTGGTTGCGGGGAAGTTACCATCACACCTGTCACATCGAGAGAAAAGAAAAATCATTCAACAAAGTGCTCGATATAGCTAGATAAGTGGGTGTCTTTTCTATACAGGACTTGATCATGAAATCCGGAGATGCATTAGAGAGGATGAGGTGTATGATATACTAAAAGCTTGTCATGATGGCCCTCATGGAGGGCATTTTGTTGATAAGAGAACGACACATAAAATTCTTAGGATGGGTTATTATTGGCCCTCACTCTTTAAGGATGCAAAGAAATATGTTTGGCCTTGTGATAGCTATCAGAGAATGGGTCAACCTAATCATAGAGATGAAATAACATTAAACCCCCAAGTAATACTTCAACCGTTTGAAAGATGGGCCTTAGATTTTTAGGACCCATTAATCCTCCATCCAACCAAAGAGTTTATATATTATTTTGCATAGATTATATGAATAAATGGGTGGAGGCCAAATCACTTCTTAGAGCTAATGAAGAAGTTGTCCTAGCTTTCCTATTTGAAGAAATCTTTGTTAGATTTGGAGTCCCTAGAGAGCTAGTTATAGATGGAGGACCTCCTTTCAATTCTCATGGTTTCAAAGCCACCCTTAAGAAATATCGCATCCATCATAGAATGACTACACCATACCACCCCCAAGCCAATGGGTAGGTGAAAAGTACAAACAAAGTAATATAAGCCATTCTAACCAAAATAGTGAAGGATAACCGGAAGGATTGGTCTCAAAATATTCCTGAAGCACTATGGGCTTACAGAACTACTTGGAGAAATACTACAATATTTTCTCCCTATGAATTGGTTTATGGTAAAAGTGTTGTTTTTCCTGTGGAATTTGAAATTAAAACCTTAAGGATTTCTTTAGCTGTTAACCTTGATTTGACTGATGTACAGGCAGCTAGGTTGTAGCAGCTTCATGAACTAGATGAAAAAATATTAGATGCCATGCATCAGACAACTATGATCCAACAACAAAGAACAAAGTGGCATGATAAAATCATCAAGCACAAGAAATTCCAAAAAAGTAATTGGGATTTATTGTATGATTCTTGGTTTGAAAACTTTCAAGGGAAGCTCCATACAAGATGGTTGGGACCCTATGAAGTAGATTTTGTTTTTCCCAATGGAACAGTAAGGCTCTTAACAATTTATGACTCTAAAATACCACTATTAGTAAATGGTCATTGGCTTCGTCTGTACCAGCGCCCTATTTCCAAAGAATATTTTAAGGCCACTTGCATGGCAGATGCACATTATCTCTTTCTAGGGGAGTCTTCTGCTCCTCACTGCATTTGATTGTTTTCTGCACTGTATTTTTAGTATTAGATTAGATTTATTAAAATAATAATCCCTATCAAGGGCTGGCATGTTACAATTGATTATTTTGCAGATTCTTGATTAAGGAAAGGCTTACCAAGGAAGGAAAATTTCACCACAAGAAGATCCAAGCTTCATTTTGAGAAGCATTGCTTCCCTCACTTAAACTCATTTCCCCATCTCCTAGTAACATTTCATCATTCATTCCCTTCATTCCTTTTTCCCTTTTCATATCATTTTTCCTATTTTTCCCATTGCTGAAACACCATTCTTCAGCAAATATTTTCCTTGTTCTTCATTACTGAAATACCATTCCTCAGCAAATATTTTCCCCTTTTTCCCACTACTAAAACATCACTCCTCAACAACACTTTCCCTATTTTTCCATTGCTAAAACACCACTTTTTAGCAGCATCTCATCCATTTTCCCATTCCTAAAACACCATTTCTTTCTCCAAAAACATGACTATGCAATATTTTCTACCATGAAATCATCTTCTTCAGTCTTTCATTTTCACTTCGCTTATTCCTTGTGTTAATTATGTTCGTTCACTACCTTTTCCTATGATCAAGCAGACCTCTAATATGATCTCCCTCATGTTTAAAAAAAAAAGCTTCTAAAGTTCTTCCATGACTATTGAGCCATTATAAACAAGCACTATATTTTTCGAACTACAAATCAAAGGTAAACATGAGGTATATAAATTTTATGTAAATACAATTAAACTATGGTTTAAAGAGAAGATTTTGTTTATTATGACCACAATCTCCGCACACTTAAAGACATCATTTCACCGTAGTTGGGGGGGAATATTGAAATTATATGCCATCTTTCACAGCATGCCAATTATCGTCATTTTTCCTACCCATTACTTTGCCTATTCACCATTACTCCATGTTCTCATTCGCAAAGTTTACTTTGTTCAAAGTACTGTAACTTCGCTCTTTGACTATGCATTTTACCAAAGCTGGATAACTATGGGAGGACCTGCTATTCGAAATGAGCCCGGCTCAATAGCTCTGCTTTAATTATTCCCAGACGAGTATCATATTTTTCAGTAGGCAGGCTGGGTAGGATATTTTGAGAGACTTCAAGAGTTTGATCCACAACAGGTCCTGGAATTTGCAAAAAATCTTCAAGAAGATCATTCTACTATCTAGGGAGTCTGAATTCTGGTTTCAGAGGGTGACATAGCACAGGTTTCAGGTCTGTCGGTCACTAGTACTCGATGGTTAAGTCGAAAGCACATTATTCCAAATGCACAAAAAGACTTTCTTCTACCAGGAGAACATGTCAAGCTTAAAGGCCGGGGTGTTGGACTTCACTCATTGCCTCCTCCTTGGCCAAAAGTTGTTGAATTCGTCAAACATTATCTCACTTTTGAAGGTTGCTATCAGGTAGTCTATCAACATGATTTTGTCTTAATGAGTAATTTACGACACGGTAGACTAGTGAACACTCCTTAGTATTTACTTGGATGCATTTGAAATATGTCATATTATTGTAGACGGGTAAAATTCCCACTCCTTTCCCTCACCCATCACCGCCTTGTTCAGCTATTGATTCAAAGGAGTTTTTCTCAACAAAACCCTCCTCTAAACAACCTACCCCTACCCCCTAAGGAAGCTGCTGAAATCCCTCAAAAAGCTGCTGAAAATCCTCAAGAAATTCCTGAAAGCTCCCACGAGTAGCAACTAGAGAGTATCCCTGACCCTCCATCAATTCCATCCATAGAACCAACTAATCCAATTAACCTTTCTTCAAGTCCATCTCACCACTTAGAAGAATCATCTGATCCTACCGTCCATATTCCCAGTGATGACTCTCAGGCCGATACACCACCATCTTATTCTATTCGTAAAAGGAAAAGGCGAATCACAACTGCCTCCCTATCAAAAAGACAAACAAGGACCGCAACTAAAGCAGCTACCTCCTCTAATAGCCCTTCTCCTAGGGAAAAACCCTCTCATAAAAAGAAAAAGCAAACTACTGCTTTTTCTTCTTTCTTACCTAGGAGACGAATGAGGATGTCTATTGAAGTAGAAACCATTCCTATTAACAACCAGCTCTAGAACCAGCTTCATCTGTACCAGCACCCTATTTCCAAAGAAGATTTTAAGGCCACTTGCATGGAAGATGCACATTATCTCTTTCTAGGGGAGTCTTCTTCTCCTGACTTCATTTGATTGTTTTCTGCACTATATTTTTAGTATTAGATTAGATTTCTTAAACTAATAATCCCTGTCAAGGGCTGGCATGTTACAATTGATTATTTTGCAGATTCTTGATTAAGGAAAGGCTTACCAAGGAAGGACAATTTCACCACAAGAAGATCCAAGCTTCATATTGAGAAGCATTTCTTCCCTCACTTAAACTCATTTCCCCATCTCCCAGTAAAATTTCATCATTCATTCCCTTCATTCCTTTTCCCCTTTTCATATCATTTTCCCTATTTTCCCCATTACTGAAACACCATTCTTCAGCAAATATTTTCCCTATTTTTCATTGCTGAAATACCATTTCTTAGCAAATATTTTCCCCTTTTCCCACTGCTAAAACATCACTCCTCAGCAACACTTTCCCTATTTTTCCATTGCTGAAACACCACTTTTCAGCAGCATTTCATCCATTTTCCCATTGCTGAAACACCATTTCTTTTTCCAAAAACATGACTATGCAATATTTTCTACCATGAAGTCATCTTCTTCAGTATTTCATTTTCACTTCTCTTATTCCTTGTGTTAATTATGTCCATTCACTGCCTTTTCCTATGATCAAGCAGACCTCTACTATGATCTCCCTCATGTTTCAAAAAAAAAAGCTTCTTAAGTTCTTTCATGACTATTGAGCCATTACAAACAAGCACTATATGTTTCGAACTACAAATCAAAAGTAAACATGAGGTATGTAAATTTTATGTAAATACAATTAAACTATGGTTTAAAGAGAATATTTTGTTTATTATGACCATAATCTCCGCACACTTAAAGACATCATTTCACTGTAGTTGGGGGGGGGAATATCGAAATTATATGCCATCATTTTATAGCATGCAAATTACCGTCATTTTTCCTACACATTACTCCGCCTCTTCATCGTTATTCCATGTTATCATTTGCAAATTTTACTCTGTTCGAATTCCGGTAACTTCGCTCTTTGACTCTGCACTTTACCAAAACTGGTTAACTATGGGAGCACCTACTATTCGACATGAGCCCGGCTCAATAGCTCTGCTTGAATTATTCCCAGACGCGTATCAAATTTTTCAGCAGGCAGGCTAGGTAGGATCTTTTGAGAGACTTCAAGAGTTTGATCCACAACAAGTCCTGGAATTTGCACAAAATCTTCAGGAAGATCATTCTACTGTCCAGGGAGTCTAAATTATGGTTTCAGAGGGTGACATAGCACAAGTTTCAGGTCTACCGGTCACTAGTACTCGATGGTTTAGTTGAAAGCACATCATTCTGAATACACAACAAGACTTTATTCTGCCAGGAGAACACATCGATCTTAAATGCCGAGGTGTCGGTGTTAGCCTCTCTAAAATTACAATAATAAATCCAAAATAATTAATTAAATATTCCTAACTCTTGGGTTGTTGAGTTGTTCGTCAAAAGATGGAGTTTGTTAAGGAACTCCTATCTTGGTGGGTTTTTGGTGAGAAATTATCTCAACCAAAAAAGACTAAGAGAGCACGGATTATATTCTCTCATTTATTTAAATTGTAAATTAAAATTCTTTCAATAAGAGAGATTACATGAGGAAGCCATGAGGCTTCTGCCTTTTCCGCCAATGTTTTTTCTAAGTTTTGTGTCTATGTTTTCTGCAATATGTTTCTGAGTTGATTTAATGTGTATCATGTGGTATCAGAGTTGATGGTTTTGCTTTTTGGGATCCTTTGCATCGTGCCATGGTGGTGGCCTCAAGACCCCAAACTTGATGAAGAAATGTGCATGGGTGAATGTGTGTGGATGCTGCAGCGTGGACCTGCATACTCATGAAAGCACTAAGGTGTTTAAATGGAACATCGATCCTAAACAATCGATTCTGAAAACATCGGTTCTTCACTTTCTTGTAAGTCGATTCAACTTCCAGCATTTTAAACCGCTTTTAAAACAACGTTTTAAATTATTAGAACCAGCGTTTTCTGAATCGATTCTGCATCGATTCTGGCATCATCTTTAATGGTCTGCAATATCATCATGTTGAAACAACAAATTAATGGTCTGCAATATCATCAAGTCTGAATCTCGATTCATATCGATTCTGCAATAGCAGCATTGAAACATCAACTCTGTTTTTGGCATCGATCTGTGAAATCGATTCTGGCAAATCGATTCAAACTTCTAACAATAAAACAAACATTCCAAGTGTTTTTGATTAAACCAGCGTTTTTGTCTTCCATTTTGCATCGATTCTGGAAAATCGATTCTGCAAATAATTGAACCAGCGTTTGAATAGAACCAGTGTTCATTTGTGGCAACCAACATTTGAATAGAACCAGCATTCTGCATGTTTGTATGCCAGCGTCTGATAGCATTTGAGATTGTTAAATCCAGCATTAAATCCAGCGTTTGACAGCTTGGATCGTTTTCATGTGAATTTCATTCCACATCATTTGTCATGTAAATGCGTTGAATGTAAATGCATTTTGAACCAACGTTTTGTAACACCACTTTCAGCATTTTGAAACCTACGTTCCAACCAGTTTTTGAATAGTGTTTTTAATTGTCACCAATAGCATTTTAAGGTAATTTCCAGCGTTTGTTAATTCCTCCATCCCTACATCTCGGATCTACATCTTTATCACCATTTCATCCAGTTTTTGTGACATCGATTCTGCAAATCGATCAGCATTTGAAACAGCGTTCTGCACTTGCACTTTGAACCAGCATTTTTCAAACTAGCATTTCAATTGCGTTGTATTGTCTTTCAAACCAGCGTTGAAGTCATAATTCATTCCATCGATTGAAACAACGTTTTTTAGTTTTCAAATTTAGTTTTCCAGCATTTGAAAGCAACGTCCTTCGGCGTTTGGCATCAACAACATCAATAGCATTGACTTCTGCACTTTCATTCCAGCGTTCAGTTAAGTTTAGAACCAACGATGAACCAACGTTTGATTAAAACGTTGATTGAATCAGCAAAGAGTTTTGAACCAGCAAAGCGTTTATGAACCAGCGTTTTGTGACATACATTTTGTGTTTTGTTGGCATCAAACCATCGTTCGATTGATTCCAGCGTTTAATGATGAGGACATAGCATTGAAAAAAGCCTTTTTTTATATTTTGACAACGTTGAATGGAAATGTAAATGCCAGCATTTGAAACCAGTGTTTTAATGATGTGTGAAAGGTTTGCAGCATTTAATGAAATGTGAAAGGTTTTATTCAAGGATTCTATCTGCATTACTAACGTTTGCTACCAGATAGGAAGCTGAAGTATTTTGGCCAGCAATCTCTCCATGTTCTATTAGAAACAAAGGATGCAAATTCACTTCTTCTATTTTGGTATTGGGAAGATTGTCTGAAGTGCAAGTTTGAGCGCTTTGTCATTGCATTGGAATATGCTTCCAAAGATGCACTACCTTTCTTAAAAGACAAAGTCTTGAAGACAATGTTTGATCTTCTTAAAATAAACCTGAACAAGAACGCAAGATCCTTTCGACACTTGTGAACAAGCTTGGTGATTCGGAAAGGTAAGTTAATTTGTTGGCCCACGTTATTTCATGTGACTTGGAATTTGAACATAATGTCGTGAGACTTCATTCATGTTGGAATACTCCCCAAAATTTTGTTATCTCCCAGCTCTATGATCTCCAATGCCTTGCAATTTTATAGAGATGAAGTGATACCGTTTTTGCCAGCTTAAATTCATTGAAAAATTTGACTGAAGAAGTATTGAAAGAGTACATTTAAAAGTGCTTTGAGAAGTATTTTTAATGTAGAGTCATTTTTTTGAGGTCCAATTACAACAGAGAGTCATAAGGGTGATGTTTTAAAATCCTTGGAGTGATAAGTTGTATTTTGTAATTTGGAGAGCTCAAGAGAGTTTCCATTTGTATTTGGAGTGATAAGGAAAAGCCATTGTTGTAATTCAAAGTATTGTTTTACTTTGAGAGAGATCGTGTCACTATCCATTCAGATTTTGAAGGCGATTTGTTTCAAAGGGCTCCCAGCTTGGCATTATCATTACTTCAAATGATGTACTCAATGATTAATAAAGATATCATTTTTTTTGGTGTTGATGTGTCCTAGATCCGCCCGAAATTGAATAAGGGGATATAAGGTACACTATGTGTGTTTGTTGGTGCATGTTTTTTTTATGGCTTCATGTTGTTTTTTTATCTATGTCTAGTTGTGACACATCAATAATTTCATCACATACATGAAATTCAATATCAGCAAGCACAACACATAACGAAATAGTTGCAAGATCAACACATGCATCTACACAAATTGAAGATTGTCTACATCAACATTTTAAATCAACAAGTCAATTCACTTAATCAAGTTCATGTACCTGCACACTCAAAAGTCTACATCAGTGTTTTTATACATTCTTTTTCAGAATTTGTAATCAAATTCATTATGTTAATCATTAAAAATTCATTGTTAATGAATTTTTAAGAGAACAAGTGAATTCATTATTTTAAAGTGAATCATTGTAAGCTTTCTTGGGTGCATTGTCGATAGTGTTCGACACCCTTCCTTTACACAAAATCAATTGAGTGCATGAGTTTTTTCAAACAAGCAACAAGTTTACATCTCCAAGCGAGCGTGATTTCAAGCAATTTGCATCAAGACAGCACAATGATCAAACCTTCAAGCAAGCCTGAGTAAAGTTTATTGCAGCGACCATCAAAAGCAACCAAACAAGTTCAACTCTGACATTAATCAACCAACTTGACATCGAAATCAAGCGAGTGTATTTATTCATTCAAGTGAGCATAAAATCATCAAGTAAGTCAAGTGAACCATTCAAGAAAATGTGATCGTCATCAAGAGAGCCTGAATTCCAGAGTTTAAGCAAGAAGGTTCTGCAACTATAGCAAGTGCAATCAACAACAATCAAGCGAGCGTGCTATTCAAGTCACATTCAAGCGAGCCTGACATTCAAGAGAAACACTTCAAAGTACGACATCTACAACAAGAAAGCCTAATTTCAAGTGCGCAAGTTCAGATGGTGCAACATATTCAGTTGTTAAACATTCTTCAAAGTTTGATCATCTCCAGTGATGAAGACATGGTGCATGTCAGCAAAGGCACTCTTACTGATCTTTCACGGCATCTACAACAGACACATGAAACTATTGAGTTTCTTCAACTCGAGTCACAACTTCAAAGGATTTAATTGCAAGAAAAGAGTGATACTTTCAAGTCTTTGAACCATCCAGATGATAAGTCTTTGCACAATCCATATGATAAGTCATTCATTCAGCCAGCTTCAAGTGTCACAGTTGTTCCAGATCCAATTTCTTCCAAGCCCGTCATCAGGCCCTGGGAAGAAATTCAGAATAACAAGAATCGACAAGGCTTAGGATATGTCCAAGATGATGCCAACTTACATATTCCCGATTATTCCAAGCCGATTCAGTTCGTTAGTAAGGGATTTCTTGAACAGATCCCCTCAGCACATTCAGAGACAGTTGCGGCCAACCAGCAGTGCATGCAACCCAAAGTTGCAAAAAAGAGAATTCCACACAACCTGAACTTGAGGTCACACCGAAATGTTCTCATTGTCATAGAATCGGTCATATGGAAGATCAGTGTTTTGATCTCCATCCCTGTAGCCATTGTGGCAAGTCCACTCATTCCTCAGAAAAATGTCGCAATCAACACAAGTCAGCTGTATTGAAGATACATTATGAATGGATCGACCCTTTGGAATGGTCATCCATAGTTAAAATATTGCTTCAGTTCTACAATCGAATCCAATCACACATAGTGCAGACAACACTGAAAAGATGATGGTACTCTCATGCAGTTGAATGGGGGAGTACAACAGTCTAAAAATCCTACACCTGAAGGGGGGGAGTTCAGCAATATTTTCCAGAGAAGTCTCTCTCCTTTCAGCTGACAAAGGGGGGAAAATGTCAATGAAATTGACAGTGGTTGTCAGACTGAAAGTCTCGACAAAACCAGCAAAAGCAGCCAGTGGGCATAAAAAAAAATTGCCAGTGGGCATCAACCAATTTTCTAGTGGGCATCAACAAATTTTCCAGTGGGCAGTCGACATCACAGAAGCAATGAAAATTTTTTCAGCACAGCAAAAGCAACAGTGAGTTATTTTTGACATCATCGGCTAGTGGGCTTTGAAAAAATTTTGTCAGTGGAAAAAGGATGCTGCTTTTATGCAAAGGAAAAATAGATCCTTTTGCAACTTGGCACTTGATGGAGTTGTCAAGTGAAATTCAGACATGAATCAGACATACATCTGACTCATGGTCTCTTCAGATTGCAGTGTTTTAGCATCCAGCTTTGGCGGTTTTTCAGGCAATGTTTTTTGAGGATCAACATGAGAACTTGGAAGATGGTTCCTTGTTCTTATTTTGGATTTTTCATTGAAGGGGGGAATGTTAGCCTCTATAAAATAACGATAATAAATCCAAAATAATTAATTAAATATTCCTAACTCTTGGGTTGTTGAGTTGTTCCTCAAAAGATGGAGTTTGTTTAGGAACTCCTATCTTGGTGGGTTGTTGGTGAGAAATTATCTCAACCAAAAAAGACTAAGATAGCATGGATTATCTTCTCTCATTTATTTAAATTGTAAATTAAAATTCTTTAAATAAGAGAGATTACATGAGGAAGCCATGAGGCTTCTTCCTTTTCCACCAATGTTTTGTCTAAGTTTTGTGTCTATGTTTTCTGCAATATGTTTCTGAGTTGATTTAATGCGTATCAGTCGGACTTCACTCATTGCCTCCTCCTTGGCCAAAAGTTGTTGAATTCATCAAACATTATCTCACTTGTGAAGGTCGCTATCAGGTAGTCTATCATCATGATTTTGTCTTAATGAGTTATTTACGACATGGTAGACTAGTGAACATTCCTTACTATTTACTTGGATGCATTAGAAATATGTCATATTATTGTAGATGGGTAAAATTCGCACTCCTTTCCCTCACCCATCACCGCCTTGTTCAGCTACTGATTTAGAGGGGTTTTTCTCAACAAAACCCTCCTCTAAACAACCTACCCCTACCCCCTGAGCAAGCTACTAAAATTCCTCAAGAAGTTGCTGAAAATCCTCAAGAAATTCCTGAAAGTTCCCATGAGCAGCAACTAGAGAATATCCCTGACCCTCCAATTCCATCCACAGAACCAACTAATCCAATTAACCTTTCTTCAAGTCCATCTCACCACTTAGCAGAATCATCTGATCCTACCGTCCATATTCCCAGTGATGACTCTCAAGCCGATACACCACCATATTCCTCTACTCGTAAAAGGAAAAGACGAATCACAACCACCCCCCTATCAAAATGACAAACAAGGGCCGTAACTAAAGCAACTACCTCCTTTGATAGCCCTTCTCCTAGGGAAAAACCCTCTCATAAAAGGAAAAAGCAAACTACTACTTTTTCTGCTTTCTTACCTAGGAGACGAATGAGGACATCTATTGAAGCAAAAACCATTCCTATTACCCCTGATCCCGCAACCATTTTTTTAAAATTCCACACATCACCACCCTTCCAAACCCCAGAATTATTACCTGTCTCACCCTGTGGCACTGAAACACAAGAACCAAATGCCCAGGGTAATATGACATCATTTTCTATAGAACAAGTAGTTGTCCCACAACAACCAGCTACTCAGTTAGTAGATGTCCCACAAGAACCAGCTACTTAGTCAGCAGCTGAAACACAAGAACCAGCTGTCGATGTGCAAAAACTAGACATCCAGGATGCTACTTATTCAGTAGTTTCCACAAAGGAACCAGCTCTAGCTGTCACACAAGAACCAGCTACAGCTGAAACACAGCAATCAATTCCAGAGAATGCAACTGATACACAAGGCCTAGTCACCATGGCTTCCCTTTTACAAGAAAATGAGTTTTTAAAATCAAAATTAGAAGCTTATAAGAGAGAATTGGTAATGGCAAGGGAAGCCTATGAAAAGGAGCTAAATTTTTATACCCTGGCCCATACAGCGTCCATGGCAGACAAACATACAGAAAATGATCCATATAAAGAATATATGTGCAACCAATGTGGAAAAATATATCAGCAATCAGGATATAAGATAGTTCAAGTTCCAATGCCGGGAGCAACTACATATTCTGCAGTCAAAGAAGAATGCCCTACTGTTACACAAGAACCAATAGGGCCTTAAAAAATTTCAGAAAAAGAATTTGATGTACAAGTATCCTACCCTACTGTAGCTGATTCTGCTACTCAGACTATACCTCAGCCTACCACTTGCAATGCTGGAACACAAACTGAACCATGGAATGAGATGGAAATAATGAACAAGTGGAGGAAACAGTATGCTATTTCGCAAGATAAAACCTTACAACAACACAAATTGGTTTGGCAGAATCATATATATTCTAACTGGGAGATCTTGGCACAGACACTCCAGCAATTTAAGGTTTACAAGAAGGAGAATAAAGAGCTAAAAGACAAACTGCTCTTAATGTTTCAACTGGTACAAAAATTATTGGCTAACAAGGATGAAGCAGCAGCTTGGAAAAGATTGAAAAGTGTGCAAGGATTCAGAGCTTTAACAGATAGCACCTTCCATAGCTAGTGCCTAAGTAATTTGCATGCCAAAAGCCAGTATTCGGACTCTGACTCAGACTAAAGTTGCTTGAGGACATGCAACCCTTCCAGTTGGGGGGGATGTTAGGACTCCATAATGTACCATTTTGACCATACATTTTTTTATCATTCCACTCTTTTCCAGTCCATATTTAAAGCTTATACTATCACTTTCATCCATTCTTCCAAAGGTATATAACATTCTTCTCTTTACTATATGTTCAACTTGTTTTACATATAATTTTACATTACTTTCATATTTAATCATTAATAGAAGATATATAGTTGCTGAGACAGTTTGAATACCACAGATAATCTATCGTGGCTGTCTGAAGACCGCGATGCTAAAACGATCAACATGGTACGCAAATCTCGTTGCTGAAACAACCCGTGATTTGTGATTTTGAAGCAGTATTTCAAGCATGACGACAACAAGAAAAGATAAGTAAGGAAGCTGTTACATGAGCCACTCTGAAGCTAGTACCATCGTAACCATTGTAACAAAATTTTTCTATGGAAGAACAGAAAGGTCTTATTTCAGTATAGAAGATCAGATTGGGTTAAAAATAGGATTTCTATAATGTAAATCAATTGTAATAGATGTCTCCTCTTTAAAAAGAGGAGACATCAGCATTAGAGGATAATTGAGAGACTACGGGAGGTTCATTTTTGAACAGAGAAGGAACGTGGATCCTTTGTAATATGTACTTTTTACAGATGAATAAAATTTTGTTTTGAGTAATTCATTTTAATTCCTTCTTCTTGGGAATCTTCTGAGAAGGAAAGGGCCCTCCTTCTTCACAAGATTCACCCATTTGTTCCTGTAGTTTGTTAACTGTTCTTTTCATTTATGCCTTGATTAAACTCTATTTATTGAAGTCATTTATGTAGTATTGGAATTCTGTTGTCTATTTCTGAAGCTCTGTTTCCATTACTTGTTGCATTGATTTCATACAATTCATTCTTAAGAAGTTGTGGATTATTTTAATTAGCAATCTTGTTTATAGAATGAGTTTGTGAAAGCTTGGTAATCAGAAATAGGTGTTGAAGATTCCTACTTGGGGAATAGGGTCCTATTCTCTGTTATAGCATAATTGGTCTTCTTTTTTGTAGATTGATTTCCTTTGCTAGATCGTTGTCTTTTTAATGTAATCCAAGATTCTTTTAATGATTGTCTGCAATAGAAAGATTGTATTTGCTGTAACTAAAGTAGACCTTAGTTTGTTGAAGAAAGGTGTGATTAGTGTAATTTTTACTACAACATTTCATTGCTTTTGAGATTGAGCATATACAATGTGTGATTGCCTTTGAAATAAACAGAGTTCCCCGGGTTGACAATTTATGTAGCACTTGAATTGTTTAATTTGATAAACATTTAAAGTGACCAAATGTACTCAAATCGTAGACAAAGTTGAGACAATTAAGACCCCGGGTCTTCTACAACCTTTATCCATTCCAAGTCAACGTTGGGAGGAGATTTCAATGGATTTTATCACAAGTTTACCTAAGTCCAAAGGAAAGAGTGTCATCATGGTGGTAGTTGATAGACTTACCAAGTATGCACACTTTTGTGCATTATCTCATCCATTTAAAGCAAGTACAGTTGTTACTACATTTATGGACACAATTCAAAAGCTACATGGAAACCCAAGGGTTATTGTGAGCGACAAAGATCCCATTTTTACTGGAAATTTTTGGATGGAGTTATTTTCTTGTTTGGGTACTCAATTAGCTCATAGCTCATCTTATCATTCTCAATATGATGGTCAAAATAAGATACTAAATAAATGTTTGGAAGGATATCTTCATTGTTTTGTATCTGATAAACAAACACAATGGGTTCAGTGGTTACCTCTCGCTGAATGGTGGTATAACATTTCCTTCCATATTGCAACAAAAAAGACCCCATTTATGGCAATTTATGGATATCATCCACCATCCATCACATCAAATTTAAGAGAAAATTCGAAGGTTCAAGCAGTGGAATATCACATGAAGCATCAACAAGATGTTCTCCAACTCTTAAAGGATAACCTAGATTTGGCACAAAATCAAATGAAACAACAGGAAGATCAACATTGCAGCGAGAGAAGTTTTGATGTAGGAGACTGGGTATTTTTATGGCTACAACCATACAAACAAATGTACCTCAAGCAAGCTAATAAGGATAATAAATTATCGCCAAAGTACTATGGTCCTTATAAGGTGTTGCAAAATATTGGTACTGTGGCATATAAATTGGAGCTTCCTGCTTCTTCACGAGTGCATCCAGTTTTCCATGTTTCATGCTTAAAGAAGGTTATAGGTGAAAATATTCTAGTTCAAACAATATTGCCAGAACTTGATGAGGAAGGAAAAATCATATTGGAGCCTGGAGCGGTCACAGAAACAAGAACTCGACAGCTACGAAATCGATCAATTTCAGAGTATCTCATCAAGTGGAAGAACTTACCCATTGAAGATTCTACATGGGAGGATGAGAATTCTATACAGAAGCACCCAGAGCTACTCAAGAGTTGAGGACAACACTTTTTTGAAGGAGAGGGGCATGTTAGGTCCCTATATTACTATTATAGTCCCTTATTTTTGTTATATTAACCCCCTTATTGTTATTATTGTACCCCTGTAACCCCCATTGTTATTATTGTGCCCTTAAATCATTATTGTTAGGTCGGCTAGAATTGCATTATGGCCCCATGAACTCCTATATATAAAATGGAGGTTTTGTAATTTGTATCATCCAAGAATTTTTCATTCATGTAATGTATTGGAGGTTTCCCCCTTGAAGTGACGTATTTATAAGGTGTTGATATTTCTTTTCTTCTATTTTTGGAGCTGGTTTCACAACATTTTGTTGGTGATTATTTTTGGTTTTCATGGTGTTTTAGTGACTTTTTTTGTAGATTTTGTATGGTAGGTTTTTTTTCAAATAAATTCATTTTATTTTACAGAGAAAAAATTAAATAAAAGAGACCAAAATGACATAAAACCTACCTCAACTAATTGAGCCTCTGGGTCATTGACGGAGTTGCATTAGGGGAATTTTGAGGTCTAAAATGGGCCTCCTAAGAAAAATGTACAACCAAAATAAAATTATAAGAACCAATAAGATTAAAGATGATGATGTCAACCATGGGGGATGATTCAACATTTTTTAAGTAAAAGAGTACAAATATTAAAAAATAATAAAATAATAAAACTACTTTTTCAACTCGTATTTTCAATTTATCTCCCAAATTTTTTACTCAAATTTCAAGCAGGAGTACTCGTTGGATGCAAAATTTAATTCCTCATCCAAAGTGTATCCATGTTGCATACTTTTGATGGACCCTACTAAATGAAAAATGAGAAATACATGAAATTTTTCATATAGTAGGATCCATCAAACGTATGCAAAATGGGTACTCCTTGGATGAGGAATTAAATTTTGCATCCAACAAGTACTCCCGCTCGAAATTTGAGTAAAAACTTTGGGAGATAACTTGAAAATACAAGTTGAAAAGTAGTTTTTTTCTTTTTTACCTTTAAACTTTGATGATGTAATCAAATATTATTTTATTATTTCCACTATTATTTTATAATTTCCTTAGGAAGCCCATTTTAGACCTCAAAATTCCCCTCATGTTGGGTAGTTGGATTGAGTTCCTCCATCTCGTTCGAGCTTAGAAATATTCCATCAAAATCCTTTTCCTCTCACAGACTGTGCAAAATGAATTGTGTGGGTCATGGATGGGGTTTAAAATAATAAATGGCACACAATCAAGCCATACACTTGATAAAAAAATATAGCTCGATCGATCCTTTAACTCGAGTCAAAAAGTAGCTCAATCGAGTGTTTTTTTAAACACTGGATCGAGCTATTTTTGAGCAAATCAATAGCTCGATCTAGTGCTTAAAATTATCCTATCGAGCATACTTGTTTCTCCAAAACACTCCCCCATTTTTCCAAAAAGTGTAACCCCCTCATCCCACATCTACCTAATTAACCGACAACTAGGGTAAACAGATGAAGAGAGGCTACTGAGATTATATTCTACCTACTAGATGACATTAAGGAAGTGGAACCGATGGAAACACATCATACAGACGTTCCACATCAACAAAAGAACTCCCATGAGCTAACCCAATCACTAATACCTTTATCCCCTAGGTCCCATCGAAATTTCATGAAGAAAACCCCCTGGAAAGATGCACAGGCCTACATCCATGTGTCTAGGAGGCTATGGAAGCATTCGTAAGCCTGCATGCTTGTGTTTGCAAGATTTAAGGAACTTTTTCAGGCCCAGAATCTAGGCTACTATTAATAACTCAATGACAAGTTCATAAATGAAATAACATAGCGAAACAATGACGTATTTTCGAAAACTATGAGAATACATATATTGGACCCTGTTGAAGCCTCAAAAATCACTGCAACAACATTGGGATAACCACCCGGTCCGGACCTTAAAACAACTCCTTATCCTTTTATAGTAGTGTCTCCGACTGGTTTGACTAGGTCTAGTTATCTTTTCCCTATCACTATTAGTTTAAAATGTATCTTTAACTACCAATAGACATGGAAATCAGATCACTTCTTCTTACTGATCAGGCAAGAGAATGACCCTTAAGCTAATTTGGGTTCAGCTAAACCACAACTAAGATTTTGCCTCTTTGAGAAGAGGACTTAAAAGAATGTAGAACTTAATCTAAATGCAAACTTATTCTATAATGCAAACAAAAGAAACTAATCTAAATCCTATCTCAATTAGGTAGATATAGATCTAACCCAACTAAAAGAAATATAATTAAATGATGAGAATTTAAATATGTCTGGCTTTTAATTAATGTCAAGCTAACGAAGAAATTCAATTAGCTAATATTTGTGAATACCAAAACACATCCTATTGAGACCTTTTAACTGAAATAATAAATCAACAACACTCAGGAAGAAATTCACAAAAATGATATTGATTGAAAAATCAATCAAGCCAATAATTAAACAATAATATATGGAAGAAATTCGCATCACATTACTATTTAATAAATCAATCTTATAAGACAGATTTCTAAGTAAATAGTTACTCAGAAATCAGAGTTTAATCCATAAGAGCAGAGATACATAACAATATTGAGACAAATTATCCATATCAACAAAAATGCATAAACATGAATAAAATGAAACAACACTTTTATTATCATAAAAATGAAACTGGTATTTTAAACAGAAATGTCAAAAATACCAATTAATTGAATCTGTCTCTCTGATCCTCATCTCTAACAGTCCTTTACATTACTTGAATTTCTTCTTTCAAAACTAGAGCTGCAGAAATGAAAACTCTGTCTATGATACATAATTCAAGATATAAAGAAAAAACCCCTCAATAATGTTCAGATCTAAAATTTTCTCTCCTCCCTCCTACAACTCTAGATTCCTATTACAGAAATGCTTTTAAAAGTCTAGAATTGCAGAAGAGAGTAGCCCTGATTACATTCTGCAATCTGCCATTTATAATATTTCAAAAGTATTTTGAGAGGAGAGTTTGTTGAAGAAAAAACTTCCCAATCCAATTTTATTTGCTCAAAAATTCCAATATTTAATTGCGGGAGCCTTCTCATTGATTGAGACCTTTTTCTCCATATCCCTTCTACTATTTTTCCTACAAAAAGAAATCAAAATAAATTATGATGCAATAACAAAATCAAAATGTCATTTCTGGCATTAAAACAAATCCAATCAAATTCTATTTAAATAAATAATTGAAAATAAAATATAAGATCTCTATTGATGCCTGGAATGGTTTAAATGGCCAAGGATATTATTGATGAGCGAATCTGGAATTAGAATAGGCTTTGGGAAAATGAAAATGAAGAAAATAAAACTCAGAAAATTGATTTTATTTTAGAAATTCGGAGCTTGATCTTCTGCCTATTTTTTGGCCCAATAAATGGTCAAATCTGTTAGTGAAACCTCCTTAGAAATTTTCTCCTTGATTTTCTCTTTCTAATGAGCCATCCTGGGCCTCATTTGGCCAAGTAAAACTCAATCTATGAACCTCCAAAGTTGATAAATCAAATCTGGCATAAATCTGGAAATTATGTTGCTGGGCTAAAAATCATAATTTTAATTAAAAATCTAATCCTAATTTAAACTCTAATTATCTAATAATTAATTCTTAATTTAATTGTTAATTATAAACTAATTATTTAATAAACTATTTATTAATTAATATTAATCTAACTAATAATTAATTAAAATTTAATTAAATTAATTACATTCTATTAATTAATTTAATTAATTTAAAATTAATTATTTCAAATATTAAATCTAAAATCTAAAATTAAAATATAAACTAACACTAAACTATACTAACTTAAAACTAGCCTAATATTAAACTAACACTAACATTCTACTAATGTTAAACTAACATTACACCTACTACTAAACTAACACTCCACTTACCTACTCACTTATGAGTGAGTTTGAAAGTCAAAGCACATGAGTTAATAGCAATCAGCATATCAGAGGTGAGTTATAAAACACGACTTCGCAATCGGCATATCGGGAGGTCGATGTCATCAGGGTTTCATAGAGATTCATCCCTTAGAAAACTCTGATGCGATGTTCCGATGAATTTTTTATTTTTTATTTTTTATATAAATTTTTTTTATATTAAATTTTAATTCAATTAATTTAAAAGTTAATGTTAAATATTATTTTTTTGTTTTGGTTTCATTTTAATGATTTTAAGTTATGAAATTATCTAAGGGATGATTTGCCTATCTAAACTACAACCACTTCGTCATTTTGGATTTTTGAGATTAGTAATTTATTTGAAAATTGGAAAATTGAAATAAATGACTGAAATCCTGATGCGTTATGATTTGGCTGTATAAGTAAAAAATGAAAAATATTAGTAATAACTAACTAGGGGTTAATATTTAAAATAAATGCATTATTGAACTAATTTAATTACAAAAATGGAATATTGCACATTTTACACATTTGTAAACCCAGGCAACATAAATGATTAGACTTCAAAGGAGTGTCATTTACAAACCAGTTGATCAAATGAAGTGAAACAAGCGTCAATTGGAAGCTTTAAAAAATTGATTTTAACAAAGACATCAAAACAAGAATCTAAAAAAAAAAATGAAAAATTAATAAAATCGTAAGATAATTAACTTAATAAAAATCCTAAAAGGCGTTTAGCCAAAAAATTTATAGAAAGGGTCCCCATTATTTGAAGTGAACAAGTCAAAAATGGGGGAGTTGTGTTTTACCACAACAGACCCCTACTATCCATGATAGAAATTTTTTCAAACATATCACAAATATGTATTTTACAGGTATAAACAAGAGATATGAAAATAGGGATCTCATACTTATCTGAGAATCACTAAGAATCATTTCTCCCTTACATCATTAGATGTAGTAGCATCTATTAGTTCATAGATACATTGCGTATTCATTTACAAATAAAAACATGAGGAGAGTCATACATCATCGCTATCATAATACATTCTCATAACCAACAACATAACAATAGAAATACCATGAATACATCAACCATAAAATCCACATATAAATCTGAATATTTACACATCAAATTTCAAGGGAGTGAATTTATTATTAATGAATGTAGAAACCAACTGGAGATGGGACTACCACATTCCACCTAACCGTAGATTCTCTGAGACAAATATCTCTTCAGCCAATCACCCCTATGCCATATTCCAAGCATGAATGTGGGACTCATAACCAACCAAAAAAGCATAAGTGCTATAGGAGTTATCCACCTACATAGTGACCAATTTTAGTTCTCGTAGTCTCTCAGGATAAACCTTAATCCATAGTCTAATCCAGGGATCACTAGGCCCTACACCGAGACCCACTCTATAGGATTTACTATACATCCCATCCTAGGACTACTAGGCCCAATGGAGAGAAATCCAACTCTTTTATTTACTGTATATCCCATCATTCACTGACAAGGATTCCTAGGACTACGGAGGAACACAATCTTGGATTTACTGCAAGCCATAATCTGGCTCAGGGGTTACTAGGCCAATGGCTTTACCATGATCTTTACTCTTGTTTAGGCATCGCTAGGACATGTGTTTTTCATTTCGAGCATCCACCCCACTCAGCTTCAAATCCACCCTAAAATCCAGCTCAACCAAATTATAAGAACCCATCTCATCAAAGCTATTCGAAAATGGCATGGCTAGGCTAAAAACATTTTCTCACTTGAAAAAACTTATGACATGATAGAAAAAAACCACGTGCAATATCATGCATGAAAAATCTAGTAGGGAAATCACACATGCAAGAAAATACCTACAAAGATTCTTGTTGTAGTTGCTTGATCCTACTCTTCCTTGCTTGCTCCTTCCTTTCTCGTGCATCCTTTTCCTTTCTTTATCTAATGTGACAGTGATACAAGAAAACTCTAAGTGTCCAAGAGTGAGAGATAGAGAGAGAATAATGAAAGTGCTCAAAAACTAAACTAACAAAAGGGTAACAATTGTTCCTCGGAATCCTTTTTATTGATTAGGCATATATTTACTTCATTTTCCTCCTCACATGCAGCCTGTGACATTTCACCCCCATTTTCTCCTATTTTCCATTAGTTTCATAATTAAATGTGCCAAAATTTGTATTTTTCCTTTCCAAATTCCTTTTCCATTTACTTTGTCAATTTCCTTCACCATAATAAACCAAATGAACACCCACTATGATGTTTTGTGCAACAATCAACATGGAATACATTTCCCATCAACCATGGTTACTATTTCTAAATTTTATTACATGGAATTTTCACCAGGGCTATAATAGAACCCCCCCCCCCCCCTTGGGCGGAGATCATCCTTGGTGTTCAATCACACATATACCTCAGCAAGACCGCTGGAATGAAAGCATACTTCTCATGGAGATTTATATCATAGCTCGATGTAGTGTTTACAATGATTTCCCTGTTGAAAAGAAAACCATCATGATAACATAACATCATAACAACATGATAAGTATACTAACATGACACCCATACCATTTATTAGAGCTTTATAACATAGCTCATGGTGGTCATTAAATACATACACATATGTACATATACCTCAACATCACATTAAAACATATATCAAAACATCACCAAACAATATGCCAAAAATATACCAACATCACACCAAACTGCTTTTCCTCAGCCGACAAACAAGGAAGGATACATAGCACGCATCTGATCCGCCATCTCTCATGTAGCTTCATCATGCCCAAAGTGCTTCCATTGCACTTTAACTTGCTCTATTGCTTAATGATATAGCATGAGCACATTTTTCTGCAATATACACTGAGGCTCCGACTGGGATTATCAATCTAGCTCCACCTGAAATATAGACCAATAAATCACATGATCAACATCTTTAACATACTTCTTAAGTAAGGATATATGAAAAATGCCATGGAATTTTACTATGGAAGGCAGTGCAAGTCGATAATCTAATAGTCCAATACTCTTAATAATCCAGAAGGGTCCATAAAATTGTGGTTCCATCTGTTAGTCATCAATATTTTTCACTATATGTAGATCAATATAGATGGTTCTAGATTTCTGAAAATAACCTTCCTTGAAAATTGTGAGTTTCAGAAATCTCACTAGCTTCATTATCCTTGTAGAAAATTTTCACTATTCCATCAACTTGACATTCCATGGTCACCCTGTCACTCCTACAAAATCCTTATGGGCTTTTACCTATCATTTTTAGCCTCCTTCCCTGCCTATAATCTCATTGGCCTATTTTTCCCCTATCCATAAACTCCTCTTTCCCTCTAGGGTTTTCCTATAGCCAACTCATTCCCATGTTCCCCAAGTTCCTCAAGCATTGATGGTCTCAAAACTATCTCTGTAGGCTCTTTAGATAAATCAAGTACATTGGATTTTGGATCTTCAATACAACACTTTTGAAAACACTTTGTTTTTCACTTGAAGCCTCCAAGCCAATTTTTAGTCAAGACTAGGTCAAAGAACCCTCCCACTTGGTCAATTAGGGTTTCACATGTTTTAAGATCCTCATTGGTGTTTCAAGCATCATTTTTCCTTTGTTAGAATCTGGCTCAGATATAATAGAATGTTGAGACACAGTTATTCAAGAAAAACCTAAATAGTTTCCTAAGAAGACTATCATTCAGTTCAGAGTCTACACATGAGGAAAATGGACAAACTTTGATACTTATCTGGGAGTGTTGAAACGTCTATCAGAAGAAATTACTAAATGGGTAGGTGGTCTGCTCCTAAATGAAGACATATTGTAGCAAGGAAGATAGGAAACACTTGCTCATGTAGAAAACTAGGGTTTTTGAGCTTGATGGTCCAACAGAGTGCCAAATAGTGATCAATTATAGAAATGACCTGGAGGATACACAAAAAACCAAACATGAAGCAAATCTATCAGAGATGATTGATGAGATAGGGAAAAAGGTGAGGTGAACTGGACAAAAATTAATGAACTTGAAAGGGCTATAGAGAACTTAGAAGACAACATTGATGATTGCTGTAAATTAGTCCAAACACCTAAGGTTTGGGAAAGTTTCCAAAAGAGGTAAAATGGTAATTTTAACACCATGGTGGAAGCAAAAGGATTTTGGAGATTCTAGTGTGTGATCAAACCCCAAAATTGTAAAAAATGAGCTTTCCATGTCTAAATGAGAAAATGATGAGTTGAAACTCCAAGGTGGGAACAAAATAGGCTTTTGAAAATGTTGTTGTATGTAATCACCCCCAAAAGTGTCAAAATGATCTAGTCATGCCTCAATAAGCAAAGGGAAAGTTCAAATTCATCATTTTAGGCACCTGCATGCAAACAGTGTAAAAAGGTCAGTAAGAAAAGGTGAAAAGGTTAAATTGAGTTCCATGGTGGAAATTACACAAGAATTTGAAGAATTTTCTATGTGGCTAAATAAAAAGGTGTCAAAATGAACTTTTTATGCCTCGAGGAGCAAAGGGGAAAGCCAAGTTAATCTTTTCAATCACCTGCAAGAAAAAAGTCAAAGGATTTTAGTGAAAAGGGAAAAAAAGGGTTTAAAACATTAGAATGTGGATTGTAAAGCTAAAGTTAAATCCTTGAGCCTCTATATGGTCATCTAACACTTCAACAAATCATTGTTGCCTTGAAAAATCACCATAGCATTCAGGAGTGAAGGTTTTTCTCGTTTTCAAGTTGAAATTTGGCTAAGTGTCTTGGCACTGTGCGCTCAAACTAACGTTGCGCACCTAGAATCAGGCGTTGTGCCCTTAGCAATTTTTCCCCATACAAATTAAAAAGGTGTTGTGCACCTTGAATTGAGTGCTGTGTGCTAGGGAAGGCACTGTGCCCTTCCCCAGAACTCATCCTCTGCTCATTTACAAGGCATTGTGCCCTCATCACCGGCGTTGCGCGCTTAGCCTCGGCGCTGCGCCCTTGGCCTTGGCGTTGCGCTCTTGGCCAGAAGGGCTTTCCATGAAAATCAACCACTCAAGTCACCTCAAATATTCTTCAATATTCCTCCAAGGTCCTCCAAGGCACTGATGAATGGTAAGTGGATACCCTAACCACATTTTCAAGCTTTTGGATGATTCTTAAGTAAAGGAAGATGAAGCCCTAAGAATAAACCCTAGGCTACAAACTTGAAATCCTTGTTTTTTCAATTTACTTCATCTGCTTGTAGAGAAAATTAGTTATAAGCAGAGGGATTACAGTGTTTGGAGGTTTTCCATTGACCTAAGTTTTCCCTACACCTATCTTGTTCATAGCACTCAGTCCATTCACTTGCAAAAAGGCTGACATTCCATTTCCCTCCTTCTTCTCAAATTGGCATCAACTCAAAAGTGTTTCAAAATAGAGTTTAGACATGTCAGAAAAGGGTTATCATTTATTTTTTAACCTCTCACTCATTCTCCTACACTTATACCCTCACTCACTCATCTCACTCACTTGCAAAGATGTCTTTTTCATCACCATCCCTTCATCTTCTCATCCTCCCATTCCTCCATCCACTCACAGTCCTTCACATCATGATGAACCTCCTTCATCACCTTTTCACAATCCCTCACCATCATCTCATGGTACCAGTGTATCAAACAATGAAGAAGGAAATTAGGTAGAAAGCAGTGAGGAAAAAAGTGAAGAAGATGGCAATGAAGAAGATGTCAGTGAGGCAAAGAGCATTGAAGCAGATGGCAGTAATGATTGAAATCATGATGGAAGTGAGACAAATGGAACTGATATGGTTAACATTGAACATTTTCCTTTAACCTACTAGAAGGGAAATAGGCATGTGTTTGTTTCCCTTAAGAGGTAAGAGGCCATGCCTTCTACATCAACCAAGCACCTTGGCAAAGGTAAGGAAAAGGTCATTGATGAATAAGAAGAAGACAAACATGATATTGAACAATAATTTCAGCTAATTCACCTTGATAGTGATAATGAGAATGAGCAAAGGATCATAAACGTGTTTCTCAATAGAAAATATGCCCAGATTAGGGATTTACAAGCCAATATCTGTAGGTCCAAGAATGTGATCAACTTCTTTGAGGTGGAAAAATAGTAGTTAGAAGCATAGAAATATTTCTATGAAGTCAGAGCTATCAAAGCTCAGAAAAAGGCTAGAAGATCCAAGGCAAAGGTAGATGAGGTATTGGACATTCATGATGATATTGAAGAAGAGGAAGAACAGCTTCCTAGGAGGAGGCCAAGGACAACTGGCTTGAAGAAGGCTCTAGCCAAGGAAAGAGAGAAAGAGACAGCACTGGCAGAGCAGCTAACTCCAAGTGAGCTCCTTGTCATGGAAATAGAATATGATAGGGAATCTTGGCTAGAGATGGAAAATGTGCACTTGGAGGATCAGTTGGAGAATACCAAGAGAGACCTTGACATGCAAAAGAAGATGGCACGACATTATGCCTTAAGTAACAAGATTGCAAGGGCCAAGCTCAAAAGAACCCTTGCAAATATTCAAGCCCTAAAGAAGAAAAAGGAAAAATAAAATCTTGACATTCTTGTTGACGCATCACTACAAGCATCCCGAACATGATCAACAAGACAAATCCAAGTTTTGGAACATTTTTGAAGATTTTGAGTTTTTAACTATTTTGGAGGGCCAAGTGCGCAACGCCACTGGTGCTGCGCTCTTTTTTGAGGCACCGAATGGAGGAAAAATTTTCATCTGTATGTTCATCAGGTCAAGGACATCATCCTCAAAAAAATTCAGCTCATTTGAAGCAAAACTGGTACTCCAAAAGTGCCAAAAACATGCAAAAAATCACCTTTCTGCCTTATTTTCAGCACTGACACTGCGCCTTGAGAAGTCTTGGAAAAAGTGGGTTTTGAACAGGTAAAAGGACTCCAATAAGGAACATAAAGGCATTTTTGGAAACTATACATGATAGGCTTTCCAAATAGCTATCATGGAGCTCATTTGGACACCGAGAAGGCCTCCAAATCTCAACTACCAAAAGACCAATGTTCCCAGTTTTGGCACTGCGCCCTTGTCCTGGGGCTACGCCCTTGAACCTTGGCATTGCTCCCTTGCCTGAAAGTCAAAAAAAAACACAAGTAGTCAATGAAAAATATATTTTTATGGCTTAATAGACAAATATATTTAGAGATAGCTTCGAATTTATGATAGAAGTTAGTTTTACAGTTGGGATATTTGTGCCTTGGGCCTTGCATGGTCACAACGGTAAAATGCATTTATGATGTAGTTAACGACATTTTGGAACCCTAGATATGGTTTTGACCCTCATTTTCAAGTTAAATACTACATGAGGGCCTCATTATTCTTGTTGGTTGATTTTTGAGCTGAGCATAGACTCTAAGTTTTAATGAAGTTTGGTTTTGGAGCCTTGTAAATCTCTTGGAATGAATATCAATGTAACCAGCACATTCCTAGGATTCATGAGCTTTGTTAGATGGTGATTTTATTCCACTCTTTTCAATTTTTTCCTTTTTTACATTATTTTCATGGTTTCTCTGATAATAGGACAAAAATTTTAGATTTGGATATGTTATATTAGCACGCTACTTCTGTCTGCATCCTTTTATCTCTATGTTTTCTTCTTTGAAGTTTAATTAAATAATCCTTAAATTCTCTTTAGTTTCACTGAAATTTTATCTTAAAGGTTCTCTTTTTTCTGAAATTAATATTTAGAGAATTATTAACTTCTCTCTAGGATTACTTGATTTTTGTTTTGATGTTTGTCTAGTGAATTCTAGTTGAAGAGTTCTTAACTGCTCTTCAATTTTACTATGCTATCATCCTAAAATCTTTTCTTGTTCTAGTATGTTGAAGGATCCTTAATTTCCCTTTAAACCTACTGCATTCATAGATTCATGTTCATTTCACACCCACTACACCTATTTAGATCCATTCGGCTTTGTTAACTTTCCCTATGAAACACCCTTGACCTATTGTTGTACTTTTCAAGACCTTTTGCAGACTCCATAGCCCAATGGTTTGAGTTTCTCTTACTCTATTTTTTCTTCTTGAAAATCTCCCAAACTAAAAAAAAAAACAAACAAACCCTATCATTATAACTAGCCTAAAGTCAAAACCATAAAATCAATCAAGTTACATCTTATACACAAACATAGAGAGAGCCCCCTCTGAGTCCAGGAAGGCTAGGTCCTAGGGCTCCAAAGATTGGTTTGATGTTACCCTTGTTCAATTTGGTCTAACCAATCTAAAAAATTACAGGTACCTAACACCATATTGGCACATGATTCAATCTGCAAGGAGCTCTTCTTGGGGTTGAGGCACAAGTACACATGTTACCCAACCTGAAACTACTTAAACAACATGTTCTTTTCTGTATAGCTCTTTTTCTTATCTTTCCTTGAATTCTTCTTTATCACCTACATTTTCTTCTCCATCTCTGCCAGCATGTTTGGCCCAATAAATACCCTATTAAACAAATCACTCCAACTAATGGGAGTATTGAAAATCCACCCATACAGTGCCTCAAATGGACTCATCCTTAATGTTTCTTGATACTCATTTCTGTAGGTGAAATATACCAATGGGAAATACTCTTCCCACTTGCATTGTTGATGCATCACACATATCCTCAACATATCCTCCAATATATTTTTGACCCTCTATGTATGTCCATTTTTCTATGGATGATAAGTTGTACTGAAGACCACATCTGTTCCAAAACCTGCAAACAACTCCTTCCAAAACTTGAAAGTGAACTTTTCATCCCTATCTGACACAATTTTCTTTGTAACACCATGCAATCTCACCACATATTTAATGAACACATGTGCCAAGTTGCTAGAAGAATATGTAATCTTCACTCGAATGAAGTGTCCAACCTTTTTATAATATATCCACAAAAACCATGATGGAATCATGTTGTCTAGGTGTCCTAGGAAAACCTGTGATGAAATCCATGAAAATGACCTCCCATTTCCACTCTAGAATCGCAATCATCTATAGTAGTCCTCTTGGATACCTACACTCTACCTTAACTATCTGAAAATCCAAACACTTAGCTATAAACTCTACCACATCCTTCTTTTTATTCGGCCAATAATAGAACCTATTCACTGAAGTCAATGTCTTTTTATAGCCTGGGTGACCCAAATATGATTTCACATGAAACTCCCTCAAGATCACCTTCTTCAGCTCGTTGTTTTCTGACACATGTATCTCGTCTCTAAATATGACCAAGACATCTGATGTGAGATGGTAGTCCACATCCATACACCTGCACCTATACCTATACCACTACTTATACATGTACATGTACTCTGCTATAACCTGTGCACAATATCCATATACCTGTCATCGTACCAACCTTCCTGTAAGATCCTATCTTGTAAATATGTCCCATAAGAGCTCATAGTTGCTATGTCATTTACTTGTACCCATCTACTAAGAGAATCTATGACCCTGTTCTCCTTTCCCTTGATGTACTTGATCTCGAAGTAAAAATCAATAATCGTGTCCAACCATCTAGCTTGTCTGGCATTCAAATTCGGTTGGTCACAAGTATCTCAACCTAATATGATCACTCATCAGTACAAACCTCATGCCAAGAATTTAGTTCCTCCAGATCTTCAATGCATGTATGACCGTTGCTATCTCAAGATCATGTGTTGGGTATTTATGCTCATGCTCGTTTATTTTTTGTGACTCATAGCATACCATATGTCCCTCCTATATAAGGACCCCACCAAGTACTCTCTTGTAAACATTTTTACATAATATAAACTTTGTGATTGGATCTTAAATCTTTAACACTAGAGCATGTGTCAACAACTACTTAAGCTTCTCAAAGCTAGGCTCACACTCCTCTGTCCAATCAAAATTCTTACCTTTCCTATACAATGATGTAATATGATAATAAATATGTGAGAAATTCCTGATGAACCTCCAGTAATAAATTTCCAACCCCATGGAGGATCTCACCTCATCTACATTTCTAGGAGCTACCCACTCCATGATGGCCCTTATCTTATTTGGATCTACTATAATGCCCTCCTTGGAGACAACATGTCCCAAGTAATGTACCTCAGTCTGGAATAAATTTCATTTCTTGATATTAACATACAATTGATGCTCTCTCAACAATACAAACACTACTGCCAAATTCTCTTCATGCTCTTCCTAATTTTTAGAATATACGAACATGTCATCAATGAACACAATAAGGATGCAACAAATTTTTCATCAAACACACGAATGTAAATGGGGCATTAGTCAAACTGAATGGAACTACGACAAACTCATAATGCCCGTACCTGGTCCTAAATGTGATCTTGGAGATATCCTCCTCTTTGATGTGTACCTGATGATATCCTATATCAAGTCGATCTTAGTTAAAATTGTTGCTCCCTTCAGCTTATCAAACAAGTCAACAATCTTCGGTAATGGGTACCTATTCTTGATGGTCACTTTATTCATTCAACTTCTTGTATTCAATGCACAATATGAGAGTTCCATTCTTCTTCTTTATAATTCTACCAACTCAGGTATGCTCATCATGTAAGGTGATTTCAATCCTCTAGAATCCCCTAGTACCAACTCAATACATATTTCTACCTCCCTGTGAGGTGGAAACTCTAAAATATTTGCTACAAACACATACTGAAACTGTTGTAGAACTAGCTACCTGCTCAAAACATCTCCATCCTCAACTTTCTTACCCTTGTCACTAAATATATGAGCTAAATATAGAACACACCCTTTTGTGCGACTGCACTTGGCCTGCATAGTTGTTACCATCATAAATTATTTCTTTTTTCCTTTTAATACTCTTTGTTTTCCATTGTAATCCAAGAAATCAATGGAATTGTCATAACAATCCACCTTGGTCCTTTGAATTTATAGCCAATCCATACCCAATAACATATTGTATGACACTAATGACAATATGTACAAATGTGTTTTGTATGCGTACCATTTAACTCAAATGCACAAGCTCTCACCCAATGGTGAACTCTTTTCTTTTTACCTATGGCCAACTGCACTGGCCAATATTTTACATGCATTTCCTTATTAAAATTAGAATTATCCACCAATTCAATACTAACATAGCTATAATTAGATCCAAATTCAATGAATATAGAAATACCTTGATCACAAAGCTTACCATTCATCTCAATCATAGATGCATGGTTCCCTGCCTGCTTATTGTCCACGGCTGCATAGATACGAGGAATGCTATACCCAAAATCCCCAAGACTTTGTGCCTCCTGTGAATTGTATATCTTAGGCCTACCACCCTGATTCTGTAGACAATCTATCCTAAGGTTCTCCTCACTACATGTTGAACACTCCAACCATCCAATACCATTACCTCTATGATGTTGTTGTGATCCATGTCCCTATCTAGCTACATTAAACTTCTTTTGAGGTGATGTTGGGCCATGAAAAAGGTACGTTTTACCCTCATAATTAGCTTGATTTATTAATAACTTTAATATGTTTACCTTCACTTTGGAAATAAATCTAGAAGAATTAATAGTAAACAAAGGGTAAAAATAATAATGAACAAAGATTATTGGCATAAAAACTAACTTTCTATGTTTTTAAGTGTAGGAAATTTGAACCAAATAACTGATGTTCAAACGACTGAATAGTAGCAGCCAAGAAAAGGAAAACATTGTATCTTGTTAATGTGAACTAGTGAAATATGAGGAGAATCGCCGTTATTTCATAATGAAATCTGTTGGACAACTGGGAAATCCTCAGGATCTCCTGATCCTAAGGATTTTCTATTATCTGGTTTGTTTTTCCATAGCTTATAAAATACCCATAGGTCAAATAGAATGGGATACTATTTTCCCATATGTTGTAATTTTATACTATTCACATTTCTTCATAACAGAGTTTTCGCAATCAGTGATGTTGTACCTTTATTATTGAATTTAATGAAAGGGATAGCAGTTCCTTCGTAATCGTGTTCTGAATATCTTCTGGTAGAGACTTCTAGAGGCTCTGGGTCACTAGGAGCTCTACCGCTTTTCTATTTTATATTCTTATTTTCCCTTTCTGAAGTTAATCATTTCTGTGTTTCATAGAATTGTTATTGATTTCATTATCATCAGCAATGAGTAGTTTTTGTTTCCATTGATTTGAAGTCTTAATCGCTTTTACTTTTCGCATGAATGTTATTCTTTCATTTACCATATTTATTCAAATGTTTTGATTGTTGTTCATTACAAGTGATTTTATTTAGTTAATCAGTCATTGTGAATTTCAATTACATAGCATGAATAAGTTACTCATTGTTCAATTGTTGCAATACTCCATTTTCTGATTAAATAGATTGTCATAGATATCGAATAGTGATTCTGGATAAGTGTGAATTCTTTAATTCTTTCATTTCAGTTTTCTTCCTACATAGAGTGAGTCAAAATTAATTTAAGTTGATTGATTAAATTTATTTCATGGTTTCTTTCAGAATTGTCTTGATTGATCTTCGAGAATTAGATATTACTTCTTGCAACGATTTAGAAATTTTAACCTCTGATTTCACTTGCATAAACTTTGTTGAACACTCTTGAAATAAACATACTTACCCTAGGTTGATAATTAATGTAGGTATTAGGATTGATTTTAAATAGTCATCTTAATGCACCAAAATTTTGGCGTCGTTGTTGGGGAGAATGTTTAAAAATGATGAATTTTTATTTTCTTTTATTGTAGAAAAATTGGGTATTGAAAATGAAGGTAAGAACCTGCGTGCCAGCAAGTAAAATGCTTGGCCATTAGCTCTCTTTTTCAGCAAATACATAGAGGTTAAATAGGAATAGGTGTTTTTTTTATGAATTTCTAGGAAGAAAAAGATAGAAATAAATTTGAACCCGCCATCCAAATCTACGAAACCCAAGGGACCGGTGACCTTTGGAAGAACAATTTTCATAGATGAAATCATAAGAAAAGCTGAATCTCAGGCATTTGTAGGACCCAAGACCATTTCCGAAAAAAAATCCTACTATAATCCCTCAGGTAGGAGGCTCACCATCTGCAGCTCACACCAATATCGATAGCGAAAAAAAAGGTTCTAAACATAGCTTTCAGGTCACAGAAAATTTGAGTCGTGACCCTTCACAAGAGGGAAATTCTTGCAACTTGAAAGAAGGAGAAGGAGAAACTAGTGGTGATGTAAAAACAAACTTAAAATCTCCAGAACCTAGATCTCCTGAAATCTTGGTTAAAGAAAAGACGTCTAACATCCCAGATCGTGGTAGTACTGTAAGACCTTTTCCAAATCTATCTTCTAGTCCAGTCCAAATTAATTTCCCAGACAAGGAAATTCTTGAAGGTTATTGGCACATATTTGATCAGATGGTGCACAATCAACCCCAAGGACAAATATCAACATTGGAGTATCCTATTATTAACCCATTTGCTAATGCCCCCATGAAAGCTATTCCATTGCAAAACATCCCTACTTTCCATGGATTAACTTCGGAAGATCCAGATTTTTTCTTGTTTGAATTTGATGTTTTGTGTAGGGGATACAATTACACCACTGACCCTAAAAACTAATTTTTTTCCCTCTAAATTAAAGGGAGTAGCTTTGCATTGGTTTATGGGGCTCGATTGAGGGACTATTAATTCCTGGGATCAAATGAAAAATTATTTCCTTGCTAAATATCAGGATTACTATAGGACTAGAGAATTAAAAGATGAAATATTCAACATGATTGCAAAAGATAATGAAACACTAGAAGAATATGTTGAACAATTTCAATATAATCTACAAAGGTCTCCTTATGCCGCATTATATAAATATGCTTTAAAAGTAACTATGATAAAAATAATGAAAGATGAATGGATAGAAATGTTAAATCTAATGGGGAAAGGAGATATCTATCAGGAAAATTATGACGATATTATTTAATTTTGTGTCAAGTGCTCTAGACGCAGCACACACATTAGGCCAGCAAGACAGGATTTGGCTGCCCAAAATAATGGAACTTCAAGTGGTAGTGTAACACGAACAACAATCGGCAATCTCCTAGAATATTTCAAGACCTATATCCTAGGCACCCTCACAACACAAGTAGATGTCTTGTAGGCCAAGAAGAAACAAGTGTTAGCAAAATAGAACATGGTCATCTTTTTCCCATGTTGTCGAAAGAATAACAGCTAGTGGGAATTCCCATTGGACATGGTCCAAACGTGTGCCATCTGCACTAAATACCATGCCACTGAACAGTGCCCGTCACTCTCATTATTGAAATAATTCTTCAAGGAAGTGGAAGAAGAAACTGAACCAGTATATTTAATGAATCAACATCGACAGTGGCAAGCTTGATCTTCAAGTATGTCACAAGACCCACATCAGTTATTTCCTTCTTTGCAATTAAATCAACAACAAAACTATAGAACAATAAGGAAATCCCAATCACCTTTTTCTACTTGGCCATCCCAACCATTCTCTATGCCCGCTTGGCCAACTCAATCCTTTCTAGGTAATGGTTGGCCAAAATCTTCTTTCTCTCCTCCATTTTGGCAGAACAATCCATACTCACCCCAGTGACCTACCTCTACTTCAAAAAATCCAAATTGGTCCCAAAACTAGCACTGACCCCTTGAAATAACCAATTCACCTATGGGAACGGGTCCTCAACCTCAACCCACATTACCAGCTCCATATTCGTTACCATATAATTCTCAACCTCTTATATGTCCTCAACTTCCAGCTCAACTGAATCCAGATCCCAATAATAGATGAGTCCATCTGATAGATATCGTCAAAAATCCAGACCTTGAAATCGAACAAAAAGAATGCAATGAACTTAGGCTGATATCAGGGTGCGTTATTGACCCTAAGGAAAAGGAAAACTTGCAACAAGACAGGTTATAACTCCCAACCATAATCAATCCATAAAATGTGATAAACACATAAATAAAATAGGGAGAAAGCGCAATTGAACAAGAAGATCCTGGAAAAATTATCAATACCTCTCCCTCGTTCCCTAAAAGATTAGTGATACCTAAGCCAATTTTATATCCAGATTTTGATCTTCTAGGGGAACTTAAAAATATTTTTATTAAAATTCATCTCCTCTGGGCCATTCATGATATCCCTATATATGTTAAGACAATTAAAGAATTGTGCACAAAAAATCCTATGAGGAAAAAAAAAATTCACTAGCTGTCCATGTCATAGGGACCCTGTTTGATTTACTTTGGGGCAGAGAAACACAAGTAAAATATGAAGATCCACGGAGTCCCATAGTAACAGTCCAAACATATGGCCTCTCTTTTCCGAACACATTAGTCGACTTAGGCATAACGATTAATATTTTGACTACAAAAACCTGTGAAACACTTGGTATCATATCTTTGGAACCAACCACCACCTTGTTGGAACTTGCTGACCATTTAGTTGTTAAACCAGAAGGAAATTTACAGGATATCATGGTTTTAGTTGACTCATTAGAGTACTCGGTAGATTTTCTAGTCATTAATCTGAAAATTTGACTAGATGGACACTCCTTAATTCTAGGTCAACCTTAGTTGGCAACAACTAGAGTTTACATAGGCTGTTGTACAGGCAACATGACCATTGCTAAGGGAGATGCTATAAAAAACCTTGCTCTATATCATCTTGCTAAAGCAATTCTTCCCATTGTAAAAATTCATAAACATCCACCCGCATACTTGGAAGAAAATATCCGCTCACCACTCATAGTAGCAGAAGCGCTTGAATTCAAAAATTAGACTGAAGATGCTATAATCAATAATTTTATTAATCAACTAGCTACTGCAAAAAATGAAAAATTCCAAATGTTAAGAGAAATTCTTGACAATGAGGCCCAGGAATATCCTTTAAAATATAATTATGACCAGCACATACCCACAACTGTCATTCATAATAGCAAACCTATTGAAATCGAAACATCAATGACAATCTGGACAGTGACCAACAACATAAGCTCATTAAATTTTTACACATGAAGGGCATAGATCCCCAACTGTTTACACATCATATTTACACTGAAAAATATGCTCATTTGTTGTATGGATTAATCAATCTTCCAGACAAGATCGATCTCCCTAGTACCAAGAAGTAATCTAGCAACAAACAGCCAAACAAACCTATCTTTCTCTAAACATATGTGATTTATAAAATAATACTATAAAGGTGTTAAATACTTACGTATAATCCAATTCTTGTTTGAAGTTGTCCTCCCTCGTGCACTTGAAGGAGTTATCTTCGTTTACCTACAGTCACAAACAAGCAAACATTAAATAGCACCTGTATAGTAAAAATCATAAATCATGCTTATCACGGTGATCAAGAAATCCACGAAATAAATTGTTAATCAACATCTTATTGAGAAAAATGAATTCGTTTGTATTAAATTCAAAAGAAGTAAAACCTTACAACCTTAGCCTTGATGTTGAATAGGCCTTCCTGGGGTCCGAAGCAGGAGTCTCCTCTACTCCGACAAGCCTTGCACTCTTTTGACCGAGACAGATAGAGGTATGTGACTCTCCTCACAAAAATCTCAGTAAAATGAGTCAGAATCCCAACAGCATTTAACCTCAAATCATTCTAAAGCTTTAAATCCCTTTGAGGCTACCCAAGGCCTCTTTTTATAGTGGAAAAGAGGAGGTTTCAGTTTCAATTATGAAGGGATAGAATCCTCCTTCAAAGGGATAAGCTCCTCACATCAAGGGGTTAGCTCCATAAGGTAAGGGATACATGAAACTCAAAAGAGCGGTTCTGCCACCGCAAGATTCTTTCTAGAGGATTCTAGAATTTATTGAAAGTGATATTTTTTGAGTTTACTTGTGCCTTTTTAATTTTTACAGGGTTCCGCACCCATAACACAGAGAAAGTGTGTTCAGGTACGCAAGAGTCATGTACATTAGGTGTGGGAACGCAGGCAAGATAGAGGAAAAGTGCGATACCAAAGTTAAGGAGATTTTTAAGGACTTTTCTCTCATTTTCAAGGCTTTACATGAATAAATAATATGTTAGACTTGCAAAGGAGGAAGTGTGAGTGATAATGAGCTCATACACCTAGTAGAATGTCAGGATGACAATTTTAGTGCAACGGATTTCCCCCTAAAGTGCAAAGTATGGAATAGATGAAGCTGAAGTCTGTCATATATGAAGAGTGCAGTACTTTATCGTTTCAAGGATCAGCATGTGGACACCCCTGTCGGGACCTGTAAAAACATCCAATGCAAAATATATATATATATATATGTAATCATATCATCGCTAAGGTAGGCATTCCCATACTCAGATCAAAACTAACCATAAACTAATTCAAACTGTTCTGATATAGGAATGATTTTGAATACATCAATAGTATAGACATGTGTAGACACAGTATGGATGCAGCCATCTATTTATGAATATTCTACTGTATAAATGATACAAAATTCCTCGCAGCCTGGATGGTAGAAACTAGATCAAGGGTCTTGATTTCTGCATCTCGAACTAGTACGATTCTATCCATGTGAATGAATGTGTCGAAGTCGAACATGGTAGAAACCACTTGATTACCAGTCAATAATGTAAACTTCTAACAAGTGTGAGAGTAACCACCAGTAATTTCAATGGCTCTCAAAGTACTCAGTACAACCCATGAGATGTGAATGAATAAGCTAAAGTCGAACATGTCACGGAGTCTTTCAATCGAAGGTCAATGATGCAACCTATCGTCGAAGGCGAGAAACCTGCCATGGAGGCATGCAGATTTCAAGGTACTGTAATTTCTAGATCAAGCTCCTAGATAATGAGCTATCGTCGATAGGAAGTGATCCGTCATAGGCAAGCCCACAACACAAAATCATAGATCAAGTTTTGAAGAAATATATTGGCAAGGACTGACTCAAGGATGGTCAAAATGGATGACAGATATTTTGCAAATGAATGGTTTATTTGAACTATCCTCTTGAACACGTAACGACACTGCAGATGGCTTGGTGACAATTGACCCAAAGCTAATACCCAGAAACTGGTTGAAAGCTTTTAATGTGGTTTGATTAAATGTTTAGGCAAAGGATTTCCCAACCCAGGTGAACAAAAAGTGTCGTGTTCAAGAGTGGTTAACTAGATTTTTGAAAAATCAAATTACAACAAACAAGTCCATTTCTCTCTCTTTTCCCCCACCATTTCCGGTAAGTACCTCTTTATTTTTGACAATCTTGAGGACGATAACATTTGCTTGTTTATAATCTCATCCTTCGGATGAGTCCAACTTAGTTTAAGATTCGAACCCTAAGAAGGAGTGGTTCGTTCCTGTTTGAAATTGAACAGGTCCTTTACTGTTACATTTTAACGAGTCTAGTATAGGAGAAACTCGGTGTTTTTCAATTTTAGGGAGTCAGAAGAAAAACTTAAGAAAACTTTGTGAGTGTAATTTTTCATCAATTTAGTCTCTCGAGCCCGAAAAAGGATAAAATAATGCGAGAGAGAACTCTATTGACCGTAATTAGTCAACATATACCTTTTTCGTAAATATTCCATTTCAGTCCGTAAAAGGGGTAAACTTATACTGAAAGGAAAATCATTCATTTATTTTAACGAGTTTGAATAATCAAGTGCTCAGCAATCTTTTCAATTTTCGAGAGTCTGAAAAGAGCTTAAAAGAGGACTCCAAGTTTTCGCTTTTTCGTCAATTTTTGAAAGAGTCCGGAAAAGTGATAAAAGTATGTTCTTTGTTGAAAAACGATCAATTTTCCTTAAAAAATCCAATTTCTACACAAAAACTCGAAACATTACACATACTTGTTTACGAAAAATATTTTTTTTTCAAAAATAACCTTTTTAAAGTGAAAAATAAACAAATTATAAATTCATTTATTCGAAAAAAACTTATAAAAATGACTTTTCTAACCTCATTTTTACCATTTGTGTTCAGAGTGAAAAGTAAGAGCTTTTGGGTAAAAAAGTTCCTACAAAGATTCTGGAAAATCTGTCCAACGAAATCGAAAACCGTCTGCTCCAGGTAATCCACGACCTCCTTATCTTTCTTTTCATCCATTTGCATTTCTTTTTTAGGCCTTATATTTCATTTTTTAGGCAAAAATATGTTGAAGAAATCGCCCGCGGGGGTCTGCAAGTGCAACACGTGGGCCCTGCGGACCCCGACTTTTTCTTATACAGGAAAAATTTGTGGGTCCGCACTTGTCTCACAGCGCCCGTGTGTTCCTACGCACTGTGTATGAGAACAAAGTGCGACCCCCGCACAATAAAATTTCAATTTGAATTTTCACAATTCCCGCCTAAAAATTTTCAAAAAATCTTGTTCTAATATATCTTTTTATGCATTGTAGGACACACAAGATGCTGATTCGGAGAGAACGTGAGCATGAAGACGTAGATGACGCTACAATGCTCCATCCGCCCACTATGCAGGCTTTAAGAGCATGTGGTTTATATAAATTTTGGTCCATTCAGGGAATGAGGGCCCAGGTAGACCTCTTGACGTGGCTGGTGAACAAATGGAGTGTAGCAGACCAGTGTTTCATTATTGGTGGCCACCGGCTCGAAATTGAGCTGGAGGATTTTTTTTTTTGACTGGTTTGTCCAAGAGGGGCGAACAAACTTCTCTATTCGGGACTAGGCCAGGTGGCCAGCCTGTCGCTAGTCTCCGACTAGAGTTATGTAATGATCAGGTAGACCCTAGGGACAAACGAATTGACATAAAAACTATCATCCATCCTGAGTTAAAATTTATTGCATTTACTATCACTAGAATATGTGGGAGTGCAGCGCTGCATGTGGCTATCGGTTCCCAAATGCGCATTGCTGTAGACTATTTTCGAGGCACCATTTTCAACTGGTGCGAAGCTGTGTTGGCCAATGTAAAAGGCCAACTAACCAGAGAAAAGAATGGAAAGCTTAACAACTTTGGATATGGATCCATTGTAGTCACCTTTGCTCTAGAGAGGATCCCCATGCTAGCTCCGCAAAAAAATCCTGTTGACTTCGGTCAACCTCGAGAACCTAGGATGGTTTGTTGGGTTGCATTGATGGCCCGCCATGCTGCTGAGGGCATTGAGGTTGTCCGATTTCCTTCTTCATATTTTCATTGGCTGGAACACCAACGTTTTGTTATAGAGGACTTTCCATATGTCGGGATAGATTTCCATGGCGATCGAGAGATGACTCTCCCAACAGGGGAACAGTGGGATGAATCAAGTAAAATACATTTTTCAACAATTTCTAGTTTCTAATTTATTTTTTTTTGTATTTTAAATCGTCCCAAAAATAATAATCAAAAGTTTTAAATTCATATGTGGGACCACAGCGACCAGCCCATCTCCAGCCTTATGAGAGAAGGCATCTAGTTGCAGCCGCACTAGCCCCAGAAGGCCAATCAGCAGAGGTCCTATCTGACTTAGAGCATCACCTAGAGCGCCTGACTCTAGACATTCCAGAGACCGACATAGATGATATTCCACTCAGACTACAGAGATATGTGATTGGTGTCCCAGGACCTTTTAGGAGGTTCCTGTGTAGGGTGGCTCAGGTAGTGGTGACTTATCGTGATCATTATCAGCGATAGGATGATCATTTTGTAGACTCATATTTTTTTGACCTTTTGTATTATCATTTTGCCAATCATAAGGTGTTTTCAACCTATGATTGAAGACGATGTATATTTTTGAAACACTTCTATACTATGATATATCACTATTTACCGGCTATCTATGTACATGTTATGACTATTTTTTAATTTATTGTTTTGATTATTGCAAATTTCGATTTATCATACTAGAAGCAACTGCATCTGCTAATGTATTTAAATATCTTGGAATATGTTGATATTCAATGTAATAAAATTCACGTTCCAAGAGACGAACTCTTAAAAATAACTGTAATAACATTGGATTTCTAATGGCATAAACCATGTTAAGATGTAATAAAACAAGTTCAGAATCCAACCTAACAATCAAACTCGGAATTCCAAATGATATGGATTCAGATAATAACTCAATCACTGCACTATACTCTGCAATATTATTTGTTGTTTGACCAAGGCTTACCCCATGCATGGATACTAACTCGTCAGAGGGTGAATAGATAACCCAAGTTGCGGAAGAAATGTTTCATGTACTACGACAAGCACCATCAGCAAAACCAATGTAGGTTTGAAGAAACGTCGAAATCTACAATATCAAGAGTAAAACTCAGATAAGCATGAATAGTGATAAAAACACACTTCTGAACTAGGCATGCTTTTCTAATCTAAGACACACCAGCAATAAAGAAACCTAATCTAATAAAAAATCTCCACACCAAGTTTAAGCATAACATCTCTTTAGATAAAGCCCATTTATGGGTTTATCTAAAGGGACACCGTCGAAATCTATCAGCTCATAGGCCCCTTTTGCCAGCTTTCACTTAACAATGAAAGGACCATGCCACATGGGCACGAATTGTCTAGCTCCTAGCTTATCGTTGGCTTGATCGTACACTAAGACTAGGTCTCTTTCTGAAAAATTACGAGGGGTAACACTTCTATCATACTGAGATTTTATTCGTTTGACATGAGCCTCGTTTGCTATTGCAGCATTTCGTCGATTCTCATCTAGCTGAGCCAAGTACAAAAATATTTTCTCCTCTTCAGACGTAGCTGGGAGTAACTCTATGGCTAATTTCAATGATGGAATTTTGCATTCAATCGGTAACACAGCTTCCAAACCATAAACCAGTTGAAATGGAGTGAAACCAGTTGATGTTTTTATCGAGGTTCGATATGCCCAAAGCGCTGAAAATGACATGGAATTCCAATTCGACTTATGAATACCAATAATTCGTTTGATTATAGTGACTAAAAATTTATTAATAGCTTCAACCAGACCATTAGCCTATGGATAATATGGAGTGGAACTATTGTGGCGCAGGCCAAGTTGATCTGTCATTTCAGTCATCATGATATTTCAAAAATGACTTCCATGATCTATAATAATGGCTTGAGGAACACCGAATCTAGAAATTATGTGATTGAATACGAAAATTGTAGTAGTCTTGCCATCTGCTGAAAATGTAGGCATCGCCTCGGCCCATTTAGTAAAATAGTCTACTACTAAGATAATATATGCATGCCCCCCCTGCCAAGTGAGGGTTACATGTAATAAAATCGATACCCCATTTTGCAAAAGGACCAGTAGCAATTATAGGGTGAAGAGGAGTGGGTGGCGCACGCATTTTACGATCAAAGAGTTGGCAATTGTGGCATTTCTGGACTGCATAGATGCAATCTTTGAATAACGACGACCAAAAATAACCAGTGCGCAATATATTTTGGGCTGTGGCATACCCAGACATATGACCGCCACATGCTCCAGAATGGCAGTCATTTAGAACCTTCTCAGCTTCTTCATGAGTAATATAGCGTCAGAAAACAGAATCCACTTCGTGACGATAAAGTGTATCACCAATAATATTATATTGTTGGGATTGGAAGCGTATTTTTCGTCGTTGAGATCGTGAGATTTTAGGCTAAAAAGATTGGGTTTGGAGATAAACAATAATATCTCCATACCAAGGATCAAGTGTACTAATAAGAAACAAGGATTCTTCCACAATGGGTTGTTCCGCCACAATTTCAATATCAGTAGAGGGGAAATCACACATCAGTTTTGCAAAAACCAAAGATTTCTTTGCCTTGGATTTTTCAAACTCCAAGTCAAAATCCTACAGGATAACTATTCATTTGGAATACTTTCCCCCTATCAATTTTTTGGTTAAAATGTACATCATAGGGTTACAGTCAAAAATTACTATGGTTTTGCGTAGTAAAATGTAGTGCCTAAATCTTTAGACAGCTTGAACAGCTGCCAAGGTCAATTTCTCCACATGTGTGTATTTGATCTCAGTCAGATGCAGATTTTGACTAAGAGAGTAAATCACATGTTCATTGTTGAATTCATCTTCCTGAACTAAAACCAACCCAATAGTGGAATGAGAGGCGGCGAGGTACAAAAAATAATCCTAGTTGTAGTTGGGAGGATGCAATAACGGTGCATGGGTTAACGTGTGTTTAAGTGCATTAAATATCGATTAGCGATCTCATCCCAAAAGAATGGAACATCTTGTTTTAACAACCAGGTAAAACCCTTTGTTAGCTCGACGTAATTAGGAATGAAACGACATAAAAATTTCACTTTCCCCTACAAACTTTGGAGTTTGCGCAGAGTCGAAGGAGGAGACAAATTAACAATAGCTATGACCTTTGATGGATCAACACGAATGCCTGCTTTGGAAACAAAAAATCCCAGTAAGCAACCCGATTCTACACAGAAAACACATTTGTGTGGATTTAGCCAAATTCGATAATGCCTACATCTCATAAATATTTCTCGTAAATGAGTTAGATGGTCAGCCCTACGTGATGAATGAGCAAATAAATCATCGAGATAAGGCTCCACAATGTGCTTAATATCATGAAATGCGTAAGACATAGCCCTTTGAAAAGTTTCCCCAGCGTTCTTCAATCCAAAGGGTAGTTTGCAATAAGAAAATGTCCCCCACAGATAAATGAAATTTGTTTTTGGCTGATCAGCAGGGAGTATGTTTATTTGATTGTAACCAGAAAAAAATCCATAAAGGAGAACATTTCACTGCCAGCACAATCATCAATTATTTGATCGATATAGGGGGTTGGATAATTGTCTTTAGGACAAGCTCGATTAATATCCCTATAGTCGATACATACTCGTATCGTTCCTTGTTTTTTGGTAACAAGAACAATATTCGATACCCAATTGGTTAAAGGAATTGGATAAATGAAACTTGCACGAAGTAATTTCTCAACTTCGGCTTTGATAGAAGCAGCTTTTCTAGGATGTATTTGACGTAAATGTTGGCGGACAGGTTTGGCATCTGGGTAAGTCTTCATTATGACAATTGATGGATCGATTCCTGGAATTTCTTCATATGACCAGGCAAACACATCACGGAATTCTTGAAATAGGGCTTTATAAGTTTGAATTTCATCTTCCGTACAGCAAGCACCTATATGAATGTTTTCAATTATTCCTGGCTTTACTGAAATGTCAATTGGAATCGTTCGAGAGATATTTTCCAAATTTAACTTAGAATCAGGATTTCACAATGGATTTTGTGGTTCTTTGACATATTCAGCAGTAAAAATAGAAGCGAAATCATCTTCAAAATGATCCAGATCAGGTAAAAATGAAGATCGATGATGTAGATATTCCCATGGTAAATCGTCAACAAACAAAAGTTCACGAATCTGCTCATCAGTAGGAACAAGATCAGGAAATGTCGTTGTGGTTGAACTAGATATAGAAATTGATTCCTCATGGATCCCATTCATTGGATTAGTTTCAGTTGAAGAAGGGTCAAAAAGTGACTGTACAGCCTAATATGCAATTTCAAATGGACTCAAAGGCATCATGCCAATAAATGAATCTAACTTGGAGTTGGAAGGTACGATCCAAGGACCATCAAACATAATAGTATCTAACGAAATCATATGAATAGTTGCAATAGATGGCGATACGTTAGGAGGAGGAAAGGAAAAATTTCCTAGTAAACCAGAATCTTTAATCAAACCTACTCCAACATCTTTTTAAGGGATAGCCGCTTTACCGACGTGCTGGATTGTTTCTGTAGAGGCTGGATCGGAAGAAAAATAAGTTAACTAATGTTAGAAAATTAAATATTACAGAGGAATACAACACATAAAATATGAGGAAAAATACAAGCACACAAAACACATAAAACCAGAGAGACACAGATATACATGGTTCACCCAGTTTGGGCTACGTCCACCCCGAACAGCCAGTCCTTCCTTTCTATTATCCAGCAAAAATGAAGAGACAAAACCTACAACAGATCTGCTGTAATATCCTTTGTTCTCTCTCACAGTATCGCTCTCTATTTCTCGCTCCGAGAATACACATACAATGCACAGCCGCAATACAATGCCCTCATAAAAATGAGGGGTTTCCTTCTAGGGAAAAAAACCCTAAACTAAACATAACTTCTACCATCAGATCATTTTCCTAATGAATGGCCCAGATTGACTAGAAATTACTATACTTTTAGAAGGCAATTTTACATCTGTTTTTAGCTTCGCAGGCGCTGCCCCCGAAATCCCCCGCCAGGGGGGGCTTCGAAAAGCGTTGCCGCCCCCCCTGGACCCCCCATGGCAGCGATTAATTACGGGCGGAGTTTCCACCCCTTTTAAGGTACAGGGGTCCAATGTTGTGATACAAAGTAAATAAGATAATCAGGCTCCACACCCAACAATATCCCACTTGGAGACTGATTGTAGAAACTCCACTGCTCCTTCATATGCTGGACAATGAATCCTATTTGGACCAGGTTGTTTCTCATCTTCATTGTCATCCTTGAAGACCAATTGAAACTGAGCATGTTCTCATTTTCTCCCTGGTTACAACTTTTGTTAGCATATCTGCAGGATTCTAGCTAGTGTGTATCTTTTCCAGCTTCAACTCTCCATCTTCTAATACTGACCGTATGAAATGGTACTTGAGATGTATGTGTTTAGTCCTAGAATGAAATGATGAGTTCTTTGCAAGATGAATAGAAATTTGGCTATCACTGTATAGTGTGCCCATATCATGCTTCTTACCCAATTCATCCATAAACCTTTGTAACCAAATCATTTCTTTACTAGCCTCTGTAGCAGCAACATACTCTGCTTCTGTTGTTGAAAGTGCAACAACACTTTGGATTTTTGAAACCCAACTGACATTTGTTCCACCTACAGTAAATACATATCCTGTAGTGCTCCTCCTGTTATCTCTGTCACCTGCCATATCTGCATCAACATATCCCTGTAGAGCAATGTTTGAACCACCAAATCATAATGCTTGATTTGTGGTACCTCTCAAATATCTGAGAATCCATTTTACTGCCATCCAATGTTCTTTTCCTGGATTATTCATGTACCTGCTTACAACTCCCACTGCATGTGAAATATCAGGCCTTGTGCAGACCATTGCATACATTAAGCTTCCAACTGCAAATGCATATGGAACTTTAGACATATAATCCATGTCTTCTTGGGTCTTTGGGCACATCTCCTTACTAAGTTTGAAATGGCTAGCAAAAGGTCTACTAACTGGTTTTGCATTCTGCATGTTAAATATTTTCAACACCTTTTCTATGTACTCATTCTGAGACAGTGTTAATTTGCAATTTTTCCTGTCTCTAGTTATCCTCATACCAAGGATTTGTTTTGCAGCTCCAAAATCCTTCATTGCAAATGAATTTGCCAATTTTCTTTTGAGCACATTTATTTCCTGCATGTTAGACCCTGCAACAAGCATGTCATCTACATACAATAACAATATAATATAGCCGCCATCATTTTTCCTTTTTAGATAAACACAATGATCAGAGTGACATCTAGTATAACCTTGTTCAGACATGAACTTGTCAAATTTTAGATACCACTGCCTTGGAGCCTGTTTTAAACCATACAAGCTCTTCTTTAACCTGCACACCAATTTTTCTTTCCCTTTTACCTCATATCCTTCTGGTTGCTGCATGTATATCTCTTCCTCCAAATATCCATGGAGAAATGTTGTCTTTACATCTAACTATTCAAGATGTAAATCTTCCACTACTACAAGACTTAAGATAGTTCCGATTGAATTCATCTTAACAACAGGAGAAAATATTTCATCAAAATAAATACCTTTCTTATGTGCAAACCCCTTCACCACAAGTCTAGCTTTGTACCTTTGTTTTCCTCCATCTTCTTCCTTCATCCTGTAAACCCATGTATTCTGCAATGTAGTTTTACCTACAGGAAACCTGACTAAGTCCCAAGTCTGGTTATGCATTAAGGAGTCCATCTCTTCTTCCATGGCTAGCTCCCACTTCTTCCTGATTTCAACCTGCATTGCTTCTTCATAACATTCAGGTTCACCATAATCAGTCAACAATAAATAATATAATGAAGGAGAGTATTGTTCAGGGGTTCTACTTATCCTGGTAGATCTTCTAACACCACTTTCAGGTGTTTGGGGTGCCTGTTGCTATTGTGTTGGTTGCTGCTACTGTGGTTGTTGATTATTATTATTTTCAGGCACCTTTAATTTTTCAGATATCTCATCAAGAACCGCGTATTCCTTGCTTTATTTTTCTCGTTTCCTTTCCTGCAACTGATTCTTATACAAGACTTTTTCACTGAATATTACATCTCTGCTCCTAATGATTTTGTGATTTTCATAATCATATAAGAGATAACCAAAATCATTAGCACCATATCCAATAAAGGTACATTTCTTTGATTTTTCCTCGAGATTTGTTCTATTTTCTTTATTAATATGGAAAAAGGCCTCACAACCAAAAGGCTTTTAAAAAGAGTAGTTTACCTTTTTACCTGTCCATGCTTCCTCTGGAATACCACCATCCAAGGAACTTGAAGGCCCTCTGTTTATTAGATAAACAACAGTATCTACAGAATCTGCCCAAAATTGTAAAGGCAATCCTACATGCAATCTCATGCACCTTGCACGCTCCATGATTGTTTTGTTCATCCTTTCTGACACACCATTTTCTTGTGGTGTTCTTGGAACAGTCTTCTCTCTACGAATTATATGCTCTGAATAGTACCTATAAAACTCTTTGCTACAATATTCACCTCCATTGTCTGATCTGAGACACTTCAACTTCTTTCCTGTCTCAATCTCAAACAAAGCTTTCCATTTCTTGAAAGTATCAAATACATCATATTTATTCTGAATACAATAAATCCATGTTTTTCTAGTTGCATCATCAATAAAAGTAACATAATAACGAGAGCCACCGAGAGATGATACCTGAGCAGGTCCCCATACATCTGTATGCACAAGCTCCAATTTATCGCTCTTCTTTTCTTTCCCAACTCTAAGAAATCTGACTCTCTCTTTTTTTCCATAAATGCAATTCTCACAGAAATCCAAATCAACATTCTTCAAACCTGGCAAAAAATTTCTTAAGTGAAGAATCTTCATTCCCTTCTCACTCATGTGTCGGAGCCTATGATGCCATAATGCTGCATCTGCTCCTTTGGAAGTTAAATCATTAACAGAGTTAGAAATACCATTGCATAAATACAATGTACCAACCTTTTCACCTTTTGCTATTACCAGCGCTCCTTTGGTGACCTTCCAAGTTTTATCTGTGAAAGTTGTCACACAACCTTTACTGCCTAACTGCCCTATTGAAATCAGATTTTTCTTCAGATCTGGAACATGCCTTACCTCCTTTAGTAGCCATTGGTTTCCATTATGTTGTTTTACAAGAACTTTACCCATTCCAGCAATTTTACAGGGTTTATCATCACCCAAACTAACTTGTCCAAAATATCCTTGAACATAGTCATGAAAATATTTCTTATCAAGTGTGGCATGGAATGAAGCCCCTGAATCTACAACCCAAGAATCAGTAACATTTTCGAAAGAAAGAATCAAAGCATATTGTAACACATCACCTGTCACATTTGCTTCATGATTTTTTTCTTGCTGTGTGTCTCCCTCTTTTCCCTTCCGAGATCTACAGTCTTTCTTTAGGTGTCCTTTCTTTCTGCAATTTCAGCACACTATTCCTGATCTGGACTTGGATCTTCCTTTCCTTGATTTACTATGATATCCCAAGATCTTTCCTCTTTCCATTCTTCTTCCCCTAGACTTTGCACTCAAATCATTACCCGTTGTCTCACCGGAGCTTTTCCGTCGCATTTCCTCGCTAAGGATAGCACCAACAACATCATCAAACTTTAAAGTACTAGATCCAAAGACAGAGTTACTAATGGCCATTACTAAACCATTCCAACTATCTTGCAATGAGCACAAGAATAAAAGAGCTCTAACTTCATCATCAAATTTTACCCCTAGAGAACTTAACTGACTGGTAACTGTATTAAATTCATTTAAATGGTCTGCAACAGATCCACCTTCCGACATCTTCATATTAAATAGTCATTTCATAAGAAATACCTTGTTTGAGGCCGAGGGTTTTTGATATAGTTTTGCCAATGTCTGCATCAAACCCTCTATTGTTGTTTCCTTCGAAATATTGAAGGCGATTGATGCCGCAAGACACAACCGTACTGTTCCGAGTGCCTTTCTATCGAGAATGTTCCATTCCACGTCTGTCATGGCCGCCAGCTTCTTTGTTTTTCCGCTCAATGGTAGGTACATATCTTTTTGATACAGATAATCTTCCATCTGCATCTTCCACAGTGGGAAGTTTTGGCCGTTAAATTTCTTGACCCTAACCTTAACATCGTCCGCCATTTCTCCCACTCGAACCAGGAACCCTTCTTTCCTGCGATTTTATCAGCCAAATATACCTTCGGCTCTGATACCAGTTGTTAGAAAATTAAATATTATAGAGAAATGCAACACATAAAATATGCAGAAAAATACAAGCACACAAAACACATAAAACCAGAGAGACACAGATATACGTGGTTCACCCAGTTTGGGCTACGTCCACCCTGAACAGCCAATCCTTCATTTCTATTATCCAGCAAAAATGAAGAGACAAAACCTACAGTAGATGCACTGTAATATCCTCTGTTCTCTCTCACAGTCTCCCTCTCCGTTTCTCACTCCGAGAATACACATAAAATGCACAGCAGAAATACAATGCCCTCATAAAAATGAGGGGTTTCCTTCTAGGGCAAAAAACCCTAAACTAAACATAACTTCTACCATCAGATCATTTTCCTAATGAATGGCCCAGATTGACTAGAAATTACTATACTTTTACAAGGAAATTTTACATCTGTTTTTAGCTTCGGGGGCGCTGCACCCGAAATCCCCCACCAGGGGGGGCTCTGAAAAGCGCTGCTGCCCCCCCTGCACCCCCCACGGCAGCGATTAATTACGGGCGGTGTTGCCGCCCCTTTTAAGGTAAAGGGGTCCAATGTTGTGATACAAAGTAAACAAGATAATTAGGCTCCACACCCAACAAACTAATCTTTTGTAACAATCCTTCCTTGATGTGGAAATTTTATGAGCCGAAAGACCAAAGAAACAACAACAGTCATAGCATAAGACCAACTACGACGCAGGAGAAGGTTGTGATATAGAGGGGCATCAACCACTTCCACATCTAGATTGACGGTTTTACCTTCGACCCCTATGGGTAAATCTTGCAAAATACCAAAAGGGTGGAAACCTCGGCCATCAAAAGCCTTTAGAATCATTGGAGACTGACTGAGTGTAGGAGAACCAAGTGATTTCCAACACTGGATCGACATAATACACGTTGAAGCTCCCTCATCAATCACAGTCCGAAAAATTGGTATTTTTTTGACTAATACTGGAATTTGGAAAACCATTTGATGAGGTAGGCGAGGTGTACTATTCTCTGAATCGAAGGTTATTAGGTTCAAATCCTGAATATCGACAGCTCCTGTGGAAGATAAAAGTAATTTACACTATGCTAGGCATGATTGCAGCACTTCCAAAGCCGACATTGCTGAAGGGGAAATAGCTAAGTCCTCAACAATGTTGTAATTCTGAGCAGCTCTCGCATGTGGATTGAAAGCTGATTTATGAAGAACACCTTTACCAGGTGGTTTGATTATTAATTCTGGATTGGATTTCTCAATCTGTAGCGGACCATAAATAGGAGGAGGTGTAGTTGATGTATTTGCATTAGAAGATTCTGCTTCTTTACCATCAACAGGATTCTTAGTACCATAATCCTGCGATCGCGTCGCAATCTTGACATGAGACATCATCAGAATAGGAAGTTCTTCTAAGGCATTCGAGGTAGAACCAATCATCTTACTATCTTGAGTGGGAAAAGGATCCTTCAAGACAGCAGGTTGTTATGAACCTTTAACGAATTTCGCAACCTCTGCTCGATGTGGGCATTCTTTAGTAAAATTATCCTCTTCACAAATGAAACAAGGATGGCGAGGCTTGTGTTTTTCGTCATTGGATTCATTTTTATCAGTTTTCTCTTTTGAATTTTTTTTTTTTTATTCTTCCCTTTATTTTTACTGTCGGATTTAGATTTGGTCGTACATGTCTCTACGACATGAATGTCGGCAGAAATTTCAGGGGAAGATTCTCCTTTCAGGGAATCAGGAAAAGTTATAACAGGAGAATAATTCTTTAAATATTTCTTCTTGCTTTTAGTATTGACTATACCAATCATACCATTAGCGACATGAGACCCTGAAGGAGCTGCAGTTATTTGACCTTGTTTTGGAAGATCGGGGATTTTTTCATGTAAAGTACCTGACTGCGTATAAACGAGGTCAAGGTACTGAGCTTCAGAAATCACTTGCTCCTCAGTAACAACTTCAGCCTTAGCTACATCTTTAGTGATTTTGGGTAACAATGATTTAACAAACCATTCCACCAAAATTTGATCCGTAATGTAAAATTTCACCAAACGCCTTCTACGTCGTCATTCATGAATATGATCAGAAATATATGTAGACGTGGATTGCTTTAGTGAAGTTAATAATTCCGTGCCATTGGCGTATCTGACAGGCAACTGAAAATGAGTCAAGAAGGCAATTGCTAACTGACTGAAATTATTAAAAGAGCCTCGTGGTAACTCAATGTACCATTTGGTAGAAAGACCAATAAGATTTCTTTGGAAAAGACGTAAGTGAATTGAATCATCAATTATTGAATTAGACGCACACCAGAGGTGATAAGTCATAACATGATTTGATGGATCCTCTCCTGAATTACCCTTGAATTTCGGTATATCACTGGGAAACTTATGCGGCATTGGCGGCCAGTACGGATAATAGAAATTTGGATCATTCGTAAGGCGCATCAAATCAGGTAAATCCAAAGTTGCAATAAATGGTAACTGATGGTTAAGGTCGCGAAAACCTTGAGTAGCCAAAGCAGTTCCGGGAGGAGGATACCCAGGATAACTGGGAATCGGATTTGCATTAGGAATTGTGTAACCTCCCGGGTAACCAGGATTAACCGGACCAAACTAGGGTTGTTGAGGCTGTTGATACGTATAGCCAGGGTACGGTTGATACTGATAAGCTGGGTTTTGTGAAACGGGACCAAATTGACGCTGTCCCTAGTACGGTTGATACGTGAATTGTGGTTGACTTGTGACAATTGTACTTGTACCAACTTGTCTCGCAGGCATCTAAACCAAAGTCTGAACTGAAGGTCCTGACTGGGGTATAGAGAACTTGAGAGATTTTCATGGATGTAGGGATAGAAGAACTCAGAGCTACAGATACTCCAGAAATAGGTGTTACAGGTTGAACAGACGTTGCAGCAGTTGTAGCAGTTTGAGGCGGAGTTTGAGGTGTACTAGGCCCAAACTGCTGAACATAACTAGGTGCAGGAGTTTGAATAGTAGGTTGGATAGGTTGCTGGGTTGGACCAGAAATCAAAGGCTGTCTGGGTTGAGAAGACAACTGCACATTAGGCTATATAGGTTGTTGATATTGGGACGGATCCCACACCATATTCATTCTAGGGTATTGTCCCGTATAATTTTGAACGTAAGGACCATAGCCTGGTTGAACGTAGGGTTGATAAGTAAGGGGTAAATTTCCAATTCCTTGTACATATGATTAACCAGAAAGTGGTTGGAAACCTTGAATTGGGTATTGACCTTGAGGTTGATAACCCTGAGGCGCATATTGAAACTAGGGTTGATAAGGACCCTGAGGAGCATATTGAGTTTGGGGTTGACCTTGGGGTATGTATTGTCCTAAAGGTTGATAACCTTGAGGTATGTATTGTCCTTGAGGTTGTCCTCCAAAATAATATGGTTCCATAGTTTGTCTTGGGAAAAAGTTACCTTGCGGTTTCCCCCCAAGTGGTAACTGACTGCTTGAAGGTTGCCCCCCAGGCGGTAATTGACTACCTTGAGGTTGCCCCCCAGGTGGTAACTGACTTCCTTGAAAATATCCTCCAGTCAGTAACTAACTGCCTTGAGGTTGAGGATTCAGAATATTACCAGACATCATAAATATTTTCTCTGCGTTCGACGTTTCAGTTTTAATTCCCTTAGGACTCGATGATACTACTTGTTCAATTGGTCAAGGAGCTGCTCTAGAGAAAGTACCAGACAGAGCCTGATATCTCGAAGGAACAAAAGGACCACCATGTAAGAATGCTTCCGGTGTCAGGGAAAACATAGATGACTCTCCTGCCATAATAGATGAAGGATAGTAACCTCTGGGCATAGGATGAAATGGAATTCGAGGTGGAGAAAAAGCAAGACCCGGGTTTTCTAAAAAAATTGTCAACGATAGATACGAAGCATCAGTTCGAATAGGGATGTAGAAAATGGATTCACGCTCCCTAAGATTTAAAGACTGAGGGGATTCGGGAAGAGATAACTCTTCATCTGGACTAGTAAGCTCTTCAATAGAAATGAGGCCAGATGGAAGATCTTCAGTAACAATATTTCTTACCCTAGGTGAACCAAGATCGCTAGAAGTTGGTGTAATAAATCTTGAGGATGTTTCCAAAACAGAAGGTTTAGTTTCAGGCTCAGAAATTTCAGGTTCGTCAGCTAGTTCACTGGAAGGAGAAATACTACCAGTAACCTCAGAAACTAAAATCGGTTCTTGAATGTGTTCTATTATGGGTATTTGATGATCAGGATGAACAACTATAGATGAAGTTCCAATCTCTGTTGATCTAATTCTACCGCTACTAGATGATACTAGAGCACGAAGCCCTTCAAGCTGACTTGGTGTATATTCAGGGGGCTTCCCCTGAAGTCTCTGGGATTGTATCGGTAATTCTACCATGATTAAATATTAACTAATCACACGCAAACAAATAAAATCTCAATAAAAACACCTAAATTCTCTAAAGAAACAAACAGCTGAATCACACACTTAAAAATCTAAGAGTTAAAACCACACACAAACAGTAACTTCTCGTACTAAAAACACTAGTTGGTGAAGAAATCCAACTTAGTAGAAATTTAATACAGAAAGAGCAGTTGGAACAGTTACCCCGACAACCTGCTTAATGAAACAGACTAGCACAAGTTTCTTCACAAAACCATCTCGTGTGAAGAGAAACCCCCAGAGATTCCAAGTGATTCTAGTCAATGTCTACTCCAGGTACAGTGAGATCTTTCCTTCACCGTCACCTTAGGAAATAATCTTAAGCTTATGGACACTAAGGTTACCAACAATAAGAAATACAACTGGGGGAACAGTCTACGATCCGATCCCACGCGCAAGGGCAGAGTAACAAATCTCAATCCCCTTAAAGGCTCCTCAACATGGTCAATCCGAGGTTTACCGACAAGTGACCCCAGGCTCCTTGACAATGGTTAATCTTAGGTTTACCGTTTGTAATGTGTGCAAAATCTTCTATCTTTCTCAATGAAACAGAATTGATTGTCTCAAAGGTTCGGATATGATATCGTGATTTACTCCTTTAAGAGAAGCTTCCTAGATTGTACCAATTACAATTGGATTTATTTCCTATCACAAGATTTATCTACTTCTTTGTTTTTACTATCTTGAAGAGTTAATTACTTCCTACTCCAAGATACTAGCCTAAGCTATGTTGGTGGTAAGAGCCCTAGAAATAAAAAGATTACTAAATGAATTTTAATTAAGTGTTACTTTTAGGATTTTTTCCTTAAATTCAAAAGGTATGGAAATGAAACTTTGATGATGTGAATACTTGACTTCCAAAAACACTAAAAATTCACCTAAAAATGATAATCAATTCGTTTCCTTTCAATGAAATTCTAGCTAAAGAAAGAGTTCGAGAATGGAATTCTTTTTAAGAGACAATTCTTTCTTTGAATGTAAGAATAGCTGAAAGAAAATATTTTGTCTTTTCAAAAATAACCCAAAACGAGACAAATTATCAAAGCTCGCAACTAAATCCTTTCACTTTCAAAAACTGAAACTACAAAAAACAATTTTCCTTCAAAAGAGATCTAGAAATTTTATAAGCACTCAAAACTACAAAACTAATTTTAAGATCTAAATTTTTTTTTTTAAATCTAATTGAATAAAAGCTTTAATATTTTTGAAGAATGTTCTACTTAGTTTTTCAATAAACTAAGGATCTATTTGTCCAGAATAACAAACAAATCAAAAAACATTGAGAGATGTTTTCTTTTATAAAAATGAATTTCAAAACCTATAACAAAGTTTTTTTCAAAGATTTTGCAAAGAAACAAATAGATCTATTTCTTAATAAGGGATGGATTTCAAAATCAGGTAAGACTCAGCAAGAAGGCAAAAATACTAATGTAATCTGAGGTATTTCAAACTTCCAATGCTTTGATTCACTACATAGACCAAACGAAAAGCAATCCAACTTGCAAAACTTCTAGAAAATCATCAAAAACATAAATACTGTTGGAATTCATTCACAAAAGGCTTTTGAAAGGAATAACGTCAATCTAGGAAGGTACTAAGAACTCTAAATCAAATTAAAGATAAACTAGAAAAGGAAATCTTGAATTTTCCAAAAATTTTAACAAGGTCTGCAGGCTCCTAGTAGTAACAGGTGCGGTACCACACTGTTTACTAAAGGAAAGTGTGAAACTGCCCACACTGTGCAAAAGAGAAAAGTGCGGTCCCTAGAAAAGTTTAAGAAAAACTCAAAAGACTTCAAATTTTTCAAAAACAGAGAAAACCTAAACTACCCAGGCAGACATTCATCAATCAAAAAACAGGAAAAACATTTCCTCAAGTCAAAATAAAAGAGAACCAAAAACAACAAGTTCATTCCCCAGTGGAGTTGCCAATTTTTTGTACGGATTAATCAATCTTGCAGACAAGATCGATCTCCCTAGTACCAAGAAGTAATCTAGCAACAAACAACCAAAAAAACCTATCTTTGTCTAAACATATGCAATTTATAAAATAATACTATAAAGGTGTTAAATACTTGTCGTATAATCCAATGCTTGTTCGAAGTTGTCATCCCTCGTGCACTTGAAGGAGTTATCTTCGTAAACCTGTAGTCACAAACAAGAAAACATTAAATAGCACCTGTATAGTAAAAATCATAAATCATGATTATCATGGTGATCAAGGAATCCACAAAATAAACAGTTAATCAACAGCTTATTGAGAAAAATGAATTCGTTTGTATTAACTTTAAAAGAAGGAGAACCTTATAACCTTAGCCTTGATATTGAACAGGCCTTCTTGGGGTCCGAAGCAGGAGTCTCCTCTACTCCAACAAGCCTTGCACTCTTTCGACTGAGACAGATAGAGGTATGTGATCTCTCCTCACAAAAATCTCAGTAAAATGAGTCTGAATCCCAACATCATTTAACCTCAAATCATTCTAAAGCTTTAACTCCCTTTGAGGCTACCCAAGGCCTCTTTTTATAGTGGAAAAGAGGAGGTTTCAGTTCCAATTATGAAGGGATAGAATCCTCCTTCAAAGGGATAAGCTCCTCACATCAAGGGGTTAGCTCCATAAGGTAAGGGATACATGAACCTCAAAAGAGTTGTTCTGCCACTGCAAGATTCTTTCTAGAGGCTTCTAGATTTTACTGAAAGTGAGATTTTTTTATTTTTATTGTGCCTTTTTAATCTTTATAGGGGTCCGCACCCATAACACAGAGAAAGTGTGTTCAGGTACGTAGGATTCATGAACATTAGGTGCGAGACCACAGGCAAGATAGAGGAAAAGTGCGATACCAAAGTTAAGGATATTTTTGAGTTTTCTCTCATTTCAAGGCTTGACATAAAGAACTAATATGTTAGACTTGCAAAGGAGGAAGTATGAGTGATAATGAGCTCATACACATAGTAGAATGTTAGGATGACAATTTTTAGTGCAACATCGTCCCATCAAGAAACCTCAACGAAGATTGAACATGCACGTTAAAGACATCGTAAAAGAAGAATTACATAATTTATTGGATGTAAATTGTATGTATCCTATTTTTGATAGTAAATGGGTCTCTCTGTTAGTAATTGTACCTAAGAATAACAGCAAGTGGTGAATCTATGTGGATTACAGAGAATTGAACAAAGCCATGCAAAAGGACCACTTTCCTCTTATGTTTATTGATCAAGTCCTTGATACATTGGCAAGAAAGCAATTCTTTTCCTTTATTAATAGCTTCAGCGGCTATAATCAGATCCAAATTGCCCCTGAAGACCAAGAAAAAAATACCTTCACCTACCCATGGGGTACATTTTCTTACAAAATATTACCTTTTGGCTTATATTACGCCCTAGCTACATTTCAAAGGGTCATATTTAGCATTTTCTCCAATATGATAAACAAAGGACTTGAAGTTTATATGGACGAATTCACACCATATAGGGATGATTTTGAACAAGTACTGCAAACATTAGAAAAATTGTTGAAACAATGTATCACCACCATGTTATTTTTTAGTAACGATAAGTGTCACATGATGATGACGAAAGGCGTAATCCTAGAACACTACATTTATGTGGTTCGAATACAGGTAGATCCGACAAAGATAGAGGTAATTCTCTTACTATATACACCTTGTACTCAGACGAAGGTACGTAGCTTCCTCAGATATGCAGGATATTATCAGAGGTTCATTAAAAAAATTCACAAATTTTCATGCCTTTGTATGCTTTAACTAGAAATTTTGAATTTAAATGGTCTGATAAATGTGACACTGCTTTTACATATTTGAAGAAATTAGTCTCGACTCCACCAGTATTGCATGGTCCCAACTAGGAACTACCATTTCATATTTTGTCGGATGCATCAGATACAATGATAGGTATTGTTCTTGGTCAAGAAGAGGACAAAAATCCCTACTTTATTTATTATATCAACAAAATCTTACCCCTGCTGAACTAAATTATATTTTAATAGAAAAGGAATTCTTAATCGTCATATATGCCATAAAAAAAATTAGACATTACATAACTAGCTATAAATTATTTATGTATACTAATAATTCCGCCATTAGGTACTTAGCTAATCAACCGATTACAAATGGGCGAGCGACTCGTTGATTGTTACTCTTACAGAAGTTTGACAACACTATTAAAGACTGTCCAGGAAAGGAGAACTCAGTCGTAGATTTTTTGTCACTGATTCCAAAGATAAATGATCCGCTAGGAGTAGATAACTAGTTTCCTGATGAAAATTTTTTTTTCCATAGAAGTGAAAGCACCGTGGTATGCATATGTAGCAAATTATCTTGCAGTAGAAAAACTTCCCAGGCATTTAACAACAAAATAAAGGAAGCTAATTGGCCAACATAGCGCTTTATTTTCTTGGATTGTTGGATATCTCTTCCACACAGGGTCTGATATGCACATACGTAGATGCATTTGAGAAATTAAATTTACATCCTAAAGGCCTGCCATGATGAACCTTGTGGTGGACACTTCGCAAAACATAGAACCAGGCACAAGGTATTAAAAATGGGCTATTATTGGCCTAATATTTTTAAAGATGCTAAGAAATATATGTAGGCCTGTGATAGCTGCCAAAGGATGGGCCACCCCGGTCAATCTGACGAAATGTCGTTACATCCACAATTGGTAATAGAACCTTTTGAGCAGTGGGCATTGTATTTTGTGAGGTATGGTTTACCCAAGGAAGTGATAACAGATGGAGGGGAATATTTCATAGGACATAATATTACAACCACTCTATGGAACCACCACATTACACATAGAATCACTTCTCTGTATCACTCGCAGGTGAAGGGGTAGGTCGAAAGTACCAATAAGGTCATTGAAGCAAATATGATGAAGACAGTTTCGACACATCGGCTAGACTGGGTTACTAGACTACTAGAGGCCTTGTGGGATTATCGCACAACATGGAAAAATACTACTGGATATTCTCCGTACCAACTTGTATTTAGCAAGGAACCTATTTTTCCTATCAAATTTGAAATAAAGACTTTTAGAACAACTCAAGAAGTGGGACTCGACTTGACGGAGGCTCAAACTAAAAGACTTCAACAGATAAATGAATTATACAAAGCCTTATTACTTTCCCTATAACATACCGCAATCGTTCAGCAACAATGGGCTAAGTGGCATGACAACCTTTTCGAGAATAATATGTTTCAGGAAGGAGACTGGGCACTCCTCTATGATTCTAGATTTCAAAACTTCCCGGGTAAATTACAAATAATATGGCTCAGCCCATATGAAATTCATGAAGTGTATAACAATGGCACTCTCACTTTGACCACCATAGATGGGTCCATCTCTTCCTTCCAAGTGATCAGGAGATCATGTGTTATGCTCAAAATCGAAAGTGCTCGCAACTAGACCAAACCTAAGCGAGCGGAAAGGTCTCATCGTTGTGATTCCAGCATCGTGAATGGTTCTAAAAACTCATGTTGTATGAGGAAGATATCGTGTTCTGATCGTTTTCCTAAAAAACTAAAGTTTTTATTATAGGGATCACTGGGATGCCCAGTCAACAGGCCAGAATAGTCAGCAGGTGGTATATTCTGGGAATATTATGTTTTCCTAAGTTAACAGGATTTCTCCATGTCGCATGATGTGGATCGTTGATCTGGGATGTATGTTGTGTTTTTTTAAGCCAAAAAAAATTGTTGGAGGCTGCAAGATTCGACCCCTGGACCTCCCATGGCCATGCACAATTCTTCACTAGTCAGGCTACCGATTGTTTCTTAACTAAATCATACGCCGCATTATCTTAAAATTTATGTTTTGGCATTTTGGAGGGGGGGGGGGGGACCACCAGTGGTCCCAACTCGCTGCTGGCCCCAATGGATTTCACATGGAAAGTGACAATGGTTAACGTAACCGTAATGTCTGGCGAGTAACTGTAACCTTAAATAGTTTTTGAAACCTGTTCACAAGCGCAGTCTCTACGCAATTAAGGCCAAGACTCCACCAGGATAAGCGTTGACCATTACGGTCAGGCGGGATAGCAGGTGTGCATGTGGGCACCCCTACCTGTAGCATTCAATGCTATGGTTAATGGACCATTAAAATTGGAGCGCACCCTTTAATTTAGGGGTTTTTACTAAATTTAGCCACGATTAACTGTAATTCTCCACTGCTAGTGGAGATTTTCTAGATGACATTAGGAAATATGCATTGGGAGGTCAATTTTCTACCAATTTGGGTGAAACAAGAGTCTGCCTAGACTAATTTGAGCTTTTTGGAGCCATTGGTGCAGATAAAACAACCATTATAGGCCTTTAGACACATGTAATTTTCAATTTTGAGCATAATTACAAAGAGGGACATGGCATTGGGAGCTGGACCAGCAGATGTAGCCCAGGAGGGGTGAACTACTTCATCATGCCTACTGTGTAAAACTTATGTGTAGTTTTATTTCTTTGTTATACATTGTTGTTCAGTGTTTTTTAGGATTATTTTCATGCTTAAAGTTCACAAATTCGTCTATGTTTCATGGTTAAAGCACTTATTCCTTAAGCGAACAAATGGAGACAATTTGTACATGTTTATATTACTGAAAGGACACTTAGCACAACAAAATAATACACTCCTTTCAGATTGAATAGGTATCAGAGCTAGAGTGTAATCTCTAGTGTTTTGTGTGAAAATATTTTTTAACTGTTTTCAAGGGTTTCCATGCTTACTAGGCTCAAGCTTAACATAGGAGAAGGAAAATTGGTGGAAGCAAGAGGTTCTCAAAGTGAGCCACAACAAAGGAGGGAAAGATTGCCACATTCTCCACCACCTAGTTCACCTCAAAGAGAAGAAGAAGAAGTAATAAGAATGCCTCCAGGAGAAGAAGAAACCCATGAAGAGGTGGATCCCAAAGAAGAATAAAGAGTGTTTAGGGAAGCATTCCTTGGCGTGACTGAAATGGTGAGAATCCTTTATCAAGAAATGAATGAGAGACTAGAAGGAGAAGGATCCAAACTTCACAAGGAAGTTTAGGGATCATCAGGAGGTCACAATAATGAAGATAAATCAAATAAGGGAAATGGAGGAAATGGAGGCAATGGAAAGTCACCATCCTCACCCTCATCATCATCATCCTCTACTTCATATTCAGCACACTAGTCTCAGAAGTCAAAGAACACTGGTAAAATTCCTTTTCTAAAACTTGATGTTAAGTTTGAATTGAAGTCAATGCCAAAAATCTTGATAATTGGATTAGGCAATTGGAGGTTTATTTGAGAATTCAGAACCTTCATGATGATGATACCAAAATCCAACTAGCTTCATTGAGGATGGAAGGTGCAACTCTTGTTTGGTGGGAAGCCAAGAAAAAGGAGGAGATTAAAAAGCATGGTAAGATTATTCTATCATGGACATATTTCATTACTGCAGTAAAACAACATTTTTATTCATTAGCTCACATGCAGAAATCCATAATGAACTGGAAAAAATTTAGACAATTGAGAGGAAAAAATGTACAAGACTACACCGAAGAATTTAGGAGAAGAGCTCTCTTATTAGGGGTATATTTGCAGAGTCAAGATACTTCGCTCAAGTACATAGAAGGCTTACATATCTACCTAAGACATACTATCCTCATGTTAACCCTACAATTCTAGATGAGGTATGATTTCAAGCCACACATCTAGAAGCTAAGGGAAAAATAATTTTGACGAGGGTAGAAACAAACCTTTTAATGGGAAAAATAAAGAGAAGACATCAAAAGGAAAAGGAAAAAAGAATGCATCTGTCAAGAAAGAGGGAGAGAAATTTTTTTGTAAACATTATTCAAGAGAAGGCCATGAAGAGAAAAATTGTTGGAAATTACATCCTAAAAAGAGGCCCAAGTTTAACAATAACAAAGGGAAGCATAAAACTGCAACTACAACTCAAAATGACTTAGGAGAGGATTCAGGTGATGAAACTAAAATTACAGCCATGGGATTGAAGAACATGAAGGGGAAATAAATTGAAACAAAACCCAGTACTAGTACTTCAAACTGTAACATACAAGCTCCAAATGAAGAAGAGAGAATTGAACTATTTCATGTGAGGGTCATATCCAAACATACCAAGATTGACACACTGTTTGACAGTGGGTCACAAGAAAGCTTAATCTCTGAAGACTTGGTTAAGAAAAATAATCTTGAGACTATTCCACATCCAAAACCATATCCACTTGAGTGGATTTATAAGGATTCAAATTTACATGTTTCAAAGAAGTGCATATTGTGCTTTGCAATAAATGCAAATTTTGTTGACACAGTTGAATTAGATGTGGTTCCGCTTGATATTATAGGTATTTTTTTGGGCAATCCTTAATTATATGACAACAAAGTGATCTTCCATCACCATTAGAAAAAATACCATTTATTCAAAGATGGCAAGGAGTACATTGTTAGAGCACATCGCAAGGAGACAAATATTGCAATGGTAAATGCTCGACAGGTAAAGAGGCTGCTGAATTCAAGTAAAAATTTTGTTCTTCTAATGATTAAGCCTAAGCTGATGTTAATCATGAGTCATTTGAAGATTGTGATCCTAAGTTGAAATCAGATATATATGATGTAGTTGATGCACATCATGAGATGTTTCAGGAGCCAAAAGGATTTCCTCCTAAAAGGGAGATTCAACATGAGACTCAATTGCAACAAGATTGTCCTCTTCCAAACATTGGCATTTATCGCATGTCGATAATGGAGAATACTGAAATAAAGAGGAAAATCAAAGACTTGTTGGGCAAGGGACTCATAAGGCCAAGCACTTCGCCATGTGGTTCACCCATAGTCCTGATTCTGAGGAAAGATGGGACTTGGCGCATGTGTGTCAACTTGAGAGCTTTGAACAAGCTAACAGTAAAGAATCAATGCCCACTCCCAAGGATATATGATTTGCTAGATCAGCTGAAAGAAGCAATTTTTTTTACTAATTTAGATATACGAATTGGATATCATCAAGTAAGAATTGCAGAAAGTGATATTGGAAGACTACATTCAAAACCAAACAAGGACACTTTGAGTGGTTGGTTATGCCATTTGGTTTGTGTAATGCACTGATGACTTTCATGCACGTTATGGATAATTTTTTTCGTCCATTTCTTGATGAATTTGTGATTGTGTATTTATATGATATACTCATTTTCAAAAAAACAAGAGAAGAACATGTCTTGCATGTAAAAAGGGTACTTGATTTTTTGAAGAAAGAGCAATTATTTATTAAGATGTCTACATGTGAATTTGGAAAGACTTCTCTGGTTTATTTGGGACACATTGTAGGAGGAGGAAAGTTGAGAACCGATCCTTCTGAAGTGGAAGACATTGTGAATTGGCCCACTCCCAAATCAGTAATCGAGGTAAGAATTTTCTTAGGCATAGCTCAGTATTGGAGAAAGTTTATTGCTAACTTTTCTGCCATAGCAGCTCCTATGCATGCAGTGAAAAGTGTGAAGAAAGGCTTCCAATGGGGAGGCAAATAGTAGCAAGATTTTTAAGCTTTAAAATACAATATCAGTTCAGCTCCAGTCCTTGCATTATTGGATTTAAGATAGCCATTCGAGATTCAAACTGATGCTAGTGATTATACCATGGGTATAGTACTTTTGCAGCATGGTAAGCCTATCAATTTTCATTATGAAACATTCAATGGTGTTGTAACTAATTATCCTACATATGAAAAAGAGCTGTATGCATTGGTACAAATTTTCAAGAAGTGGAAACACTACTTGATGGGTAAAGATTTGATTATACATACCAATCACCAACCATTACAGTACTTGCAGTCGCAAACAAAATTGCAGCAATCACGACATTTTAGGTGGATGGGATTTCTTCAACAGTTTCATTTGGTTATAAGGTACATGAAAGGTATTTTCAATAAAGTTTCTGATATGCTTTCAAAACCAATTATAAGTGATTCTACTTTGCTTAAAAATGATTCTATTGTACATGAGAGTTACATAGAATAGTATGCATCTGATGTTGATTTTCAAGATGTGTATGCTAGTTTGACTGAAGGGAATCAAGTTGAGGAAAATGATTATCACATGCATAAAAATTTTCTATTTCATTTGGGAAAACTGTGTATACCACAAGGAGAGAGGCTCATTCGTCTCTTATTGCTAGACACTTTGGAGTAAGCAAAATAGTGGCACATCTACAAAGGTATTGCTATTGGCCTCGCATGATAGATAGTGTGTCACGTTTTATGAGAGGATGTTTTATGTGCGCAACAAGAAAGCCTAGAAATAGGAAGCTTGGGTTGTACACACCACTACCGGTACCATCAAGGTCATGAGAGAGTGTCTCCATGGAATTTGTTGAGGTCTACCTATGTTAGGAAAACAGCATGATTATCTTTAGGTAGTTGTGTATAGATTTAGTAAAATGTGTATACTTATGCCATGTAAGAAAACCATTACTTCTGAAAAAACTACTGAACTTTATTTTCAACATTTATCGGTTCATTATAGTTTTCCAACTTCTATTTTTAGTGACAGGGATTCCAGGTTCGTTGGGAATTTTTGGTCCAATATTTGGAATATGATGGACACAAAGTTGAAAAAGAGTAACGCTTTTCATCTGAAAACTAATGGCCAAACTGAGGTGGCGAACATAACCATTGTACATATATTGAGAGGATATTGCAGCAAACATCCCAAGTTGTGGGATGAAAAACTGCATTACATTCAGCACGCTTACAACCAGGCCAAGCACTCTTCTACAATTACTTCACCTTTTGAAGCCTGCTTTGGGTATTTGCTGAAATCACCATTATACTTCATCTTTGAGAAGGATTTTTCAATTGATGGGCATAGTGATATTGACAAGGCTCAAAATTTCATTGAGAAAATTCAGATTATTCGTCAACAAGTTCAAGAACAGCTTGAGAAGAGTCAAAGCAAATACAAGGAGAGGTGTGAAAAACATAGAGTTGATCACAAGTTTCAAGAAGGAGATGAAGTATGGTTGCACATAAGCAAAGAAAGGGTTCAAGGAGAAGGTAAAAAGCTCAAGCCCATTCGTTATGGTCCATTCAAGATCATTAAACAAGTTGGTAATAATGCATTTCAGCTTGACTTTCCTCCATATATGAAAATGTATTTCGCTATCAATGTGGAGAATTTACGTCTATATGAGCCTCCTTTTATTGATGATCAAGGGAATGATATTAAGCTGCCATCAATAGAAGATTTCTCACCATAATTTTTGGACGATCTCGAGGATTCCATCCTTGATAGGAGGACACACAATTCTAAGAGGGGAAGTGTCAATTATCTTCGAATTGGGCTCAAGGGAAGCAAACCAAGTAAGGCAAGATGGATGGAAGTGGAAAAGGTGAGCGATTTGTACCCTCATCTTTTAAACTGGTAATTAAAGTCTTTTGGGGTCCAAAAGCTTCCCAATGGGGAGGTGTGATCAGGAGATCATGTGTTATGCTCAAAATTGAAAGTGCTCGAAACTGGATCAAACCTAAGCGACTGGAAAGGTCTCATCATTGCAATTCGAGCGCCATGAATAGTTCGAAAAACTAATGTCGTATGAGGAAGATACCGTGTTTTGATCATTTTGATAAACAACTAAAATTTTTATGACAGGGATGACTAGGATGCCCAGTCAGTAGGTGGTATATTCTGGGATTATTGCATTTTCCTAAGTTAAGATTATTTCGCCACATGGCATGATGTGGATCGTTGATCTGGGATGTACATTGTGTTTTTTTAAGCCAATTGGAGGGTGACACGTGGCCAACCTTGAGGCCGCCACGTGCCCCCTAGATGGAGTGAAAAAAATTTGTTGGATGCCGCAGGATTCGACCCCTGGACCTCTCGCAGGCACACACAAGTCTTCACCAGTCGGGCTACCAAGTGTTTATTAACTAAACCGTCCATCACATTAACTTAAACTTTATGTTTTGGCATTTCGGAGGTGGGGGACCGCCAGGGGTCCCAACCCACTAGCGGCCCCAATGGAGTTCACATGGAAAGTGAAAATGGTTAACATAACCGTAACCTCTAGTGAGAAACGATAACCTTAAATGGTTTCTGAAACCTATTCACAAGCACAGTCTCTGCGTGGTTAAGGCCAAGATCCACTGGGATAAGCGTCGACCGTTACGATCAGGCGGGTTAGCGAGTGCACATGTGGCCACCCCTACCTGTAACATTCAATGCTATGGTTAAAAAACCATTAAATTGGAGCGATCCCTTTAATTTAGGGGTTTTTACTAAATTTATCCATAGTTAACTGCAGTTCTCCACACTTAGTGGAGATTTTCTAGCTAACATTGGGAAATATGCACTAGGAGGTCAATTTTCGACCAATTTGGGTGAAATAAGAGTCTACCTAGTCTAATTTGAGAATTTTGGAGCCATTGGTGCAAAGAAAAAAACCATGAGAGGCTTGTAAACACATGTAATTTTCAATTTTGAGCATAATGACAAAGAGGGACATGCCATTGGGAGTTGGACCAGCAGATGTAGCCCGGGAGGGGTGAACTGCTTCATCATGCCTACTGTGTTAAAATTATTTTTTATTGTATTTCTTTGTTATACATTGTTGTTCAGTTTTTTTAAGGCTTATTTTCATGCTTAAATTTCATAAATTCATCTATGTTTCATGGTTAAAATACTAATTCCTTGATCAAACAAATGGAGGCAATTTGTACATGTTTATATTACTGAAAGGACACTTAGCAAAAAAAACTAATACACTCATTTCATATCACCGAGTAAATGGAAATCGGGTAGGTCTTTATCATTAACCACTCACAAAGGAGTCTTTTTTCCAACAAGTACGTGATGACCTCACTATGCAAATTTTAGCTGCAGGGGGTAATGACCTGACAACTTTACTTTCATGAAATTTTGTTTCCTTTCAGTTTGTAAATAATGTATATATTTACTTTCATTTAATTGTAATTTTCTATTTTTAGAAAAGAATCATTGTACAAATCCAAAAATCCCCACATTTTTCTATCTTTCCTTCTTTCGTTTTGACGTGTTTTTTCTATTCAATCAATTGAATAGTTGTTGTTCAATCAATTGAACAGTTGTTGTTCAATCAATTGAACAGTTGTTGTTCAATCGATTGAATTGTTGTTGTTTGACCAAATGAACAACCAATTTTTTATTTTGTGTGTTTTTTCTATTCAATCAATGGAACAGTTGATGTTCAATCGATTGAACAATTGTTGTTCAATAAAATGAACAATCAATTTTTCTTTTGATTATTTTTTTTGTTCAATCGATTGAATAGTTGATGTTCAAATGATTGAACAACTGATGTTCAAACAATTGAACATTTGTTGTTCAATCAAATGAACATCCAATTTTTCTTTTGTGTGTTTTTGTTGTTCAATAAATTGTACAATTGTTATTCAAACGATTGATCAACTCATGTTCGATCAAATGAACAAATAATTTTCCTTTTATGTGTTTTTATTATTCAATCAATTGAACAACAACTGATGTTCAATTGATTGAACAATTTTTGTTCGATCAAATGACCAGCTGCAGTTTTTATGTAATAATTAGTTGTTCAATAAAATGAAATTTTGCGATTTTATTGCCATTTAATCATTTTATTCATAAATTTTGTCATGAATATCATCTTGTTGGATGGGGAATGTGTACTCCTAGGAAAGAGAAAAATAGTGATACTAATAAAATTATGATTTTTGTTTCCTTTGATAGGCATCTTTATTTTCGAACATTGATACTGTTCATCTATATAATGGCTTGCTGGATATCTCATCTTCAAACATATTATAAATGATTCATTCTCTCAATAACATGTTGGTTTTTCTTTTTACACTATCAATGAATGGTCATCTTTAGCATGATTACTTAGGAATAAGGGCATAACTATCATTGGAATTTATTTTTACTTCTCACACCATCCCTAACTCTTAAGGAGTTAATGAGCCTCCCTTCATTTATGATGAAAAATAATAAAATAATATGCAAATATTATTAGAGAGGATATAGGGTCTCATCATGAGCCAGCCTACCATGATCATAATAAGGTAACAAGTGGAATTCCCATAATGGCCACCACACCAGGGAAATGACCTTCTACATAGGTACGGACTTCCTGAAGGACAGGAGGTCTCATCATGAGCCAAATTAATCACTTTATTAAATCATTTTGAATGGCACTGAGACTATCTGGTTACCATGCCAACACAATGGTATCTCTATAAGAGTAAACAAATTATTTAAGTCCTAAACAGATGATTCTAGCTCATTTTGGGTTAAAAAGCAACCCTGTCGAGGCTGTGATGCCTGTAGGCAGAAGTGGCTCTTCTTGTTGTATTGGAGTGTCATAATAATAGCCAATTATTCTGTATTCACTTATTTCCTATTGACTCATTCCCAAATATGAATTTACCATTTGAACATCATTATCTTTATATTAACCAATATACATGGCAAACCACACTTTCATATAAATTAAATTAATTATTCTTGATCACTTAATACCAGCAGTTGTTATCATTCCTTACCTATCATGCTTCCACCACATATTTCCATAAAAGAAAGACATTTTTCTCATAATAAATATTCTCTCCTCTTCTCTCCTTTTTGGTCATTTCCCCACTATTTTTAAGATTTTTGTTGATTTGAATGATTTCTGCCTCAATGTAAACTGCTCTGATTATTATTCTAATACATTTATGATCCTTAACGTCTTTCCTCTTTTTCTATGCTCTAAGGGTGTGGACGACATTCTATAATTAGAGGGGGAAAGGTGTACATTATGAGCAACCATGCGAACTAATTATTAAAATCTTCCAAAACATGTTGATGCGACGAACAAATATCATTGCATTTACATTTTTTTAAACAGTTTCAAATTATTGCATGTAGTATTTGTGTGGTTCCAAATTAACGAAGCCATGAGAAGTGCATGCATAAGTGTGAATTTGGTCTCTAAATCACAAAATCTATGTGTGGGATATTTGACCACAATGAACCCACAGTACTCAATATCATAGAGCAGGCTTACCCTATTCTTCAGTGCACTGCCTGGCTTCCATAGCTCGACAGATTACAAGGATTTCACACTGAGATAGCACTAGAATTCCTGCAGAACTTGCATGATGGACACAAAATTTTAAAGGGCATAGATATAATAGTGTCAAAAGCTATAAAAGCTGAGGTCTCTGGACTTCTAGCAGCAGGAACAAGGTGGATTGATAAGCATGTCCTCTTACATGAAGCAGTTGCAGTGTTTCAGGACCCAAACGAGAAATTGGCATGCAAAGGAGAAGCGATTCACCCTGCGGCTTTGAAGGAACCTTGGCAAGAACTATAAATCACCATTCAAAATTATATCACGTGCGACGAACGTCAAGACGTGGCAAAACCTAGACAACTCAAACTTCTAGACATACTCAAACGAAAAAATTCAGTTAATTTTCCATTCTTTTTTAATTCCTTGTTGCATGACATTGTTAGAAAATTATATATTATAGAGAAATGGAACAAATAAAATATATGCGTAAACACAAACACAAGAAACAAATAAAACCAGAGAGACACATATATACGTGGTTCACCCATTTTGGGCTATGTCCACCCCGATCAGCCAGTCCTTCCTTTCTATTATCCAGCAAAATGAAAAAGACAAAACCTACAGCAGATCCGCTGTAATATCCTCTGTTCTTTCTCACAGTCTCCCTCTCTATTTCTCTCTCTGAGAATACACATACAATACACAACCGCAATACAATGCCCTCATAAAAACGAGGGGTTGCCTTCTAGGGAAAAAAACCCTAAACTAAACATAACTTCTACCGTCAGATCATTTTCCTAATGAATGGTGGACCACCGGAGACGAGTGTTTGGCAGCATAAGGCCAGGTGTTGCCACCCAATTAAGGTATAGGGGTACAACGCTGTGATACAAAATAAACAAGACAATCAGGCTCCACACCCAATAATCTCCCACTTGGAGACTGATTGTAGCAACTCGATCGCTGCTTCATTTTTTGGACAATGACTCCTCTTTAGACCAGCTATTTCTCATCTTCATCATCATCATATGGCAGACGGTGGGCGATCATGTTCTCAGTTTCTCCATGGTTACAACTTTTTTTATCATATCTGCAGGATTCTGGCTAGTGTGTATCTTTTCCAGCTTCAACTCTCCATCTTCTAATACTGACCGTATGAAATGGTACTTGAGATGTATGTGTTTAGTCCTGGAATGAAATGCTGAGTTCTTTACAAGATGAATGGCACTTTGGCTATCACTGTATAACGTGCCCATATCATGCTTCTTACCCAATTCACCCATAAACCTTTGTAACCAAATAATTTCTTTACTAGCCTCTGTAGCAGCAACATACTCTGCTTCTGTTGTTGAAAGTGCAACAACACTTTGGATTTTTGAAACCCAATTGACAGTTGTTCCACCTACAGTAAATACATATCCTGTAGTGCTCCTCATGTTATCTCTGTCACCTGCCATATCTGCATCAACATATCCCTGTAGAGCAATGTTTGAACCACCAAAGCATAATGCTTGATTTGTGGTACCTCTCAAATATCTGAGAATCCATTTTACTGCCATCCAATGTTCTTTTCTTGGATTGTTCATATACCTGCTTACAACTCCCACTGCATGTGCAATATCAGGCCTTGTGCAGACCATTGCATACATTAAGCTTCCAACTGCTGATGCATATGGAACTTTAGACATATAATCCATTTCATCTTGGGTCTTGGGGCACATCTCCTTACTAAGTTTGAAATGGCTAGCAAAAGGTGTACTAATTGGTTTTGCATTCTGCATATTAAATCTTTTCAACACCTTTTGTATGTACTCATTCTGAGACAGTGTTAATTTGCGATTTTTCTTGTCTCTAGTTATTCTCATACCAAGGATTTGTTTTGCAGCTCCCAAATCCTTCATTGCAAATGAATTTGCCAATTTTCTTTTGAGCACATTTATTTCCTGCATGTTAGACCCTGCAACAAGCATGTCATCTACATACAATAAAAATATAATATAGCTGCCATCATTTTGCTTTTTCAAATAAACACAATGATCAGAGTGACATCTAGTATAACCTTGTTCAGACATAAACTTGTCAAATTTTAGATACCACTGCCTTGGAGCCTGTTTTAAGCCATACAAGCTCTTCTTTAACCTTCACACTAATTTTTATTTCCCTTTGACCTCATATCCTTTTGGTTGCTACATATAGATATCTTCCTCCAAATCTCCATGGAGAAATGTTGTCTTTACATCTAACTGTTCAAGATGTAAATCTTCCGCTGCTACAAGACTTAAAATAGTTCTGATTGAAGTCATTTTAACAACAGGAGAAAATATTTCATCAAAATCAATACCTTTCTTCTATGCAAACCCCTTCACCACAAGTCTAGCTTTGTACCTCTGTTTTCCTCCATCTTCTTCCTTCAGCCTGTAAACCCATTTATTCTGCAATGTAGTTTTACCTGCAGGCAACCTGACTAAGTCCCAAGTCTGGTTATGCATTAAGGGGTCCATCTCTTCTTCCATGGCTAGCTCCCACTTCTTCCTACTTTCAACCTGCATTGCTTCTTCATAACATTCAGGTTCACCAGAATCAGTCAATAATAAATAATATAATGAAGGAGAGTATCGTTCAGGGGGTCTACTTATCTTGGTAGATCTTCTAACACCACTTTCAGGTGTTTGAGGTGCCTGTTGCTGTTGTGGTGGTTGTTGTTGTTGTGGCTCTTGATTATTATTATTTTCAGGCACCTTTACCTTTTCTGTGATCTCATTAAGAAATATGTATTCTTTGTTTTCTTTTTCTTGTTTCTTTTCCTGCAACTGATTCTTATATAAGACCTTTTCATTGAATATTACATCTCTGCTCCTAATGATTTTGTGATTCTAATAATCATATTAGCAATAACCAAAATCATTAACACCATATCCAATAAAGGTACATTTATTTGATTTTTCCTCAAGCTTTGTTCTATTTTCTTTATTAATATGGACAAAGGCCTCACAACCAAAAGGCTTTAACAAAGGGTAGTTTACCTTTTTACTTGTCCATGCCTCCTCTAATACCGCCATCCAAGGAACTTAAAGGCCCTCTATTTAATAGATAAACATCAGTATCTACAACATCTACCCAAAATTGTAAAGGCAATCCTGCATGCAATCTCATGCACCTTGCACGCTCCATGATTGTTTTGTTCATCCTTTTTGACACACCATTTTCCTGTGCTTTTCTTGGAACTATCTTTTCTCTATGAATTCCATGCTCTGAATAGTACCTATCAAATTCTTTGCTGCAATATTCACCTACATTGTCTGATCTGAGACACTTCAACTTCTTTCCTGTCTCAATCTCAACCAAAGCTTTCCATTTCTTGAAAGTATCAAATACATCATATTTATTATAAATACAATAAATCCAATTTTTTATAGTTGCATCATCAATAAAAGTAACATAATAATGATAGACACAAAGAGATGAGCGAATGGAAGGGGGTAAAGATGGCCCCACCTGCCGAAGCTAGATTCCAGGAGTAGCGACTTGCATGTCCCCATACATATGTATGCACGCTCTAATTTTTTTCTCTTCTTTTCTTTCTGAACTCTGAGAAATATAACTCTCTTATGTTTTCCATAAATGCAATTCTCACAAAAATCCCAATCAATATTCTAAAAACCCGGCAACAAATTTCTTGAGTGAATAATCTTCATCCCCTTCTCACTCATGTGTCCGAGCCTATGATGTCATAATGTTGCATCTACTCCTTTTGAAGTTAAAGCATTAACAGAGTTAGAAATACAATTGCATAAATATAATGTACCAACCTTTTCGCCTTTTGCTATTACCAGGGCTCCTTTGGTGACCTTCCAAGTTTTATCTGTGAAAGTTGTCACACAACCTTCACCGCCTAACTGCCCTGTTGAAATCAGAATTTTCTTCAGATCTGGAACATGCCTTACCTCCTTTAATAGAGATTGGTTTCCATTCTGTTTTCTTACAAGAACCTTACCCATTCCAATAATTTACGGGGTTTATCATCACCCAAACAAACTTGTCCAAAATCTCCTTGAACATAGTCATGAAAATATTTCTTATCAGGTGTGGCATGGAATTAGGCCCATGAATCTACCACCCAGGAATCAGTAACATTTTCGAAAGAAAGAATCAAAGCATCTTGTAACACATCACCTGTCACATTTTCTTCATGATTGTTTTCTTATTGTGTGTCTCCTTCTTTTCCCTTCCAAGATCTATAGTCTTTCTTCAGGTGTCTTTTCTTTCCTCATTTCTAGCACACTATCCCCATTCTGGACTTGGATCTACCTTTCCTTGATTTACTGAAATATCCTGAGCTCTTTCCTCTTTCCATTTTTCTTCCCCAGGACTCTGCACTCAAAGCATTTCCCGATGTCTCACCTGAGATTTTCCGTTGGATTTCCTCACTAAGGATAGCGCCGACAACATCATCAAACTTGAAAGTACTAGATCCAGCGACAGAGTTACTAATGGCCATAACTAAACCATTCCAACTTTCCGGCAATGAACACAGAAATAATAGAGCCCTAAGTTCATCATCAAATTTTACCCCTACATAACTTAACTGACTAGTAACTGTATTAAAATCATTTAAATGGTTTGCACCAGATCCACCTTCCGACATCTTCATATTAAATAAACATTTCATAAGAAATACCTTGTTTGAGGCCAAGGGTTTTTCATATAGTTTCTCCAATGCCTTAATCAAAACCTCTATTGCTGTTTCCTTTGAAATATTGAAGCCCACCGATGCCACGAGGCACAACTGTACTATTCTAAGTGCCTTTCTATCGAGAATTTCCCATTTTCATCTCGCATAGTCTTCAACTTCTTTGTTTTTTTTTCTCAATGGTAGGTACAGATATTTATGATACAGATAATCTTCCGTCTACATCTTACATAGTGGGAAGTTTTGGCCATTAAATTATTATTTATCATCTTTCTCCATTACTCCCACTCGAACAAGGAACCCTTGTTTCCTGCGAGTTCATCAACCAAATAGACCTTCGGCTTGGATACCATTTGCTAGAAAATTATATATTACAGAGCAATGGAAAAACTAAAATATATGCGGAAACACAAACACAAGAAACACATAAAACTAGGGAGAAACATATATATGTGGTTCACCCAGTTTGGGCTACGTCCACCCCAAACAACTAGTCCTTCATTGCTATTATCCAGCAAAATGAAGAGACACAACCTACAGCAGATCCGTTGTAATATCCTCTGTTCTCTCTCATAGTCTCCCTATATGTTTCTCGCTCTAAGAATACTCATACAATACATAGCCTCAATACAATACCCTCATACAAAAGAGGGGTTTCCTTCTAGGGAAAAAAACCCTAAACTAAACATAACTTCTACTGTCGAATCATCTACCTAATGAACGGCCCAGATTGACTAGAAATTACTATACTTTTACAAGGCAATTTTACATCTGTTTATAGCTTTGAGGATGATGCCCCCAAAACCCCCTTGGCTCCATAAATTCGCAGTCGTCTCCCCCTGGACCCCCCAGGCAGCGTTTAATTATGGGTCGCATTGTCACCCCATTAAGGTACAGGGGTCCAACATTGTGATACAAAATAAACAAGATAATAAAGCTCCACACCCAACAAACATTTCTAGTCAGGTTAGGAGGACTAAGAATCCACATACAGTTATCAGATATCATGGTCAGATCAGGCTGATTCTTATTCATGAATTGACCAAGCATCAGTTAACTTGGGACAGCTTTGTAAATCATGTCCTAACCCCACCAGAAGAAAACCCTGATAAGAGAGAAAGTGAGTAGCCGAGAACAGAAATATCAGTTCCAAAGAAAGAAAGAAAAAATAGAACTTATCCCTCAGCCTTGGGCCTAGTAAAACAAAGACGCTTTAAAAGGTTAAGTTCACGACAAGATACCTCAACTTTGGCAGATGAGGCAGGGCCATCCCATACACCTCCTTTAAGCACTCAAGATGAGTTCCTACAAGAATATGAGGAAGAAATGGCCCGAGTGTTGGAAAATATGAGTGCATTATGCGAGGAAATAAATCCCTCTAGGAATTCTGAGGGACCATTCTGCCTCTGTTGCAGTTCTAGCTACACTGAGATTTTACCTTTTGCCAAAGAATTGCAGGACTCAAGGGATTGAATTCCTTTTTGAAATGAATATTTGGAAGAAGAAACCCATACAGAGAGAGCTCCTCAATCTGAAAACCAGCTGGGAGATACTATACCATTGGACCAGGATACAGATATAGGCAAAACCCCTCTGGTCCCTGAAGAAAACGTTGTCCCATTGGACCAGGATACCGATATAGGCACAAGCCCTATAATGCCTAAAGAAAACACTATCCCACTAGATCATGGCCTAGAAATTGGCACAAATCCTCTTGTGCCTAAAAAATATATTGTGCCCTCTTATACTGAAAACCCTATAAGGAATAACAAATCAGTTAGGACTAAGTTGAGAAAGTTGCACAAGAAATACAAGAAATTGAAGAAAATAGTTAAACAATTAAGGGAATGGTTAAAGGAGGCAGATAAGGCCCAGAAGCCTAAAAAATAAACAGACATTATTGAAACCCAAATAGAATTGGAACACGGAAAAAGGAAACACCTTGTTATACTCCTATGATAAAATAAGTTGTTATTTCAAGGATTCAAAATGAATTGACACAGACCCAATAGGAGTTGGAAAAATATAAGAAGGAAGTGATTCCCTTATAGGTACATTAGGAGTTGTTGGAGAAACTCAAAAAGCTTGCTGCAACCGAATATGAAACCTTCGCCAACCTTAGAGGTGAGGAGGAGAAGGTAAATAAATCACAAGCTCAGCTTGAGGAAGCCATGAAGCAAACAAATATTATTTTCTCTCTTTACTCAGATGTTTTATCTTGCAGATAACCTGCAACTAATTATGTCTTGTTTTTATTAGAAATATATCTTTTGTTAAAAGTGAAATCCATTGGATCAGGGAAGTCCACTAAATTTAAGACCACAACAAAATTTATCTAGTGTTGTGGGGAACATAACAAGAAGGTTCAGCGCCTCCTATGTGAATTGTATTTACACAATTTATTTTTGGAATATGAGCGAAATAGTAACCCTAGTCCCTTCATTGGGACATCCAATTTCAATATTTCCTTTTTTTTACTGATAATCAGATTAAATGGGCTAAGGCCTATAGCATTTTTTAGAAAATGGAACATGGTTTGGATCTCTAGGTTAGAGGAGAACCCACAAAACACCTGCATCTCTTCACCCAACATGAGAGATTCATGAAACAGAAAGGGGTTGTAGCTAAATTGGGGCCACTCCACAAAGAAATTATACAGGAAGGGAGAGAGTACTTTCAGGAGATCAGGGAAGGCGCTTTGTCGGTAGCCAATAAAATATGGCAGGCTTCCACTAACAATGTCAAAAATCAGGAGCCATTTAATTACAATAAATTTAAAGCTGCTGCTATTCATTTTAACACATACAACAACATAATTTTATGCATGGATCCTGCATGGATAGGGTGCTGCTACAAATTTATTATTATATGGTACCATCCCAAAGGCTATCACCATGACTATGATCTCCCAACGGGTCATGTAAACCATGATTTTGCAAAAATAAAAAAAAAACATGATGGGCAAGGTAGAAAAAGTGGTAAGCCAGGATGAGGGAAAATTATGGCACAAGCAATTGGGCCATCTTCATCATGGAGCCTTGAAATTCATGCAGAAAATATCAACTGGATTCAATGGGAACACTTGCTCAATTAGATCAGTGCAAGGGCTGCATCATGGGGAAGTATGTAAATTTCACCTTTCATGAAAAGGAGAATCATGCTTCGGTGATCCTGGAGAGAGTTCACATAGAAGTGTGGGGACCATTCTCGGTTACTTTAACAGCAAAACACAGGTATTATGTTATTTTTTTTATGAATTTTCTCATAAATGATGGATATTCTTCATGCAGAAGAAGGATCAACATTCTCACAACTATGTGAGTTTAAGGCATTGGTGGAGAAAGAGTCGGGGAATAAAGTGAAGGCTCTGAGGAGAGATAATGGTGGAGAATACATCTCTAACGAATTCAAAGAATTATGTAGCAAAAAAGGAATTCTAAGAGAACTCATGGCGCCTCATAACCCACAGCAAAATGGGGTCATGGAGATGAAGAACAGAACGATCATGGGTGCACTACGAGCAATGCTGCATGATCAGGGCATACCAATGCATTTTTGGGCGGAAGCATGAAACGCTGTGGTTTATATGAAAAATCGTTGTCCTCGTAGAGTACTTGGCATGAGTACACCTGAAAAATATTTCACTAGTAAAAAACCGGATGTTTCTCACGTTAAGATTTTTTGGCTCATCTATTTATGTGCATGTGACCAAGAACGCCAAGAAGAAGTTGGAGCTGACTGCTGAAGTTGGGATATTTTTGGGGCACACAGAAACACCACATAATTATCATGTGTATTTTCAAAACAGTCGAATGACTATGGTGCGACATGATATAAATTTCAATGAGGAGAAAGCCATCAAGTTGTCCCTTGAGAGGGAGATAGACTTACATGTAGAGAAGGAAATTTTGGTTCCCAAAGATAAGTCTCTATATGTGGATCAGCCATAGGAGGAGGGTCATGGAGTGGAGGATTCCACTCACACATAGCCAAACATCAGAACTGGAAGAAGGCATACCACATAAGTTGAGAGGCTGAAACTTGATGTGGAAAAGAATGTAGGTGTCCCTACTTCACAGCACAAAAAAAGACAGTCTCCTGGCCGATTTACTGGATACATGGATCTCATGAGAAAATTTATTATGACTGAGCCATCTTCCTTTCAGGAAACAGTGCAGGAGCCCGCATGGGTAGATGCAATGGTAAAGGAGTATGACTCCATTGTCAAAAACAGTGCTTGGGAAATTGTCAAGGCTAGTTTCTAAATCAGTGGTAGGTTCAAGATGGATCTACAAGGCAAAGAAAGCTATTGTTGGGAGTGTCGAGAAATACAAGGCTAGATTTGTGGCTCAGGGCTTCTCACAGATCGAGGGGATTGATTATGAAGAAACCTTTGCACCTATTGCACAATATTCTTCCATAAGGACCATCCTTTCTCTCTCAGTGCAAATGGGTTGGCACATTCATCAAATGGATGTGAAGACTGCATTTCTCAATGGGATCATTGAGGAGGAAGTGTACATTGATCAGCCTGAAGGATTTGAGATCTTTAGTAGCGAGTCGCATGTGTGCAGACTCAAAAGAGCGTTGTATGGGCTGAAGCAAGCACCCTGTGCTTGGAACACTCAGATCAATAGCTATTTCACCACACTTTGCTTCACCAAGAGTGAGGTGGATGCAAACCTATACCAAATTGTGGTGGAAGGTGAGCTTTTAATCATTGTTCTTTATGTTAATGATTTAATACTAACTGGTGATGAGCAGTTGATACACTCATGCAAGGAGGATCTTGCAAAGGAGTTCGAGATGAAGGAAATGGGCCTCCTTCATTATTTCCTTGGATTGGAAATATGGCAGTGAAATAGTAAACTTTTTGTGTCTCAATGAAAGTATGCAAGGGAGATACTGGGTAAGTTTCACATGGAGGGTTTCAAACCCATGGATACTCCTCTTCTAGGAAACTAGAGGAAAGAGGATGCTACATCTAGAGAGGTAGTGGATGCTATTGTCTATCGACAGTTAGTGGGTTCGCTAATGTATTTAGTGAATACAAGACCGAACATATGCTATGTGGTGAACCATCTTAGTCAAGCGATGCTTAAGCCTACCAAGCTCTTTTGGAAGGTGAGCAAGCATGTCTTGAGATACCTAAGGGGCACATCTGAGTAGGGCTTATGGTACAGGTAGACATCTGAGGTGAATTTGCATGGCTTCACAGATGCAGATTAGGCAAGTAGCCCAACGAACAGAAAGAGCACGTCAGGGGGGGTCTTCAGTATCGGATCTACAGTTTTTTCTTAGTACAACAAGAAACAAAGATCCATGGCACTCAGTTGAGTGGAAGCGGAATACATGGTAGAAATTCAAGCTGCATGTGAGGCTATCTGGATGAGAAAGATCGTGGTTGGTTTTTCTGGTTCTCATTTAGATCCTAAAATGATTCATTGTGATAATCAGAATTGCATTAAACTCTTGATTAATCCTTTGTTTCATGATAGATCTAAGCATATAGATATTTGGTATCACCATATCATAGATTATGTACAATGGAAGATCATGTTGCTTTATTACATTCCTACGGAATATCAGGATGTATACATTCTGACGAAGGCACTCACCAGGAGCAAATTTGAATACCATATAAACAGGATCGGGGTGAAGGATATTCCCTTTCTTGTTGAGAGGGAGTGCTGAGATTCAACAAGATGATGATCCTAGTGAAAATTAAGCACCTACACTAGGATTGAGCCTCGGGCTATTTTTAGGTGTAAGTCTATTTTTATAACGGATGAGAAAATTATATTTATAGCAGAATTCTATTTATAGATGTTGAGAAAATTCTATTTATAGGTGATTTTCTATTTTTAGATGTATGTGTGAAGTATATTTATAGATTGCATGTCTATTTATAGATGAATGATGACGATCATTATCCCTTAATAATAGTTGGACAATAAACATTAATCTATTCTCATGAATCACTTGGAAATAGTTAACTGTAGTGGAAAACCAGTTAGCTATGGGAAATTCGAGTTCAAAGGTTGGTTGGTGGGACATGCAAGTGGACTTAGCTATAACTGAGTGATTCAAAGTTGTAATAGAGTTGGATGTGTAGTTATGTTAGTTGCAAAGTAGTTCAACTCAGTTAAGTGAGTTAAACTCAGTTTTGCTAGTTGTAACTGAACATACACTAGTGAGATATTAGTAAATTAATTATTTAATTAATTCACAAGTAGTGGTATCACATGCAACTAAATATTTACTATTGTTAATTACATGCATGTCAAATCCAGTGGAGACCCAGTTGAGAGATAGGTGAAAGGGACATTTTGACTTTTGGTTGTGACATTAGTGGGTGCACTCATGAAACCACACACACATTGGAGATGCCAATGAGGATTGTGCATTCAAGGCAAGCAGGATCTCATTCATTTAGGGATTGTGATCAGTAGGGATTGCGCAGTGTAGGCAGGTTGTCAGGAGGCAATAAATTGGCGCATGTATTTGCCAATTTTTGTATGACAGTGTGAGACGATTGTATAGTGTACTGAGATCTCTTGGATTATATTTTTGTACGATATTGTTTCATGATCCATGATATATACATAATATATGATAGTGGGGGTTTTTGCTTTATGATTTCCCAGTAAAAAAATTTGTTTTATGTATGATTGACCTCTCTTCATGTGTTTGCAATTGGCGATCGTGTTTTAAATTTACACAAAGATTTTTGTAGAAGTGATTATGTATTTAAGAGTGGCATATAATTGTTAGATCAGGATAATCTAGGCAATTCATAATTTTCATTAAAAATTCTACAAGTAGTGGAAGATTGCATTGAGCATCAACAACAAGCTCTCCAACTCTCAAAGGATAACCTAACTTTGGTGCAGAATCAAGTGAAACAATAGGAAGATCATCATCGCAACAAAAGAAGTTCTAAAGCAGTCACAAAAACAAGAACTCTACAACTATGAAATTGATCGATTTCAAAGTATCTCAGCACATGGAAGAACTTACTCGTTGAAGATTCCACATGGGAGGATGACAATTTTATACAAAATAATCAAGAAATAATCGAGCATTGAGGACAACACTTGTTTGAAGGAGAGGGGCATGTTATGTCCCTATATTACTAGCATAGTCCCTTAATGTTGTTAGTGTAGCCCCCTTATTTTCATTGTTGTACCCCTATATTCCCTTATTGTTGTTAGTGTAGCCCCCTTATTTTCATTTTTGTACCCATGTAGTCCCCATATTGTTATTATTGTGCCTCATAAAAATCCACTATTGTTATTGTTGTTCCCTTACACTATTATTGTTAGGCTAGCTAGGATTATATTGTGACCCCTACATGGACTCTTATATATACAAAGGAGGTTTTTTCATTTGTATCATCCAAGAATTATTCATTTCTGTAATGTAAAGTGGGTTTCCCTCTCGAAGTGGTTTATTTCTAAGGTGTTGATCTCTCTTTTCTTCCACCTTTGGAGTTGGTTTCATAATACATACCAACTCATCAATAAAAAATTAGACAAGATTGAACAATGATAAATAGACATCAAAACACCACTTTACATACATTCCCCAAGTAAAAACAAAATGTGTGTGATTGCAACCATAAATTGTCGTTTTACAGCAAAAAGGGTGTTACAATCATGAAAAACACTAAATATGTTCTAATCAATGCGATGACACATGAGGATTCTCAAGAACACTTAAAACATGCAAAATGAGTCGAAACGACACTTGATGCAATGGTGAAGTAGGCTCCAAAATTTGAATGTAGTGAAATTATGGAGGGTGTTGTAGCAGCAACAACACTTGGCCAGGGAAAATTTCAAGGATGGAAAATTATCTTGATGCTTAAAAACATTGGTGAATCTCACTAGTCCCTAATATGCAAACTATAAAATGTTTATTGATATATTTGTAAAATTATTCAAATTTATAATTATTTTATATATAATCTCTATACAATGTTGGTGATTTTTAATGTAAAATAATTTTAAATTGTAAAATTTGGGCGAATAGTTTTTAGAAAAAATGGAAGTTGGTGAATATGTTTTCTGGAAAAATCATGGAAAATTATCCCACCTGTGAATATTAGCGCCTAAAATTTTCCATGCACTTGGAGACACATTAAGCGAGTGTTGAGGTATAAAAGGTGTATTTTTAACGCCTATTTATCCTACATTAATTATCAATCCAAGAACGAATTTTTGTTTCAAGAGTGTACTCAATCTGAGGCTGCAATTCAATCTAAGAGTAATGCTTTGCAATATGTAGTATAGTGTTGTGAATAAAAGAGTAAACGGATGCTTGGAAAAGAAATATAACTACAATGACATGAACTTAAATGCTTGAGAATTCAATCATTCACTCAGCAAGTATCAATCAAGGATACAGTAATGATAACTCTTTCCTTTAGAAACTGATAAAATCAACTAAGAATAAGATAATCAATCTGAGAACGTGGGAGCAATAACCAGTATTCCTTACAGTTGATAATCTTGCTTTAAAGAAATTAAATGAAAATAGAATTTGAACTAAATGTTGCTAATGAAAGTAAACTATGCAAGCACTTTAAAAGCAAACTCTTTGCAATCTGTAAACTAATGAATCGAAAATGAACAGCAAACTAGAATTGAACAGTAATGTAAATAAACAACAAACTGTAACTTAGAATAATTGAACAACAAATCCTATTCAATGAATCTGAACAGAAAATCCTATCTGATGGAATCAAATAGCAAATTCTATTGAACAACAAACCCTGTCGACAAAAAACTATGTTAAGCAGCAATTTGAAATGAACAGCAATCAAACAGAACAACAAATGGAATCAAATGCTGAACAGCAAAGATTTGTAAAGCATAACAAGATAAATGATATAGGAATTAAGATTCTTGTTAGAACGGAACAGCACTGCAATTTATCAATGTAACACACCGATATCAAAAAGCAATTAAATAGCAAACCAATTAACTTGCAAACTGGAATAAAGAACTAAAAGTGAATATGAACTATCACACAACGATAACTAAAAGGTAATGATACAAACAACATATCGATCCACCAGGGCTGGGCCCTTAACCACCAGTGAAACGCCATTGGGCTTTACTCCAGAGGTAAGAAATGGAACGGAAATGAGATCTTGTATTAATCGGACATAAACAGCATTTACAGCAGTTGCTCTCTGATCACGAGAGTTAAGAAATTATAGAGTTACAAAAAGAGTGTTTAATAATAAATCATTTTCCGTCCCCCCGATTTCTAAAGGCACTGCCTTTTATAACAATTCGACGAATAAGACACGAAACATGATAAGATTGAACAGCGATCCCTCAGTATCAAAAGATCCTGAGGGATTCGCTTCTTTTCTAATTTTAGCTAGCGCTTGGTCTTCTTAGGCTGTAGCCATGCTGTTCCTTGTCTTCCTTTAGCTATACATTCTGATTTCCTTCTTATTGTCTAGATACTGTCCTTTTCTAGAGGAACAACGGTTACTCTTGTTTTAGCTTTGCCTCTCGAATGATGGTTTACTTCATTTGTTTCCTATTTTTAGAACAAAAGGCAATTTTTAGTTAATTTTCACAATAAACACGAGTCTTTGCAATTCTATCATAATCCTCCAATAAATCATCTTTCTAGAATAAAAAGAATTATTTTTAAAGAAAAAAGATGAGAAAATGCATGGTGAAGCCATACCTTTTCCAATGCTCAACACACCCCCTCCTTACCCTTTTTCATGCCCTCATGAAAACCATAGTTTACATGTAAAGCAATTAAAGAATAGGCTGGAGATGGTTTTTCATTAAGAGGTCTAAAACCATGGTTTGCAACTAAAGCTTCAAAGATGTGCCCTCTCTGTCCTTCAAGTAAATCATAAATGGATTTATAGTCTATTGCAAGATACCATATAATGGGACTTCAAAACCTACAACCTAGCCAGTATGGGCCTTCCGTCAAGATGAGGTTACTATAGAGAATCAAGCAGTCAGCAGCTAATCCAAAATTTCTATAATTAAATGGCTCTCTACCTTGAACATTCTGATTGGAAATATTCCATCAGTCTTTAGCTGCTATATAGGTCTAGTTTCTGATAGATAGAAAATATTCTACCCCATCGAATAAAATTGCTTTGTGGACGGGTCCCAAAGTTTGGATCACACCCTCCTTTGTCATTAGACTCTTCTGCCTAGCCCATATTTGTAATGGGTGTTTTGGTTCACCCCTAACCCAAAGGTATAACCCATTTTCCTGCCTTTGGAAAGCATTATAGACCTTGAGCCATTTCAACTGATTGACAGCAAATGAAATAAATGCTTGATATTGGATGTCACACACAAAAGGGTTGGGATTTATCTCAATGTCATTCTCCAATATGAGATTTTGCAAATCGAACTCACATAGAAGACGCTAGACTTTAACCCCATAGAGTTTGCAGCATTTTACAAAATCATCTACATTGTTTAATTCTATAGAATTTCCTGCCCCAACTTCTTTAATTTTCAACTATAAATATCATTCTAATAAAAATAAAGCATAATTCTTGGTAGGGCATCTACATGCAAGAACATCTGTGTATAAGGAGCAGAGAGTATCCATTTGATTCTGGGCCATTTTTAATTCATTCCTTACCTTTTTAGCTTTCTCTTCTATCTTCTGACACTTATCATAGCCTCTGATGCACTGATGTTCTTTAGTTGCTGTTGTAGCTGTTGATATTTCTTTTTGGGGATAGTCTCTTCCTCAAGCTTTTCTCTTGCTTGTTGAGCCTGTGCTAGCTCCTTTTGGAGGTCTATTATAGTAAGGTCAATAAAAATGTTTTGACTATAGGCTTTTGCGTTTTCATTTGGGGCAGCTACCTCTCGAACAGCTGCCTGTTTTTCCATGCTTTCTTGATTGGCCTCAACTTGGGTTTCCATAGTCTCTGCAATTTGGGGCTTTTCTTTGGTGGTTTCTTTCCTTTTATTTGGGCTTCGTTTGGTGGCTATGTTCGTTTTTTGGAGTTCCTTTGGGGGTTGTATTCATTTTGAGAACCCTAATACTCTATCTAAGTTGTTCCACTAGATTTTGAAGCTTCTTCTGTTCTCTCCGCAGCTTCTCAAGTTCAGTTATTTTCTTTCTCCTCTTGGGAGGAACAACTGTCCCTTTTTCTGTACTCAATTGCTTCGGTAGGGTTTTCTTTTCAGTAGTCATTCCTTCACTCAAGATTGCTTCTCTGTTTTATACTCGGAACACTTCTTCAGTGTTCATATGCTCATGGCTACGTTCTTTAGGGGTAGTAACCTTAACTAGTTCTGTTGTTCCTTCAGGGTTTTCTGGTTGGAACACTTCTTCAGTGTTCATACCTTCCTGGCCACATTTCTCATGGGAAGTAACCCCAGCTGGTTATGTTGTTCCTTGAAGGTTTTCTTCCTCTACTTCATCAGGTATCCCTTCGACCGTATCTTCACCAGTAACAACTTGTTCCTCCAATTGGTTTATCTCAATGTTGAAGTTCAGTGGGCTGTGGGGTTGTATGTATTCACTCATACTGGCCAAAATTTGTGCCAATTGGTCCTCCTGCAATGGGCTTTGAGGTGGACTTGTAATGGTGGTTTCGGGAGGTTTTACTCCCTCTCTTTCATCTTCATTGCTTCCTTCCTCTTCACAGGTGTGATAACTTCCTTATTCCGCACTGGTAGGGTGACTTTCTTCTTCTCCACTGGTGTGGTGACCTTCTTCTTCGTCACTGGTGTGGTGATTCTCTGCTTCTTCCTCATCGGTATGGTGACTTCCTTCTTCAAGTTTTGGGGGTTTTTCATCTTTAAAACTGTGCAATTCTAGGGGTGTGCTACTGCTACCCTGAAAACCTTCTATCATTCCCATACTTCTCCTCAACCTGGAGGATTGTCTGTGTTTTGATGGTTCTGCTACTGTGCTAGTAATTCTTTTGCGTTTTGGGGTAGGCAGGGCTATTCCTCCGTCAATTGAGAATATCAGTTCTCCCCAACTATTCCGCTATTGGGCAAGACTGTAACTAACTATCAATCTGATTAAGCAATGGTGGCTTACCACCATGTCTATATGATGAGACTTTCTTATACTTCGGGCGACATCATGCAATAAGAAATTTAAATATGCAGGCAGGTTTACAGTATATTTTTGCTTTAATACTGCCAATAACTTAAGGTGGCAATGTCTTACCACATCTTTTCTTCCATCGCATGTTATGTAACCCTGTACTACTTTTTCCAATTTTGTCCATGGTTCTCCCAACGACGCCGGCTAAACTCCTTTCCCTTTGACGACCAGGGTCTACCCTTCATCTCGGAAAATGTTCATGGCTTCTTGAAGCCTCACTTTATTATGGGTCCATATGGTTCCTTCTGTTGGCATACCAGACACCGCAGCGATTATTCAATCTGTTACTGCTATCTGCCTACCTCTAACCATGGAGTAACCTTCCTGCAGATTCTGTAAAAATTCAATGGCTACCGTTTCATGAGGTTTTTGTAGTCTTGTGAGGTAGGTAATCCACTCTACTCTCTCCATAATTTCCCATGCAGTGTTAGAAATATCTAGCACCTGTGGCTCACTACGAATTGGTCATCCTCTCATTCTATCTGCACACTGTTAATTCTTCACAAATGCACAGTAATTTAATGGAATAGCACAGCACAGTATATCGGAACAATACCCTTAAGTTTTTATTATTACCAAGGATATATGGATTTGATCCTCGTGCAGGCATAAAATATAGGGATTTGATCTGCATGCAGGCATTAAAAGGCATCTGCGCCCCCCCTGAAGGATGATAGGTCGTCCTCGACCGTCGAATAGAAGAGAAAGGTACTGCATAGCAGTTGTACAACAATAAAAAGCATACATAACTATGATATGATAAATCAAATTATTGCATTACTGAAATCGATGCACATTATTAAATTGTGAATAGATATAGAAACATTTATGTAATTATTCGAGGATAAAGGAAAGGGACAGCTGATGTGAAAACAAGTACTTATGCGGTCATTACCCACATAAACTATTATGATCGATTTATGAATAAATTTCATGTATAATAGGTTCAAAAAAAAGGGTTTAGGAGCATACTCTCATTTGATATTAGATATAGATATAAGAAAAGGGTTTATTATTACTATTGATTTGAAAAGTGTGACTCCAATACCATTAGCAGAGCTCTGTTGCCCACAAGTGTCTATAACCTTGAAAAATTTTCTTTTTCACCCTTGGAACCATTTTCCTTTATTTATGCCCAGGAAAGTGTTGTTGTGATGTCATGATGGAGGCCACTGTGCTGGCTTGGGAACCAGATGTTTCACAATGCCATTCACCAGGAAGGAGTGAAAGGTGGACAGGTCGGCTCGTGATGAGACCTCCTGTTCCAAGGACTTTTTATTATTTTTTTGAGTTATCCATTGGATCATGTCCCTGGTGTGGTGGCCATAATGGGAATGCCACTTCACTACTTCCTTATGATCATGATAGGCTAGCTCTTGATGAGACCCCCTATCCTCCATCTGCCATATTATAGAATTGTTAGTAATTATATAGAGAATTTTCTTTTATTTTCTTTTTTATATATAGCACTTCCCTACTTATATGTAGAGGATGGCTCAATACTCCTTAAGAGTAGGGATGGTGGAAGAAGTCTGAACATCTCAATAGAGAAATATGCCCTTATTCTTATTCAATAAATAAAAATCAAAGAGAGTTATGAAAATTTAGGGAAGAACCAACATGATAAATATAACTGATAATATTAATTTTAGTGAAAATAAATACAATAAAGTGATATAGATATTTGTGTCCTTTCCTTTTTCTTATCACTACAAAACAATTTCTTAAAAATGACAATTTCTCTTGACTTGTTGAATCCAGTAACCTCTAATTTGTGTATCCTTGCATAAATTGTATGTTTTCCTTTAAGAGAGTCATGAAGAATTCACAAAAACCCTCAAAATTCTCTTCTAAAACAAGAAAAATGCACTCAGAAAGTGTTTTTCCTTTGAGAAGGAACAACAAAAACAATCTACGAAAATGTTGTTCCTTTGGGAAGGAACAACAAAAACTAGCGGAAAAAAATTTTGTTCTTTTGAAAAGGAACAACAAAAACACGGCGAAAAAACTATTGTTCCTTTGGGAAGGAATATAAAAAACACACGACAGAAACTGTTGTTCCTTTGGAAAGGAACAGCAAAAACTCGCAAGAAAAACTATTCTTTCTTTTGAAAGGAATGTTGGGTGTGGAGCCTGATTATCTTGTTTACTTTGTATCACAGCATTGGACCCCTATACCTTCAAAGGGGCGGAAATGCCGCTCGTAATTAATCACTGTCGTGGGGGGTCCAGGGGGGGACGGAAGCGCTTTTTGGAGCCCCCCCCTGGTGGGGGTTTTCGGGGGCAGCGCCCCCGAAGCTAAAAACGGATGTAAAATTGCCTCGTAAAAGTATAGTAATTTCTAGTCAATCTGGGCCGTTCATTAGGCAAATGATCTGATAGTAGAATTTATGTTTAGATTAGGGTTTTTTTCCCTAGAAGGCAACCCCCTTGTATATATGAGGGTATTGTATTGCGGCTGTGTATTATGTGTGTATTCTCGGAGCGATAAACAGAGAGGGAGACTATGAGAGAGAATAGAGGATATTACAGTGGATCTGTTGTAGGTTTTGTCTCTTCATATTTTCTAGATAATAGAAAGGAAGGACTAGTTGTTCGGGGTGGATGTAGCCCAAACTGGGTGAACCACATATATCTGTGTCTCTCTGGTTTTATGTGTTTTGTGTGCTTGTATTTTTCCACATATTTTATGTGTTGTATTGCTCTGTAATATTTAATTTTCTAACAAGGAACAGCAAAAACGCAGTAAAAACTATTGTTCCTTTGGAAAGGAACAGCAAAAAGAAATACGTTGTTTCTTGAGAGAAACTGTTGTTGTTCCTTAAAAAGGAACAGCTTAAGAAATCAAATCTGTACAAAAAAAACAAGCAAGACAAAGAGAAAAGTTTTATGTACAAGTTTCAAAATGAAAGAAATTATTCAGTGAATTATTTAGTGAGTTGTCTGCCTCAAGCAGAATCTTCATGGTAGAATCTTCCCGTAATTGTTGGTAAAAGGACTCTCGATTAAGCGGTTTATGGTAAAGTCGCACTCGATGACCGTTTACTTTGAACGAATGTCCAGATCCATCAATGGTGGTTAATGTGATGGTGCCATTATTATGCACTTTTTGTATCTCATAGGGTCCAAGCCATCGTGTCTGGATTTTTCCTAGTAAATCCTGAAACTTGGAGTCATATAGGAGTGCACAATCCCCTTCGTGAAAGATTTTCTCTTTGATGAGGGCGTCGTGCCATTTTTCTCTCTGTTGTTGAATTAATGTAGTGCGCTGAAGATCAGAGAGCCTAATTTCATATAACTCATTGATTTTCTGTAATCTTCTGACCTGGGCTTCATTTAGATCTAAACCCACCTCTTGGGTTGTTCTTAATGTCTGAATTTCAAACTCTATTGGAAATATGAGTTCTTTTCCAAATACTAATTAATATGGTGAATACCCCATGGTACTTCTCCATGTTGTTCGATACGCCACAAGGCTTCTGGAAATCTATAAGCCCTGTCACGTCTGTGTGATGCAACTATTTTTGTCAGTATAGATTCAATCACTTTATTCGTGCTCTCTACCTGGCCATTTTCCTGCGGGTGGTATGGAGTTGTGATTTTGTGCTGAATGTGGTAATTTTATAATGTTGCAATGATTATGTTACCTAAAAATTGCGGTCCTCCATCTGTAATTACATCCCTTGGGAGGCCATATCGGACAAATATTTGGAAAAGGAATTGTATTACAAAGTCCTCTATAGCTCTCGAAATTTCCTCTACTTCAACCCATTTAGTAACATACTCTGTTGCAACTAGGATGTATGTTTTTTGATTTGATGGTGGGTTAATAGGACCAAAAAATTCAAGTGCCCAACGTTCAAATGGCTTGATTACTAACTGTGGGTTCAAAGGCATTTCGTCGGACTGTCCAGGGCGACCTGCCCTTTGGCAACTATCACAAGCCTGTACGATTTTTTTAGCATCTTTAAAAATTGTAGTCCAGTAATATCCTGTCTGTAAAACCTTGTGGCTAGTCCTACGATCTGAAAAATGTCCACCACATGGCCCGTCATGGCATGCTTTCAAAATATCAAATATTTTGTCCTCTCGGACGCATCTCCTAATGTGCATATCTGATCCTATATGAAACATGTAGCCCCCAATCCAAGAGAATCGGGTACTACGTTGTACTATATGTTTTCGTTCATTGGGTGTTAGATGCTTAGGTAATATACCTATTGCTAAATAATTTGAAATATCAGCATACGATGGGGTTCTAGCAGTAACGGCGAACAAATGCTCATCTGGGAAGTGATCTTCGACTACTGTTGCATCTTTTGGTTTTGGCATTCGTGACAGAAAATCAGCTACATGGTTCTCTTTTCTAGGTTGATATTTTATTATGATATCGAATTTTGCAATAAAATCAACCATCTTGTTACTCTACCATTTGTTACAGGTTTATTTGCTAAAAATTTTATGGCAGAGTGATCTGTATATAAAACTACGAGATACCCAGTTATATAATGTCTAAATTTATTTACAGCATGTATCACAGCTAAAAATTCTTTCTAAGTCACAGTATAGTTTAATTCAGCAGGAGATAGATTTTTGCTAATATAATAGATTGCATATGGTTTCTTATCCTCTTCTTGCCCAAGAACTACTCCAATAGTTGTGTCTGAGGCATCAGATGAAATTTTAAATGGCAAATCCCAATTTGGGCCCCTTAGCACTGGGGTTGTTGATAGAATCTTTTTGAGATCCTCAAAAGCATGGTCACATTTATTTGTCCAGTTAAAATCAACATTCCCTGTTACTGCATATAAAGGTGCAGCTACTCAAGAATAATGTTCTATAAATATTCTATAATAACTAGAAAATTCGAGAAAGCTACGTACCTCTGTTTGTGTGGTAGGAGTAGGTATTAACAAAATTATCTGAATTTTAGCTGGATCTACCTGAATTCCAGCTGCTGAGATATAATGACTTAAGATGAGTCCCTCAGTCATCATCATGTGACACTTTTCATGGCTTAAGCAAATCCTAGTGTCAATACATCTTTGCAACACCTTTTCCAAGGCTTCTAATGTTGGCTCAAAATCATCTCCGTAAGGTGTGAAGTCATCCATGTATACTTCGAGCCCTTCATTTACTAAGTCTGAAAAGATGCTAAGAATGGCCCTCTGAAATGTAGCAGGGGCATTGCATAGGCCAAAGGGTAACACTCGATAGGAAAATGTCCCCCAAGGGCAGGTAAAAGTGGTTTTGTCTTGGTCTTCAGGGGCAATCTGAATTTGATTGTATCCGTTGAAGCCATCTAGGAAAGAAAATAATTTCTTTCCTGCTAATGTATCTAATACCTGGTCAATGAAGGGAAGGGGAAAGTGGTCTTTCTAGGTTGCTTTGTTTAGTTCTCGGTAGTCGACACATATCCTCCACTTTCCGTTCTTCTTTGGCACTACTACTAATGGAGAGACCCACTTGCTATCAGATATTTAAATAAATTGACATCCAATAGCTTTTGTAATTCAGCTTTCACAATATCTTTAAGATGAGGGTTTAATATTCATTGGGGTTGGAAAATGGGTCTAGCATCTTTTTCTGTATAGATGTGGTGCGTACATAACTAGGGGTCAATTCCCTTCATGTTTGGATAGTCCCATGCAAAGGCTCCCTTATATTTTTGTAGTAATTGGACCGTCCTCTTTTCTTGTTTAGCAGTCATATTTTTGTTAATGTTTAAGGTTTTTCCTGGTTCAATTTCTACAATTTTGATATTGTAAAAATAAGTGGTGGGTATTGATTGATCATGAATGTCTTTCAAGGGATCTTCTCCTTCTTTATTATCAAATGTTGCCTTGATCATGTGACATTGCAAATGGGATCCGATTTTTGGTTTATTGATGAAACTGTTAATAATGTCATCCTCTATTTGGTCTTTAAAGTCGAGGGCATCTTCTATGGTTAGTGGTGATCTAATGTTTTCCACGAGATATGATACAGGTTGTTTCCTTGTTTTGATTATTGATAGGCTTGGTTGGGCTGGGGGATATAAACCTAAATTCTTTACATAGTTTCCCCTTGTTATAGTCATGTTGCCTTGTCGGTAGCCAATGTAAGCATCGGCAGTTGCCAACCAAGGTCTACCTAGGATCAAAGGGTGTCCATCTAGCCAGTTTTTTGGGTTGATAATCAGGAATTCAGCAGGGTACTCCCAAGAATCTACTGATACCATTACATCTTGTAATGTACCTTCTGGTTTGACTACCGATCGGTCAGCCAATTCTAATAAGGTTGTTGTTGGATCTAATGATGTAATGCCAAATTTTTGACAAGTGGTGGTTGTTAGGATATTAATTGCATATCCCAAATCAACTAAGGCATTTGGAAATGATTGCCCATTGATTTGTACCGTCACTATAGGATTTCCTGGGTCCTCATACTTTATAGGTGTTTCCATTCCTGATAATAAATCAGATAGAGTGCCGACTACTTGGACAATTAGGTTAGTTGTTGTTCTCCTCTTGGGCTTCCTTATACATAGTTCTTTGATGGTTTTTGCATAAATAGGGATGTCTTGGATAACTTGGAGGAGAGGTATTTTTATACACAAATTTTTTAATTCTCCCAGAAGATCAAAATCAGGATATTCTATTGGGCAAGGTATGATTAATCGTTCTGGGAATGGTGGAGACGAGGTGGTTTCTTGTTCTTGAGTTTGTTGTTTAACCACATTCTCCTTTTGCATTTTTTGTTCTGTGGGTAACGGGTCTTCAACTTGAACATTTTGTCTCCCTCTGTTTCTACTATGCGCCCAGATCTTAGTGGAAGGTCATTACACTCCCTCAGTTCAATTTCTAGTTCCGGTGGTTCCATTATTTGAACAGACTGAACTGGCCTATTATTGGCGTTTGGGTTGGGTTGGGCTAGGAGTGGCAGTCTTAATTTGGTCTGGGTATTTTGTGGAAATGTATAGGGGGCTGGCAGTGTAGGTTGAGGGAGAGGGATTTTTCCAGCTGGCTGATTCGTTGGTCTTTTCCAGTTTGTCTTCCAGGTCTAACTCTGCGAGGTGGAGGGGGACCATTGTGTTGGATAAGAATTGTTTTGCCAAAATGGTGGATAGTAAGGAAAGTTTGGCCAATTGGTTTGATTTTTTTGATTTGGCCATGGTGATGTAGGGAATGGATGTTGTGACCAATTCGGGAAAGGTGGATGATTTTTCCACATTCCATTATATTGATGAGCATTATACTGAGGAAACTGAAAAGAAGAGGATGGGTCAATTGGCATACCTGTTTGTCGTGGCTGCCATTGTCGGCGCTTATTGAGTAGGAATACCAATTCTAATTCTTCTTTCGCCTCCTTGTAAACTTCTTTCAATCCAGGGAGTGAGCGGCAACCTTCTGTGGAGTGATCTTTTGTGCAGATAGCACAGACTTTGACTATATCCAATGGGCACTCTTTATGGTTGTGTTTCTTTCTGCATTTAGGGAAAAATATTGCCAAATTTTGTTCTGCTTCTGCTTGCTTTTGTTTGGCTTGCATAATGTCAAACTGCGCTGTCAGAGTCCCTAGAATATCCATTTTAAAATCTTCTAGTAGATTTCCAATTTCTGCGCAGGTTATACTTTCACCAGAGATCTTACTATCTCTTGTGATCATATCACGTTCTGCTAACTTTAGCCTTGTGCTGCCTCTCAAGCTCCTAATACATAAATCAATAATGTTAGCAAAATTTTCCTTATATATATCACCTTTTCCCATAATGTTTAATGTTTCAACCCATTTTTCCTTCATCCCTTTAAGTAATGTAGTTTTCAACACATTATTAGGTAAGGGTAAAGATGCATAAGGTGATCTCTAGAAGTTATATTGAAAGCGTTCTACATATTCCTCAAGTGTTTCATTAGGTTTTTCTATCATCTGAAATATTTCGTCTTTTAATTCCCTGGACCTACAATAATCCTGATATTTCTTTAGAAACGCATCTTTCATCTTATCCCAATCATTTATAACACCTCCACCTAACCCTATAAACCATCGTAAAGCTGCTCCTTTTAATGTGGAAGGAAATAATTTTAATTTTTGGGGATCGGTGGTATAGTCATACCCCCTGCATAATACATCGAATTCAAACAAAAATGCATCTGGATCTTTTGATGTTAAGCCATGGAATGTAGGAATATGCTGAAGAGGAATGGCCTTCATAGGTGCATTAACTACAGTGTCCACAATGGGATATTGCAATGTGGAAGTTTGTTGAGGTGTTTGTTGGTTCTAGTTCTGGGCCATTTGATCGAATATGTGCCAATATCTCTCTGGGATTTCAAGGGAATTCCTAGGCTAACTAGAAGGAATAGGAATGACCTTGACAACACTCCCTTGATCTAGAATAATAGGTGTTCCTTGCTGGCCTGCTATCTGAGGAGATTCAAGTCCTTTAGCTTTCTTTTGAATGATGTTGATAGCACTTCCCTTATCTGGGCTTCTCACTGTTTGGGTTACTCCAAGAGGATATTTTGGTTCTTCTGTTTCTCCTGTTTCTCCTCCTCCTTCACGGAGATTACTAGAGTTCCCTTCTTGTAGATAAATTAGGCGAGAATTCTCAATTTCTTGGGAATCTTGTTCAATTTCTTCCGTTTGACTATGTACCTCAGAAAAGGCTATAGATGGTGATTCTGTGGCCTGAAGGGAACTAGTAGGCTGTCTAGAAATGACTTTCCTAGGTCCTACTGATGGCTGAGATTCAGTTTCCTTAAGGATTTTGTCAATGAAAGTTGTTCACCCAAGGGTCACCGGTCCCTTAGGTTTTTTGGGTTTAGGAGGAGTTTTGTTTTCTTTAGCTTTTCTATTCATTCAAAAAGACAAGCATTCATTCCTACCTAAAATTTTTACCCAATTCTGCTATGAAGCGAGCCAGTGAACAAGTATGTTTCTTGCTCAGTATGCAGGTTCTTACCTTCCATTTTTAATACCCAATTCTTCGCTAGCAGAAAAAAATCAAATATGCATCACTCTCTGTAAATGGCTACACTCTCCCCGGCAACGATGCCAAAATGTTGAGGTATAAAATGTGTCTTTTTAACGCCTATTTATCCTACATTAATTATCAATCCAGGAATGAATTTTTGTTTCAAGAGAGTACTCAGTCTAAGGCTGAAATTCAATCTAAGAGTAATTCTTTGCAATATGTAGTATAGTGTTGTGAATAAAAGAGTAAACAGATGCTTGGAAAATAAATCTAACTACAATGACATGAACTTAAATGCTTGAAAATTCAATCATTCACTCAGCAAGTATCAGTCAAGGATACAGTAATGATAACTCTTTCCTTTAGAAACTGATAAAATCAACTAAGAACAAGTTAACCAATCTAAGAACGTGGGAGAAATAACCAGTATTATTAACAGTTGATAATCCTGCTTTAAATAAATTAAATGAAAATAGAATTTGAACTAAATGTTGCTAATGAAAGTAAACTATGCAATCACTTTAAAAGAAAACTCTTTGCAATCTATAAACTAATGAATCGGAAATGAACAGCAAACTAGAATTGAACAGTAATGTAAATAAAAAACAAACTGTAACTTAGAAGAATTGAACATAAAATCCTATTCAATGAATTTTGACAGCAAATCCTATTTGATGGAATCAAATAGAGAATTCTATTGAACAGCAAACCCTATCGACAGTAAACTTTATTAAGCAGCAATTTGAAATGAACAACAATCAAATGGAACAACAAATGGAATCAAATGCTGAACAGAAAAGCTCTGTAAATCATAACAAGATAAATGATACAAGAATTAATATTCTTTTTAGAACGGAACAGCATTGCAATTTATCAATGTAACACACCGATATCAATAAGAAATTAAACAGAAAACTAATTAACTTGCAAATTGGAATAAAGAACTAAAAGTGAATATGAACTATCACACAATGATAACTAAAAGGTAATGATACAAACAACAGATCGATCCACCAGGGCCGGGCCCTTAACCACAAGTGAAACGTCACTGGGCTTTACTCCAGAGTTAAGAAATGGAACGACAACGAGATCTTGTATTAATCAGACATAAACAGCGTTTACAGCAGTTGCTCTCTGATCACGAGAGTTAATAAATTATAGAGTTACAAAAATAGTGTTTAATCATAAATCATTTTCCGTCCCCCCGATTTCTAAAGGCACTGCCTTTTATAACAATTCAACGGATAAGACAAGAAACACGATAAGATTTAACAGCGATCCCTCAGGATCGAAAGATCCTGAGGGATTCGCTTCTTTTCTCTTTTTATCTAGCGCTTGGTCTTCTTAGGCTGTAGCCGTGCTATTCCCTGTCTTCCTTTAGCTATACGTTCTGATTTCCTTCTTATTTTCTGGATACGGTCCTTTTCTGGAGGAAAAGCGGTTACTCCTGTTTTAGCTCTGCCTCTCGAATGATGGTTTACTTCATTTGTTTCCTATTTTTAGAACAAAAGGAAATATTTAGTTAATTTTCACAATAAACATGAGTCTTTTCAATTCTATCATAATCCTCCAATAAATCATCTTTCTAGAATAAAAAGAATTACGTTTAAAGGAAAAAGATGAGAAAATACATGGTGAATCCATACCTTTTCCAATGCTCAACAACGAGCTTTAGCTTCTGTTCAGAAATGGATTTTTAGTTAAAGGGTTGGCCCTTCAAAAAGTATTGATTCGCTAATTAGATGTATCTGACTTCCCCTTTTGACCTGGTTATATACATAGCACCTCACTTCATTTTCACTTGGTTCCAACACGAAAAAGATATTCCCTATCACAGTTGTTTTAATCTAGGAAAGGGTAATGTGCACAAAAATTTTAAGATATTTATAGTACAAATTTTCATCTATGGTGCTTCTCCACTACCAGAAAGCCTTGAAAATACCCTGGCAGAGTCACTTCAGGAGAACAAATGTTTCTCTTCTACCAGCAGGCCTGGACACTACATCGGAAAAGTCTCTTGCTTCACCTCCCTACGCAGGAAGCCTTTCTCATTTTTCACCCTTTATTTAATTATTTAATAGGACTATGCTTCAAAACTTATTATTTTCAATGGTTGGAAGCGGGATCCTGAATTATTGAGAACATATGTTTCCCCTTCACAGAAGAATTTTATAACCTACTCATATTAGTTTTCTCGCTTTACATTTTTCCCTCATCCTTTCTCTACTAGATTGGACAAGCATGTAGCACACAAGTATATCCATACCAAGATTCGTAGTTTGGATACTAGCATAAGTGCAGACCTAATAGGTTCCATCAAGATTTTTCTTTTGGATGTATCATATTTTCCATCTAGACTTAGCTCAACCTATGGAATTTTTCCAAACAAAGAAGAAGAACTAGCAGAAATCCAAGCATTGTAGTTGTCACAGTTTCTCTTTTATTCCAGCAAAACATCCTTTTGAGCCATGCACTTTTCACACAAGGTCTTATTTATGTACAATGACCAAAACAGAAAACAATACAGGACTTTTTTGACATGACACACATATGATTGACACTGATGAAAACGAAAATAAAAAGGACAAATTGTAGAGGAAGCATATCTTATAGATGTTATTGAAAATAGTGATTCAAATCTCAACCATTTACGGGAAGGAGTTCAATTCTCCCATCTAAGGATTTCAGCTTGAAGGTATTATGACTAAGCTTCTCTTCTATGGTGAAAAGGTCAATCCACAGAGGTTGGAACTTCATGTCTTTGCCTTTATCTTCGTGGTATTTTCCCCACTTCAATACTAAGTCGCTGATATCAAATCTCTTAGCCCGTACGGATTTTTTGTCAAACTAACACTTAACATAGTTTTTATGGATGGAAGATATCTCTTTGGATTTGAACCTTTATTCCTCAAGTTTGATTAAATTATTTATCCTTCTCTGAACAAGAATATAAGGTATACCTTGGGACTCTTGGGAGAGTTGCAAGGCTAGTAGATAGAGGCTCATGGGGCAAGATAACAAGTTATTTACAATAAACCATAAATTATGATGAGGTTTTAAGGGAAGGATTTAGAGTTATATGGTCAACCCACAATGCATTTATCAAATCATTATGTCAGTTTTGTTGCTCAGAGAAATTTTTTTTCTTGATTATGCGGATACAATTTTTATTTATCAATTCAACCAAACTATTTCCCTATGGCTAATATTTAGATGCATGTTTTAACACAATACAATTTTCTAATATGAATTCATAAAGTTTCAATGAAGGAAAATAAGCTCCAATATCAAAGAAAAGAGACGTCATCAGGAAAGACCTAGTTATATTTTTTTTCTTCAAGAAGTGGATGGCTTCCTGGTCATTAACTTGCCTTAAGGGAACTGCTTTTATCCACAGAGTAAAATAATTTGTTGTTGCTAAAATATATCGATGTTTCTTTCACAAGTGTGTAAATATTTCTCCGATAACATCTAGGCCACACTGTTGGAAGGGTCCTCGACTAGTACTGGTAGTAGTGGAGTGGCTGAATTCTGATTCTAACCGATGTGTCTCTGACATGCTCAAAATTTGCTAACATAAGTGTGAGCATATTTAAATAAATTGGGCCAATAATAACCAACCCTAATTTCTTTATGCATATTTGTATCGCTTTCATAGTGACCACCTGTTGGCCCATCATGTAAGTCTTTTAGTACCTTCTCTCTATCTTGAGGCTCAAGGAATTTTAGAAAGACATTGCTGTGATGCTTTCTAAAAATCACACCATGAACAAGCTGGTAGGATAGAGATTTAAGGCGAATTTATCTCTTCTGTGTTGAAAAGTAACTAGGTTCGGTCTTCATAATGACATGTAATTGTGACTTGTATAGATGATGTAATACCATCATTTTTGAAAGCCTTGCTTCATGAGTTTCATGAGAAAGTGGTTTTATTATAGATGGCTCTCATTTGAGAGTATTATTTTTTTCATTCAAATTCAAAGAAATAATGTCATGAATGAAGAGCTCTTGTTGAGCTTATTTTTGGGTATGTGTTATATTCTTTCCACGAATAGTCGCACGCGCAGGGGGGTCACAGGGCGGCGATAGATCCCCCTCTTCGTTGTGCTAAGTGCAATAGGGGGGGTCACAGGAGGGGTGGAAGCCTCCCTTATCGAGGGGTTTGCATGGGGTGGGTAGCCCCTTGCAAGGGGTCTATAGCAGGCCCCCAAGAAAAAAAAAATCTGGACCCTTTTTTGGGTGGGGAAGCCACCTATGGTTTTGTGCATGGGTTTGCATATGCTTTTTGGGCTTGATGGTTTTTAGCCCCTAGTATTTTGTAGATCTTGTCAAGGTAACTATGATTATTTTCTAACACAGGGTTAATGTATTGGGGTTTGTGAATTCTTCGGCATGTATATATATGTGTTGTAACACTAAAAGGAATATAATGAAAAATCAAGTTGGTAGTCTTGATTTGGGATCCAGGGGAAAAATCACTGTGTATATTTGTTTTATGTTTTATGCTCTCATTATTGTTTATTTTATGTCTTTAAGAATTCAGTTATAGACAATTTCTGTACAGGGTTAAAACCTACATTTGGTATCAGAATTTTTTCGGCTTCAAGGGGACGCCTTTGCTGCTACGGTGGTTTTTTCTTGGGCCTGTGGTAGACCCTATTTAGTGGGAGATCTGCAGGATCGATTCTCGTGGTGAAATAAGATGGCGAGCAGTGGAAAGATAGAGATCAAGAAATTTAATGTTTAGATTTTTGAGTTGTGGAAGCTCAAGATGGAGGATCTATTGGTGGATAAATATCAGTGGATCGTGGTAGATCCAGGTACTAAACCAACATCAATGTCAGATGAATACTGGGAGAAGTTGGATCAGAAGGCAAAGAGGACAATACAGTGGTGTATATCAGATTTGGTATTGTTGAATGTATCTAGGGAAGCTAAAATGAATAATTTGTGGGTTAAGTTAGGGAATTTGTACCAATCTAAGTCTCTGGTGAATAAATTGTTCCTATGGAAAAAGATGCATAACCTAAGGATGAAATATGGAGACTTGGTGACAGAGCATCTGAATGCCTTCAATACTATGGTAAGTTAGTTTTCATCTATTGATATTAAAATCTCAGATGAAGATAAGTGCATTAGTTTGATTTGTTCTCTACCAGATTCATGGGACAGTCTGATTATTGCAATAGGTAGCAATACAACTACCTTGAATTTTGATGAAATTGTCTCTACCTTGCTGTTAGAGGATGAGACGGAGAAATATGGAGGGCAATAATGGATATGCCTTATCTATACGAGGAAGGTCCCAGAATAGAAAAAAAAATAAGTTTTTGAGTGGGAGATCTAAATCTCCAGGAAAGCCTATAAAGGTGTAATGGAAATGCGGAAAGGAATGGAACTTCAAAAAGGACTGCAGATCTAAAGCTCCTGAGAAAGGAAAGGAATATAATGACGCTCCTTCTGCAGATGAAAAAACCACCTCAGATGAATTTGGGCATGTGTATTTTTCTTCTTCATCAAATATACATGTAGATCATGAGGCATGGTTGATTGACAAAGGTGCATCCTTTCACTTCACTACTCATAGGGATTGGTTCTGCGAGTATGAGAAGTATGATGGTAGTGATGTCTTCCTAGGGGATTATAGGAAGGCCAAAATCATCAAACGTGGAAAATTCAAGCTAAAGATGCAAGTCTAAGGATTAGAACACTTCCTAGTGTTCTGCATATTCCTGCATTGGCTATAAATATGATTTCTATAAGCAAGATGGATGGTGTAGGTGTAAAAATAGTGTTCAATAAAGATACTTGCAAGAAGGTGTTGAACCCTTAGTTAAAATAAGAGGGGGGTGAATTAGTTTAATGCATTCATGGTCTTGTAAAACTTTATTTTACACTTATTTACACCTTCATTTCATGATCAACTTAATGTATAATAGAACAAAAATATTAATAAGTGAGCAGCAAGTACTAAGTAGATTAAATACAAAATATCAACACATAATCATCATGCACATAGACAACAGATATAAGTGGAAACCCACAAGGGAGAAAACCACATCTTATTATTGTTGTGATGAAAATTCAAGCTCCAACTCCCTCTCACCACTAATTTTCTGTAGGCTCTAACCTACCGGAGGCTACTACCTCAATTCTGCAAGCTACAACCTGCAAGGAAGCTCCAACTCCCATCTATTTTCTGTAGACTACAACCCACAAGAGGCTCCTACCTCAGCTAGCTACAACTAGACATCTATCAAGCTACAACTTGAAACGAAAGCACCAACTCCCATGTATTTTATGTAGGCTACAACCCACAGGAGGCTCCTACCTCAACCATCTACAACTAGACATATATCAAGCTACAACTTGATATGGAAGCACCAACTTCCTCACTCTACAATAAAATCATATGTTGATTTACCTGGATATCAGCTCTGATTTTCTCCTTCTTCACTGCTGTCCTTCTAGCCTTTATATATACTTTAAATCATCTCTGTATCTTCATAGCTTCTCTATCTTCTCCTTCTTCTTCTTCCACTCTCTAGCCTCTTTATGCATGTGACAATAACATCATTTATAGAGATCACCTCATAATTGTTTTCATTCCATATGGGAATATGAAATGAACAGGTCTGACTCTTTGCCTTCCACCTTCTCATTTTCTTGCCCAACACATTCAAAATAATATAACATTATGTACACATTTCAGTATTATAGTGGAGTTTTTCTTTGCCTACAGAGACTTGCCTTTGCATCACAAACAATAAAAAATAAATAATACATTTTTAGTTACAATCACATATTTACTCAGCCCTTTCATCTTCTTCACTTTGTTGTGCATTTTTCCTTTTCTACTTGTTGCCTTGTGTCTTTTATGTTTCTGCCATTATATTCCACCTTTGCTGTATAACTGCCCTTTTCTTTTATTACTTGTGACTTTTCTTTTGTGTTCAGCCTTTTCATCTACCCATGCTGCCACACCACTGTTATGCCTGTGTTCCTCGTCTTTTGAATTATGTTTATAATATTCCTTTGTGACCTATGGGATATGGCCCACATACCACTCCCTTTATACCCGTGGTGGATTACAAATCCAAGCTCTAATCAACATACATACGTTTAGATGATCAACATCGCATATATATTTAAACATACATAAAATTAGCAGTCAACAGTGTAAAATTTACACTATGGAGCAGATAACACACACAGAACAAAGGCTATTGGGCCCCACAACGCTTAACCAATCATATCTCATTACAAATCCTTGCCTGTAGGTTTCCCACTCTACCGTTAGCGATAAACCTTAAGCCTTGTGATCTGTGAACTGCGCGTGTGTGTAGTGCTACCATGTGAATTCCCTTCATCGCATCGCATCGCATAAACCTTACCACATCGCAACCAACATAAAATTCCTTGCAAATTTTTTGAAGTTACCTCCAATTTCTTGCAGTATGTGATGTTGTGCAGGGTCGACACGTGTCCCTCCATTTCGCATCACATAATATTTAACTTAACTTGCGGTCTCCTTATTGTTATCCTTTAAGTGTTTCGATGTGAGGTATGCAGTTCATTGTTTGACATTGATCTACCCCTAGATCTTACGGTCCTCATATGATCGCACTTCGCACTTTATAATATTTACTTAATAATTATACTTTATTTCTTGCGATGTGCGATATTGCGTTGTGTCGCCGCATGTCCCTTCTTCGCTTCGCATCACAACTGATTTAACTTACCTTGCGACGCCTTAACACTTACCCGCTATACTTTGCGATTTGCACATTTGATCTCCACAGATGAAATCATCAACGTTGATCTACCCAGATCTACGATCCTCACTAATGCTTGTGATTCGATTGTATTTATGCCCTGCTTATCTGACGATGAATCATATCTGTCCATTTCTTGCCCTTTTTTTTGCGATCTAATCTCGATCGTCCACTCACCTTCGCATGGCTCTTCTTCACCTCTTCCCCCTGATTTATCTCAGCCATACATATCTTGCCTTTGTTGTTGTTATCTAATCATGACCGTTCATTCACCTCCCTTGGAATTCTTCAAATAATTCTCTTCCTTAGTCAATTTTTCGTGTGTTTACATTGTCCCACTTTGTGACTCTAGCTCTTGCTGCTCTTGCCTTTACCTCTCAACTCTCGCCGCTCTTGCCTCTTCCTCTCGTCTGTCACCTCTTCCTACTTCTTCTATGTTCAGGATCTCTGGTCCTCATTGTGTCTAGAAAATCTGATTGCCTTCAACTGTTTCTACCTCTTTGTTGTCTATGCTCCATTCGCTGCCTAGGTTGCATTCGTTGCCTCTGTTGTCTTTGCCTCTTTGATGTCTCTGCTCCATTCGCTGCCTATGTTGCACTCACTGCCTTTGTTGTCTTTTCCTCTTTGTTTTCTTTGCTCCATTCGCTGCCATTAGTGCCATCTTAGCTGCATTAGCTGCCTTGGTTTCCTTTCGCTGCCTTAACTACCTTTTTTATTTTGGTGCTTCTTTGCCTTAAGTAATCACGCTAAAGCTTCTCCATGATGCTCTTTTGCCTCTTTTTTGGTTGTCTCTGCTTTAGGTTATATTTCTATGGCTTCTCTTTTGCCTCTCTGCTACCCATTTCTTCACATTTCCTGATCTACTCCTTTGCCTTATAACCTCTGCTTCTCTACTCATTTTTCCGTCAATGATAATTCTGGTGTAACTCCTTTTTGATCCTTTGACATAAATGACAATATTTCCAACAAAAGGTTCAGGGAGCACTAGTATTAATGCAGTGATTTTGGATTGGAACTATGTACACACTTCAGGATAGCACTGTTATTAATGGGTGCAACAGTTTTGTGGTTCCTGAAAGTGGAGCGAAAAGCCTAGCTGTCTCTAGAGAAAAGACCATGATATGGCATCAAAGGCTTGGACATATTAGAGAGAAGAGCCTTTGGATACTACATGGTAATGGCATGGTAGAAGGTATGTCTAATTTCTATCTGGATTTTGATTTCTGTGAACATTGTGTATATGGGAATTAGAATTGGGTGACTTTTCCTTCTAGTGCTAAGACGACGAACAAGATATTAGAGATTTTGAACAACGATGTGTTTGGACCTGTGTATTTTCCATCACTGGGTAAGTCTGTGTACTATGATTCATTCATAAATGACTTCTCAAGAAATACATGGATATATTCTTAAGGAATAAATCTGAAGTCTTTGAAAGATTTAAAGAATTTAAGGCTCTAGTCTCAAACTAAACAGAGAAGAAGATAAAGGTGTTGAGGACATATAATGCTAGAGAGTTTTGCAAGAAGGAATTTGAAGAGTTCTATAAGAAGTGTGGTATAGCACGGCATAATAATACTCCATATACATCTCAAAAAAATGGGGTTTCAAAAAGGATTAACAGAACACAGATGGAAAAGGCAAGAAGCATGCTCAGTGGTATCGGGTTAGGACAATAAGTCTAGGCAGAGGCAATGGAGACTGCATGTTACATGGTTAAGAAATCATATTCATTAGTGTTGGAGGATAAGACTCCACATGAGGTATGAACTAGTAAGAAACCCTCTCTTTCACATCTGAGGGTATTTTGATGTGATGCATATGTACATGTTCCAAAGGAGAAAAAGATGAAGTCAGATAATAAATCTGAAAGGTGCACTTTATTAAGTATAAGAATGGTTTAAAAGGTTACAAGCATTGGAACCTAGAAATAAGGAAGGTTGTTTACAGCCAAGATATGGTGTTTAGACAAGTGAAATATGTTGTTAAACATGAATTCCTTCCAAAGGAATCTGAGAAGATAGAGTTTGAGCTAAGGAGGATGAATCAGACTCTACAATAGAATAGGATTTAGAAGAGGAAGATCCATGTTGGAGAAGGGTCCACTGGGGCACAAATTTCGATGTAATTTTGTATAATTTTGTATGTGCGTGCCACATAATTGAGTCAAGGGTCTTTGGGGTCGGTAAAAGTCCCTAATTTTCATGTAAATGGGTTTAAGGGTAAACTGTGGGCTTCAACTCATGGTTTGAGACCATAGTATCTTGCAGCAATTTCTGGATTATCCACAATGTTAAGAAACAATGGTCGACGTTTCGAATCCGAACGGGGATCCATCTTCAGGACAAGATTTTGAATGGATCCCCATTGAGATTCCAAACGTATACCATTTTTTCTGAACACTGTGGATAATCCAGAAATTTATGCAATAAACGATAACCATAGAAGCTTAAAAACCATAACCATAGTATCTACGCGCAAGGTGAATATAAATAGATAGATTGTGTCTAGGCTAAGTAGTTCAAGTTAGTTCTAAGTAATTTCATGATATTGATGTTTACGTGTCTTTAATGAATTGTAAGGGTTGTTTGGGTTGGGTTGAAAGGCTCCTATTGGCTGTGTGCGCGGAGACCTAGTCCTAATTGTGTGCGAACTCCGCTCACTGTGTGCGCAGAAGGGTTTTGTAAGGGAAATTTGATGTATTGAAAACATTAGGGGAATTTTGAGGTCTTAAATGGGCCTCCTCATGAAATTATAAAATAATATTGGAAATAATAAAATAATACTTGATTATATCATCAAATTTTAGAGGGAAAAAAGAAAAAAATACGTTTTCAACTCATATTTTCAACTTATCTCCCAAAGGTTTTACTCAAATTTCAAGTGGGAGTACTCGTTGGATGAAAAATTTAATTCCTTGTCCAAGGAGTACCCATGTTTCATACTTTCGATGGGTCCTACTACATGAAAAATGAGAAATACATGACAAACATGATTGCAATCACGTTTTTAATGTATTTCTCATTTTTCGTGTAGCGGGGTCCATCGAAAGTATGCAACATGGGTACTCCTTGGATGACTAATTAATTTTTTCATCCAACAAGTACTCCCGCTACAAATTCGAGTAAAAAATTTGCGATATAAGTTGAAAATACGAGTTGAAAAAATAGTTTTATTATTTTATTATTTTTTAATCTTTTTACCCTTTTACTTTAAAAATGGTGAATCATCCCCCATGGTTGACATGATCATATTGAATCCTATTAGTTCTTAAAAAGTTTATTTTTTTGTGTATTTTTCTTAGGAGGCCCATTTAGACTTCAAAATTCCCCTAATGTATGATGTATAGAATGGATTTGAAGCAAAAAGAAAGGACGGATTTTGGCGAACTTCTTCTGTTATAATTGAGTTGTTTATTGTTTATGTTCTATTGAGATCACATTGTTTCTGTATTATTTATTTATTATTATGTAAATATATCTGAGATGATCATGAATTCTTATTGATGGTTGATAGATCTGTTTAAGTATTTGCATCGGTTAGATCTAGATCTGGTTATGTTATACTTTATATGTGCTAAGGCGAACAGTAACTCTGTTTTATTATCATTAGGGGAATTTTGAGGACTAAAATGGGCCTCCTAAGAAAAATGTACAACAAAAATAAAATTTATAAGAACTAATAGTATTCAGCTGATTATGTCAACCATGGGGGATGATTCACCATTTTTACGTAAAAGGGTAAAAATATTAAAAAATAATAAAATAATAAAACAACTTTTTCAACTCATATTTTCATCTTATCTCCTAAAGTGTTTACTCAAATTTTTAGCAGGAGTGCTCGTTGGATGAAAAATTTAATTCCTTATCCAAGGACTACCCATGTTGCATACTTTGGATGGACACTACTACATGAAAAATGAGAAATACATTAAAAAACCATGATTACAATCATGTTTTTCAGATATTTCTCATTTTTCGTGTAGTAGGACCCATCGAAAGTGTGAAACATGGGTACTCATTAGATGAGGAATTAAATTTTGCATCGAACGAGTACTCCCACTCGAAATTTGAGTAAAAAATTTGGGAGATAAGTTGAAAATATGAGTTGAAAAAAGTAGTTTTTTCTGTTTTCCATCTAAAATTTGATGATGTAATCAAATATTATTCTATTATTTCCACTACTATTTTATAATTTCCATAGGAGGCCCATTTTCCACCTCAAAATTCCCCTAATGGTTAAATATTTCACATTCTCTGTGATTCTTTTGTATATTGTTGCACGTATCTATTTACAATTGATAGAAGATTACATTCGGTTTGTTGAGGGCCACTTCATTATTTTTTCCCTCAAGGTGCGGAAACCTAGTTCCAGCACTCCCCATACTGCTTTGGGTGATACTTTTATCTGCACAAGAATTTCATTGCCGAAATACCCAGTAGTTGGAGGGTTTGTTGGTTTATCCATAAAATCCAAACCTGGGTCAGGACCACTCAAGCCAAAAAATGGTTATGTTGTCAGGACCAAGATCATTATTAGAAAGATTTTATGTTGTGGCATATTTCATAAAATGAATTACAAGATTGGTTAGATAGAAATATCCTTGAATGTTTTCTCTAAGGGAATAAAAGTAGTAAGTTGTTTGAAGAGCAGTGGGTACAGAAATATATTTATACATAAGTGCATGAAATATTCTTTTGTTCCTTTTCCCACAAGCTACGGGAGTGGTTGTCATGCATTCCTATGTTGCTCCCACATTTGCGCCAGCCCTTAGGCCACCAAAATATTTCCACACAAGCTTAGGATGTAGATATTGTGATGAAATTGGAGGCTACCCCAATGCCTATTGCACTGGGAACTCAACAAATTCAAAATTAGTTGGAAGCCATGCATCTAGAAATTCAATGTCTCGGCAAAGACAAGGGCAAGGAGGTCTACGCAAAGGTTTGGTGTATAAAATGTAAATATTCTGGGCACCATAAATACCAGTGTCTTATCTTCAACAATTATTTGAATGTTGGAGGTCCTAGACCATTTAAGAACCTGGTGTGGTGCACTATCTATCAAATTTTTGGATTACATGACACAGATTCTTGCCCAAGGATCATAAAGTATCAGCCTGACTTGAAGTAGTTATTTTGAAAATTATGTTCGTCATTAGGGCATTATGAGCAGCGTTGTCGTACCTATGATATGATGTTATATAAAGACAAAATATATAGAATCCGAGTTGAGCCTACATCACCACCATCCCCTTCTAGCCCTGGAGGATTCCAAGGTAGAGGAAGAGGCTGAGGAGGTGGATCAACTGGCTGAGGAAGAGGACAAGTCATTTTATATAGCTATGGAGATGTTGGCCATTATGCACCTGATTTTCTGAATCCAGCACGACAATATTTCAACTAATATAGACAATTTGATCATGTCCTATAAGATTTTCATGTCTTGATTGCTAAAATGCAGGAAAATAAGATGCAGACCCCAACACAAAATCTTCACATGGTTCATGCAGAAACTCATGAAGAAGATCCCAGTGTGAATGTGATTACTAGGAGTGGTGTAGCCACCAATGAAGATAAATGAAAGAAACCATCCACTGATGTATGGATCCGTAAAGCACCTGAAAACAAAGAATGTTTTAATCTTCAGCATGCAAAAGATATCTTTATTGAAGCACGGAAAGAATTTGCAGAAGGAAGTGCATCCACCTCAGGAAGAAAAATGAAGGAAGCTAGAGGAGATAAGGATATTAAACCATTTATACAAACATGTATAAAGCTTTTGTGCAACAAGAAGGCAGTAAAAAATATGTAGGCACTAACAGATAATTGCACAGAGAAAGAACAGCACATGGTAGAACACCGAGTAGTCAACAAAATTTATAAGAAGAAGAAGAGAACGGGTAGGGAGATGCATATGACCACACAGATTGGTGCTTATGAAATGGACCAAGTTATTCTAGATCTCGGATCGAATGCTAATTTTATACCTAAGAAACATGGAAGCACATGGGAGAGACAAATTTGGAGTGGTCTACTATCCAACTACACTTAGCCAATCAATAGAAGGTCATTCTTTTAGGGAGGCTATCGCGGGTTATGGTCAGTATAGAAGGTGTTAGGGTGATGGCAGACTTTGAATTCATACAAATTGTAGATGATATTGATCCATATTCTGTGCTGCTAGGATTGAATTGGGCCATTGACATGGATGGTGTTATCAATCTAAAGAGGATGGAATTTGAAAGTAATGGATTCAAGGTAATAATTCCTCTAGATCCTGTAGAAGGCCAATGACATACTGAACCAGTGCACGTTGAGGACGAGATCAATCAAATCTATAAGCTAAGCCTGCACGAGGAAGCCTGGATTAATCCAACATCAGATTGGAGTATTCAGTGGGATGAGGATAGCTCTTGTTTTTCAGACTCTAATGAAGAACTGGAAAATTGGCAGAACTGATTGCATGAAGTGTATACGCTGCTTTGTAATCGCGTGACCCAGTCTTTGAATTTGTAACATATGAAGTACGTGATTTACCGCACTATGATGGCTCAACTAATTTAAACATTTTTATAAGAGACCTAGAAAGGACTATGCTTGAAGGATAGAGATTCCATTATTTGGATCTTGGCTTGCACGCTACTCCAGTAAGATGGTGGGAAATTCATAAGGAGAATATGGGTATCTGGGAGGAATGTGCGTGCATGATGAGGCTGAAATTCAAATGTCTAGTCATTTAAATGGAAGATGTCTACTCTAGAAAATAGGATCCACGCAGACATTTGGCAAGATGACATTAGGTATGGGGTGTAGAACCCAGACCTGAACAGGTCCATATGCTTATTCGCACATTGGGAAAGGTGCCTATTGAATGGTACTTGGAGACAGAACTACACAGAGGCACTAGTGAATGGTCTGCACTGACAGAGAGTTTTATTCTTACATTTAGCTTTGAGATTGGTTTGATACGGTTGATGAATATTTGATTCCCTAAATTATTAATGCGTCGATAATGGAGATTGTGAATTATAGACAATTGGCACTTGTGGAATATAGGGAGTCGCACAAGGTTGATGGAGCCCCAATCCCCTCACCTATGAATTTCAGACAAGTGCGCTCCATGATGAGCTTTTTTGGATATTATAGGAAGTGCATTCCAAAGTATGAGTTCATAATTCTGCCCATGACCAGATTACTCAAAATAGGTGCCACATTCAATTGGGATGACGAATGCCAAACAAGTTTTCAATTTTTAAGAGATGTGACAGACACCACTTGATATGCTTTGAATTACCTGGTCAACAAGCATGTGTTGGGGGGAATGGTCTGTAGATGGTTATCCTTAGCTCAAGATTATATGTGTAGTAAGATGCAAATCACGTGCAATATCTGCGCAGGGAGGCTGAATGGGTCGCAGAGGTGTCAAAAACTAACTGTTGGAACGGTAAAACTAGAAAAGACAGATTTGTCACCATTTTTTGGAGCGTCAAGGATGTATTTAATGGAGGTATTTTACTATATTTGGGACCGTTTTCTCAGTAATGGAACCCCATTAATGCAAAATGAGTCATTGAATACATGCCACAAGTATAAATATGACCTATGGGGTCATAATAGTTCCCTTTTCTTTCTAAGCGATTTATGTGATCTGAGATCTTTGATTGCCACCACATTCGCAACCAAAATAAACTTTATAAAAACCAATAGGATTTAAGACGATGATTTTAACCATGGGGGATGATTCACAATTTTTGGCGTAGAAAAGTAAAAAGATTAAAAAATAATAAAATAATAAACTACTCTTTCAACTTGTATTTTATACTTATATCCCTAAGGATTTACTCAAATTTCGAGTGGGAGTACTCGTTGGATGAAAAAATTAATTCCTCATCCAAGGAGTACCCATGTCGCATACTTTCAATGGACCCTGCTACATGAAAAATGCGAAATACATGAAAAAACGTTATTGCAATCATGTTTTTTCATGTATTTCTAATATTTCGTGTAGCAGGGTCCTTCAAAAGTATGCAACATGGGTACTCCTTGGATGGGGACTCAAATTCTACATTCAAAGAGTGTTCCTGCTTGAAATTTTAGTAAACCCATAAGGAGATAAGTTGAAAATACGAGTTGAAAAGGTAGTTTTATATTTTTCCCACTAAAATTTGATGATGTAATCAAATATTATTTTAATATTTCCACTATTATTTTATAATTTCCTTAGGAGGCCCATTTTGACCACAAAATTTCACTAATGGAGCTTTGACTCTTGGTATTGATTGTCCTTTAAACCGGTTTTGTAGGTCATATAATTTTTCCAGAAACACCACACCTTTAAGAATAGTGTTTCCTTTCATTGCATTAGAGGCCTCCTACAAATCCATCTCATGTTTATCCTCTTCTATGGTAGCGTCGTTGAATACGTCTACTTAGAATGAAATGTAGTATATGTTAGTAATCATAGAAAACACAAAACTTAGTGATGTTATCAGGCACAAATGGTTAATATATATATATATATATATATATATATATATATATATATATATATATATATATATATATATATATATATATATATATATATATATATATATATATATATATATATATATATATATATATATATATATATATAAACCATTTCTCAATGGTGACATTATAGCAGTTTCACTTTCTAGTGCATTTGCTGCAACATTTCTAAGCCTAGGAACATAAATAATATTAAAAGCTTTAAAATAATTAATCAATCACCATACCTCCTACTGGTAGTTTTTAAGTTTTAGTGAAACAAAGTGGATAATATCTTATACCTAATGAGTAACCACTTCTGAGTCACTAATTACCTTGAGCAATGCTACCTTAAATCAATGGATTTCTTTAGTCCAAACACGAGTGCTTCATATTCAGAGCTTTATTTTTACACTCAAACTACAAATGGCATGATAGGATATGCTTCTTATTGGTCGGGTCTATGAGTTCGCAACCAAATCCAAAACCATCATGTGTCTTTGAACCATTAAAGTATAAATTCCAAATATCATTAGCCACTAATCTGCTTCCTATACTATTATTACTATTATTATGTGCATTTATATTACAAGATTCATTTGCACCAATTTGAGAACAAGGAAGGAGCTCCAACTGTGTATCATGTGGGATGGGTGATGGTTATGCTTGATAACACTCGTGATCTATTTCTAAGAAACAATTTCCAAATATTAAATCAACAAAGGCAGTAGGCTCATTATGGCCCACAAGTGGTTTCACAATGTATTTCATGTATGATTCACTTTCCACTTGAATCTGATTGTTTCTGCCCTTATATGGAAGCCATAAATATAACCATTCTGTAAAAATACCCATGTAATTTACTACACTAACCTTAGTCAAGAGTACGCCATAGGCTTCAGGGATGTCCACAAGTAAAATATTTATACATTGGTATATTCCATGATCAGATGATAGTCGAATAATAACATTCTTGAGTTCACCAATAGCTTGGACAAGATATTAATCAAACTGAATGATTTTTGCATCTATTTTATCCCATTTAGCATTAATTTTATTAGCAACAGATAATGGCATTAATTTCATAGATGCACCTGAATCGACTAAACAATTGTGGACATTGTAATTAAAAATTTCAAAGGTTGACAAAAATGGAGGGTAGAGAGTGTTAGCATCTAATGTTACAGAATTAACCACAAATTCAAGGGAACCAAAAGACTTACCAGACACCTTTTGAGAGGAAGAAGCTTTGTCACCTGATGAAGGTTGTGAAAAGGTTTGACCAAGCAGATCTCATTGACCAGCTATCTTCGCGAGCTCAAAGATAGAAATATTGGCGTGATCTCTCTTCAAATTGTTAACTATGTTATAACCAATTGTTTCACTTTTAGTAGGAAGTGTTGAAGTGGCTAGGGGAGTACCTTTTTTTGAAAATTTCGGAGTGATGGACTTAATTTAGCTGCTAGAGGAAGTGTTCTTAGAAGCAATACTATTCACAGGCTTACTTTGTGTGTTTTCAGTAGGATAGACTAGTGGTGCGATTATTCTTAATAGTTTCCCCTTCAATTTTTGTCCCGTCACCTCCTATTCAGAAATGGGCCCTTTGATCCTCAAATTCTATCATCCATTCTTCTTTTGAGGGGGGGCTCACTTTGAGGTGGTGCTTAATAACTCTTGTTATCAAAATTGAGAATACAATGAAATTCATTAACTGCATGTCCAATACTTGTACTTTATTCATCCACTGTAGTTTCATTTGTTTCTTTTGTTTTATTATACTTCTCATCTACTATTAAGTTATCCACAATGTGTCTAGCATGAGAATTCATGTTTTATTTCCACTATGGGAATGTTTTCTCTGAATGCCATTTCTAGTGGAAACATAAATAGTTATCCATGCCCATACCTTCAATATTCAACACAACATCCGAACTCTAGGCAGATTTATCCTATTGATTGTTGTTATTATTATTCCTCCTGAATGGAAAATACTTGGGCGAGCTTGCTACTGGTAGAAGTTCCTCTTGACCTTCTATTTAATTCTAAAAATTCACTGGTAAGTGCCCTTAATATCATGGTAAAGCTTTCAATATCTGTAGAATATTTTTCTTTAGCCTTGCTTGAAAAAGGCTGAGACTTCCTACCAGTCCCCTTAGAGTCTTTAAAATCATCATCATTAGTAATAACTCCAATAGTAGGAAAGTCTTTCTCCACTATGATTTCTTCTAAAAATTTTAGAACCAGTCTCTCTTTTGCAGCCCGTTTAATGAAAGAGGAAATGTATGTGGGAAAGGTAACTGTATAATAATAAATATTTATTGAATCATGAGGTTTCATGCCTTGCAGAAAATTTTTCAATATGTGGTTTATTTTTTTAATGAAATATTTTACTTTCTCCCTTTCCCCCATATTATTGTTTTTGAGCTCTTTTAACAACACAGTGGGAATCTTTTCATTGGTGAATTTAACTAAAAATAACTTCTTAAACTCCCTCCAACCATGGACTTAATTAATTGGAAGGTTATTGTACCATGTTTTTTCTCTACCTTCTAATGTGAAAGAAAAAAATCCCACAAGAAAAATCATCATATCGTATCTCTAACATTTGTAGATGCATGTAGAAATCATCGATATGATCTTCTACCTTAGTCTTCTTGTTTGGATCAAACTTTGATAATAGATTATTTGAATGTTCGGGAATTGTATGAAGATTATCCAGAAGATAAATAGGCCCTTGGGATATCCAATCCAAGTCATGATCGGCCATGTCTTCGTCTCTAGGTTCCTCCTCCATTTTATAATCTGACGATCCTTCTCCTTCCCTATTTAAACCATCGTTGAACTCAAAATCATCTCTTGAGTTTTCTTTGTTAGAAAGAAAAATGTATTCTTCATATTTTTCGTGAATGGGTGGAAGTAGACCTTTTTGAACTGTGTCTCCAGAAGACTCTAATAATGCTTCAAGAGTGGAAAAAAAACAAATCTTCCATTGATGCAACGAATAAACTGGTACAAGTTGTTTATTTCTTCTTAGAATTATGTAGGAGATTATGAGAAACATGGATTAAACTAATGGATTTTTCAAACTAATGGGTTATAGGTTGAATCGCCCAGAGTTGTTCATGTAGGTTTTAACCCTGAACAAAAATTATCTACACACGAATCTTATAACAGAAAATAAATAATAGCGAGAGCATAAAACATAAAACAGATAAACACAGAGATTTTCCCCTAGATCCCAAATTGGGACGACCAGCTTGATTTTTCGTTATGTTCCTTCTAGTGTTACAACACATATATATACATGCTGAAGCATACATAAACCCCAATCCATTAACCCTGGATTAGAACATAACCGTAGTTCCCTTGACCGGATCTACAAAATACCAGGGGCCGAAAACCATCGTACTCCAAAAGCATGTGCAAAATCATGCACAAAACACAGGTGGGTCCACCTATGAGTGGGTCCGCACACCAAACAAATTTTCGCTGGGGCGTTGCCCCAGACCCCAAAAGTGGGGGGCTGCCTCCCCCCGCTGCACCCAGCGCAACGTACAACGCATGGGGCTAGTCGTGGAAAGAATATAACACATACCCAACATTATCCCACTTGTTTTTTTCATTCCACAGGGGGGCACAGGAGAGCTTAGTCATTGGGCCAATTCTTCAACACCCATTATTTGTCTACACCAAGAGAACTTTTGAGTGCTCACAGACTTTTTCAATGCATCTACAACATTCTTCAAAGTGTCCACCTTTACCAGCAACACCCTTTTAGCCTCAACCATATCTCTAACAAAGTGATATTTAACATCAATGTTCTTTGTCTTTGAATGATAAGCAGGGTTCTTAGCCAAGAAAATTGCACTTTGGCTATCACAGTCTATCCTTGTAGCTTGTTGTACCAACCCCATACTTGAACACAATCTCTGCAACCAAACTGCTTCCTTGCTTGCATGAGTGGCTACTATGTATTCTGCCTCTATATTTGAAAGCACCACTACAAACTATCTTTTACTCATCCAACTGACTGCACCTCCAAATAGGCTAAACACACACCCACTTGTATATCTTCTTTGGTCCAAATCTACAGCCCATTCTGCATCAACAAAACCAAGAATGTCCAACATTCTTTCTAATCCTGGTCTTCCTTGGTAGCACAAGCCATAATCACTAGTGCCATGTAAATATCTGAAAACTCGCTTCACTGCTATCCAATGCTCCTTCCCTGGGTTTGACATAAACCTGCTCAATACTCCCACTGCATGTGCAATGTCTAGTCTAGTACAGACCATTGCATACATCAGGCTACCCGCTGCACTTGCATATGGAAAACGAGACATATCCTCCTCTTCTTCTTGTGTCTTGGGACACTGTTCAGCAGACAGCTTTACACCTATAGGAATAGGAACATTTACCGGTTTACTATCCTGCATATTGAATCTCTGCAATATAGTCTCGACATACTTCCTCTGTTTTAACCAGAGCTTCCTCTTTGCCTGATTTGTATTAATTTCCATGCCCAAAATATATTTTGCAGCACCAAGATCCTTCATGTCGAATTTGGAGAACAGTTGGGTCCTAAAATCTTGGATAATTTCTTTGTCATTTCCAATCAACAACATATCATCCACATACAAGACCAAATAAATAACACGGTCACCAATTAATTTAAAATAAACACAGTGATCCTCCTTGCTTCTAGTGAAGCCAAGTCCCCGTATATAGGTATCAAATTTCTGATACCACATCCTTGGTGACTGTTTTAACCCATACAGAGACTTCTTCAACCTACACACCAGTTCTTTCTTACCCTTCACCATAAAGCATTCAGGTTGCTTCATGTAGATCTCCTCTTCTAGATCCCCGTGAAGAAATGTTGTCTTCACATCCATCTGTTCTATCTCAAAATCAAATGCAGCAGCAACAGATAAAAGTAATATAATAGAAGTAACCTTGGCAACAGGAGAAAAAATATCACCAAAATCAATTCCCGGCACCTGGGAATAACCTTTCGCTACCAACCGAGCTTTGTATTTCTCCACCTTGCCTTCTACATTCTTCTTCTTCTTAAACACCCATTTGCTCCCAATGGGCTTCCTTCCAGCCGGCAACTCCACCAGATCCCATGCATCGTTTTTGTGCAAGGATGCCATTTCATCAACCATGGCCTCCTTCCAGAGTTTTCCATCCTCTGAATCTACTACCTCCCTGACAGTTCTGGGTTCATCATCAGTTATAGTTAAGGAAAAACCTGAACAGAAAGCAGATGGACTATACCTTTCTGGTTTCCTTCTTTCCCGAACTGATCTTCTCAAAGCTAGAGTTTGTGGCTCTTCATCTTCTAAGTCTTCTTCTGTTGTAGAGTCTAATTCATCCTCCTTTAGCTCAAACTCTATCTTCTCAGGTTTCTTTGGTAGGACTGTTGGCAATATGATGCAATGTGTTGTCCTTGATGGAAACCTACTTGATGAAGTTGTCCTTGATGAAAACTAACTTGATGAGTTGACTTTGGATAGCAACCTATTTGATAATAATGTAAATCTGATGTATCTACAGAGCGGTTCAGAAGTAACAAAGAAAGAAATTATAGTAAGTGCCAGAGTAATGATGAATAAGATATGTCACAAATCATACGCGGGTTTGTAAAGGCAAAGTAGCGTATGTACGCGGAAAAGTATGTACCAAGTAGCGTATGCCTATTTGCGCTCTAAATTTATAAAACCAGGGGACATTACCATGGTATTGGCCCACTGTATTGAGCGTTGCATTATCTATTTGATCACGTCCAGGAATACCATCAGCAGTTGAGTGGTTTTGACTCATGGTATTGACAAAGGCTAAATCTATATAAGGAGAAGAAGATCATAGTGCAATAGTGTGCATGTGTAAGGGTTGTTAATAAATAAATTTCGTTAAGAGATATCTGCATGGATGAAATCTGGTCTTAATTGTTAGATCTGAATCTATGATGCACCTATGGATATGATGAACGTTCAAGATCTCTAGATCTGAAATGAATATGTATTTTCTAGATCTGTTTATGGAATGTTTAGATCTGAGATGTGGCAAATATTTTTTGAAGTGAAGGGTAAGATCTGAGCTATTTATCTGTTCTGAAGAGTATGCAGCCCTACAATGTTTGTAGATCTATACGCAGGTTCGTGGCAGAGAAAGCGCATATATACGCGGGTTGGTTTCAGCAAAAGTGCGTATGGAATATGAGGTCAGTCCTGAAATATGTGCATATATATACGTAGGTTTGTCTCTGTGAAAGCGCGTATATGCGCAAGTTTAGTGAAGTAAAAGCACATATGGAATCTAGGGTTTTGCTGAAGTATGAGGAATGAAATGTCTAATCTATTGTGTTGTTTTACTGCTATCTGTCAATGATGTATTCATACAGATCTAGGTTGTTTGAATGTTGATTATGCTGCTGATTATGTTGATTAAAGATCAAGTTGTTGGTTGATTGGTTGATGATTCAATGAATGAATTGATGGGGTTATAAGTTTCAGTTTGATGTATGATGAGCTTAAATGTGTGGAGTGGGTCCGGTCTGAAAATATGATGAAAAGTGGTCCATGATAGTGCGAGGTCAAGCCTTCGATTGGGGGTTGTAGCTCCTTCTAGTGGTAGCTAGTAAGACGAGTAGGGTAGTAGCTCCTTCCGGTGGAGGATGGTAAATGAGAGCGGGGGTAGGAGCTCCCTTCCCGGGAGAGCACAGTAGCGAGAGCGGTCGTAGCTCCCTTCCAGGAGAAGCTGGTGTTAAAATCAGGGGGTTGGAGCTCCCTTCTAGTAGTGGCTGGAGAACGAGAGAAGGTTGTAGCCTTTCTGCAGGTGGGTGCCTGCGTGCTGGTATGAGTCTGCACCAGTACAAAATTGTAAGAATTTTTCTTTATAATAAATATTGAAGACAGAGACGACAACAGCGGTGGTTTTCTCCCGAATTGGGTTTCCACCTTAAATACTGGTGTTCATGTGTGTTGCTTATGTGTGATGGTTTATTCTGTTATTACTGCACATTTTTACTGCTTACTAAACATCTGATGAATGAATGATGCACTGATCTAAGTAAATAATTAAATGCATCTCTGGACATATGCAAGTTCTATTAAGGATATCCACCTGTATACGCGAGTTTGGTTCAGTAAAGTAGAGTATGGGTTTAAGAGAAAGAAAAAGTAAAAAATTTTCAGTCAGCTCTAAATACTGATTCACCCCCCCCCCGCCCCTCTCAGTATTTTTCCCAAAAATTGGTATCAGAGCAGGTCCTTCTGTAGAATCTTGATTGCTTGAAGGAGATCCGTCACAATGGGAAGGAAGAAAAAGAAGAAGATATCTCAGAAAACATGTACAGCAGAAAATGAAGAAGATGAAACAGGTATTGATTGTTGCTCTTGTGATTCACTTCCTTATGCAAGCAATGGTGAAGATAGTGAAAGTATGAAGAATCAATGCCAAAGATTGGAGGTTGAGGTAAACATTTTAAAAGGTAAATTAGAAGAAAAATATAAACTCTTGAGGTTTCAAGATAGTACTAAGATTCTAGACAATATTCTTAGTAGTCAAAGGTCTCCTTCTGTTAAATTTGGTCTTGGTTTTCATGACACTGTTAAAGGAGAATCTAGTTCACAAGAAAGTGCTAAAGATTCAAAGGATATCAATGCAAAACCTGAAGTGTTGAAAGAAACAAAAGGTCAACCGACAATCATGAACTCTCAAAAGAAATCATTCTCTCTTAACTATAGAAGCATCAATCGATTCTCTCCTTTGATCAATAATTTTGAATGCTTTAAATGTCATAATTATGGGCATGTTGCAGCCAATGCAGAAGTAGATTGTTTCAGTCACAAACAAACAGATTCTACACAGAAATCTACTCAGGTTTCTTTAAGGGATATTGTTTTTCATGCAGCAAGGTTGGTCATAAAGCAGTTGATTGCAATAGAAGAAAGAATAGAAAAACACATTATGATCCCTATGCTCACTTTTCTGGTCACACAAGATGTTATGCTTGTAACAAGTATGGACATGTAGAAAAAGAATGCAGGATGAATAGATCTGAGAAATTGGATAATTTCCAGCACACAATAAGAAATTTCAAGCAAAGTTGGAAAAAGAAGGAGGACCGGTCAAAAATGTAGGGAATATTGACCCTACTGCAGTCATCTGTTTCTAAATTTTACTTATCATAATGACTACAAGTGTGATGTGAGATACATTATAGCAATTAGTAATGTATCATCACGGGGGGAGCAATATATGGTGATTCCCATGGTTGGTTTGAAAATTCTGGTTATGTTTATTTCTAACAGTGCATCTGATGTGAAGAAGACAGGTACAAGTGGTATAAGTTCATGGGGAGATGGAGTTGTGAAATTTTTCTGTATTTCACTTTCTATACGCGGGTTTCATGAACTAAAGCCACGTATACACGCGAGTTTCGTTGGAGACAGAAGCGTATGTTTTTCTGATAAGAAAAAAAGTGAGTTAGCTCAAGGATAGGAGCACAGTTTCAGGGGGAGCATTTGCCTTGCTGAGAGTAATGTATTGTTGGAATTATGATGGTTCTGAAATATGATCTCTCTCTTGAGGTATTTTTGGTATTGGTTATAAAAATTCATATTTTTAATTTGATGAAAAGGTTATGTTGAGACCTATGATGTAAATTGTTATATTCAGTCATGTAAGGACTTCTTCAAATTTGTAAACCCTCTTGGTTGGGTAGTTGAGTCAAAATGTGTAAACCCACTTGGTTGGGTACTTGAGTCACATATGTAAATCCACTTGGTTGGATCATTGATGTAAGTATGAGTCCTTGGTGATAGGAAAGGTCATAGAGTCATGTACTTCATTGAAAAATATGTTTGAAGATTCAGCATGAACTCAGGGGGAGAAAGCATGGTAACTTCAGTGCACATCAGATCTACAGAGCTCTTCTTTCTACAAGAGAAGAAAAACCTTGTTTGGTTTTGATCCACCCTTTGCCCTTGATGTCAAAGAGGGAGAGTATCATAGTGTTTGAATAATGGTTATAATCATTGTATCTATCTGTTGTGGTGATCAAACACCATCATGGTTGCCATCAAGTCCAAAGGGGGAGATTGTTGGCAATATGATGCAATGTGTTGTCCTTGATGGCAACCTACTTGATGAATTTGTCCTTGATGGAAACCTACTTGATGAGTTGCCTATGATAAGAAACCTATGTGTTAAATATGTAAGGATGATGTAGCAACAGATTAGTTCAGATGTGACAGAGAAAATAATTCCAGTAAGTTCCATAGTAATGATGAATAAGATAGGTCACAAAGCATACGTGGGTTTGTAAAGGAAAAGTAACGTATGTACGCGGAAAAGTACGTACCAAGTAGTGTATGCCTATTTGCGCTCTAAATTTATAAAACCAGGGGACATTACCATGGTATTGGCCCACAGTATTGAGCGTTGGATTATCTATTTGATCCCGTCTAGGAATACCATCAGCGGTTGAGTGGTTTTGACTCATGGTATTGACAAAGGTTAAATCTATATAAGGGGAAGAAGATCATAGTGCAAGAGTGTGCATAGGTTTGGGTTTTAATGAATACATCACTCTGAAGTATATCTGCATGGAATGGGTAAGAGTTTATTGATTGATCTGAATTAATAATGCACCTATGAAGAAAATGATGAAGAGGGATCTCTAGATCTGAAATGACTATGTATTTTCTAGATCTGTTTATGGAATGTTTAGATCTGAGATGTGACAAATATTTTTTGAAGTGAAGGGTAAGATCTGAGCTATTTATCTGTTCTGAAGAGTGCGCAACCCTACAATGTTTGCAGATCTATACACAGGTTCGTGGCAGAGAAAGCATGTATATACACGGGTTGGTTTCAGCAAAAGAGTGTATGGAATATGAGGTCAGTCCTGAAATATGTGCAGATGTATATGCAGGTTTGTCTCTGTGAAATCGCGTATATACGCAGGTTCAGTGAAGTAAAACCGCGTATGGAATCTAGGGTTTTGCTGAAGTATGTGGAATGAAATTTCTGATCTGTTTTGTTGTTTTACTGCTATCTGTCAATGATGTATTCATACAAATCTAGGTTGTTTGAATGTTGATTATGCTACTGATTATGTTGATTAAAGATCAATTTGTTGGTTGATTGGTTGACGATTCAATGAATGAATTAAGGGGGTTATAAGTTTCAGTTTGATGTATGATGAGCTTAAATGTGTGGAGTGGGTCCAGTATGAAAAATGATGAAACGTGGTCCACAATGGTGCTGAGGGTCGAAGCCTTCAGTGAGGGGGTTGTATCTCCCTTCTAGTGGTAGCTAGTAAACGAGAGTAGGGGGTAGTAGCTCCCTTCCAGTGGTAGCTGGTAAACAAGAGCAGGGGGTAGTAGCTCCCTTCCAGGAGAGCCTGGTAAACGAGAGCAGGGGGTAGTAGCTCCCTTCCAGGAGAGGCTGGTAAACGAGATCAGGGGGTTGGAGCTCCCTTCCAATAGTGGCTAGAGAACGAGAGAAGGTTACAGCCTTCTGCAGGTGGGTGCCTGCGTGCTGGTATGAGTCTGCACCAGCACAAAATTGTAAGAAGTTTTCTTTATAATAAATATTGAAGACAGAGACGACAGCAGTGGTGGTTTTCTCCCAAATTGGGTTTCCACCTTAAATACTGGTGTTCATGTGTGTTACTTATGTGTGATGGTTTATTCTATTATTACTGCACATGTTTACTGCTTACTAAACATCTGATGAATGAATGATGCACTGATCTAAGTAAAGAATTAAATGCATCTCTGGACATACGCGAGTTCTATTAAGGATATCCGTGTGTATACGCGAGTTTGGTTCATTAAAGTAGTGTATGGGTTTAAGAGAAAGAAAAAGTAAAAAGTTTTCAGTCAGCTCTAAATACTGATTCACCCCCTCCCCCCCCTCTCAGTATTTTTCCCAATAAGGAATTCATGTGTAACAACATCTTTCACCTCTCTAAACACCACATCTCGATTATACACAACCTTCCTTGTTTATGGGTTCCAAATCTTGTAACCTTTTAAACTATCCTTATACCCAATAAAGATGCACCTTTCAGATTTATTATCCAACTTGGTCCTATTCTCCTTTGGAACATGTACATATGCATCACATCCAAATACCCTTAGATGTGAAAGAGAGGTTTTCTTACCAGTCCATACCTCATGTGGAGTCTTATCCTCCAATGTTGATGAAGGTGATCTGTTAACTAAGTAACATGTAGTCTCCACTGCCTCTACCCAGAATTCTTGTCCTAACCCGGTACCACTGAGCATGCTTCTTGCCTTTTCCATCATCATTTTGTTCATTCTTTCTGCAACTCCATTTTGTTGAGGTGTGTATGGAGTAGTATTTTGCCGTGATATACCCCACTTCTTATAGAACTCTTCAAATTATTTCTTGCAGAACTCCCCATCATTATCTGTCCTCAACGCCTTTATCTTCTTCTCTGTTTGGTTTTCCTCCAGAGCCTTAAATTCTTTAAATTTGTCAAAGACTTCAAATTTATTCCTCAAGAAATATATCCATGTATTCCTTGAGAAGTCATATATGAATGAAACATAGTACACAGACTTTCCCAGTGATGGAACTGACACAGGTCCAAACACATCACTGTGCACAAGTTATAATATCTTGTTCTCCCTCTTAGCACCAAAAGGAAAACTCACCCGATTTTGCTTCCCATATACACAATGTTCACAGAAATCGAAATCCAGAGAGAAATTAGACATACCTTCTACCATACCATTTCTATGCAGTATCTGAAAGCCCTTCTCTCCAATATTTCCAAGCCTTTGATGCCATAACATGGTCTTTTTTCCAGAGACAGCTAGGCTTTCTGCTCCTCTTTCAGGAACCATAGAACTGTTACACCCATTAATAACAGTACTACCTTGTAGCTTATACAGAGTTCCAATCCGAACTCCCCGCATTAATACCAGTGCTCCCCGAACCATCTTGCAGGCATCTTTCTCGAACACTGTTTTTACACCTGCATCATCCATCTTGCTTACAGAAATCAGATTTCTGGCCAATGCAGGAATATGCAGAACACCGGGAAGTGTTCTAATCCTCCCACCTTGCAGCTTCAGCTTGACCTTTCCACGTCCGACGATTCTGGCCTTCCTATCATCCCCTAGGAAGACATCACCACCATCATATTTCTCATACTCGTAGAACCACTCCCTATGGGGAGTGAAGTGAAAAGATGCACCTGAGTCAATCAACCATGACTCATGATCTACATGTGTATTTGAAGAAGAAGCCAAATACACATCTCCACCTTCATCCGAGGTGGTTTTTGCCTCTGCAGAAGGAGCTTCATCAGATCCCTTTCCTTTCTCGGGAGCTTTAGATCTGCATTCCTTTTTGTAGTGTCCTTCCTTTCCGCATTTCTAGCACACCTTTACAAACTTTCCAGGAGATTTAGATCTCCCTCTAGATTTAGATCTCCCACTCGAAACCTTATTCTTGTTTCTATTTTGGGACCTTCCTCGTACAGATAAGGCATCTCCATTTTGACCCTCCATATTTCTTCGTCTCATTTCCTCCAACAGCAAGGCTGAGACAATGTCATCAAAATTCAAGGTAGTTGTATTGCTACCTATTGCAATAACTAGACTGTCCCACGAGTCTGGTAGAGAACACAACAAACTGATGCACTTATCTTCATCTTAGATTTTAATATCAACAGATGACAGCTGACTTACCACAGTATTGAAGGCATTCAGATGCTCTGTCACCGAGTCTCCATCCTTCATCCTCAGGTTATACAACTTTTTCCGTAGGAACAACTTATTCACCAGAGACTTAGATTGGTACAAAGTCCCAAGTTTTTCCCACAAATTATTCGCCGTAGCTTCCCCAGATACATTCAACAATACTGAATCTGACACACACAACCGTATTGTGCTCTTAGCCTTCCGATCCAGTTTCTTCCAGTCTTCATCTGACATTGCCGTTGGTTTAGTACCTGGATCTACCGCGATCCACTGATCTTTATCCACCAGCAGATCCTCCATCTTGAGCTTCCACAACTCAAAAATTTGACCATTAAATTTCTCGATCTCTATCTTTCCGCCGCTCGCCATCTTCTTTCACCGCAAGAATCGATCCCGCAGATCTCCCACTGAACAGGTCTACCACAGGCCCAAGCAAAAACCCTCAACAACAAAGGCGTCCCCTTGAAGCCGAAACAGCTCTGATACCAAATGTAGGTTTTAACCCTGAACAGAAATTATCTACACACGAATCTTATAACAGAAAATAAACAATAGCGAGAGCATAAAACATAAAACAGATAAACACAGAGATTTTCCCCTGGATCCAAAATTGGGACGACCAGCTTGATTTTTCATTATATTTCTTTTAGTGTTACAACACATATATATACATGCCGAAGCATACATAAACCCCAATCCATTAACCCTGGATTAGAACATAACCGTAGTTCCCTTGACCGGATCTACAAAATACCAGGGGCCGAAAACCATCGTACCCCAAAACCATGTGCAAAATCATGCACAAAACACGGGTGGGTCCACCTATGAGTGGGTCCACACACCAAACAAATTTTTTCCAGGGAGTTGCCCTGGACCCCAACAGTGGGGGGTTGCCTCCCCCCTTGTGACCCCCTTGCTGCGCCCGGTGCAACGTATAGCGCGTGGGGCTAGTCGTGGAAAGAATATAACACATACCCAACAGTTCATAGGTAACCTCATAAGCCAACTTTGGACCAGGTTGAGAAGACCCTCCTAATTTAGGAATAGGAGTTGGAATGGTGATCAAAATAATAATACCTTATCCAGAAGATTAATGATTAGGATGTGTAGATTTATCAACCATAAAAAATTGGTTTCCCTCATAACGAAATAATGTTGACGGTATTCGATACTGCCAACATACAAGAGATCTCCCTGATATGAGGTACCAATTAGACCTCACACCATTTGTTGTAGAAGTCCCAACCAAAATAAAACCTAATTGTCATTTAATTAAAGTTATGCCTTGTCTTAAGGAGTTAACATGAGAGAGAAACACACATTTTCTTTTGAATGAGCAAGAGAGTGTCCCTTGTGAATGTTCAATTGTATATGTATCAATATTATTTCACTACAGAGGGGAAATAAAGTGAACCTCTAAAAGAAAATTAATAGTACTAATTTGATGGAGACACACTCACAAAAGAGAAATATTTGTCTAACATCAAGTGAAATATTTCACATATATGTGACAATCATTACAATCATTGCAACACATTTCCAATAAGTTAAGCACCAAAGTCACAAAAATAGTTCAATTAATTCAGTACATGTGAAAGAAAGCATGAATCATAAACATTCAAAGAGTAGTCTTAAAACATACACAATCCATGCATGAAAATGTGATGGACAAAAGGCTTCAAGTATTAAGCTAAAGTTCAAAGATACATAAGTACAATGAATTTCACTAGCTCCAATAGTGGAGAGTTAGAGCCACTACTTGCTCTGCAAAAGTATTAACTCTATCTCTCTAATGACTTATGGGAAAATCCATGGTTAAAATTTTGTTACATGAGTAATGAGGATCCTTTTATTACTTGAGGTTTGACCTTTCATATCCTCATGACCATTGACTTTCCAAATTCTAATGACCTTTGGATTTACAAATGGATTTTGGAATTACTTATGACTCTTGGTATTACATGTCTTTTGGACTTCTAGGGCTCTTTTATCCATACATGACTCTTGGAATTCCAATTATTTGTCTTTACAATCATTACATCATTAAATCATAATTTCCACATCAACATGTGATGAGGACATGACAAGTCACTACTATTGATGACTTCGACTTGTAGTGACTAATGACATGGACTTTCTTTAGTATGTGACATGTCTTCCACTCATTTCCTTGTTCTTTCATGCAACTTTCGATCAATGATATATTCACCTCCAAAGGTTCATTGATCTTATGGAGTATTCAAGGTGCTTCGATCATCAATACTTCCATGTGTTCATTATTCTTCAATTCTTCCTTTGTCTCCCTTCTTTTTTTGATATTATACATGCCTACTCCCCATGTTGTGTCTGAAATACCTATAACTGCAATCACTCATGACAAGTGACCATCAGCCTAAAAACATCATATTCCAACATTTTTAATGTAGATTTATGTTCATTACTTAAAAATGTGCTTGGGAGGATTAAGGAGAGATTATGGGTTCAAGGGCTCACTTCAAAAGGTTGACGGGTTGAAGAGAAGAAGCTTCAGGGCTTTGGGATGCCCTTATGCACTCAAGAGAGAGAGGCAGTCAAGGGAGGGCATAGTACGCATGTCGTAAGGATGAAGGATGAGGCTTATAGCTTCCCAAGTGTGATGTGTGCTCAAAATAGATAAGGATGGTGCATGACGTAGATTTGAAGGCTGAAGGGAGAGACTTCAGGACTTTGGGGTGCACTCATGCACTCAGGAAGGAAAACGAGGGTGTTGGGTGGAGTGTCAAAGGATGAAGGATGATGCTTCATGCTTTAGAGTGTGCCCATGCATTCAAAAGGGTCAAGGAACACACAGGGTGAATTTTTTAAGGCTGAAGGGGTAAAGCTTCAGGTATTCGGGGTGCAGTCATGTGATAAAGGAGGGTCCACTTCTTTGAGTCAAAGGAGTCCTCTCAAAGGAATATTTGGTTATTCAAGGGCATAGTTCGGTACAAGGAAGGGGAAATATGCTTTAGGGGTGCTCTATGTGATCTTAGAGGATGCAAGGTGCACTTTCGAGCAATGAAGGATTCCCAATCAATGCTTAAGATTGCTCTCAAGTGCTCCTTTCCTTAATGGTTTCACTTTGCAACCAAATTTTGTCTAAGTCTAGAAGATAGAGCGAGGGTAAAACCCAATGATCTTAGACATAAAATCATATGCGGCACATACAAACTCATCATGAAAAGTTATACAAGCTTGAACAATGATAAATAGACATCAAAATGCTACTTTATGTACATTCCCCAAGTACAAAAAACAAAATTTGTGTGACTGCGACCAAAAAATGTCGTTTTACAATAACAAAAGTGTTTCAACCATCAAAAATATTAAATTTTCTCTAATTAATGCAAAGATGCATGAGGATGCTCAAGAACACTTGAAACATATAAAATGACTCGTAACGACACTTGACGACCAAGGTGGTACTTGATGCTACGATGAAGTAGGCTCTAAAATTTGAATGTAGTGAAATTTTGGAGGGTTTTCTAGTAGCATCAATAGGTTTAAAGTCACTTAGTTAGAGGAAGGTATTTTCATTTCTAAATTCAAATATATAAAAGAAACTATGAAAAAATTTGGTATGGAAGAGTGCAAGTTTGTAAGCACAATAATGTTGACTAAATGAAAATTTGGTAAGGAATATGAGTCCCCTTATGTGAATCAAACCACATACAGGTAAATGATTGAGATCCTTTGTATCTAACATAATCTAGACCTTATATAATGATGGATATAGGACAAGTAGTTAGATTCCAATCAAATCCTAAAGAAGGTCATGTAAATGAAGTCAAAAGGATTTTCAAATACCTATACGATACAATTAATTTTGTTTTATGGCATGGAAGTGGAAAATATTTCAATTTAAAATTGTATACTAATGTAGATTGGGAAGATACCATTGATGATAGAAACATAACTAGTGGTGTAACATTATTTTTGATAAATTGTCTAGTATATTGGGTAAGTAAGAAATAAAACCCAATTTCATTATCTACAACTAAACCTAAGTACATAGGAGTTGCAACTTGTTGTACCCAAATCCTTTGGATGAAGCAAACACACAAGGATTTCAAGCTAAAATTTAATATACCCATAATGTGTGACAATACTAGTGTGATAAGTATTTCTAAAAACCTTGTTATGCATTCCAAAACAAAGCACAATCCAAATAAGTATCATTTTTTGAGAGATTAGGTTGTTGAATGTGTTTTTAGGTTTGGATATGTTGCTACTAATGTTAAAATTAAAAATATCTTCACCAATTCATTCCATAGGGAACCCTTTAAGTCCCTTAGATAATAGATGGGTGTATTACCTTCTTTAGCACAATAAATTAGTCAAAATAGGGATTGGAATCTACTCAACATATTGAGAAATTTTGAGATTTAGTTGCAGGAGAAGAATGATTAAATGGAAAGTTTTTAGTGTATTTTATATCATGAGAACAATAGGAACATGCTTCAATAATACTAATCAATCTATGGGGGTTATCCATTTCAGATATGAAAAATATGTAAGCGGGGGAATTGATTACTTTATAGTAGATTTAAATCAAGAAGAAAAAGTATTTTTCAGTGTAAGCACATGTGTTCAATTTTTCATATTCTTGCATAGGTTGTCATTTGTTATCCTTTGTTCTTAGCAATATCCATGTATGTTGAATTTTTTTTTGATGGAGAAACATGATCTCATGGGGAATATTCTTCCAACAGACGTAACTAGTTATTAAATCACACCCTTTACCATTGATGTCAAAGGGGGAGAAATGCCAAAAGATTGCAAACCATTAAAAAGTGCCCATATTGTTTTTCAGACAAGAAGGGGGAGAAGTTCCCATAGAAGTGCAAACCATTTCACAGATAAATGAAGCAATAATCTACAAAGTAAAAAGGAGAAGTTCCTAAATAAAAAAATTTGCAAGATGATAGAAATTTTACAAACGGGGAGTGTGATCAGACTTTAGCTTCTCAGAAGTAGGGGATGATAGGTGCAGTATGTGCATAAGTGTGAGAATTTAGCAATTGGATTTCCAATAACAATAGAGAGTGATATTTCCAAGGGGAGAAGAGCCTAATAACTAAAAGTGGTTTTATGTTACAGGCTGATAAATGTTGGACATAGTGCTTCTAGGTGATGATACTCCCATCAACGATTCATTAGAAATGGTTGGTTTAAGTTTCAAACAATTCCAAATGGGGAGATTGTTAACTAGATTGCATGTTGGTTATCATTGATAACAAACCTAGTCTTTGATGTCAAGGGTCTAAAATTTCAAGGGGATCCTGATAAGTATGTCAATGTGAGTTGATGCCTTATCTCTAAGGGAAATTATGGTTTACTTCCTTATCTACAATAAGGATATTACAGTTTCAGTTGGATATCACTCTCAAATACCTTTTTAATGGTATATGACACAGTGAAAATTTCAAGTATTGATGAGAAAAAGGATTTTCAAATAAACCAAAAGTTTGGTAGAAATTGAAGGATTCAAAAAATCTGAAGGAATGTGGACCATATAGGGCGTAGGATTTGTGACAAGTTATGGAGAGAATCAAATGTCAAATTGATCTCAATGGCTACATGGAAAATATAGTGTGGAATTATGATGAGGTAGTAATATATGTCAGAGTGAGAGTGGTTGATAGAGAGCTAAATGGAAATGTTTGGAAGACCATGAATTGAAAGGTGATGACATGGCTGACACAACAAGGCTTTGATTGTGTTTCGGTGCCATATGCACAAAAAAATTGTTAGTTCCCTATATTACTAGTATATTCCCTTATTGTTGTTAGTGTAACCCCCTTATTGTTATTGTTGTACCCTTGTAACCCCAATATTGTTATTATTTTGTCCTTAATTATTATTGTTAGGTTGGCTATGATTATATTGTGCTCCCATGGACTCCTATATATAGGAGGAGGTTTTTTCATTTGTATCATCCAAGAATTGTTCATTTATGTAATGTAAAGGGGGTTTCCCACTTGAAGTGACTTATTTCTAAAGTGTTGATCTCTCTTTTCTTCTATTTTTGGAGCTGGTTTCATAACATTTGGTATTAGAGCTTTGGATTCTAGGGTTTCGCTACTCCAAATAGATCATCGTGGAATTTTCCCCATCAATTTTTTTCTACGAAGGTTCAAAAGTTGAAATTTTTACAACGTGAAGCCAAAATCCTGAGGAATGGTGTGTAAAAATTTCAAATCTTGGTTTGAAATATTTTCAGAGATATGATCTGTGGACGTTAGGGTATTTTCAGGCTCCTAAATTTCACCTAAAATAGGTCATTGTGGAATTTGCACTATAACTTATTTTATACGAAGGTTCAGAAGCTGAAATTTCTATAGAGTGAAGCAGCATTAATGAGGAACTTCCTATAAAAAAATTTGATCTTGTTTCACAATATTTTCGGAGATATGATCTGTGGAAGTTAGGGTATTTTTAGGCTCCCGAATTTCATCTCAAAGAGGAGACCGTGGGAAAATCGTCATAACTCTCTCTATGAACATCGGATTGGAATTATGTCAAAAGTGGCAGGAAGTACATGGACTGTGGATTCCTTTATATCAATTTTAGAGATGAAGGAGGAAACAATGACACGTGGCATGCTATACAAGTGCACTCTATTGAACCAGTCCATTATTTGGTCATTGTGAGAGATTGGGCATAAATTTGATTTGAAGAATCCAAATCAGGCAAAACCTGTGGAATTTGAAAGAAGATTCAGAGGGCTACTACAAAACCTAATTTCAGATATTAAAGATACAAAATCACAAAGATAATTCAGTTTTAATATTGAGCTCCTCAAAAGCAAGAAAAAGTTGTGCATTTTTTTCGAATTGTGTAAATCTTGTTTGAAGAATCAGTTTGAATTGATTCCAAGGGAATATTGTAGAATATATATCAGTATTGGGTTTTAAAATGCCTCCTCAAAATAATTCAACACTCATTAAGCCTTTAGAAGGATCTACTATGACTCATGAGGACGAACAAGTGCAACATGACATATCAAAATTACAAGAGCTAGTGCACCAAATTTTGCTCTTGCAAAGAGTAACAAAAAATGAAACAGAAGTTTTGAAGAAAGGCGTGGAAGCTAAGATGGGTGGTTTGAAGAAAGGCATGGATGGTTTGAAGAATAGCTTGGAAGCTAAGATGGATGGCATGGAAGCTTGCATGGAATCTAAGATTGATGACATGGAAGAAAAAATGGAAAACATGAAGAATGATCTAAAAGCAGACATGGAAGGTTTGAAAAAGTTGATAAAAGAAATTTTTCCTAATGGCGAAAAGATAGTAGGCGAAACTCATGATGAGAAAAAAATAAGTCGTGATTTCAAAAACTCTAATGTTGGATGGAAGACCCACCATATTCCACATATGGATATGAGGAAGTTTGATGGCAAAAATCCTATAACATGGATACTACAGATGGAGAAATATTTTGATCTCAATAATGTGAAAAACACACAAAAGGTACGAATTGCAACTTTACATTTAGAACAAAATACATTTGTATGGTATCGATGGCTTTGCTCCTGTACAAAAATTTTCACTTGGCAAATTTTTACAGAGGAAATGATAGCACATTATGAGGATGTAAAGAGAAACACCTTCTTTAGCCAACTGATAAATCTCAAACAAAAGGGTTTAGTGGTGGAGCACATTGAGGACTTCCAAAAATTGAATATAAGGGTAACTGATATTCCAGAGGAACATAGGATTTATGTCTTCATAGGGACTTTAAAGTATAACATCCAACATGAAGTTCACGTTTGGGAACCTGATTCATTGGAGAAGGCATTTATATTTGAAGAAAAATTGAATGTAAAATTATGGCTACAAGGAATCCTACCACTCACATTTATAAAGATGGAATTATTGCTACTCCTAGACTTCCACAACCTACAAGGTTGACACCACAACAATTAGAAGAAAAATGAGCAAAATGGATTTGCTACAGTTTTGATAGAAAATACACTAAAGGTCATAAGTGTGCAGAGAAGAAATTATTTTACATAGATTATGAAGAGGAGGAAGAAAATGAACAAGAAACTTCAAAAGAAGAGAATATACACTAGGAACCAACCCTAGAAGAGGAAGAAATGAGTGTGACCATATCGTGTAATGCATTGGCAGGTATTACCACTCCTCAAACTCTCAATATAGAAGGACATATCAAGAAGAAAAAGGTAATAGTATTGATTGATTCAAGTAGTACCCATTATTTTATTCATTGTAAGGTAGCCAAGGAATTGAATTGTTTCTTATACCTAGCACTAGAATTTCAAATGATGGTTGCAAATGGAGGAACTATAAATTGCTCTAAAAAATTTCATAATATAAAGCTAATCATGGGGGAATATGTATTGAATAGTCCAATGATTTCCATCCCAATGGGAGGTGTTGATGTTGTACTAGGAGTACAATGGTTACAATCTTTGGGGACAGTATCTTTTAATTTTCAAGAACTTTTCTTGAAATTTTTTTTGGAAGGAAAGGAAGTCGAATTATGGGGTATCGCAGGGAATATGGGAAAGATAATAAGCTCTATTGTCATGAAAAAGCTTCTGAAGAAAGAACAATGAGGTATAATTGCACAATTATGCTCACTAGAAGTTCCAACATCAAAATCATCAATTTTTCCAGATCTCCAAAAAGTCTTGGATGATCATTCCAAGGTGTTTAAAACTCCCAAAAGAATCCCACCTATTCGTGATCATGATCATGCTATTCATTTGATTCCAGGAATTTTTCCTGCAAACATCAAGCCTTACAGATATCCTTATTTCCAAAAGAGTGAAATTGAACGTATGATTGCAGAAAGGTTAGAGGCTGGTATAATTCAACCTAGTCAAAGTTATTTCTCTGCTCCAGTAGTATTGGTGCACAAGAAGGATGGATCATGGGGCATGATTCTGAATTATAGGGAGCTCAATAAGCTCACTATTAAAGATAAATTTCCCGTCCCTGTGATTGATGAATTATTGGATGAATTACATGGAGCAATTTATTTTACCAAGTTGGATCTTCGTTCAAGATATCATCAAATTAGAATGAATATGGAAGATATTCCAAAAACAACATTTCGAACTCATGACGGTCATTATGAATTTTTGGTCATGCCTTTTGGCCTTACCAATGCAGCTACTACATTTCAAGGGTTGATGAATTTTGTTTTCAAACCCTTCCTTAGAAAATTTGCGCTAGTATTTTTGGATGATATACTAATCTACAGTAGGTCTTGGAAGGATCATGTTCAACACGTTCACAGGGTGCTCAAACTATTTGATTAGGATTTCATAAATTTTTCTCAAAATTGAAAGTTACAAGATTGGGTTGAAACTAGGATGTTTGCGTAGCTCTCGTCTTCCTGATTCTAGTGTTGTGAGCAGTTTGAAAAACCAATGTTGTATGAGGGAGATATCGCATTCTTATCAAAATCCCAAATAGCTAAATTTTGCGACAGGGTTGACTAGGATGCCTAGTCAGCATGGTAGATATACAATCAGAAAAAAGGAATATTTTAAAGACATTCCTTTTCTCCGAGCCAATCAATGGACGACAAGTGGCGCGATATGATTTTTTGGATGGGTTGTATGTTGTTTTTATGGGCCAATCGGAGGGTGACACATGGCCAGCCCTAAGGCTGCCACGTATCCCCTTAGTGGTGTATTAATTTTTTTGTTGAGGCCGCAAGATTCGAACCCTGGACCTCCGGAAAAACACGCCCACACCTTATCGCCTGGGCCACATGTGATACTTAACAATTATATGTCGTAGCTTATATTTCAAGTTAGTTGGAATCTGCAATTGGGGTTGGAACCATCGGCGGTCCAACCCACCAGTGGTTCCATTAGTGTGGTCACATTACAACATAAATGTAACATAAAACTACAACCATAACCCGACAACTATGCCGCCAGCAAACTCCGCCTGCAGTTTATTGTTAATCCTTGTCACATGGCAATGATTTATCCGATGGTTTCTTCGCGTCGTTAAGCCATAACTCTAACAGTTTTAACTCTAGTTTCAACCTTATCCATATTTAATAGCTATAGTTCCACCAACAACGGTTTGTAAGCCTATAGTTCCACCGACAACGGTTTGTAAGTCGTGGTTTGTGTTGGCATGCAGCCACCCAACCACTAAACATTTAATATTGCGATTTATTTCGGTGTACTTTTAGCCAACACCTAAATTTATGGTGGGAATGCCTAAATTTCCTCCAGTTAAGAGGAGTCCTACACTTTTAGTGGATATTTTCTAGGTGTTATTGGGTAAATGAGGAGACTCAATTTCCGCCCATTAATAGTGAATGAAGATTCATTCTAGACTAATTGGAGCTTTCTCGAGCCATTGGTGTAGAGAAAAAAACCATTAGAGGCATGTAACTACATGTATTTGCAAAATTTTAAGCATAATGAAAGATGGGCATGCCATTGGGAGTTGTACCAAAATATGTAGCCCAAGAGCAGTGAATTGCTTCATCATGCCTACCGTGTAAATTTTATGTGGTGACTTATTTCTTTGTTTTACACTGTTTTTCAGTGTTAGTTGTGCTTATTTCATGCTTCTAATTCACTAAAATCATCTACAATTCATGGTTAAAATCTTCATTCCTTAAGCAAACTAATGAGAAAAGTATACACATGTTTATAAACTGAAAAGACACTTAGTACAACAAAACTAATACAGTCCTTTCAGATTAGATTGGTATCAGAGCTAGAGTTTATTCTCTGGTGTTGTTTTGTGCAAATAATTGTTTAACTGTTTGCAAGTTTTTAGGTTCTTACTAGGCTCAAGCTCAAAAGAGGAGAAGGAAAATTGGTGGGAGAAAAAGGGTCTCAAGAAGAGACAAAGAAAAGGAGAGAAATATTTCCACAATCTCCACCACCTAGTTCACCTCCTAAGGAAGTAGAAGCTGCATTAAGCATATCTCATAGAGAAGGAGAAATCCATGAAGAAGTTGATCCCAAAGAGGAAGAAAGAGTGTTCAAGAAAGCATTCCTTGACATGACTGAGATGGTTAGAATCCTTTATCAAGATAGGAATGAGAGACTAAAAGGAGAAGGATCCAAACTTCAAAAGGAAGGACATGGATCTGCAGGAGGTCATAATGACAAAGATAAGTCAAATAAGGGCAATGGAGGAAATGGAGGCAATGGAGAGCCATCATCCTCACCCTCATAATCATCATCCTCTACTTCATCTTCAGTACATTAGCCACACAAGTCAAAGAACAATGGTAAAATTCCTTTTTTTAAACTTGATGTTAAGTTTGAATTGCCAATTTTTAATGGTGAAGTCAATGTAGAAAAGCTTGATAATTGGAAATTGGAGGTCTATTTGAGAATCGAGAACCTTCAAGATGATGATACTAAAATTCAATTAGCTTCACTGAGAATGGAAGGTGTAGCACTTTTTTGGTGGGAAGCCAAGACAAAGGAGGAGATCAAGAAGCATGGTAATATTATTCTATCATGGACTGTTTTCGTTACTACTATAAAACATCAGTTTTATCCATTAGATCATATGCAGAAATCCATAATGAACTAAAAAAACTTTAGGCAATTGAAGGGACAAAATGTGCAAGAATACACCCAAGGATTTAGGAGAAGATCTCTCTTATTCGAGGTATATTTGCATATCCAAGATACTTTTCTCAAGTACATATGAGGCTTACATATATACCTAAAAAATATTATTCTCATGTTTAACTCCACAATTCTAGATGAAGTATGTGTCCAGGCCACACATCTAGAAGCTATAGGGAAGAAAATTTCTGAAGAGGGTAGAAAGAAACCTTTTACGAGTAAAAAAAAAGAGAAGACCTCAAAAGGTAAAAGAAAAAAGAATGCATATATTAAGAAAGAGGGAGAAAAATTGGTTTGTAAACACTATTCAAAATAAGGCCATGATGAAACTCATCACTGGAAATTACATCTTGAAATGAGGCCCAAGAAATACAACAACAAAGGGAAACATAAAATTGCAACTACAACTCAACATGATTTAGGAGACAATTCAAGAGATGAATCTAAGATTACAGCCATGGGATTGAAGAACATGAAGGGAAAATAAATTGAAACTAAACCCAGTACTAGTACATCAAACTATCACATACATGCTCCAAATGAAGAAGAAAGAAATGAACTGTTTCATGTGAGAGCCATATCCAAGCATACCAAGATTGACACATTGTTTGACAGTGGGTCACAAGAAAACTTAATCTCTAAAGACTTTGTCAAGAAACCTAACCTTGAGACCATACCACATCCAAAAATATATCCATTATTTTGGATTTGTAAGAATGCAAATTTACAGGTTTCAAAGAAATGCAGATTGTGGTTTGCAATCACTGCACATTTTTTTGACACAATTGAATTAGATTTGGTTCCGCTTGACATAAGAGGTATTGTGTTGGGGATTCCTTACTTGTATGACAGGAAATAAATATTCCATCACCATGAGAAAAAATACCATTTATTCGAAAATAGAAAGGAGTACATTGTTAGAGCACATTGCAAGAAGAAAAACATTGTTATGGTAAATGCTGAACAGGTAAAGAGGCTAGTGAATTCAAGTAATAATTTTGGTTTTTAGACTCATGTGGTGATCAAGTAATAATTTTTTTCTTCTAATGATTAAGCCTAAAGCTGATGTTAATCATGAATCATTTGAGATATGTGATCCTAAGTTGAAATCATAATTTTATGATGTATTTGATGCACATCATGAGATGTTTCAGGAGCCAATAGGATTGCCTCCAAAAAGAGAGATTCAATGTGAGATTCAGTTGCAGCAAGATTTTCCTCTTCCAAACATCAGTATGTACCACATTGTCGATAATGGAGAATGTTGAAATAAAGAGGAAAATCAAATATATGTTGGACAAGTTAATCATAGGGCCAAGCACCTCGTCATGTGGTTCACCCATAATCTTGATTCCAAAGAAATATGGGACATGGCGCATGTGTGTAGACTTCAGAGCTTTGAACAAAATTACGGTAAAGAATCGTTACCCACTCCCAAGGATAGATGATTTTCTTGATAATCTAAAACAAGCAAAATTTTTCACTAAGTTAGATTTACGAAGTGGGTATCGTCAAGTAAGAATTTCAGAAAGTGATATATGGAAAACTGCATTCAAAACCAAACAAGGACGCTTTGAGTGGTTAGTTATGTCATTAGGTTTGTGTAATGCATTGGCAACTTTCATGCATGTTATGGATAGTTTTCTTTGTCCATTCCTTGATGACTTTGTGATTGTGTACTTACATTACATATTTATTTTCAGAAAAACAAGAGAAGAACATGTCTTGCATGTGAATAGAGTGCTTGATATTTTTAAGAAAGAGAAATTGTTTCTTAAGATGTCAAAGTTTGAGTTTGGAAAGATTCCTTTGGTTTATTTGGGACATATTGTAGGAGGAGAGTTGAGAATTGATCCTTCTAAAGTGGAAGCCATTGTGAATTGGCCCACACCCAAAATAGTAACTGAGGTAAGAAGTTTCTTAGGTGCAGCTCAGTCAAAGAGAAATTTTATTGCTAAATTTTCTGCCATAGAAAATCCTATGCATGCAATGGCAAGTGTGAAGAAAGGCTTCTAATGTGGAGGCAAACAACAACAAGCTTTTGAATATTTAAAATACAAGATCAGTTCAGCTCCGGACCTTGCATTACCAAATTTGAGACAGCCATTCAAGATTCAAACCGATGCTAGTGATTATGCCATGGGCGCAGTACTTTTGCAGCATGGTAAGCCGATTGCTTTACATTCTGAAACATTCAATGGTGTTGTAACTAATTATCCTACATATGAAAAATAACTAAATGTGTTGGTACAAAGTGTCAAGAAGTGAAAACACTACTTGATGGGTAAAGAGACGATTGTGCATATTTTTCACCAACCATTACAGTACTTGTAGTCACAAACAAAATTACAGCAAACAATACATTTCAGGTGGATGGCATTTCTTCAACGGTTTCATTTGATTATAAGGTACAAGAAAGGTATTTTCAATAAATTTTCTGATATGCTTTCAAAACCAACCATTAGTGCATCTACTTTACTAAAAAATGATTCTATTGTATATGAGAGTTACATAGAACAATATGCACATGATGTTGATTTTCAAGATGTGTATGCTAGTTTGAGTGAAGGGAATCAAGTTGAAGAAAAATATTATCACATGCATAACAATTTGTTGTTTCATTTGGGCAAGTTGTGTATACCACAAGGAGAGAGGCTAAGTTTCATGAGAGAAACTCATTCATTGTTGAACACTTTGGGGTAAGCAAAACATTGGTGCATCTACGGATGTATTTCTATTGGCCTCGCATCATAGATAGTGTGTCGTGCTTTACAAAAGGTTTTTCTATGTGTGCAACAAGTAAGACTATTAATATGAAGCTTGGGTTGTACATGCCACTTCCGGTACCATCAGGGCCATGGAAGAGTGTCTCCATGGAATTTGTTGGAGGTCTACCTATGTTAAGAAAGTAGCATGATTATATCTATGTAGTTTTGGATAGATTCTACATGTATTTGAAAATTTTTTAGCTTAATGAAAGATGGGCATGCCATTGGGAGCTAGACCAACAAATGTAGCATAGTAGGGGTGAACTACTTCATCATGCCTGCTGTGTAAATTTTATGTGGTGAATTATTTCACTATTTTACACTGTTGTTCACTGCTATTTGTACTTATTTCATGCCTCTAATTCACTAAAATCATCTACAATTCATGGTTAAAATCCTTAATCCTTAAGCAAACTAATGAGAAAATTATGCACATGTTTATAAACTGAAAATATACTTAGCACAATAAAACTAATACAGTCCTTTCAGATCACTATTGGAGGAGAAAACATTATATGCAAAAACATCCAAATGTGTCTTTGGAGTACAACAGGTGGAATATCTGGGTCATATTGTATCTCATAAGGGTGTTAAGGTAGACCCTAACAAAAGTAAAGCCATTAAGGAATGGAAAGTCCCCACAACCATAAAGCAGTTGCAAGGATTTCTCAGGTTAACAGGGTATTATCACAAGTTTGTTAAGAATTATGGGAGAATAGAAGCACCTATAACAACATTATTGAAGAAATATGCATTTTCATGGACTCCTAAAGCAACTAAGGCCTTTGAACATCTTAAAGAGGAAATGTGCCTAGCACCGATCTTAGATATGCCAGACTTCACAAAAACATTTATTGTGGAATGTGATGCCTCGGGAAATGGAATTGGTGTTGTTTTAATGCAAGAAGGAAGACCCATTGCTTTTGAAAGTCGTCCAATCAAAGGAAAGTATTTACAGAAAGCTATTTATGAGAAGGAAATGTCGGAAATACTACATGCACTAAAGAAATGGCAACCTTACCTAATGGGAATACACTTCAAGGTAAAAACTAATCATGACATTCTTAAACACTTTTTGGAACAAAGACTATCTTCAGAAGAGCAGCAAAAATGGGTCACAAAGGTGTTTGGTTATGAGTTTGAAATCATCTACAAAAAATGGAAGCTAATGTTGTCATAGATGCACTCTTGAGAAAGGATGAAGAGGTGGAAGCATTGCTTTGTGCCATTTCTATTATCCAACCAGATTGGATAACCAAAGCAAGGGATGAATAGAAGAAGCACGAAGAAGTGTGGACACTCATTCAAAAGTTGCAACAAGATCCTAGTACATCTAATACATTTAGTTGGAAAAATGATTCCTTATGGTACAAATATTGCTTATATATTTGTAAGAATTCCCAACTAAAACAAAATATTCTTTTGGAATTCCACACTTCTCCTTTAGGAGGACACTCAGGATTCTTAAAAACTTACCACAGGGTGAAGAAAGATTTTTTTTGGGATGGCCCTAAATTTGATATTCAAAATTTTGTGGTGGAATGTTTGGTTTTCCAGAAAAATAAAGTTGAGAAAATTAAGACCCCGAGTCTTCTACAACCTTTATCCATTCCAAGTCAATGTTGGGAGGAAATTTCGATGGATTTTATCACAAGTTTACCTAAGTCTGAAGGAAAGAGTGTAATCATGGTGGTAGTTGATAGACTTAATAATTATGCACACTTTTGTGCATTATATCATCCATTTAAAGCAATTACAGTTGCTACCGCATTTATGGAAACAATTCAAAAGCTACATTGAAACCCAAAGATTATTGTAAGTGACAGAGATCCCATTTTTACTGGAAAATTTTGGATGGAAATATTTTCTTGTTTGGGTACTCAACTAGCGCATAGCTCATCTTATCATCCTCAATCCGACGGTCAAACTGAGACAATGAATAAATGTTTGGAAGGATATCTTTGTTTTTTTGTATCTGATAAGAAAACACAATGGGTCAAGTGGTTACCTCTCGCTGAATGGTGGTATAACACTTTCTTCCATACTGCAACAAAAATGACCCCATTTATGGAACTTTATGGATATCATCCATCGTCCATCACATCATCTTTAAGAGAAAATTCTAAGGTTCAAGCAGTGGAAGATCACATCGAGCATCAACAATAATTTCTCCAAATATTAAAGGATAACCTAATTTTGGCACAAAATCGAATGAAAAAACAGGCAAATCAACATCGCAACAAGAGAATTTTTGATGTAGGAGACTGGGTAATTTTACGGCTACAACCATAACAACAAATATCCCTCAAGCAAGCTAAGAAGGATATTAAATTATCACCAAAGTACTATGGTCCTTACAAGGTGTTGCTAAAGATTGGTACTATGGCATACAAATTGGAGCTTCCTACTTCTTCACGAGTGCATCCAGTTTTCCATGTCTCATGCTTAAAGAAGGTTATAGGTGACAAAGTTCCATTTCAAACAATATTGCTAGAACTTGATGAGGAAGGAAAATTCATATTATAACTTGAAGTAGTCATGGAAACAAAAACTCGATAGCTACGAAATCGATCAATTTCAGAGTATCTCATCAAGTGGAAGAACTTACCCACTAAAGATTCTACATGGGAGGGTGAGAATTTTATACAGAAGCATCCGAAGCTACTCAAGCATTGAGGACAACATTTTTTGAAGGAGAGGGGCATGTTAGGTCCCTATATTACTAGTATAATCCCTTATTTTTGTTAATGTAACCCCCTTATTGTTATTATTGTACCCTTGTAACCCCAATATTGTTATTATTTTGCCCTTACATTATTATTGTTAGGTCAGCTAGGATTATATTATGATCCCATGGACTCCTATATAGATAAGGAGGTTCTTTCATTTATATCATCCAATAATTGTTCATTTATGTAATGTAAAGGAGGTTTTACCCCTCGAAGTGGATTATTTCTAAGGCATTGATCTCCCTTTTCTTCTATTTTTGGAGTTGGTTTCATAACAAAAACAAGTTGCAGACCCACCCCCCCCTCCATTATCAGTCAAGGATATGGTGGGGGGGGGTTGCTATTTACATGTACCATTGGATCCAAGCACATGGATATCATATTACAACACACTTTGATAAAAGTTTGAAGGGAGTTAATCGTAAAAGAAAAAAAATTCCGACCCCCACCCTCTATTAATCTTTGTACATGCATGGGGAGCACACAATAAATCTTGGCCATTTATCAAGTAGGAGCCCAATGAAATCAATAGTTTCATAATGTATAGATATGGAAAAGATATCAGATGAGGATTGCATGGACAATAGGTGGCGTGGGCTCAGCAGGCTGACACAACAAAACATATGGAAACCTAGGTGGTGCTAACATAGTAATGTAATGTAGCATATGATGACATGGTACAGACAACAAGATAATGATTTCAATATGATGATGTAGAAATTAATGTGGTAGGTGATGCATTGACCACTCATAGGGTTCCGTCATGGACAAGTGATGTCATCATGACATCAACATAGAAATTCACTCATAAGGTTAAGGAATTGGTCTTAACGTTCTTATCAAATGCAATTGGGAGACAAATTTGGAGGGAGCAATGTATTTTGGTGTTTTAGTGCCACATTTATTAAAAGGAAAATATATAACTAATATTATAGATAACTAAAAGTGAATTAGTCAAGAAACTTGGGTGTTTATCCAATCAAGAAAGAAAAATTCACAGGTAGAACCATGGATTGATTCCCACGGTATTCAATAGGGTAGAGGTTGTAAATGAGAAAGTGAGTGATGAGAGGTTTTTAATGTTGTTGTTTAAAAATTGAGGTTGAATCTAAATTTTTGTGTTTGAGTGCAAAATTTGTAAAATGGAATTAAATGAAGCACAACACGTGAAATAGACTGAGAAATGAGGTGAAAAATGACTAAATCCCATGCATTACTTATGAAAACTTATTTTGGAAGCAACAATGATATAGAATTGAATGAATATTTTAACTTATGCAGAAAGAAGTGAGATATGTGTGCTAAAAATAAATAAATTCATACTTGCAAGTGATTGAAAGAGGAAGTAGATTGAAGTAGATGAATTAGGAGCAAGAAATTAAAAAGAAGGTTATGGATTAAGAGAGTTGTATCTATGTATATATGTGCACTAAAAAGTGTATTATTCTTACTAAAGAGAGGAATAAAGTGATTAATTTATATTAAGAAATTCATAACTAAAAAAGGTGGCCAAAGACCTTTGTTTGAAAATGAATGAAATATAGATTTGACTGGATACTACAGGTGGGTATCTATATAGATTTTAGGTTGGTGCCTCTAGAATTTTAGGGCTTTCTAATCTAAGGGTGTTTGGGAATCTTATTAGTTAGTGCTCAAAAAACGTAATGTAATCATATATTGAGGCTTGGAATTACATCACAGTGAAAGCATAATTTGTGGTTTTTCTCCTAGAAGGGTTGTGACATTAAAATCTCGGTGTGAAAATGTCATGTGAATGTTATCTTACTATTTTTATTACTTTTCATTGAATACATTTTTAAATACTTGTAAAATTAGTTGAATATTGATTCATGCCCCTCCCCCCCTCTCAATATTATTTGGTTCCCTACAGCTCCACCCTTGGTCACTTGACTTAATAGCCAAGAAATGTGAGATAACCCTAACATGAAATTTCAGTATAAAATAAAAAGAGCCAAGAATTTATAGATCTTTGTTATAGTCATTTGGGCTAGCCAATCTAAAATGAACTAGATCTTGGTTGGTTACAAATGCACCCCAAGTTCATCCATAATGTATCCTAAGCATTGAATTATCTACATGTTGAATAAGCATTTCTCCAAATTGGTATAGAAGTTGTGTTGCCACATGGTGCTTGAGACTTGCTAAACTTGCTACAAATGTTCCATCCAAGTTCTACTGAATATGAGGATGTCATCCAAATATACAACCATAAAATACTTTGTAAGCAGTTACAGGATATCATCCATAATCCTCATTAACATTGTTGAGTGTTACTCAAGCAAAAGGTCCTAAACAACCACTCAAAAAGGATTTCTTTGGATTATAATGTTGTCTTATATACATTAGTTTTTTCAATTGGAACCCCTTCAAGAGTATTTTCAATTATGGGGACTGGGTATATGTTCTCTATAGGGATTTTATTAAGGGATCTCTGACCAATATAGAGTCGAGATGCCCCATCCTTCTTTTTTCCACAATTAGACTTTGACAAGGTGAGGAACTTGTTGAATGTGTCCCTTTTTGATGATATAATGAATCTAAGATTTTATTTCAAAATTATCCAAGAGATATCATCTACATATTGGACCATTAGGTAAAGGAGAACCAAGAATCAAGTCAATTGAGTGTTTGATGTAACAGTGTATAAGTGTCCCCACATGTCAAGAAAATATATCTTTGTATATCTCTACAATATTTTCTAACTGATTTTGTTGTGTTGAGAGTCTTTGTGTAGAGGTTATGATGGTTGTAGTGATATTTCTTTCATCTTCTAACAAAACCATGAAGAGAAAAAAAAAAATGTTATTTTGTGAGGTTACCATTTGAGATTGTTTTGTTAAGATCAATAAAATTGTATTAGTTGGGACTACCTCTAGTGTCCTATAAAACTAACCCTTGAGAGTAACAATGACACTACAGGGATGATACTCATAAACAACATGATGTTTCAACTTTCCCAAAAGAACATCACAAACTTCAAGTGGGGAAATGTCACCCAAAACCTCATCATTGAAGGGTTTGATGCCATAGGATAGGAAACACTACTGGATGACATAAATTTCTCATCCATGTCTCAACCAACCAATCATGTATTTTTTGGGGTATGGCATTTTCAGTAGCTTCAATATCTTAATTATGTTGGTTGAGATCAGGATCTTTTATCTCATACTATAAACAATGAATTATAATGGAGACCCTTTCACCCACATCTACGAATGGAAGATGTGTTGCCCCTTAGTTGAATCTTTGTGGTTGTGATTGTGTTGAAGCCTAGAAAATCTCTGCTTCAAACATCGGGGAAAACCACCCGGTCGGGACCTTAAGGCAGCTCCTTTTCCGTTTGGTATGGTGGCTCCGACTGGATTTAAAGGACCAGTTTCCTTGTAACTAAATGGATTGGATTGGATGGGTGGAAATGGGACTAAACTAACTGAAAATAAAACTATCTAATTTAAGCTAAATACTAAAGAAATTCTAACATTAACCCGGGTAGCTATATGTGAATACAACTTAAGATTGTTCCAATTCAACAATAACCATGAAAATGTATTATTAATTAAATTGAAATGTGCAGAAACAAATAAAGATAACTTTGTTTAAGAAATTAAACAGAGTTATATAAACATATTGCATTCATCATTGTATACCATTTACATGTAACTATGAAAAATAACGTTTCAATTATACTCAGAAATGATATATAAAAGGAAGCGTTGTTAAAGCAAATATACATATAAATGATAGCAATTTTAAAACGAATATCATAAAAAAAAGAGATCAACAGTGAACAGATAGAAATACCTTGTTCATCTTGAAGAATTTCAAATGCATTCTGATACTCTATCCAGTAATTATAATGCAAAACCAAATTCCAAGGTACAGAAATGCAACACTTCAAAGATAATTCCACATGAAAATCACCAGATGTGATCCTTTTCAAAAAATATATAAGACAATGGAGTACAGAAATGCAATCTCCAAGTCCAAAAATATTAAGATCCAGGACCCCTCTCTAAATGCATGAGAGGGGTTTAAATACTATTTAACTAACTCTAAAAATAGTTTATTACAAAAATTAAGGATTCGGTTCAATGACCGTCCTTTTCCTAGGCTAAAATACAGTGAAATTAAAACTAAATCTATCTATCTATTAACTTGATCTTTAAGCTTGCAGGCATCCAACATAGTTTTGAGAAGATGCGGTTGACCGACTTCAGAATTCAACTGTCCTGAAAAGACAGAGTCGTCAAGCGTAGGAGCAATCTTCTCCGTAGCATTGATGATACAATTGAGCGCACTGTGCTGACTGTGTGGCTTTACCAAGTACATCCAGTATGAGTCCCAATTCAATCTTGTCAGCTCTTGGATGGATTTTGCTCTTTCTTCTGCCTTTTGCCTCCATTCTGTATGCAGTTGATTTGCCTGTGGGAGATATCCTGGAATAGTTTCAGAAATCAAGTTAGCTTTGTGTAAATTTTCATTTACACAATCAGTGAGAGTGCTTGCCGCTGTAGATGCCTCCTCTACTACCCTTTCTGCCCTTATGATTTGTGCATCCCAATTATTAAACATTATTTCTTTATGGTTCTCGTTGATGATGGGTGCACCAGCTTTTCTGCCTTCTTCTGTCTTTTGCCATGCTAGATAATCATTGATCTTTTCATTAATCAAATCATAATCATTTCGTAAATCTACGAAATGATTTGTGATTTTATCGCTTTCTTGGCACAAAGAATTCCATTGCAATATTTTTTGGCAGAAAACTTCCTCTTGTTGCAGTAGTTGATTGTTCAAAGAGATGGTTTCTGAAATGAATTTTGGAAGCTTAGGATCATCCTTATGCTGTTCTTGGATTTCTTGAAGTTGTTGTTGTAACTCTTCAAGTTTTAATTGTGCTTCCTGATTGGCCTGTACCTGTTGCAATTGTTGTTGCAGAGCCTTTATCTGTTCTTCTTTTTCATCCAACAAAATTTGTATCTCAACTACTTTATCAATTTTTGCAGAAGCATAAGCTCCTGTTATTTGAGATAACTTAGTGAGATTATGAGTAGGCTCTGTGACAGGATCTTTCCACAAAACATCTACTTGTTCTGGTTCGGTAGCAATTTCACTTTCTATTTTTCTCTTTTTCCTTTGTCTCTTTACTACTGCTTTGTATTTTGGGCTATAAAATACATCCAGAGGAGGAATATCCTCTACATTAAGTACAATTTCATAGGAGGGTGTGATTGGTATGTGTTCTGTTACTGCGGTTGTGCTGCTTGTTCCTGCGTTCAAAACTTTGGTTGTTTGGACAGGGGTTTGCACATTCTGTCCTTCTACATTAATCAATTGATTAAAGGTTTCCCATTCTTTATCTAACTCAATGGTGACTGGCTGTTGCTGTACATTGGGTGGAGGAGGATTTGTTTGTTGAGAAATCAAAATTTGCTGTTGAGCAAGCTCTTTAGATTGTGCAGAATCGTTAATGGATTCTTCCATTTTATCTTCCTTTTCTTTGGATGTATTGGAGTGTTCAGAATATCTGTCAGATTTTGATTTGGATTTACCTGTGCTTGAACTGTTGTTAAGACTAACACTAGGAGTTTGCTCCTTTGCAGGCTCCATGCATAGATTATCCAAAGGAATAGGAATTAGTCTCCTTTCTCTGTACAACTTGAATTCCTGAAAATCCCCTGGAGATAGCTGCTCTTTAGCTGAATTCAAAACCTCTTTCAATGAATTTCTTGCCTGGAACATATCATCAAAAAGATCTTGCTCCCCGACAAATTCCCTTACTTTGATTGCATTGGTAAAATTCTTAACAATATAATTTTGGTCAAATAACCTTCTTGAGAATTTGAACAGCTGTAGGCATGTAACGTTTCCTATCTCGTGAAATGCATGACCAATATCCAACAGTGAAAATGTTCCACATTTTATGGGAAATTGTGGCCAAATGCCCTTTTTCTTGTCTTTTAAATCTTTTGTCATACCTCCCTGGCTACAGGTCTGATAAGAAATTTCCCGAGCTACAAGTCTATATGGAACATATAAGGGTAAAACATGGGGAGAAGCATAACTTCCAAAAACCCTAATATAGGTGAACAATTCCTCTCCAAACCATCTTGCGACGGGGAGAATATCAACCTCTGTTTTTGAGGATAACCTCGGGGCATCCTTATTATACAATGTTCTGTACAATGGCAACATTATTCCATGACAAATTTGATAAAATTGGGGGATAAACTCAGACTCCCATAGTTCTTTATGGTACACATGAATGGGAAAAGGATCATGGATAGTCCATTTCCAGCCCATTACAGGGAATTTAGAGACATAGCAGATGGCGTCCATGACATAAGCAGATAAATAAAAAGGCGGATAAACCCGCTAGGAAACATTTCGTTTAGACCGGTAATGAAAAATAGCAGTGGTGAGATTATCAGATAGGATTTTGGCCCAATCTACAATTGTAGAATTAACAACCGCATTCAACAAAGGAAGCCATTCGGGTAAGATCATATTTATGTCAGGCTTTCCAAAAAGCCTACATAACATGGCAGCAGTAAAACAATAAGGAGAGGTAAGTGAACCCGTGCTGTACATACCTTGTTTGTTCTTCTTCAATGGTTCACTTCTTTTGGTCCACTCCTTTGTGCATTCTGCCAAATTTGAGTGTTCTTTTGCAAACTCTTCCATAAATTGTCTGTTGAAAGTTGCCTGAGGTTCTGGCAGCTTATACATTAATCTCAGATCTTCTATGGTGAATGACCCAATTAGCTCTTCCGATGGAGTTCTGAATTGTCTGTCTGAAATATTTGTGCTATCCAGCACCCATCTCACCATGTCTGTATATGGGAGAATCCTTGGTCTTGCTGCTATTCTATGTAGAAATGAGCAAGCCAAGTCTCTAAGGGTTTCTTTAGACGTATCCTTTGAACCTGCTGTAGCTGCAACTTTTATCACCACAGGGTTTTCATCTTCTAACAGTTTATACATTCCCTCCCAAGTGGATATACCAGTGTCCTTGTTACAGGCGGTGTCTGCGTATAGCGAAGCCATTTCTTTGTTCTCAGAACTTGAGCTCTTCTCCTTCTTACCCATAATGTTTAGCGGAAGCTTTGTATAGTGGTCTTCTCCTTCGTGCCTGCGTTTTACGAATAAATGAGAGTAATGATATAAGAAAGGTGATGAGACTGTTTTGAATGTGAAAGCGGATGAAATATAATATTTAAATTGTGAAACGACTTTCAATCTAAACACAATCTCTTTTCACATTAATAATCAATCCAATAATTTAATATAATCATTAAAGTGCATAACGGATTTGACATGTGGGAAGATTGCCTTGGGATAGTGCGCCTACATGAATCTGCGACATTGTGATCTGCGATTTGCTGCGCAATATCGCAATATCGCAATGTCGCAATATCGCAAAATGAAATCATCACAGTCATAAAAATAGCGCAAAAACAGGAATTGTGCAATAGCGCAAAGCGCATATCACAAAAATCACAAAAGCGCATATCGCAAAAAGCACCCAATCGCAAAAGCGTAGAATCGCAAAAGCGCAGAATCGCAAAAGCGCAGAATTGATAAGAGCACAAAAGATTTTTATTAATCATTTCTGTTTTCTGCGCTATGCGATCTGCGATCAATGCATTTTATATATACTATTTTGTTATGGATGCGCTATCTTGTTTCAAGAGCAATTTTATTACAATCTATCATAAACTTAAGCCTTTCTAAATATTCTTTCTAAGGGATTTTATAAGTTTATGATAGAAATTTTTATTTGTAAAGGCAAACAAATCCTAATTGATTTTTTTGGATTTTTAACTAAGGGTCCCCATTTATTTAGTATTATTACTAATAATAAATAAAAAAGAGGGGTTGTTGCTGGTCACAATAATTGGCGATTCACTGAAAGAAACAATTATCTCTGAAAAAATAAAATGAACATTCTATCTTTAGTAAGTAAAGGTTTTTAAAGATAATGAAAACTATCTTAGGATAATTCAAATAAAATGCTGCTATGAAAAAAATAAAAATCATTTCATAATTTCTGTTTAATTCCTTAAGAAATAAAAACATTTTGGGTTATATCAAGCTTTGATTGGTGTTAATAATGAAGTAAGTGAATCTCTCCAAGTTTTGGTTTTATAATATACTCTATTGCCATAGGTATTGCCGCTGCTACCAGCAAACATTCATAGTCTCGACAGGGTTACCTTTAAACCATTAACCATTCATTGTCCCATCCAACTAAAATTATGACTTTTTAAAAGATAAATTCATAAGACCTATTATCTCATGTTTTTTTTCTTTTATTTATTTTTATTTTAAGAGTCATTGTTCTGGTTTGGTAGCCAGTTATTAACAATGCCATTCACTAGTTATAATTAAACTGAACAAGCTGGCTCGTGATGAGACCCCTTGTCTTATATTTATAAGCCATTACCCTGTTTTGGTATGCAGTATTGGTAATGTCAGTTTTATTACTCCTTATGAACATGATAAGTCGACTCGTCATGAGACCTCTTATCTCTTAAAATTTTCATATAATTTCTTAGAATTACATTCTAAAAAATCACAACTTAAATGGATGGGGTGAAATAGTTTTATCCTTAAGAATCAATGGATGACAATTTTCAGAGTTTTTTGAGTTCCAAAACTTTGAAAAAAATCTTTACTTTAATAGATAACCTTTCTCTGCTTAATAAACCTTATAATGATTTACATTTTCCTCAAGTTTTCAAAAGATCATGTAAATGATTGAAATAATCTTTTCAAATTTTAACATCTTATTTTAAACTATTCAAAAAACTGTAATCATTACTTTAAAAATTCTTATTTACACAAAATAAATATTTATAATATTTTTCTGAAGAAATTTTCTCAAATAGTAAACAGTCAATCAGAGACTCATAAACAACCTTTATTTGTAAAAACAAAACCAATCAAAAACTTTGCAGAAAGAAATATATACAGTTTAAGAAGGGGTTACCTCCTTATGAAAATAATTTCTTCAAGATAAGCCCATTTACAGGAAGAGACTCTCTCTTACCTGTTAGATCTTGGAGTATAAATGTATTTGAGCTTATCTTGTCAACGATCTGAAATGGTCCCAGCCACATTTTCTGAAATTTGGTATGTTTACCTTTTTCTTCGTGTGCTTTGTCCCATTTCAAAACGAGATCACCAATTGACAAATTTTTTGAGCCGGTAGAACTTGCATCAAAAGAATATTTTACAAGTTGTTGATGTTTTTCATGAGTAATTTTTTCTTTATCCCTATCTTCTTCTAATTTAAGGATTTGATTATATCTACATTGAATGGATGAAGAAGGATTTTCTTCAATAAACTGTACTAGGGCTAATGATGGAAGAGTTAAATTTGATGGTATCACAGCTTCTTTTCCATAAACCAGATTGAAAGGTGAAGTCCCTATTGAAGCTTTTTCAGTGATACGATCAGCCCATAACGCAAATATTAAAGATTTGTGCCAATTCTTTTGATTTTGATCAACAGTCCTTTTAATGATTTTGATAAGGTTTTTATTAGTGGATTCAGCCAAACCATTACCTTGTGGATAATAATTTGCTGAATATTTTAATTTAAAACCTCTTTTGACCGCAAATTCAATTAAACTATTTCCAGAGAAGTAAGATGCATTATCAAAAACAAGAGCTTGAGGTACACCAAACCTGGTTATGATGAATTGATCTATGAAATCAATAATTGCATCAGAATTGGCTACCTTCAACGGAATTGCCTCTACCCATTTCGTAAAGTAATCAGTTGCAGTAAGGATGTACTTGTGTTGCTTGGAAGAATGAGGTACTATTTCACCAATAATGTCAAGCCCCCATTGTTCAAATGGTTTCTCAATAATTACCGGTTGCAAAGGAAAAGTTGGTTTCCTTTGTCTTCCACTTGCAGTTTGACAAATTTGGCACTTCCTTACATAATCATGTGTATCTTTAAAAAGGGTAGGCCAGTAATAACCAGCGCGAATTATTTTGTGAGCCGTGGTATCACCTCCAAAATGACCTCCTGTTGGTCCATCATGCAAATCCTGCAAAACCTTTTCAGCTTCAGTCTTTTCCAAACATCTTAATAAAATTGAATCATATTTTTTTCTAAATAACACATTATCAATGATCTGGTATTTAATAGCCTTTAACCTTAAAGCAGGTTTACTCTTATAGCTAAGATTAGAAGGAGCATACCCATTTTTTAAGTAATAGATAAGATCAGCATACTGAGATCCGAAATTTGTAACACTTATCTGACTTACTTGAATATCTTGATTTGAATCTTTATTTTTTGGTATGTTATGAGCTCCTGCCAATAATCTACAAAAACCTTGTCCTCTAACAATCTTAGCTGGTTTAATATCAATATCATATTCTTGCAAGGCTGTTACCCAGTTAGCTCTCTTTTCCCCTACTTCTTTTTGAATTAATAATTGCCTCACTGCAGAGAATGGGACAATGATTTTTGTATGTATTTTCAAGAGAAAAGGTCTGAAATGTTTGATTGATTTAAATACACCAAAGGCTTGTTTTTCAACATCAGAATAATTAAGTTCAGCTCCTTGCAGATTTGAACTAAAGAAATAAATTGGTGCTTCGATTTCTTGATCATTGAGTTGTGTTAAAACGGCTACATAGGATGTTTCAGTGGCCAGAGTATACAAAGTAAAATCTTTAGAAAAATCTGGGGTATTCAATGCTGGTGCATTAATGATCGCTTGTTTGATTGAATCAAAAGCTTCTTTTTCTTTATGCGTCCATTTGAATATTGAATTTTTCTTGATCATATTTTGCATAGGTAAAACAATTAAAGAAAAATCAAGAATAAATCTCTTAACAAAATTGATCTGTCCAAGAAAAGATTGCATGGATTTTTTGTTATGTGGTAAAGAAATATCAGAAATTTCTTTCACTCTATCTGGATCAATATATATACCATCTTTTGACACAACAAATCCTAAGAGTGTTCCTTCATCTAAAACAAAGAAAGATTTCTTGGGATTTAAGGAGATACCAAACTTTCTACATCTTTCAAATATTTGTTTTAAATCATGTAGATGATTGGTTCTCTTTTTTAAAAATACTGTTATGTCATCAAGATAAACAACAACTGATTTATTGATCAGGCCTTTGAATGCTATGTCCATGGCTCTTTGAAAAGTTGCTCCTGCATTTATTAGACCAAAAGGCATTTTCTGATAAGCATAAGCTCCCCATTTTGTTCTGAAAGTTGTTTTCAATCTGTCATCTGGGTGAACTAAAACTTGATTATAGCCTGAAAATCCATCGAGAAAAGACATAAGTTCAGAACTAGCTACCTTTTGAAGTATTTGTTCCATGGTTGGCAATGGGAAATTGTCTTTTAAACATGCCTTGTTTAAATTTCTGAAATCAATACAGATTCTTATATCACCATTCTTCTTCCTTACAGGTACCATATTGGAAACCCAATTAGAGTGCCTGACTGGAAAAATGATTTTGGCTTTCAAAATTTTAATAAGTTCTGATTTGATTTGACTTTCGAGATTTGGATGGATTTTTCTCAACTTCTGTTGAACAGGTTTAACATCAGGAAGCATTGGAATCGTGTGTTGAATAATTGAAGTATCATACGTTTTTAGATCATCATAATTCCAAGAAAAAATGTTTTTATATTTGTTCAGCAGTTTAATGAATGCATTCCTTTCCTCTGGTGTTAAGTTGAGTCCTAAGTTAACGTTTTGAGGTTTAGAATCAGAACCAAGATTTACTAATTCAAACTTCAAAGTTGAGCTTTGAAGTTTCGTATTAGTAACTTTCTTGAATCTGTCTCTAATGTCATATAAATCCTCTAATTTAACAACAGATTTTGGAATGGGGTTTTCATGACCTTTTAAAGCAATTTTTAAATCATGATCATCTTCATCAATAATTTGCTCATCATATGATTTCTCTGAAGTCATGAAATTTAGAATATCTTGATCATGATAGAAAACTCTCCAATTTGTAACATTATCTGGGACTAAGGACGAAAAATAAATTCTACAGAAAACCTATCAGGACTGCAATCTTCAGCAAGTAAGAGCTTAGATGCTACATTAGCTAACAAGTCAGCCGATGTATTCTGATTCCTAGGAATATGAGAAATATTGAATGCTAAAAAATGAGTGGTGAGGTCTTGTACTAGGGTTTGATAGTGTTTAAGATGTCCTGAAAGGCAATGAATAGTATTCCTAACTTGTTTAATAACAATTTCGGAATCACCAAAAACTTTCAAGTATTTAACATCTAACCCTATAGCTTTATAAAGTCCTTGAACCAAGGCTTCATATTCTACGGTATTATTAGTACACTCAAATTCTAATCTACATGACAGCATGGTTTTCTCCCCATTTGGATCAATTAAAATGCATCCAGCTCCAGCTCCATCACTAGACTTCGATCCATCAAAATATAACGACCAAAATAAAGATTTGTCTATTGGCTTATCTATAATTACATCAGAAATATTTACAATTCTGGAAGAATCAGACTGTGAAAAATTTTCTATCTGAGAAACAAAAGTATTTATAGAAAAAGGTGACTGAGGAGCTTTGAAATTTCCAAGAAATGATTCAGCAGAATAACCTCCAGGAATATTTTTGTTGAATGCCACAGGTTCATTAGGTTGTTCAAATTCAGTGACAGTATGCGTCATATGTTTTTCTTGTTCAATTTTGATTTGATTTGGTTTCCCTTTGTAAGGAAGCCACATGTGCGAATAATCAGTCGAGATATAACCGTTCAGTTTTGTAGACCAGTCCCTACTCAAGATTAATCCATAGAATTCAGGAATATCAGCAATCAGAATATCAATTCTTTGGACAATCCTAGGATCTGAGGCTAATCTGATTGTGACTGAATTGATTTCTCCTACAACTTGAACTTTAGAGCGATCCAACTGAACTGCTGATTTCTGTGGTTCAATATTTAGTTTAGCACAGACAGAAGTAGGCATTATATTGGAGGAAGCTCCGGAATCAATCAAACAATTATGCAGATTTTTATTGTACATCTCATAAGTCAAAAGAAAAGGAGGAGTTTGAGAATTTGATTTTTCCCCAATGAGCACAGTATCAGTAGCATCTACCTTATCTGGTGGCTTACCAGTTCCTCTTGCTGCTTTTGCAACTACACCACTTGGTAAAGGAGCAATTGGTGTAGCGTTTAATTCTTTCAATAACAACTTTTGCTGGTGTTTCAGTTTGCTGAGTTCATGTAAGGAAATGTTGGCTTTAATATTTTTCATGTCTTCAACAATATTGTATTCCATAGGATCTGACACTACTAAAGTTTTCGCTGTTGATGTGAGAGGATTAGAAGAAGATGGCTGATTTTGAGTAGGTAATTGAGAAGTTTTCTTTACAATGGGTTTGTCTTTGGTACTTGGAGTTGTAATTTTCTTTTTCGGAACTGTTTGCACTGGTTCTGCTGTAGATTTACTCCTAGTACTTACAGGCATAGCTTCTTCACTATCGGAATTAGGGAGAATGAAATCCCACATTCCATTTAATTCAGCTATTTCCTCATTTTCGTCTTCTTGATCTGATATTATAGATGTGTCTTCTTCTTCTTCTTCTTCTTCTGACTCTGCATTAGAGATTGCATTAGGAGGTTTAGATTCAACTTGGTTTCTTCTGAAATTTCGAAATGGTTTCTTGGTAGAAGTTTCAGCCACTTGTTTTTTAATTTCAACCATTTCATTTGACATGGTTTTAAGAACTTTCTGTAATCCTTCCATGTCATATGGATCTTTGGTCTTTTTCTTTGAATCATCTCTGAAGCTGACCTTCTTTGATTTCCTTTCTTCAATAGCATTTTTCTTTTCAAGAGAAGTGATACGTTTTTCTACTGCAATAGCTTCTTTCATATTCTCAGCCAATGTAGGCTTTGCAGCTCTATCTACGAAAATTGCTATGTTTGAGGGTAAGGCAGTTATATACCATTCAATTCTAACTTGTTCACTGGGTTGTGAATCTATATGAATTTTGTTCAAGAGTTTGTTGAATCTAGCATTGAATTCTTTTATAGGTTCCTTGGGTTCTATTTTCAAATTTGAGATATCATTGAGTAAAGTTGCAATTGATCGATCATCTCCAAATTTGGTCAAAAAAATGATCTTCAAAGATGTCCCAACTCGTTATAGATCCTGATGGTAATGAAAAATACCATGATCCTGCTACTCCCTGAAGAGTATATGGGAATAATCTAACTACAACATCTTCATGTATGACTCCATTCAAATTAATAGCCAGCAAAAATTATTGATATGTTCTTCAGCTTGAATGTTAAGATCTGGGCTAAACTTTGGAAGCCATTTTCCAGGATTGTCTGGTAAATCATGTAAAGGTGCAGCCATGTTGACTGCTCCTGGAGTAGACCATGGTCTCTATGCCATTATTGGGATGATTATTGGAGGAATACCAGAAACTGGTGGTATTTGAATTGAAGTGGTTGGAATAGATGATGTTGAGATTGATGAGGATTGAGTAGAAGATGTTTGTGGAGATGATGACTGAAGAGATGATGATGAAACAACTGTACTTTGTTGAGTTGTGGTTTTGGAAACAGGTGATTGAATATGAGATGATGAACTTGTATCACTTTCTGTTTCCGATTGAATTCTTTTTGTTTTGCCCTTACTAGGTAAAGGAAATTCTTTTGGACGAATACCAAGTTTTTCACTTTGCAACCTAGTAAGAGGTTTTGAAGGAATAAATTTTGAGCTTACACTACCTTCAGATATTTCAGACTCTTCTAAAGATAATGAGAATCCTTTCAATTTATAAATTAGATCTTGAACTTCAGGAGACTCAGGATGTTGTTTGTCTGAATGTTTTAAGATTTTGGTAGTGGGTGTCTGAATATTTTCTACAATTTCTTCTCTTGGATTCTGAATTTCAGAAGAAATTGAAGAAGTTAATGAGGGTGTTTTGCTCTCAGAATGGCTTGTGGATAAAGATTTACTTGCCATTCATAGCTCATGCCCTCCTTCTAGCACCAAAAATGTTGAAGCCTAGAAAATCTCTGCTTCAAACATCGGGGAAAACCACCCGGTCGGGACCTTAAGGCAGCTCCTTTTCCGTTTGGTATGGTGGCTCCGACTGGATTTAAAGGACCAGTTTCCTTGTAACTAAATGGATTGGATTGGATGGGTGGAAATGGGACTAAACTAATTGAAATAAAACTATCTAATTTAAGCTAAATACTGATAAAGAAATTCTAACATTAACCCGGGTAGCTATATGTGAATACAACTTAAGATTGTTCCAATTCAACAATAACCATGAAAATGTATTATTAATTAAATTGAAATGTGCAGAAACAAATAAAGATAACTCTGTTTAAGAAATTAAAAAAATTTATATAAACATATTGCATTCATCATTGTATACCATTTACATGTAACTATGAAAAATAACATTTCAATTATACTCAGAAAAGATATATAAAAGGAAACGTTGTGAAAACCAATATACATATAAATGATAGCAATTTTAAAACGAATATCATAAAACAAAAGAGATCAACAGTAAACAGATAGAAATACCTTGCTCATCTTGATGACTTAAAATGTAATCTGATACTCTATCCAGTAACTATAATGCAAAACCAAATTCCAAGGTACAGAAATGCAACACTTCAAAGATAATTCCGCATGAAAATCACCAGATGTGATCCTTTTCAAAAAATATATAAGACAATGGAGTACAGAAATGAAATCTCCAAGTCCAAAAATATTAAGATCCAGGACCCCTCTCTAAATGCATGAGAGGGGTTTAAATACTACTTAACTAACTCTAAAAATAGTTTATTACAAAAATTAAGGATTTGGTTCAATGACCGTCCTTTTCCTAAGCTAAAATACAGTGAAATTAAAACTAAATCTATCTATCTATTAAATTGATCTTTGCTCTTGCAGGCATCTAGCATAGTTTTGAGAAGATGCGGTTGACCGACTTCAGAATTCAACTGTCCTGAAAAGACAAAGTCGGCAAGCGTAGGAGAAATCTTCTCCATAGCATTGATGATACAATTGAGCGCACTGTGCTGACTGTGTGGCTTTACCAAGTACATATAGTATGAGTCCCAATTAAATCTTGTCATCTCTTGGATGGATTTTGCTCTTTCTTCTGCCTTTTGCCTCCATTCTGTATGCAGTTGATTTTCCTATGGGAGATATCCTGGAATAGTTTCAGAAATCAAGTTAGCTTTGTGTAAATTGTCATTTACACAATCAGTGAGAGTGTTTGCCGCTGTAGATGCCTCCTCTGCTGCCCTTTCTGCCCTTCTGATTTGTGCATCCCAATTATTAAACATTATTTCTTTACGGTTCTCGTTGATGATGGGAGCACCAGCTTTTCTACCTTCTTCTGTCTTTTGCCATGCTAGATAATCATTGATCTTTTCATTAATCAAATCATAATCATTTCGTAAATCTATGACATGATTTGTGATTCTATCGCTTTCTTGGCACAAAGAATTCCATTGCAATATTTTTTGGCAGAAAACTTCCTCTTGTTGCAGTAGTTGATTGTTCAAAGAGATGGTTTCTGAAATGAACTCTGGAAGCTTAGGATCATCCTTATGCTGTTCTTGGATTTCTTGAAGTTGTTGTTGTAACTCTTCAATTTTTAATTGTGCTTCCTTATTGGCCTGTACCTGTTGCAGAGCCTTTATCTGTTCTTCTTTTTCATCCAACAAAAGTTGTATCTCAACTGCTTTATCAATTGTTGCAGAAGCATAAGCTCCTGTTATTTGAGATAACTTAGTGAGATTATGAGTAGGCTTTGTGGCAGGATCTTTCCACAAAACATCTATTTGTTCTGGTTCGGTAGCAATTGCACTTTCTATTTTTCTCTTTTTCCTTTGTCTCTTTACTACAGCTTTGTATTTTGGGCTATAAAATACATCCAGAGGAGGAATGTCTTCTACATTAAGTACAATTTCAGAGGAGGGTGTGATTGGTATGTGCTCTGTTACTGCGGCTGTGCTGCTTGTTCCTGCGTTCAAAACTTTGGTTGTTTGGACAGGGGTTTGTACATTCTGTCCTTCTACATTAATCAATTGATTAAAGGTTTCCCATTATTTATCTAACTCAATGGTGACTGGCTGTTGCTGTACATTGGGTGGAGGAGGATTTGTTTGTTGAGAAGTCAAAATTTGCTGTTGAGCAAGCTTTTTAGATTGTGCAGAATCGTTAATGGATTCTTCCATTTTATCTTCCTTTTCTTTGGATGTATTGGAGTGTTCAGAATCTCTGTCAGATTTTGATTTGGATTTACCTGTGCTTGAACTGTTGTTAAGACTAACACTAGGAGTTTGCTCCTTTGCAGGCTCCATGCGTAGATTATCTAAAGGAATAGGAATTAGTCTCCTTTCTCTGTACAACTTGAATTCCTGAAAATCCCCTGGAGATAGCTGCTCTTTAGCTGAATTCAAAACCTCTTTGAATGAATTTCTTGCGTGGAACATATCATCAAAAAGATCTTGCTCCCCGACAAATTCCCTTACTTTGATTGCATTGGTAAAATTCTTAACAATATCATTTTGGTCAAATAACCTTCTTGAGAATTTGAACAGTTGTAGGCATGTAACGTTGCCTATCTCGTGAAATGCATGACCAATATCCAACAGTGAAAATGTTCCACATTTTATGGGAAATTGTGGCCAAATGCCCTTTTTCTTGTCTTTTAAATCTTTTGTCATACCTCCCTGGCTACAGGTCTGATAAGCAATTTCCCGAGCTACAAGTCTATCTGGAACATATAAGGGTAAAACTTGGGGAGAAGCATAACTTCCAAAAACCCTAATATAGGTGAACAATTCCTCTCCAAACCATCTTGCGACGGGGAGAATATCAACCTCTGTTTCTGAGGATAACCTCGGGGCATCCTTATTATACAATGTTCTATACAATGGCAACATTATTCCATGACAAATTTGATAAAAATGGGGGATAAACTCAGACTCCCATAGTTCTTTATGGTACACATGAATGGGCAAAGGATCATGGATAGTCCATTTCCAGCCCATCACAGGGAATTTAGAGACATAGCAGATGGCATCCATGACATAAGCAGATAAATAAAAAGGCGGATAAACCCGCTGGGAAACATTTCGTTTAGACCGGTAGTGAAAAATAGCAGTGGTGAGATTATCAGATAGGATTTTGGGCCAGTCTACAATTGTAGAATTAACAACCGCATTCAACAAAGGAAGCCATTTGGGTAAGATAATATTTATGTCAGGCTTTCCAAAAAGCCTGCATAACATGGCAGCAGTAAAACAATAAGGAGAGGTAAGTGAACCCGTGTTGTACATACCTTGTTTGTTCTTCTTCAATGGTTCACTTCTTTTGGTCCACTCCTTTGTGCATTCTGCCAAATTTGAGTGTTCTTTTGCAAACTCTTCCATAAATTGCTTGTTGAAAGTTGCCTGAGGTTCTGGCAGCTTATACATTAATCTCAGATCTTCTATGGTGAATGACCCAATTAGCTCTTCCGATGGAGTTCTGAATTGTCTGTCTGAAATATCTGTGCTATCCAACACCCATCTCACCATGTCTGTATATGGGAGAATCCTTGGTCTTGCTGCTATTCTTTGTAGAAATGAGCAAGCCAAGTCTCTAAGGGTTGCTTCAGACGTATCCTTTGAACCTGTTGTAGCTGCAACTTTTATCACCACAGGGTTTTCATCTTCTAACAGTTTATACATTCCCTCCCAAGTGGATATACCGACGTCCTTGTTACAGGCGGTGTCTGCGTATAGCGAAGCCATTTCTTTGTTCTCAGAACTTGAGCTCTTCTCCTTCTTATCCATAATGTTTAGCGGAAGCTTTGTATAGTGGTCTGCTCCTTTGTGCCTGTGTTTTACGAATAAATGAGAGTAATGATATAAGAAAGGTGATGAGACTGTTTTGAATGTGAAAGCGGATGAAATATAATATTTAAATTGTGAAATGACTTTCAATCTAAACACAATCTCTTTTCACATTAATAATCAATCCAATCATTTAATATAATCATTAAAGCGCATAATGGATTTGACATGTGGGAAGATTGCCTTGGGATAGTGCGCCTACATGAATCTGCGACATTGCGATCTGCGATTTGCTGCGCAATATCGCAATATCGCAATGTCGCAATATCGCAAAATGAAATCATCACAGTCATAAAAATAGCGCAAAAACGGGAATTGCGCAATAGCGCAAAGCGCATATCGCAAAAATCACAAAAGCGCATATCGCAAAAAGCACCCAATCGCAAAAGCGCAGAATCGTAAAAGCGCAGAATCGCAAAAGCGCAGAATTGATAAGAGCACAAAAGATTTTTATTAATCATTTCTGTTTTCTGCGCTATGCGATCTGCGATCAATGCATTTTATATATACTATTTTGTTATGGATGCGCTATCTTGTTTCAAGAGCAATTTTATTACAATCTATCATAAACTTAAGCCTTTCTAAATATTCTTTCTAAGGGATTTTATAAGTTTATGATAGAAAGTTTTATTTGTAAAGGCAAGCAAATCCTAATTGATTTTTTTGGATTTTTTAACTAAGGGTCCCCATTTATTTAGTATTATTACTAATAATAAATAAAAAAGGGGGGTTGTTGCTGGTCACAACAGATTGCAACACTAGTTTTTGCATCAATGGTCTACTTTCCTTTATGCTTCTCTAAATTAGAAGTAGATCCAAAGTAAATTTCCTTTTCTTTTGAGCTTCACCAACAATGATTTTTTTGAGTGAGATTCATCATCGTTTTTCCATGGGCTTTGCTGAATTCACACAAATTTTGAGTTTCATTTTTCGACTACCCATTCTCATTATTTTTCTATGACTTGGGTTTCTTGTCTTGATATTATCACTGCTTGATATTTCCTTTCTTTTGTGAGTTTGGGTCACCTTTTCTAGGATTTTGTTGCAGTGGATTTGCAAACATGAACTCCTTCTTATTTCTCTACTTCAATTTTACACAATGTTAACAAAATAATGATAAGTGGGCCCTATTGAGGATATGTCCAAGAAATCCATCTTGATTTATATATACTTGTGTAGACCATTATGGTACTTCAAATCCAAATTCCACTCAAAGTATTTAATACTCGCTTTCGAGCACAAGGTATGAAAAATATTGGTGTAGTCCAACACCTTCTTCACTCTTTCCTATCACAGGGTTGTCCATTCCATGTATTGGTTATCACAGTTCTCTATAGAATATAATGTATCCTTAAGGGCATCAGCAAAGGCTTGTCAAGTGGGTCATGCCTTGAATATTATAGAACCATCTTCATTTTTTCTCTCCCAACAATGTTGCACAAATATTTGACATGGGGAAGGGCCTTTAGAAGTGCAAAGGTGATATTTTTATTTTCAAATTATTTTTGGAGATAGGAATATCCCTCAAACATTTTTAAACATTTCTCTAAAGCATATACATCTATTTGACCTTAAAATATATGGAATCAAAGTTAACTTGTACCTTGAATGGTGTCGCACCTCAAAATTTACCATTAGTTGAAGGTGTCATAACTATCGTTGGAAGTCATTGAAGGATCCAGGAAAAATTGTCCATCATCTCATTCCTTTGTTGCATGAGTGCTTCCTCAAGGAAAAAAATTATAAAATATTTCAATCCATCATTTATATTTTCTTCCACCATCAAAGGTTATTTGGGTTGGCAAGAGCAATTTTTCCCAATTGAAACTAGCTCGAGACCCAAATCTCTATACCCTGACCTTATCAGGCACACGGACCAAGCAATAACAAGGAGCATATTTCTACGATACCAATGGCATGGGTTGTAAAAGGAATGAAATGAAAGGAAGGAAAGGAAATGAAAAATACATAGAAAAATCTAATATAAAGCATAGTAATATGGTGAAATCCCAACTTCTATTAATAAATGAAATAAAAAAATACTATATAACACAAACTACCTAGAATGGTGGTAACTATCTCTGAATAGGGATATATGGTGACTGTGCATTCATAAAATCCATTATAAGAGGCAAAAACAATGGCATTTTAGCATAAATAAACCCTATAGTTCCAAAAACCTAACCTTATAATATGAAACACTAAAAGGTTTGCATGTCCCTAGGTAGCTAGTCGGTACATCAACTTTTGGGGGGTGCAAATTTTGAATACAATATTTGTCTAGCATTCATAATAGCTTATTGGATAGAACTATTTGAGGACTAAAACTTTGGACCAGGGCTTGGGTACACCATGGCAACCCTCAGCCCCCTAAATTTTGTGACCGAAAAATCATAGATAGAACTTCCAAGAATATAAACAACCATTGAGATAGTGGAAGAGGTGGATGGCCACTGATATCCACCTGGATCATGTAAAAATATAGCAATATAAACAATAGTATCAGATCTATATAATATAAAGCCCTGTATTGATAATCCAATAAGAGAGATATTTCCATAAGAATATTTGAAGTGGTAACCTCCAAATTAGCAACTAAAATGCTTGAGAGGCTTAATAATGACAATTTTTCATTAAATAATTATATGCTAATTACCTAATAAACCTTATAAATATTATGAAAATAAATATTTTAACTCATTTCCAACATGTCATTCAATGTCAAGGGATCTTAGATCGAGTTTTTTGGTGAACAAATTGTTTCCCAAACTATTGGATTCAAGTCTCTGGAGATATGTTGCAACTCAGAAGTTTGTAGAATTTATGAAATAGTTAAATGTAGTGTAATAGTGACTCAATCCTCCAAAAAAGCTTACTGCATACCATTGACTTCAATATTAAATTCAATATTATATTATGTGGTTTTTCCTTTTAACTTTTAATTTCTTAATTAAAAATGTATTAAAATTTAAAATTTATTTTTTCAAAAAATTTATATCACTTTTTAAAACATAATAAAAATAAATTATTAATTTTATATATAATTATCATATTTTTAATAGTATATTAAAATAGGAAATAATTACCCACGTATATATAGAAAAAAAATGAATATATATATACACTACTGATGAGAATCAAATTAAATGAGATGCCAATCTTTTTTACAATGAAAAATTTGAACATAGGTCCATGGTTAAGATGCTCCTTTCTCTATGTGTATTTTTAATTTTTTATTGTTGAAATCATATTTATTAATACATAAATAAATACAACTCCATGAAAATCATTTTGGTAACTTTAGTTATGTAGACTACATAGTTTAAATTTGCAATTTCTTAATGAAGCAAGTTATAGAACAATAACACTACTTTAATGCTTAATCATAAAAATTTATTTTTTTCAATTACTTTACATGATATATACATAGTTTTTTTAGGCATATATAGCATACTACTTCAATGCTTTAATTATAAGAATTTTTTTTTTCAATTAATATACATATCATATACATCATTTTTTAAGCCATATATAACATATTACTCAATTTAAAGTGAAATATTTATTTAACATGGATGTTGAAATATTTCAATTTAAATTTTGCATATGACATTGAAATATTTTAACTATGATTTACATTAAATTTTTATTATTGATGATATTTTTAAAACATGGGATATGAATTTTGTATTAATAATTGAATGAATTATTTTTTAATTTTAATTAGTTTTTTAAAGGTGAAAAATATTTTTGGATTAAAATATATTAGGTAATATGGTTATTCAAATAATTTATTTAATCTCTATATCAAAATATTTTAAAATTAAAAGAAAAGTGAAAATATAAGAATTGATTTACTTTTAGTTATTTTATCTCCTCTAAAATTTATATAAAATTATAGGGAGAGTGAGAGTGAAATATTTCATGCTAAGTTGGAATATTATTATGCAAGAAAATCAGCATAATAAAAATGTAAAAAAAATGAAAATACACTTATTAATATTTTATAGTATATTTAAGGGCAAGTTAAGTGAGTTTAATTGTAGCCCGCAGGGGCATGGTCTACTGGCGAGGGTATGCACTGTTAAGGCATTCATGTTGTTAAGCAAGTCACTAGTTCGAGCTTTGTCTTATCCGGGTACTAGGCTGCGGTCCCTATCCTGGTACCGTTTTTCCAAGTTGGGGGGTTTCTGAGAGGTTATAGTGGTAGCTGTGTCTAATGTCGCCAATTTCTCTGACTTACAAAAATAAAAAAAGTGAGCTTAATTGTAAGGAAAACTCCACAGTTAAGCTAGCTTGAGCTAAAAAATTTCTGAGATAAATAACCTAGTAGAAAATTCTAATTACCATAAAAATGTTTATAAATAAATGAGTTACTTAAAACAGTTAAATTGAACAACAAAATTAATCAATTATATAAGAGTTTCACAATACCAAATCAAATGAATGCGAAAAGAGCTTTTCTCTGGTTGGACGAGGTATCACCTATCAACATAGAATATCCATACGGTATATGTGAAAGATTTCTCTAATTGGACGAGTTATTATTACCTATGAACATAGCATATCCATACGGTATATGTGAAAGAATTATCAGCGAATTATTGTTTCTTTCGGTAAAGCATCTAAGTGTTATCATTATATAAATCATATTTGCATCGAAAGGAGCGTAAAGCATTTTACAGTTGTGAGTGGGCACTCACAGCTTAAAAGAAAAAAATTCAAAGTACAAACTTTAAATATTTCAGTACAAACTTTCTATCGAATGCAATCATTTGAAAACTTTAAAAAATTTAATGCATATGTATGATGGGCTTTAGGAAAATCGAGTAGAAGATATGAAGGATTCGATCGAAAGGTAAAGCTGATTCCGAGGAAATGACAGAAAGCCTAGAAAACAGGAATGAAAATATTGATCCCGAAGCGAATTTATCTTCTCGAGGCAGATGCTTGGCAGGATCCCAGGCATCATTAGCGTTGGTATCAGCACTATAAATCCTTCCACCGCTCTACCAAGCTTCTCATCCACAAACATATTGCTCTCAGTTGTTTCATTGTGGATGAAGTAGTTTGCCAAGGATTATGAATGTATAATCTGCATCCTGAGGTTTGAAATTCCACTTGAAACTCCACGCCTTCGGATGCGGGTTATATATTCATGACCCATGATATGATGCTGACGATGCCTGAGCTATAATCTCTCGTTAATGGTCATAATTTGCAGATGAGCATATGTAGTTCGATCCATGATTGTTGCAGGTAACAGTCATTACAAATATTTTTATTTTTTAATGGCGTTGTTTAAGGACGTAACAGCTTTTCTTATGCCAGAATCCCTAACTTATTTTGTTGATTTTTGGATTTATCTGATTTAATTTTCATTTTCCAATCAGTATTTATATATTTAAGAAATTATGAATAGTTTTTAAAAAATTAATATATATGTCACCACATGACTAGAATAGATAAGATGGGATTAGGGCACTCTATGTTGTGAACGTGATGAGTTCGAAATTCTGTGAGAAAAAATCTAGTCATTTTAAGGATTAAAAAACTAATTTAGCCATATTAAAGATAGAGAGTGAAGACAAGATGTAATCCCTGAACCACTTAATTGAAGTCACCATTTCTCAAATCAAAAATTAAACTTGCAATTATATTTCACACAACTTAACAAACAAAAAGTTAATATGTATGTATTTTTTATATATAAATTAATTTAGTTAATTCTTCATATTTAAGAAAATATAATTATTTAAAAATAATTTATAAAGAAATTTTGATTTTTTTTTAATTTTAAGGTGATTACATAATTTATTGATGAGTAGATTTATATTTTCTGAAGTAACTTACCTGTTTGTCTTACTCATTTGTAAACGGTTTTAATCTTATATTAAAGTAAATTTATTATTAAAAATATGTATTTATAATAAATTATATTTTTTAATTATATAAATTCTAATTCCATATATAAAGTTGGATATTGCTTCCATTATACTATATATTTTTTATTAAAAATATTTATATATTATTAATGTTTATTTGTTTATTTTTAATATTTAAAAAATAAATTTATAAAAATGTAAATATAAATAAATCATGACAAATCTAGTATATATAACTATGTATGAGGAATTATAGATTTGAGTTAATGAATTTTGGGTAATTTGGTTATAAGTTTACAAAATCTATTTTTATTTTTAAATTTTTTATAATAATGTCAACAGTTGCACATGGAAGACATGAATTGGCAAACAACACAGAAGCTCACAGGTGCAGATCACCAGGAGCTCCTACAAGCAAATACACCTGCTTGGGTTTCACATTAAACTCCAATATTAAATAGATACATTTGGTTAGGGATAGTAGAACAGATTCCTAAACGATAGGAACTGAATGTCTAATAAAAAACAAAATCAAAACTATGTAACAATATATACCTAATCTCCATTAATTATAACACTCCCCCTTAATGGAGAAAGGGATTATTAAACACACCTAATGTATCCCTAAACAAATCAAACTTTAGTCTTCCCAGAGGCTTAGTGAATATATCAACCATATTATCACAAGAATTACAATACTCTACACAAATCTCTTTGGACTGCACTTTCTCCCTGAGAAAATGAAATTGAGTGCCTATGTGCTTAGTGTTTTTATGAAACACGAGATTGTAAGCCAGTTTGATGGAACTCTGATTGTTGCAATTGATGATCGTAGCTTCTGTCTATTCTTCCCCTGCATCTTGGAGAAGTCTACACAAACAAATTGCCTCACATGTTGCTGCACACATGGCTTGATATTCTGCTTCCGCTGAGGATAAGGCAACAGTATGATGCTTCTTGCTGCACCAAGAGATGACCCCGGAACCAATGTTGAAGGCGTAACCTATAATTGATCTTTTGTCATCTAGATTTCCCGCCCAATCAGAGTCTGTATAACCTATAAACTTAACATAAAATGAGTCAGAATACAAAATACCAAAGTCTGATGTTCCTTCCAGATATCTTAATACTCCTCTTGCTGCACGCCAATGATTATCATGGGGTTGAGTCATAAACTGACTCAAAACACTCACTGCATAAGCTAAATCTGGTCTTGTTGTAGTCAAATAAATAAGACTACCAACCAATTGTCTGTACAATGTTGCATTTGCATATTTGGAACCATCATTAATTTGAATTTTTTTGTTCTGTTGTAAAGGTACAAATGCAGCCTTACACTCATCCATCTTAAACCTAGACAACAGACTCTTTGCATACTTACCCTGGGACAAAAATGTTTGGCTTGAATCTCTCCAAACTTCTAGACCCAAACAGTATTGCATTTCTCCAAGGTCCTTCATCTCAAATTTCTGTGATAATTGTTGCTTGAATTCTTCAATGAGATTGTCTGCACTTCCTGTTATTATCAGATCACCTACATATAAAGAAATCACCACAATCTTTCCTTCATTATTAAACACGATATATAAATTGGGATCATTTTTGCTTCGTTCATAACCATGCATGCTGAAAAAAGAATCAATTTTTTCATACCAGGATCTAGGTGCCTGCTTTAAACCATATAAAGATTTCTTTAATCTACATACTAGGTGTTCTCCCTTCTTAACAAACCCTTTGGGTTGTACTAAATATACTTCTTCTTTTAGATCACCATTTAAGAAAGCAGATTTAACATCTAATTGATGTATTTTCCAATGATACTGTCTAAAGCAATAATCATTCTAATGGTATTTAACTTTGCAACAGGGGCAAATGTTTCCTTAAATTCAATACCTTCTATCTGGGAATACCCTTTTGCCACCAACCTTGCTTTATGCTTATCAATAGACCCATATGCTCTAAATTTCAACTTAAATAACCATTTGCAACCTATGGGTTGTTTATCATTAGGAAGCTTTACTAGATCCCAAGTATTATTCTTAATGATTGATTCATATTCCTCATTCATTGCTTTCTTCCATTCAGGACTTTTACTAGCTTCATAAAAATTAGAAGGTTCTACAATGTTTAACATACCAGTCATGAGCGCACAATCCCTATATCGAGCTGGTAACTGTTTTGGCCTGCTTGATCTTCTGAGTGGTGGGGGTTCAATTATTCTGCTGCTTTCTTCTCTTTGTGTACTGAACTCATTTTCTTCCACATTCTCCTGTTGTTGTTGTTGTTCTTGCTGCTGTTCCTACTTCTGTTCCTGTTGCTGACTGATTCTTGTTTCACTATCCTCTTCTGGAATTAAGGGTACATGCCATTCTTCATTGTTTTGAACATGGTTTTCATAATCAACCTGTTCATGAAATATTACATCTCTACTGACAAACACCTTGTGAGTAGAAGGGTCAAACAATTTATAAGCCTTATACTCACTGCAGTATCCAATGAAGGTACATTTAATGGCCTTTGAATCTAACTTATTTCTGTTCTCTTTGGGAACATGTGCAAAAGCTTTACATCCAAATACTCTAAGATGACTTACTGCAGGATTGAAGCCAAACAATGCTTCAAAAGGATTTTTATACTCAAGAATTTTAGTAGGACTCCTATTCTTTAAATACACTGCAGTATTAACAGCTTCTGCCCAAAAGCCATTGGTTAGATTCTTACCTTTCAACACACTGCGAGCACACTCCACCAATGTTCTGTTTTTCCTCTCATCAACTCCATTCTATTGAGGAGTGTAAGGTGTTGTAAATTGCTGCTGTATCCCATGCTCGTTGCAATATTTGATGAAAACTCCTTTCTTGAATTCTCCCCCTTGATCTGATCGAAGAATCCTGATGAAATTTCCTGTTTTCTTCTCAATCATGTTTCTGAATTGCTTGAAATATTCAAAAGCATGAATTTTCTGTTTAAGAAAATATACCCATATGAATCTTGTACAGTCATCAACAAAGATTAAAAAATAATAAGCCCCACCTAACGATCTTGTCTACATCGGGCCACATAAGTCAGTGTGTACAAGTTCGAGTATATCCCTCTGTTTTCTATCTTTAATGGCGGGAAATTCATCTCTATGTTGTTTACCGAACACACATGCTTCACAATCAATATGCAAATTTTTCAAAACATGAAGACCATCTACCATACCTTTTTTCTGCAACAGAAGGAGATCACTGAAATTGATATGCCTAAGTCGCTGATGCCACAAATTTTCAGCAGACTTATCTAACGACATCAAGGCTTACTGTGGCATACTCTTCACATCCAGTTTGTAGAGTCCTCGTATGCGAATACCTATAGCAATGGGCTTCATCTGATCCAAAAAATCTTTAATAATACAATGATATTTAAAGAATTCTACTTTGAGATCCTAATCTGTAATCTTTGACACAGAAATCAGGTTCTTCTTAATGCTAGGAACATACCACACATTAGATATATTCCTGATCTTTCCATCAAGCAGAGTAGCAAGGACATCTCCATGTCCCTTGATTTCATACCCTCTATTATCTCCAAGGTAGACTTTTACTCCAGTGTTGTATTCTCTAAAATTTCTGAACCATTGCTTTTTACCTGGCATATGCGAGCAGGCTCCAGAATCTATGAACCAAATATCTGATTCATCCTCCTCAGTAGCTAAAGCAGTGTCAGCCTCAACCATAAACAATCTAACATCCAAATTCTAATCTGCATCTGTATCATCCAAATGACCTGCATGTCTTCTCTACTTGTACCTCTCTTGATTTGCCTTTTTCTTATGGAAAAATTTAGCAATATGGCCTATCTTACCACAATAAAAGCATTTAGGAGCAGATTCATGTTTATGCGAGGTCATACCTTGTGGTGTCCTTTTTTATGTGATGTCCCTCCTCTGATCAGCCACTGCTCTCCCTTTTGGCTTGAACTTTGTTATCAATGCAAGATCTGGATCTTGAGGTTTGAGAGACAACCTCCTTTCCTCTTCCTGTAGTAAAATCCAGTAATTTCTTCAAAGCATGGAGGATTTTCTCTTGCATTCAATCCGGTTATAAACATCTGATAGTCATTCGTCATGCCGTTCATGGTAATTGTCACCAGATCATCATTTGCCACAGTTTGACCGATATCAGATAATTTATCTTTAACTTCCTTTATCTGGGATATGAATGAAGAAACAGACTCATTCTCCTCCATCTTGATTGAGAGGATATTCTTCCTGAGGAACAAGGTTCGACTAGTGTTCTTGATTTCATACATATCTTTGAGAACTGTCCAGATGCCATTCGTCGTCTTGCAATCCCGAATATGAGGGATGATGCAATCTTTAACTGATAATTTTAGTAGCACCTTTGCCTTCATCTCCCTTTTCTCCCAATATTGAATTGTTGTATTCGATCCACCATTTGTAGCAGTCGGCTTGACTTCATCACCATTGACAATGCTATAAGAATTTTGTCCCTCAAGCAAATTTTGAAGCTTAAATTTCCAATTTGTGTAATTGGAGCCATCCAACTTGCTGCTTTCATTTAAATACTGTTCCATCTAAGAATTCATTTTGGGAAAAAAAATACTCTAGCAAAAAAAAATGAATTAACCCAGATCCTTAAAAACAACTGTAAGGGAAAAAAATAAACTTAGAATAAGATAATACCAGACTGCTATTAATCAGTCACAGTCACTGCGAAACTGCAGAAATATAATGCCAATGCAATATATTAGATTTCTAAGGTAAACTGACGCAAATGTTTGATCTTCACTCCTTATAGCTGCGGGTTGATTAGTGCTCTCGGGCCAAGAAAATGGCGAACGATCTGGTCGATTCGTTGAACTTCGAGCTCCGCAAGTGTTACGTTCCACTCCTTAGCAGCAAATGATCTTCCATGGAGCTTTCAAAAACTAGATGGGGTTTTAAAATCAAAATTAGATGGAGATGATCATATGTGTAATGTCAATCAATTTCCGTGGAATAACGAAAGAGACGAAGCATGTCAAATGCCAATTACCGACGCTGTTGTTGAAGAATAGCATCCCCCAGTGAAGCGACATTGTAGTGAACGATTAATGGCCGATCGGGTGAAGGTGACCGTCGTGCCAAAAATAGAGGAAGGTGTCAATTACACGACGATGAGCAGTAGCTCATCAATGGTGGCATCCATAGAACCCACATTGTCCTCAACATCATTTAACACAGATGGGAAACCTCATGCTCGAAGAGGCTCTGCAATGAATCCTCAGAGTCTTTACGCACGGCAACAGAGAGAGAGAATCAACGAGCGTCTGAAAGTATTGCAGAATCTTATTCGATACGCAGGCTTTTAGACTCAGCTCCAACAGGCTTGCGGCCTTTCTCAATGGCCCACGGCTCTCTACGGAAATAGCAGACACGAAGATCCTCTGTATAAATAAAAAATACGTAGACACAAGCAGCGTAGGCAACCTCCTCCTTACGCTCCTCCAGAGCTTAGTTCAACTCCCACAGTTCACTACGCTACCAACAACGTCGAACACCTCACGCTCACCCAATTTACTCACAGATCGACACAACTCTCTTGAGCTCTGATACCATGTCAACAGTTGCACATGGAAGACATAAATTGGCAAACAACACAGGAGCTCACAGGTGCAGATCACCAGGAGTTCCTACAAGAAAATGCACCCGCTTGGGTTTCACATTAAAATCCAATGTTAAATAGATACATTTGGTTAGGGATAGTAGAACAGATTCCTAAATGATAGGAACTGAATGTCTAATAAAAAACAAAATCAAAATTACGTAACAATATATACCTAATCTCCATTAATTCTAACAAATAATAAATTTATTTGTACATTTAAAAATATACTTTAAATATTATGTTGTAATAAAAAAAAATATTTTTCGAAGTTGAGAAGAATGAAAAAAAATCAAATAATTATACTAGACCTATTTATAAATAAGAAATCTAATAAAAAATCGATAAATAATAGCAATTTGGATTCATATTAACTCTAATCTGTGATTGACCTAAAAGAATCCATCTTAATAAATAAATAAACATTTTTTTGAAAACAACTTGAGAAAAAGTATATATATATATATATATATATATATATATATATATATATATATAATAAATGTTTATAAAATTAGTCTAATAAATGTTTATAAAATTAGTCAACGAATAGGCTTGTTTAACTATTAATTTTAGTTTCCGAAGTCATATTTATTTAATAATATTCTCATGATATTTAAATGTTTTATTTTTTTGGTTTTTAGTTAATAATATTTTCATGGTCATTTTAACTCATTATAGATATAAGCTTTAGTGATTTTGTGAGGCTATATTTAATTGTTTTATCTTTTCTTTTTAGTTAGAGTTTTTAATATATATAGATTTTAAGTCTTTTGCGACATTAAGTTTGTACAAGTTTAACAATTGAAATTTGTTAATTAAACAATTTTTAGATAATAAATCAAAAATAAAAATTTAAAAATTTAAAAAAAAAACTAAATTATTTTATGATCTAATTTTTTACAAAAGTTTTGGATAGAGGCACGGAGTCGATTTCCAGCAATAAAAAGGTGAGTTCATTATTAAAAAAAATAGGACTAAAATGAAGGCAATGTTGAAAGCCTGCCCTGCCTGATAAGCTGTATCTATGTTTAAAAGGTGATCTGGATAGGAATGTATATAAAAGCTCGATATAGACGGTTGAGGTGAGCAGCAATAAGACCCTCATCCATATATCTGAAACTCTTACTAGTTGGTCTGTGTCAACTTCAAAAAGCTTCTCATTGGTAATTTTCATTTGCATAAATCTCATTTTTAGGGGGTCCAATGAAAGATATGGCAGGTTCAATAATTTTGAGTAATTTTGAAATTATGAAAAATATATATGCAGAAAAACACAAAACTTAAATGGTATAGACCAAAGAAGCGAACATTACCATTTAATCGCGATTTTTTCAAAAAATCACGATTTTTTTGCAGCGGCAATACAATCGGTGCTTTTTTGGGGGATTTTTTGAGTTTGAAAAAATTGTCTAAAAATTTTGATCCGATATGAAAACATCGTGGGGCCTCAAAACAACACTCTTTTAACATGCGTATTTTATTTTTTTTGCCTCATTTTTGCAGTCAGAGGTTTGCTAAGGAGAGTTAAAGACTGAAGGAGAGCTAAGGAGGAGGATATGTGATCTACAAAGGCAATAGAAAACAAAAGTGAAGGATTTTAGCAAGCCAAGCTAACAAAATTCGAATTTGGACCAAGATTCTTCAGAAAAACGTTTTTTTCCACGTATGGACATCAAATATGACCCTATTTTTTTGTTTTTTTCTTTTTCTTCCATGGGTTTCTATCACCCATGTATTTTTCATCATTTTTTATTGCATGTGGTTGTGTTTTTTGTTTGTTTTTTTGTTTTATTGGTCAAAAATGCAAAAAATTGGTTGTTAAATTTATTGTTTATATTTCTTCTTGTGCTCCTAGTTTCTTTCCATTATTTTTTCTTGGGTTTCAACATGTATTTTTTCCCATTATTTTTGCATTGAATTGAGGGTTTTTTTTTGTGAAAATATCAAAATGTTGTATGTAAAATTGTAATTTTTTTATTTTATTTTTTAACTTGAAAATTTTCTTCTGCCCTAGGTTCAAATTTCAAAGTTCAAAGCTCATCTTATAGTAAAACTCAAGAGTCAAGAATTCAACAAATTTACAAACATGCAAAGGAAATTGGATACTTTATGGGAATTTGGTGAACTTGATCAGAGGTTTGACCAATCAAACTTGAGTTGCAAGTTATGTGGTCAACACATGACGGGGGGTATACAGATTGAAATACCACCTGGCACAAATTCCTGGATATGAAGTAGGGCCTTGCACAAATACCAATCCAGAAATAATCCAAAGAGCCATCAAATCATTGGAAGAAATAGAAACAACTAAATTCAGCAAGGCAGCTCTGAGGAGTCAAATATCAGGGTTTAGAGGTGACCGTGAGAGTGGTAGTGGTTCTTCAGCATCAGCATCTTCTACACCCAATCCCGTAGCTTCCTCCTCATATTTTGTTCCTAGAACCACTCCCAGTGCACAGCCATCTATCTCCTCACTTATTAAAAAAATGAGAAAGAAGAAGCTGACAGGTTGTTGGGAAAACTATTTCTTTGGAGTGATAATCCTTTCAGTGTTGCCAGGAACAATCCATTTTATCAGGCTGTGATTTATGATATCACTGTTGTTGGCCCAGGATACAAAGCCCCTTCATATGATAACTTTAGAGGGCGCATTCTTCAAAATGAGAAAGTTGACTGCACCAAGAGATTGGAGGAGTTAAGGGCATCATGGGAAGTCACAAGATGCACTGTGATGTCAGATGGTTGGATTGATCAAAAGGGTAGGACCTTTATTAACTTCTTGGTCAGTTGTCCCAAGGGGAAAATGTTTATGAAATCTGTTGATGCATCTGCACATGTCAAAGATGCATGATTATTATGTGATTTATTGGATGTGTTCATTCTGGAGGTGGGTCCCCAAAATCTTGTTCAAATCATAACGGAAAATGCTGCAAACTATGTTGTTGCTGGCAAGATGCTTATGGAGAGGCATCCGAGTATATTTTGGACACCTTGTGCTGCATATTGCATTGATTTGATGTTGGAGGACATAGGAAAGATTGATTCTGTCAAAGATATTGTAGAATCATCAAAGAGAATTACAAAATTTATATATAATCATGCATTTGTGCTTCATTTGATGAGAACATTCACCAACAAGAAGGAGTTGGTGCGCCCTGATATTACACGATTTGCCACTAGTTTCATATCTCTTCAATCCCTCTTGAATTCTATGTGGGATTTGAAGAGAATTTTTCTTTCAGAGGAGTGGCGTGCTCTGACTATCAGTCGCAAACCAGATGGAGAGGCCATCTACAGGTTGGTTTCATATCAGGAAACCTTTTGGGTGGGAGTGCAAGAGGTGTGCAGTGTTACTGAACCTTTGGTAAAGGTTATTAGATTGATTGATGGAGAGAAGCCCGCAATGGGCTACTTGTATGAAGCCATGGATAGGGCCAAAGAAGCCATTCCAAGCTACTATGATGATAAGGGTGATGAGGGGTTTCATAAAAAACTTCTTGTATGGGAAGTGATTGATGACCGATGGAACAACACAATCCATCTTCCCATTCATGCTGTAGGGATCTTCCTGAACCCCGAATTTTCTTACTCATGTAGTTTTGTATTTGATGCTGAGGTCATGGATGGATTTTTCACTTGTGTTCATAAAATGGTGTCATCTCCATCAGAACGTGCAGAGATATCCAAATAAATGGAGGTATACAGAATGGAAAGTGGCACATTGAGCTTTAACATGGCTGTCCCAGATAGGACTACTAAAATGCCAGGTAAGATTTTGTTTGTTTCAAAATTTATTGTCTCCTCAAGTTCATGAATCATAACTCCATACTTTGCTCCAACTTTCAATTTTTGAATTTTCATTATTTTAAAATTTTTCTTATGTTTGTAAATTTATAAGTTTATCTTATTTGTTGTAACTTGTAACTTGTAGATGCATGGTGGAGGAGCTACGGTGGCATATTACCAAAACATCAAAATATTACCATTATAATACTCAGCCAAACATGTAGCTCTTCAGGATGCGAGTGCAACTGTAGTGTATTTGAAAAAATACACACCAAAAAGCGCAACAGGTTAAAAACTTAAAATATTCCAACTGATTTTTTGAATTCATTAAATAATTTTTTTTTATAATTATTAATTTATTGTTTATAATATATATTTTTATTTTATTAATTTATGACCCTTGTACAGGTTGGAGTTCCAGTGTCTCAATGACATGGTTTACGTCTACAACAATCTTAGATTGTGGGTAAGACAACTTGAGAGGACACCTGATATGGAGGCCATCTCTTTAGATGTGATTGACACCACTATTGAATGGAGGGTTGAGGTTGAGAGGCATCTCATGGATTCAACCCTTAATTGGATAAAGCAGGAGGTAGTGGAAGGGGAGGAGAATGAGGAGGAGGAGCAGCAGCAGGAGGAGCAGGAGGAGGAGGTGACACCACCTACCCCTGCTATTGGTAGAGGACGTGGTATGCCTCCTTTAGCTCCTAGTGCTTCAGGTTCCTATTTTGGTGCTTCAGGTTCTACTTCTAGAGCACAACAGAGTCCATTTCTAGCCCCGCCAGCTTCTTTATCTAGAGGCAAAGATGTTACATTTTCTCGCAAGAGGGGCAGAGGAAATCAGTAGTATAAGACCATAGGTTATATGGTGCATTCCTTTGTAAATTACATTATGACTCATGATATGAGATACATTATTATATTTTTTGTTGATATTTTGAGGCTGAGTTGACTCTTGAGACTCAAGACTTAGTATTCAGGACATGATTCAGTTTTATGTGTGATGTAGCACTAGACATGATATTAAACATCGTATATATTAGTTTTTTTTTCATATTTATTTGTCAATGCATTTATTTTATGTTGTGGATGTTTTAGATATAAAAAAAATTGAAAAAAAATGAATTTTTTTATGTGCCGATTTTTTCTCGATTTTTGCCGATTTTTTCCGATTTTTTCCCCTCGTCGATTTAATCTTGATCGCGATGTTCGGAACATTGGTATAGACCATTCTATTTTGTGATATATATATATATATATATATATATATATATATATATATAACTCTAAGAAATATGCTCTCATGCTTATCTCTTTGGATGCTAACTTCACATCTTTATGTTGACATGTTTTCATATTTTGATAGTTTATGTGGCGCATTTTATGTGATGGGAATTTTATGTGATGGTATTTGGTATCATTAAACTAAATAGTTTAAGTGTTTCTTCATGTTATTTACATGGTGAAGTTTTCATATGAATATCACAAAGAAAATTAATTTGCACACAAAACTACTTTTTTAAATGTTTTTTCACAAATATGATACACATATATTTTTGGATTGAAATCAAATTAATTGTAATATTAGAGATAGGAGTTGAATCAACAACCACTTACAAATCTCAAACCGACTCACATCTCAGCATGGAAGCATTATCTTCCAATCTCTTCCCTTAATTCTTATATTCTAAATAAATAAAAAAACTCAAATTACAATATCGATCTTTTTTCTATTTGGTCTTCATCAACACTCACATCCACTCTAGAATATCATAGACACAACTCTTTCTTCACCACCACAACTTCGAGCTACCACTTAACCTCCATTTAAAACATAACCTCATATGACCATTGTTGATGAACTTGCAAAAATTGACTCTTATTGTCCTCCTAAAGGACAATATCAATAGTAAACCTCTCTATAGACTAACTTCCATCTATCAAAATGCAGTGAGCTACAATTTTAATAGTGATATAGGTAATATTTTTTGGATATTGAATGTATCAAGCAATCAATTATACAAGTAGCCTTTTTTATATGCACACTTACATACATATGAAAAAAACATGTAACTTGTTATCACCAAATTGAGTCCTGTTGGGCTGCTTCAATGGTCAACTTGGAGTAACTATTTCAAACCAGCTTTTGACTTAATATTAACCTCTTCAGTCTAAGAGGACTCTCTCAAATTATCAAAGTATTTCCTTAATTAGATCTTAAAACAGATGGCTAACTCTGTGAGTGTTTTAGTGTATGTGATTACAGGTGAAAAATGAGGAAGATTCAACTACCATTAGACTTATGGAGTCAGTAAAAGGAAATCAATGAAAAGCATTCCTACTTATGGAAGCTGAGGTTTTTTCTATTTCAATGATAGAACAACACTAACACATGGGAATAATCAGTAACTAAATGCTAAAAGGAAGTCAGATCGTATATGATATGATTTCTGAGTAATTTAGCATCAATACTACTGGAAGCAAGATATAAAAGAGACACATAAACCCATTGAAACACATGAAGAATCTCAGGTGAAGCAAGAAAATTCATTGTCTGTCTTTACTGATATCAGAAATTACAATAGTAGTTGTATCAAAATCATTCTCCAACCCTTTGATATTCGATGTTCTGTTTATAAATAGACTTTCTTTACATTGCAAATGATCTGCCCAGCTGGCTAAATCTTTGAACCATAAATTTGACACTAACATAACTTAAAAATACTTTCTTGGAACAGAAAATGACAGCTAACCCTTAAACAGACACATTCCTAATAGGACTCTACTTCATATTTATTACATTCAGCTTTCTCAACAAAAAAATAGTTACATGATAAGGAACACATGTTCGAGAAACATTCACCATCAATAAATTTTTAAAGTACCCCCTAGATTTATGAAACACAGACCTATTTTTCAGGAATAGATAAAATCCACTTTAGTCTTGGTCTTCATGTTGAGTTGGATGAGTGACACTCATATCGAGTAGTGAGTCTATGCTGGGATTTCCCACTCACAGGTAGGATGTCTCCAGATGACTGACTAATCTTCTATGTGCTGTTTGAATCTCCAAAAATCTTCCAAAAACCTTTCTCTACCAAACAGAGCAGTTTAGGCAGTTTCGTAGCAAATGAATTTCTGTCTTTTCATCCATCTCCCTGCCACCTTTACTATTCAAAAACTTTTTTTATGCCAAAATATCTTTAAAAAAACCAACTTCCCTCCTTAATCCTTCACAAAATTGTTTTTTAAAGCAAAAGAGAATCTTCAAAAATTTCGTAGCATTTTCTAGCCTTCAAGCTTGGAGCACACTACAAAATTGCTTAATAAACTAGAATTTGCAGATTTTGTGATTTTCTTCAAAGTTTGATCCTTTGAACCAAAATTTAGGTTCTTTGCAAGCCATGAACCTCATAAAAAATGTTTCAACTCAATTCTTCAGTCTTTAGGAGTTTCATCTTCATTTACAATAGGTTGACCTATAGGTTCTTCAACCACTTTCATCCTCAATCCTTTCTTATCCATATTAGCTTGAAAACCAACTCCAGCTGTCCAGAATCTACATTAGAAAAACATGTATAAAACAAGAAAATTCTGGATTTTGAAAATAGGTCCTAGAGATGTCTTCGAGTCTCCAAACTGGTAGCACCTATGAGACAAGTGAAGGAGGTTATTTTTCCTTGTTTTTTGCTTGACAATAACCTCTCTCATTATTGCATAATTCATATTTTTTTATCCATAATCTTCTCTTGAAATTAACTACTCACATAGTCCAAAATCATAGCAAATTCCTCGTTAGCTCCAGCAAAAATTCAAGCAACCTGAATTGGTGAATGCTTTAGCAGAACTAGGTTCCTCCATGAATAAATTCAGGTCAATGAGATCCTATCTAACCACGGAGCCTCCTTTGTATGCTTTCTTATTCATGGCCATCTATCTTTATAACCAAGCTACCTTCTTAAAAATGTGATGCCTGTAAAAAGAAAATTGGACAACAAGTTGCTTGCCACAAAGCTAAAATTTTCAAGGGTGACACATGACTAATACATGTAAAGGCTGAAGGGTTAATGACAGAGAGGAGCTTGGGTGATTTTTTTTTTAAATGAAATTCTAATATGAGAGGGAAGATGACAAATGGAGGGATAAAAGTGTAATGATGGCAAGCAATTATGATTTCACATGTTGGATAGTTGTCATAACCTAATAGGTGATCTCACCTTTCCCTAAAACCAACAGAAAATGAGAATTCATCGATTTTCTTTTGGAAAATGAGTGCTACGAAATTTTTAGGCAGTTTCCTAGTGAAATTTGCTATTTTTCCACTGTATTCGCTACGAAACTTTGAAAAACTAGAAAAAGTGCCTCATTTCTTAATTTTAAGGCATGGGTGTGAAAACTAAATGATATAAAATGGATTTGGCTAACATGACATGACTCATAATGGTTTTTTGACATAGGATAAACATGATTTTATAAATTCTTCATCAAATGCATGACCCAACATGATATAACATGAAACCTATGGTGACCTTATCAAAATAAATTTTGAAAATTTTGTGTGATAACAGTGGCTCCAGTGGGGATGGTGTACCCCTGTGGTAAAACAAAGAACTTGTAGTTCCAGTGCTTCTCTCTTGAAAAATTGAAAATTTTCTGAAATTGATGAAGACTTCACCAAGCTCTTATGGCCTTCTCCTCGAGCTTAGAATTGATGATTACTGCTGAAAAACCAAATATGTACATACTGAAAAGATTCTCAGTCTACTTGAGCTTATTCACACACACTCCTACCTACCCTAACAGCTGCAATCTTCATGTTTAATTCAAGTGGCATGAAACCTCCAATAAATCCAGTCAATGAGCTGATCTGATACTTGAAGCCCTTGACTGTTCTTGAACCAAGAGAAAATTGTATTACGAAATGATAAAGGTAAGAGAGAATGGGTCTGTTTTTCATAGTGAAAAAACAATTGAAAAGTTGGAGTATAGAACTCTTCCATGTAATCAGCTATGGGATCAAAGAAGACATAATTTATTGATATCCCTTTTAAGCTCTTAATGAAAAATTGATCCTGGATATCCTTTTCATTTTCTTCAAAAAGGCTAAACCTTGATTCCAACTTTACAATATCAAGCTCATAACCATATTCTTCCTCTATCTGCAAGTCAGATGGTATAACAATTTCCTCCTTTTTTGGAGGAGGAAGACCTTCCAAAAAAATTTTAGGATCTAGGAAATCATATGATCCAATTTTAACATCGAATAGTTCAATTTCATTCTTTAATCTTTCAGCAGCTAAACCAAGAAAACAAATTTTATTTTCAGGTGTGAGTCGACTGGATTCAAAACAACGAAATACTATGGTGGAGAAATGTTCATCTATCTGAAATTCTACTAACTCATCCCTTACACTTTGTAACATTTCATAATATAAAGGGTTTGCCACATACCCGGTCATCTTGGATCACCATGAATGTTCTGAAATCTGGATTCTTCCCAGTGAAGTCGCTCTGAACTTTGAAGCTCGAAATATTGAACAATGGAGTCACTAGGTGAGTAGTACAACCTTCCTGTGTTTGGCTTCTATTCACCATCAGAAGTCAAATCTGAACCTTGTCGTTATGCCCGAAGAAAATTCTCATCTTCGTGTCCCCGGAAACAGCGCCAAAATTTTATCACCAAATTGAGTCATGTTGGGCTGCTTCAATGGTAAACTTGGAGTAACTATTTCAAACCAACTTTTGACTGAAGATTAGTCTCTTCAGCCTAAGAGGGCTCTCTTAACTTATCAAAGGATTTACTCAATTAGGTCTTAAAACAGATGGCTAACTCTGTGAGTGTTTTAGTGTATGTGATTGTAGGTGAAAAATGAGGAAGATTCAACTACCATTGGGCTTATGGAGTCAGTAAAAGGAAATCAATGACAAGCATTCCTACTTATGGAAGCTGAGGCTTTTTCTGTTTCAATGATAGAAAAACACAAACAGATGGGAATAATCAGTAACTCAATGCTAAAAGGAAGTTATAGCATATATGATATTATTTCTGAGTAATTTAGCATCAATACTACTGGAAGAAAGATATAAAAGAGACACATAAACCCATTGAAACACATCAAGAATCTCAGGTGAAGCAAGAAAAGTCATTGTCTGTCTATTACTGATATCAGAAATTACAATAGTAGTTGTATCAAAAGCATTCTCCAACCCTTTGATATTCAATGTTTTTTCTATAAATAGACTTTCTTTACATTGCAAATGATCTTCCCAGCTAGCTAGATCTTCGAACCATAACTTTGACACCTAACATAACTTAAAACTACTTTCTTGGAACAGAAAATGATAGCTAACCCTTAAAAAGACACATTCCTAATAGGAATCTATTTCATATTTATTACATTCAGTTTTTCAACAGTGAAACAGTTACATGATAAGGCTCACATGCTCGAGAAACATTCACCATCACTAACACGTTTAATGTACCTCCTAAATTTAGGAAACACAGTCCTACTTTTTAGGAAAAGTTAAACTCCACTTTAATCTTGGTCTTGATGTTGAGCTGGATGATTGAAACTCATGTCGAGTAGTGATTCTATGTTGGGATGGCCCACTGACAGTTTGGATGTCTCCAGATGGCTAACTGAGCTTCTATGTGCTGTTTGAACCTCCAAAAATTCTCCAAAAACCTTTTGCTACCTAACAGAGCAGTTTAGGCAGTTTCGTATCGTGGTTTCGTAGCAAATAGATTTATGTCTTTTCATCCATATCTTTGCCATCTTTTCTAGTAAAAAACCTTTGATATACCAAAATATAAAATAAAAAAAACCAAACTCCCTGCTTAATCCTTCATAAAAAATTTTAAAGGAAAAAGAGCATCTTCATAAATTTCATAGCATAGTTTAGTAGCGAGGTTGTTTTGTCCTTTATATTTTCCTTTTGCCATCTCTACTCATCAAACAATGTTTGTGAGGTAAAAATGAGTAAATACCATCAACCTCCCTCCTTGGATCTTCAAAAAACTGTTTTTATAGGCAAAAAAGCATCTTCAGAAATTTCATAGCGTTTTTAAACCTTCAAGGCTAGAGCACGCTACGAAACTACCTGATTATGGAGAAAATTAAAAATCCTCTCTTTTTCTTCCAAATTTCACCTGTAGGTCTAAAAATTGATATAATGAAATATGATAAGACAAACTTTCCTCATACCCTCTTCAAAAAGCATCATTTTCACCTTTCGCAAGTTAATTTACCAATAAAATGAATTTGTTTTTTCTGAAACAATAGGGTTCAGAGATGAGCTCCTATCTCCATATGCTTGATAGATGTTGCAAAACAGAAGGAGGTTTTTGTAGGAAAGTATGTTCTGAAGAGAAACCTCTCTTGGGTTTTTGAAAACCATCTTGGCATTAGAAAAACATGTGTAAAACAGGAAAATTGTGGATTCTGAAAATAGGTCCCAGAGACATCTTCGAATCTCCAAACTGGTAGCACCTGTGAGAAAAGTGAAGGAGGTTATTTTTCCTTGTTCTGTGTTTGAAAATAACATATCTCAATATTGCATAATTCATATTTTTTCATCCATAATCTTCTGCTGAAATTGACTGCTCACATAGTCCAAAAACACAGCAAATTCCTTGTTAGCTCCAGCAGAAATTCAAGCAACCTAAATTGGTGAATGCTTCAGCAGAACTAGGTTCCTCCATGAATAAATTCAGGTCCATGAGATCCTATCTAACCACAGAGCCTCCTTTGTACGATTTCTTATTCATGGCCATCTCTCTTTACAACCAAGCTACCTTCTAAAAAATGTGACCCCTGTAAAAAGCAAATTGGACAACAAGTTGCTTGCCACAAAGCTAAAATTTTCAAGGGTGACAAGTGACTAATACATGCAAAGGCTGAAGGGTTAATGACAGAGAGGAGCTTGGGTGATTTTTTTTTTTTAAATGAAATTCTAATATGAGAGGGAAAATGACAAATGGAGGGATAAAAGTGTAATGATGACAAGCACTTATGATTTCACATGTTGGATAACTATCATAACTTAATAGGTGATCTCACATTTCCCTAAAACCAATAGAAAATGAGAATTCATCGATTTTCTTTTGGAAAATGAGTGCTACAAAATGTTTAGGCAGTTTCGTAGTGAAATCTACTATTATGCCACTGTATGCGCTACGAAACTGTGAAAAACTAGACAAGTGGCTCATTTCTTGATTTTAAGGCATGGGTGTGAAAACTAAATGATATAAAATGGATTTGGCTGACATGACATGACTCATAATGGTTTTTTGACATAGGATAAACATGATTTTATAAATTCTTCATCAAATGTATGACCCAACATGATATAACATGAAACCTATGGTGACCTTATCAAAACAAATTTTGAAAATTTTGAGTGTGATAACATAACTAATGTTCTTGAAGCACTAAAGAACAACAAGACACTTCAGCATATAACAAACTCAACATGACCAAATCAATGATGTGTTCTCTCAGTACCGAAGAAAGTTGAGAGCCCTTAACTTAACTATTTTTCTATGTTCATTAATTGGTCCTACACCTTTTACAAAAATGAATATAACCTACAAAAACTTGATAAAATAATACTAACAATTTGCATGCTCAGTTGTTGTAGTCCCTAATAAATCAAGGCACTGCTCTTTCATAGCATTAGAGGTCCATGCTAGTCTCAACTTGACAGATCCACGAGAATACTAGTATTTAGGTTTTCTTGTTTATGTCGAGTGTTGGGATGGCCCAAGCAAAACACTGTAAAGCTAAACAGGAATATGGATCTAGTTGTAAAACTCATTTATTACGATGTCAACAAAGAAGAGGAAAGACGAGGATATGTTAATGTAGAAAAAAAAAAATGGTTCCTACCCAAATCTTTGCGATGATACCCATGTATGTAATGGGGAATTGAGTTGTGCTAGTCATGAAAGGACAATTTCTGCAACTATGCACCAAAAAAGAAAATTTCTTGACACTATGGAATTGTCTTTGCCCACTGATCGATTCCGAAGGCCTACGAACCTTCACTTTCATGCTCATTTGGATATATCTGCTTATTTTATCCATTTAAGATACATATGGAGGTGTATCAGAATCAGGATACGCACTGCCTTCAAATGTCAAAGACTTATCTCAGTGCCTTGGAATTTTGAATGCCCATCCTCTGGTTACTGGACCTTAACCATCGCACAGCTGATACAAGTCTCCTGGTTCCGACGAGGCTTTCACAATACCAATTCAAATGAATGCGAAAAGAGCTTTTCTCTGGTTGGACGAGGTATCACCTATCAACATAGAATATCCATACGGTATATGTGAAAGATTTCTCTAATTGGACGAGGTATTACCTATGAACATAGCATATCCATACGGCATATGTGAAAGAATTATCAGCGAATTATTGTTTCTTTCGGTAAAGCATCTAAGTGTTATCATTATATAAATCATATTTGCATCGAAAGGAGCGTAGAGCATTTTACAGTTGTAAGTGGGCACTCAAGTCTGTTTAAATATTTCAGTACAAACTTTCTATTGAATGCAATCATTTGATAACTTTATAAAAATTTGATGCATATGTATGGTGGGCTTTAGGAAAATCGAATAGAAGATATGAAGGATTCGATCGAAAGGTAAAGCTGATTCCGAGGAAATGACAGAAAGCCTAGAAAACAGGAATGAAAATATTGATCCTGAAGCGAATTTATCTTCTCGAGGCAGATGCTTGGCAGGAACCCAGGCATCATTAGCGTTAGTTTTGGTATCAGCACTATAAATCTTTCCACCACTATACCAAGCTTCTCATCTACAAACATATGGCTCTCAATTGTGTCATTGTGGATGAAGTAGTTTGCTAAGGATTATGAATGTATAATCTGCATCCTGAAGTTTGAAATTCCACTTGAAACTCCACGCCTCAGGATGCAGGTTACATATTCATGACCCATGATATGATGCTGACGATGTATGAGCTATAATCTCTCGTTAATAATCATAATTTGCGGATGAGCATATGTAGTTCGATCAATGATTGTTTTAGGTAACCGTCATTACAAATAGTGTTATCTTTTTGTGGTATTTATTATGAATGGAGTTGTTTATCCATCCAACAGAATAGTCTGATGACAGTTTTTTTTAATCAGAATCACAAATTTACTTTGTTAATCTTTAAATTTATCTAATTTGATTTTCATTTTCTAATCAGTATTTATATTTTTAAGAAATGATAAATGGTTTTTAAAAAATTAATATATTTGTCACCACATCATTAGAATAGATAAGATAAGGTTAAGACACTCTATGTTGTGAACATTATGAGTTAGAAATTTTGTGGGAAAAAATCTAGTCATTTTAAAGATTAGAAAACTAATTTAACCATATTAAAGATAGTATAATGAAGACAAGATGTAATCCCTGTAACCACTTAAATGAAGTCACCATTTCTCAAATCAAAAGCTAAACTTGCAATTATATTTCACACAACTTAACAAACAAAATATATATATATATATATATATATATATATATATATATATATATATATATTAAAGATAAAACTTCAATCTGCAAACTCTGTTAATTGATCAAAGAGATTACACACATTTATACATGAGATAGTTTCAAGATAGGAAATTTATCTTGAACGCACAATAATGTGGTTGAGAGATTCTCTCAACCCCACACTAAACTAGGAATGAATATAGTTCTAGCTACTTCCTATAATGTAGGAACAAACTCCTCAAATAGAGAATTACAGCCACAAACAAGTAGGAATTACATATTCCAACTCCCTCCCTTAATGACTACTTGTCGTGATATAAATTCACAAAGTCTAGTTGTGGTATAACAAAGGATATGTCAATGTCCATATAAAGGAGCAACCATCCACCGGAATGCATGGGTACCAACTGCTGCAACCGCTAGTCTCGTAGGATGTCCTTCGCATACATGATTATGTCAACCATTATTACTGCATATATGTACTTGTATCTACAAATCCACCACCACCGAGCAAATCTGCAACTTCAATATGCCACCATCGGGCAAGTCCAATCTGCCACCACCGGGCAATTCCGCCAACTTCAATATGCCACCACCGAGCAAGTTCGATCTGCCACCACCGGGAAAATCCGCAACTTCAATATGCCACCACCGGGCAAGTCCAATCTGCCACCATCGGGAAAATCTGCCAACTTTAATATGCCACCACCGGGCAAGTCCGATTTGTCACCACCAGGAAAATCCGCAACTTCAATATGCTACCACTAGGCAAGTCCGATCTTCCACCACTGGGAAAATCCACCAACTTCAATATGCCACCACCGGGCAAGTCCGATCTGCCACCATCGGGCAAATCTACAACTTCAATCTACCACCACCGGGTAAATCCATACTTCAACTTTTGGAGTTTCCAGGTACATAACAATGACCACTTACAAAATCTTTCTAGACTTGCTTATAAGATGCTAGGGAGTCTATCCCATAAATCCACACTAACTCAAACAAACATTTACTTTGTTGTCCATCATAATAGTTGTTGTTGCTTCATTACCTCCTTTTTCGTTGCTCACATCTTGGGCATCTTTGACATTGTCAATTAAAACTTGGAACTTCATGTTTCACCTGTCATTTGTTAGAGTAGCTAATTCTAACAAAATAAATTTACCTACATTGAGTTAGCTAGGCTCAATAAGGCTCAACAACTTTAAACATGATTCTAAGAAACTAAATAAAAACATAAACTCTTCAAATTTAATTTATCTGTCTCTACCCAAAGACGATTATTTCCCAAACATAATAGCAACCATTTTTCTCCAACAATACTTCTGAGGGATCCACTGATAAAGAACTGGATTGACGACTTTTCAACTAGACTCAATACAGTGCATTCCAGCACTGATGATCCAGACATAGGCACTCACAGCTTCACGAAGAGAAACAATAACAAATTGTCTCTCTCAAACCAAGAATCCAGGACTCCATGTTCCAATCCTCCATCGTCCACAAATTCACTTCAGCCAGGCTGATCCAAACACAGGAAGCTGAAAGCCTCCCAACAACTCCACGTGCTTCCGCACCTCTTTTGACACCTGCAGAAGACCCAAAAATCTATCGACCTCTTTGCTGCACAAGGCCACGTTCACAACACCAGTAGCTAACATAACCGACACTAGCACCAAGTGACCTTTGCAACATAAATGGATCTGGTCACTACATATAAATCACAAAACAACAAATCTTCCAACCTGAAAGCTGCATTGTTCAACTCAACCATGTGGGTGAAACCACCACCGATTGGTTCCAACAAGAAATTAAGACAAATTGAAACCAAAACAAAAACAACATTTCATGACTCGGCCCTTCTCAGTGGCCTCGTCCACCTTCTTGCCATACAACAACCGAGTATTCGAACTGCCTTCTCACCATACAACAACCATCCATAAAACACATTCTTTTGCCTTGAATAATCCATGTAAGAACCCCTTCTTGGACCACCTCCAATATGCCGAGCTCGCCCAGGCGTCGTTCATCACGGACAAGTTGTTCACGGAAAGCATGAAATAATGTATCCATGTCATCATCATCCCTAGATAAAAATATTCCACCATGACCAGCAAATCCTCGGCCACGCCACCGAGATATGAAACCTCTCCCTCGTGGCATCCCCACTTTCTTTATAGGATACCTTCCAACTTGTAGGCCCCAATCTTCTCTACTACAGATGCCAATGCTAGAGCGACCAATAAGGAATCCACCACACATTCCTCCTTTCACTTCTTGACTCCTTATCTCTCCATCGATCAACATAGTGTTGTTTAAACCTTCAATGCATGACATGGCTGCCTCATGACTAGTAAAAAATTCACAAATCCAAAATCCCTTCGCTTTGTAGTGGGCATGTTATGAGCCAACACAACTCATTCTATTTCACCATATGGCTTCAGGTGCTCCTTCACTCGATCCTCATTCCAATATGGTGGGATCCCGTCAACAAACACTGACTTAACCTGGGCCATGATCTTTGTCACCGCCTTCAATTCTCGTTGGTGAGAGCGAGGTTCATCCTGCTCAACATTGCGTCCATCTGACCAAGATTTCATAAGAACGATTGTGTCCATTGTGAGGTGCTTTGCACAAAACGATTTCACAAGCAGAGAAATATTTTTGAGATTGTAGCGAGGCAACCGTGGGAACATATGGTGCTCCACCTGAAATTTCAATCCCCCATGAAACCAGTCCATCCACGACCCACACTGTATATCGAGCATCCCCCTGGCCTGATCTTTAAGCCATGATGTGTTGCACGGCCTTCCCACATAGTTCTCCTTCGACAAAATGATTTAAACAGAATTGGACATGCTGGATTCCGGTCACAGGAGATTAGCAGATCCCATCTTCCTCCACAAGGCGTTCAGCAGCCACGCATGGAGGCAACCCAATCGTACGCAGGAGGCCAATATCGTTATAAATGCAGCATCCGAGTTCCTGCAACTAGATATGATAGTTCAAACCAACTATAACAGGGCGTCATAGTTGGCAAAGCATGGCATAGATGTGGAGAATTTTTAATGATACGATCCCGCTCCTCAATTGCATGAAAGACTAGTTTTAGTTGTCCATAATCAAGATTGAAAAATGCCTTTTTCAAGTAGTGGACTCCTCCATGAATCAACTTGGTGGACCGCAACGAAGTCCCCGAAGAGAAATCATCTCTTTTGACTAGCCCAACTCGCAGATCATGAGTTGCGGCGTCCAAAGCCACCCTACAGCAACCATGTAGAGTCCGGATGACTGCTCGTTCTATGAAATGCCAGGTTTGTGCCTGACGCAACAAAACTGAAAGTCAGCTCCCTTTCTCAAAACCCTCGTTCTTTGGCTCCACGTGGTCTACTTACATTTCCTTGGCAATTTTATTTATCAATTTTGGAGAAAATTGATAAATAACTATATTCAACAGCTTTTGAATATTAAATGGTATCTCCCGGCTTATATCTTATTTCCAACTTTATAATCAAAGTTTATACCGTCGCGCGTTATATATTAATTTTCTACGCCTTTTAAACAATTGACTTTATAATGAACCTTTGTAATTAAATAAATCTCCGCGCCTCATATGAATATCCCGACACCTTATAACTAACCGGCATTACAATAGACCTTCGGCCCGGCCCCACATATATGTCAATGGCCCAATCAAATGCGCGCGTCGTACCTTGTTTAATCTTCGTGCATCTCTGTCAAACGTCCACCATACGATGACTTCTTCCCAAATCAACGGCTTATACGCATATCGCTCGACATCCAACGTCGAAGTTTAATGCGCGATGGCGCGCTTGAACGGTGGTTTTCTGGGGGTCCACCTTGCCACGCGTCAACCTCTCTATGGAATCGCTCCTCGACCCAGAAATACCACCTTCGTACCAAAAGCGATGCGATATGGGCAATCCGCTTCCACAAATCCGCTTGCGGTTTTGAATAGTGGCTAACCAGGGTTCACATCGGGGTTTGCGTTCGCCTTTGTATACTCCGGTTGTTAACTCAGGTTCGGACTCCGGTTGGGAGTTCCAATTAATGACATATGATTGTAACTTACTTTGTTAAGCGGGATTCTATTACCATTAACCAGAGTTAAATGACCACGGTTTCACAGTCTCCTCTACTCGAGCAAATTGAGGGAAAAAATAGACAGAGACATGCAGAGTCTATACAACGGTTTATTCCAGTAGATACATATGCACAGAGTTCATCACTTCGCAATTAAACAACCTCTTGACAATTAAGGATTCAACACGATTCTAGGGTAAATGCGCACAGAAACTATTTAATTGGAAGCAATTGTAACACACAGAGTTTATTGCAGAATCTCCTCTCTTCTTCTTGTCCTCCTCCATACATCCGAGGGTTTACAATTATATACATAAACCTATGACTCTTTGGTTCCTCTGAGAGGACTGTTTCAGGATATCAACAGTCTAATTAAAACAATGCAACTAACTGGAATATGACAACTAGACTAACTGAGCTATTCAACTTCTACGAATCTAACTGATCTAATAATACAATCAGCTAAGGTATTGACACCTAGCTGTAACAATTCGACTGTTTTCAAACCCTCCTAGCCACAACATGTGGAAAAAACTCCTACATTGCTGGCTAGTGTCTAATGCCCCTGCATCAGTGCCTAGCTTCCTTTGCCATCAAAATTACCGCCATCGCTGCCTTGCCATTAAAAAAAAATCAATGTTCACAAAAACATTCCATCTTCCTCTGCATCAAGCCCTCCATGCACAACCAGAATCTCTTTCTCCAGCGATGGCCTTCACTGTCCATTGCGGAGTGGACTGTCGGTCGTCCAACCTCCAAAACAGTAACACATTCGCTCAAATCCCACTCGGCTCACTTCAAAGCTCATGCACTCATTCGAACACGTGCCGAAAGGTAATAAAAACTCGTCCTTCAAGCCTTCGCAACAGAAACTTTGGGGATACGATGCTCTGGTCTACTTACAGATTCAGGCAAAATAGGAGCAAGCATGCAAATTGAGAAATTGTTCTATTTGCAAGGTCGCAGGATCAACGAACTGGGCCTCTGCAGTGAACAACAAGCTATCGATCCAGCGGGAATATCAATACACAGCTCACGCACCAGCTCACGGACTCTTAGATCTCTTCACACGCACTCACTCAACAACAACGCTCTAGCACCGGATGGACAAAAAAAAATTAATAAAAACTATACAAATACAGTCATTTATAATTCTATGCCCAAGAAGGGCCAAAGGCCCTTACAGGCTCTGATACCAAGATAAAACTTCAATCTGCAAACTCTATTAATTAATCAAAGAGATTACACACATTTATACATGAGATAGATTCAAGATAGGAAATCTATCTTGAACGCACAATAATGTGGTTGAGAGATTCTCTCAACCACACACTAAACTAGGAATGAATATAGTTCTAGCTACTTCCTATAATGTAGGAACATACTCTTCAAGTAGAGAATTACAACCACAAACAAGTAGGAATTACATATTCCAACTATTAATTTAGTTAATTCTTCATATTTAAGAAAATATAATTTTTTAAAAATAATTTATAAAGAAATTTTGATTTTTTTTAATTTTTAAGGTAATTACATAATTGATTGATGAGTAGATTTATATTTTGTGAAATAACTTACCTATTTGTCTTACTCATTTGTAAACTATTTTAATCTTATATTAAAGTAAATTTATTATCAAAAGTATGTATTTATAATAAATTACATTTTTTTAATCATATAAATTTTAATTCCATATATAAAGTTGGATATTACTTCCATTATAATATATATTTTTTATTAAAAATATTTATATATTATTAATATTTATTTGTTTATTTTTAATATTTAAAAAATAAATTTATAAAAATGTAAATATAAATAAATCATGACAAATCTAGTATATATATAACTATGTATGAGGAATTATACATATATATAACTATGTATGAGGAATTATAGATTTGAGTTAATGAATTTTGGGTAATTTAGTTATAGGTTTACAAAATTTATTTTTATTTATAAATTTTTCATGGTAATAAATTTATTTATATATTTAAAAATATACTTTAAATAATATGTTGTAATAAAAAATTATATTTTCTAAGGTCTAAAGGAATAGAAAAAATATCAAATAATTATACTAGACCTATTTATAAATAAGAAATTTAAAAGAAAATTAGTAAATAATAACAACTTAGATTTATATTAACTTTGATCTATGGTTGACCTAGAGGGATCCATCTTAATAAATAAACATTTTTTTAAGAAAACAACTTGAGAAAAAGTTTACATGTGTTATACTTGAAACATAATAAATTCATAATTAAAATACATTTAAATTGGTTTGAACTCTAAGCTATTATCTCTGTGAGATAAACATATTCCTTTAAATTTTAATTATTATAAAGTTTAGTAATAACAAAATAACAATATTTTTTAAAAAGCACAATTATATATTTATATATATATATAGGATAGATAATAAATGTTTATAAAATTAGTTTAATAAATGTTTATAAAATTAGTCAATGAATATGCATATTTACATTTAGTCGTTTAACTATTAATTTTACTTTCCAAAGTGATATTTATTTATTTTTTCACAAAGAAAAAGTTCGTAACTTTTCAATTAATGATCAGCTACATGTTACATAAAGCTGTAGTATAAACTACTGTTCAGTCCAAAGTCAAATACAGTCAGCCACACAATCAAAACTGTAGGCATTCACAGTCCTAAAACATGATACATCAGTGATGAAACAAGTGTCACATAGTAAGTTCGGTGCATAACTTACTAAATCCTGTAGAACCTAAGTATAAATATGAAATAAATACATGCCGAATATATGTAAAGGGGAGGAAGAAACAAAATCCCCCAGAATAGCTGTACTGCTACACATCCAAAATAGGAGGAGCCTCCTCGATAAAAGGCCGGTGATAGTATCTGTAGATCTGTCCAGCAGTATGTTCAGTGATGTGCCAGGTACCCCAAGTCAGCTCCAAAGCTTCTTTGGACAGTTGATCAGCGACTTCGTTCCGAGACCTGTATATATGAGTCACTGTGATGGAGTCAAATAGTGCTCTGAGATGGTGAACCTCGTGCAGCAGTGCAGACAGTGTGTGCGAGTGACAATGAGATAGATTGTTAAACCAATTGGTCACAAGTAGAGAATCGCCAAAGATCTGGATGGAGGCACAGTGAATGTCCCGAGAAAAGGTAAGAAGAAGTCTGAGGCTCTGCAGTTCGGCGTAGTTGTTGGTTCCTGGTCCTAACCCCATTCTGATGTTGTAATAGTGATGGTCATTCAAATAGAGAACGCCCCCCCCCCCACACCCATGAGCGTTGGACGCTCCATCAAAGTATGCCCACGCCCGGCAGTGATCGATGGTTTCTGGGTTCTCATGAGGTGGCTTGCAGCATATACTGTCCTCAGGAATGAGCCAAAAGGTGGCAAGAGATGCTACGCAAATCCATTCACAGTCAATGGGAATCTCATTGAAAATCTGTTTGTTTCACCCAATCCATATTTCCCAAGCCACGATTAGAGGGAGGTTGCGGAGTTTTGGACTGTGTGCAGAGCGCTACCACCAAAGAGATCAGGCTTCTAATAAAGTGGCACCCCCCAATTAAATCTGCAATCCAATTCTGTTATAATCCGAGACCAAATGTTTAGAATAATGTTACAATGCAGGAATAAATGGTGTGCGTCCTCACTGTCATTTAGACAGTAACAACATCTAGATGCCCCGTGGTAAGCCCTTCTATGAAGGAATTCCGTGGTAGGAATGCAGTCTCTGAGCATGCACCAGAACAAAAGTCTGTGCTTATGCGGGGATTTTAATTTCCAAATGGTACTCCACCACCAGTCCTTAATGGGGGGTTCCCTGTGCTTGATAAGTTCGAGGTAACCTAACTTTGGAGAATAATGCCCATTTTTTGATACAGCCCAAATCAAATTGTCCTCTCGGTCAGAGATGCGAATGTTGGTGGAATTCAGTGCCCAGATAAATTGCTGCCAGACACGAGTGCCCTCCGGAGGGATCCCAAGGTCACCCGCCTGTAGCCAGGTGTGTTCCCGCCATGAGGAGTGTGCCCAATCAACAATCTGTGCCAGATATGTGATGTTTCTGTGGGCAAGATGTTCAATGATAAATGCCGGAAGTTTATGATATTCTCCATTCCCCAACCAGGAGTCAGTGCCAATACGAACCGCATTTCCGGAACCAATTTGCCAAGATATACCATTCTGTAGAATGTGTGCTGCCCTTGTAATAGCCCTCCAAATGATTGAAGCCCCCGAATGCAGAGTGATGCAACCACGGATCCATTCGAGTGGGCTTTGGGGAGATATATACTTGGCAACCATAACCTCCATCCATAAGCTCTGTCCTGTAATTAAGTGCCAGCCCATCTTAGCCGTAAGGGCCCGAGAAAAAAGGTGAATATCTTTTAACCCCCAGCCACCCCATTTTTTGGGCAAATTGATACGATCCCATGCAATCCAGGCAAATGTGGATGCCTTACCTTGGTTGCGCCAAAGGAATTGTCTGCAGATGCATATTATCCGATTAGTTATGCCAATCGGAATCCAGGCCAGGGTCATCCAATAGACCGGTATGGCCTCCAGTACATACTTAATGAGGATGAGTCTACCAGCCCTGGTTAACCATCGGTTGTACCAAACGTTGACTCTGCGCTCAATTTTTGCTATGATCCAGTTCCAGTCCTTGATCTTATAGTAATTTGGTTTGATGAGATACCCCAAATATTTGAGTCTGCCATTGATATCAATGCAGACATAGTCAAATAGATTCCTGGAGGTGTCTTGTTCCTGTCTCGTGCAGCCCGTCATGATGATAGAGGATTTGGTGCAATTCGGTGCCATACCGGTAGCCCTGCAAAACCATTTCAGGAGTAGATCAAATTGAACAGAGTCTTGTCTAGTGCCATTTAGGAATATAAGTACATCGTCAACAAATAAAAGGTGAGTAAGATATAAATTATCAATGATCCGGAGCCCCTGTAGTGACCCTCTTTCTTTTTCATTATTGATAAGCACAGAGAGGCCCTCCATGACGAGGACAAATAGTAATGGTGAAAGGGGACAGCCCTGACGGAGACCCCTCCCCGCATGGAAAAAATCAGTAGCAGTACCATTGATCAAAATGCTGAAGGTAGTGTGACAAATGCAGCCCATAATCCAGTTGATAAGGGTATGTGGAAACCCAGAGTGGATAAGGATGAGGTGAAGGTAACTCCAGTCAACTTGGTCAAAAGCTTTAGTGAGATCAATCTTGAGAATAGTCAATTTCAGTCGGAGAGATTTGATAGAGTGAAGGGCCTCCTGGGCTGTACCAATGGCCTCATGTATTTGCCTATGGTTCAGAAAGGCAAATTGTTCCTTTTCAATATGATCAGACAGGAAAGGCTTGATGCGATTTGCAATAATTTTGGAAATGATCTAAATTATTTAATAATATTCTCATGATATTTAATTATTTTATCTTTTTGGTTTTTAGTTAATAATATTTTCATGGTTATTTTAACTCATTATACCTATAAGCTAGTAATTTTGTGAGGCTATATTTAATTGTTTTATCTTTTCTTTTTAGTTAGAGTTTCTGACATATATAGATTTTATGTCTTTTGCGACATCAAGTTTGTACAAGTTTAACAATTGAAACTTGTTAATTAAATAATTTTTAGATAATAAATCAAAAATAAAAATATAAAAATAAAAACAAACTAAATTATTTTATGATCCAATTTTTTACAAAAGTTTTGGATCGACGCACGGAGTGGACTTCCGGCAATAAAAAGGTGAGTTCATTGAAAAAAAAAAAAACAGGACTAAAATGAAGGCAATGTTGAAAGCTTGCCCTGCCTGATAAGCCGTATCTAACTCTAAAAGGTGATCTGGATAGGAACGTATATAAAAGCTTGATATCAACGGTTGAGGTGAGCAGCGATAAGATCCTCATCCATATATCTAAAACTATTACCAGTTGGTCCATGTCAACTTCAAAAAGCTTCTCATTGGTAATTTTTATTTGCATAAATCTCATTTTTAGGGGGTGCAATGAAAGATATAGCAGGTTAAGTAATTTTGAGTAATTTTGAAATTATGAAAATATATATGCAAGAAAACACAAAACTTAAATGGTATAGACCACTCTATTTTGTGATATATATATATTTAACTCTGAGAAATATGCTCTCATGGTTATCTCTATGGGTGCTAACTTCACATCTTTATGTTGACATGTTTTCATATTTTGATAGTTTATGTGGCTTATTTTATGTGATGGGCATTTTATGTGATGGTAGTTGGTATCATTGAACTAAACAGTTTAAGTGTTTCTTCAATTATTTACATGGTGAAGTTTTCATATGAATATCATAAAAAAAAATAATTTGCACACATAACTATTTTTTTAAATGTTTTTTCACAAATATGATACACATATAAATCCAATTAAGTGTAATATTAGAGATAGGAGTTGACTCAACAACCACTTAAAAATCTCAAACCGACTCAAATCTTAGCATGGAAGCATTATCTTCCAAGCTCTTCCCTTAATTCTTATATGCTAAATAAATAAATAAACTCAAATTACAATATCGATCTTTTGTCTAGTTGGTCTTCATCAACACTCACATCCACTCTAGAATATCATAGACACAACTCTTTCTTCACCACCACAACTTCGAGCTACCACTTAACCTCCATTTAAAACATAACCTCATATGACCATTGCTGATGAAATTGCAAAAATTGACTCTTATTGTCCTCCTAAAGGACAATCTCAATACTAAACCTCTCTATGGACTAACTTGCATCTATCAAAATGCAGTGAGCTACAATTTTAACAATGATACGGGTAATTTTTTTGGATATTGAATGTATCGAGCAATCAATTATACAAGTAGCCTTTTTGATATGCACACTTACATACATATGAAAAAAACATGTAACTTTTTATCACCAAATTGAGTCTTGTTGGGTTGCTTCAATGGTCAACTTGGAGTAACTATTTCAAACCAGCTTTTGACTGAAGATTAGCCTCTTCAGTCTGAGAGGGCTCTCTAAACTTATCAAAGTATTTACTCAATTAGGTCTTAAAATAAATGGCTAACTCTGTGAGTGTTTTAGTTATGTGATTGCAGGTGAAAAATGAGGAAGATTCAACTACCATTGGGCTTATGGAGTCAGTAAAAGGAAATCAATGACAAGCATTCCTACTTATGGAAGCTGGGGTTTTTCTGTTTCAATGATAGAACAACACTAACAAATGGGAATAATCAGTAACTCAATGCTAAAAGGAATTTAGAGGATATATGATATGATTTCTGAGTATTTTAGCATCAATACTACTGGAAGAAAGATATAAAAGAGACACATAAACCCATTGAGACACATCAAGAATCTCAGGTGAAGCAAGAAAATTCACTGTCTGTCTATTACTGATATCAGAAATTATAATAGTAGTTGTATCAAAAGCATTATCGAACCCTTTGATATTCGATATTCTGTCTATAAATAGACTTTCTTTACATTGCAAATGATCTGCCTAGCTGGCTAGATCTTTGAACCATAACTTTGACACCTCACATAACTAAAAACTACTTTCTTGTAACAGAAAATGACAACTAACCCTTAAAAAGACACATTCCTAATAGGAATCTACTTCATATTTATTACATTCAGTTTTCTCAAAAGTAAAAAATTTACATGATAAGGATCACATGTTCGAGAAAAATTCACCATCACTAACATATTTAAAGTACCCCCTAGATTTAGGAAACACAATCCTATTTTTCAGGAATAGATAAACTCCACTTTAGCCTTGGTCTTCATGTTGAGTTGGATAAGTGACACTCATATCGAGTAGTGAGTCTATGTTGGTATGGCCCACTGATAGGTTGGATGTCTCTAGATCGCTGACTGGCCTTCTATGTGATGTTTGAACCTCCAAAAACCTTTCTCTACAAAACAGAGCAGTTTAGGAAGTTTCGTAGCATGGTTTCATAGCAAATGAATTTTTGTCTTTTCATCCATCTCCCTGCCACCTTTGTTGTTCAAATACTTTTGTTATGCCAAAATATCTTAAAAACAACCAACCTCCCTCCTTAATCCTTCACAAAATTGATTTTTAAAGAAAAAGAGAATCTTCAGAAATTTTGTTGCGTTTTATGGCCTTCAAGCTTGGAGCACGCTATGAAATTGCCTAATAAACCAGAATTTGCAGATTTTGTGATTTTCTTCAAAGTTTGATCTTCTGAACCAAAATTTAGGTTCTTTGCAAGCCATAAACCTCATAAAAAATGTTTCAACTCAATTCTTCAGTCTTTAGGAGTTTCATCTTCATTTACAATAGGTTGAACTATAGGTTCTTCAACCACTTTCATCCTCAATCCTTTATTCTCCAAATCATCTTGAAAACCATCTCCAGTTGTCCAGAATCTGCATTAGAAAAACATGTATAAAACAGGAAAATTCTGGATTCTGAAAATAGGTCCCAGAGACATCTTTGAATCTCCAAACTGGTAGTACCTATGAGAAAAGTGAAGGAGGTTATTTTTCCTTCTTTTATGCTTGAAAATAACCTCTCTCATTATTTCATAATTCATCTTTTTTCATCCGTAATCTTCTCTTGAAATTAACTACTCACATATTCCAAAAACACAACAAATTCCTTGTTAGCTCCAGCAAAAATTCAAGCAACCTGAATTAGTGAATGCTTCAGCAGAACTAGGTTCCTCCATGAATAGCTTCAGTTCCATGAGATCCTATCTAACCACAGAGCCTCATTTATATGCTTTATTATTCATGGCCATCTCTTTTTATAATCAAGCTACCTTCCTAAAAATTTGACACTTGTAAAAAGAAAATTGGACAACAAGCTACTTGCCACAAAGCTAAACTTTTCAAGGGTGATACATGACTAATACATGCAAAGGCTGAAGGGTTAATGACAGAGAGGAGGTTGGGTGATTTTTTTTTTAATGAAATTCTAATATGAGAGGGAAAATGGAAAATGGAGGGATAAAAGTGTAATGATGACAAGCACTTATGATTTCACATGTTGGATAATTATCTTAACCTAATAGGTGATATCACCTTTCCCTAAAACCAATATAAAATGAGAATTCATCGATTTTATTTTGGAAAATGAATGCTTTGAAATGTTTAGGTAGATTCATAGCGAAATCTGCTATTCTACCACTGTATTCGCTACGAACCTATGAAAAAATAGACAAGTGGCTCATTTCTTGATTTTAAGGCATGGGTGTGAAAACTAAATGATCTAAAATGGATTTGGCTGACATGAAATGACTCATAATGGTTTTTTAACATAGGTTAAACATCATTTTATAAATTCTTCATCAAATGCATGACCCAACACGATATAACATGAAACCTATAGTGACCTTATCAAAACAAATTTTGAAAATTTTGAGTGTGATAACAGTGGCTCCAGTGGGGATGGTGTTCCCATGTGGTAAAGCAAAGAACTTGTAGTTCCAGTGCCTCTCTCTTGAAAAATTGAAAATTTTCTAAAATTGATGAAGACTTCGCCAAGCTCATATGGCCTTCTCCTCGAGCTCAAGCTTGATGATTACTGCTGAAAAACCAAATCTGTACATACTGAAAATATGCTTAGTCTACTTGAACTTATTCACATGCACTCCTACCTACCCTAACAGCTGCAATATTCATGTTTGATTCAAGCAACATGAAACCTCCAATAAAGCCATTTAATGAACCAATCTGATACTTGAACCCCTTGACTGTTCTTGAACCAAAAGAAAATTGTATTCTGAAATGATAAAGGTAAGAGAGAATGGGTCTATTTTTCATAGTGAAAAAACAATTGAAAAGTTGGACTATATAACTCTTCCATGTAATCAGCTATGGGATCAAAGAAGACATAATTTATTGATATCCCTTTTAAGCTCTTAATGAAAAATTGATCGTGGATATCCTTTTAATTTTCTTCATCAAGGTTGAACCTTGATTCCAACTTTACAATATCAAGCTCATAACCATATTCTTCCTCTATCTGCAAGTCATATGGTATAATAATTTCCTCCTTTTTTGGAGGAGGAAGACCTTCCAAAAACTGTTTAGGATATAGGAAATCATATGATCCAATTTTAACATCGAATAGTTCAATTTCATTCTCTAATATTTCAACAGCTAAACCAAGAAAACAAATTTTATTTTCAGGTGTGAGTCGACTGGATTTAAAATAGCGAAATACTATGGTGGAGAAATGTTCATCTATCTAAAATTCTACTAACTCATCCTTTACACTTCGTAACATTTCATAATATAAATGGTTTTCCACATACCGTGTCATCTTGGATCACCATGAATGTTCTGAAATTTGGATTCTTCCCAGTGAAGTCGCTCTAAAATTTGAAGCTCGGGATCTTGAAAAATGGAGTCGCCAGGTGAATGGTACAGCCTTCCTGTGTTTGGCTTCTGTTCACCATCAGAAGTCAAATCTGAACCTTGTCGTTCTGCCCAGAGAAAATTTTCACCTTCGTGTCCCTGACAACAACGCCAAAATGTTATCACCAAATTGAGTCCTATTGGGCTACTTCAAGTTCAACTTGGAGTAACTATTTCAAACCAGATTTTGACTAAAGATTAACCTCTTTAGTCTGGGAGGGCTCTCTCACCTTATCAAAGGATTTACTCAATTAGGTCTTAAAATAGATGGCTAACTCTGTGAGTGTTTTAGTGTATGTGATTGCAGGTGAAAAATGAGGAAGATTCAACTACCATTGGGCTTATGGAGTCAATAAAAGGAAATCAATGACAAGCATTCCTACTTATATAAGTTGAGGCTTTTTCTATTTCAATGATATAACAACACTAACACATGGGAATAATCAGTAATTCAATGCTAAATGGAAGTCAAAGCATATATTATATGATTTCTGAGTAATTTAACATCAATACTACTGGAAGAAAGATATCGCTAACACATTTGGCCTAATTTTTGACGACCAAAATTTCGCTCTTGCAACACATAGGCATCCCAAGAGCGACAGTTTGAGGCGGTGAAAAACGTGGTTTCTCGTAATGTCTCAATTCCAACATTTCCGTTAAGTTTCGGAAGAGCGACAAAAATTCTGACATTTCCAGACAGTCGTCTCATTTTCGATGTGAGCTACTAAGCGTCGTTATTCCGATGATACCCTATCGTTGTTATTCTGACGTTCCATAACCTCTCTATTCCGACGATTTTGAGGTTTTGAAACGTACGTCGTAAGTCCGACGTTTTTGTGATGGTTGGTCACTCTACTGACGGCTTGCAAAGTTCATTGGAAGTCCGACATCTTGAACACTTCGTCGCAAGTCCGGTGGTGTGCAGACTTCGTCGGTTGTCATCTCCCTTCCGACTTGGAAACTCTTTGTCTCTATTCCAATGTTTCTGACGTTTTGAAATGTACGTCATAATTCCGACGTTTTTTACAGTTAGTTGCTCTACCGACGGGTTTTAGAATTCATCGGAAGTCTGACAGTTGTAAGTGGATAGCAAGCATCGGAATACCAACGGAAAATATATATATATATATATATATATATATATATATATATATATATATATATATATATATATGGAAAAAAAACAGGTGCAGTCTTCCAACTCAAGGAATACCAATGATCAAACTTCCTCGCTAGATCAACCTTTGAATGCATGCTTAGATGTGAACCATTTGATCCATTTGTTAGTTAGAGATGCCTTCAAGAGGTCTCTAAAGCTCTAAAATCTGTTTGAAGGTATGCACAATGCCTTGTTCAAATTCAATATCCCACATACTTGGCAGAGATGACTCTCTCCCACACATAAGCCTAGCCCATGGAAGAAAACCCTTAAACTGGTGAAAAACCTATGGTTTCCCTAATCAAATAGCATTTCTCCAATCAAACATAAAAAATAGTTCCCATGATGCAAGGATTTTTCCCAATAGTTATCTTGTATTTTCCTTGACAACCCTATGTCATTCCCTTTTCTATAAGCACCCTTCATTCATGTTGTTGTCGAAAACTTCTCAATCTCTCTCAAGTGTTGAATCTAGGTTGATATTTGTGCCATAAATCCCCCTAATCTCCTTCTCAAGCTCTTGGGTTTCTTAGGCCCACTGTCCCTTCCATGTTCCAACCCTCTACCATCTAGAATTTTTCCTCACCAGCTCTCTCTAGTGTCTATGTGTTTGGTTTCTATCCTTTGTTGAATCAATTGCTTTGTATCTAGGATTTCCTGGCACCATACCTAGTGTTCCCTTGGGTCTTATTCAATTACACCTAAAGGGAAGTTACCAACACAACCTCATCACTCAAATCACACTTGATCTTACATTTTTGGTATTGCCACTTATGGTTAATTGCATGGTTGAACTTATAGAGTATAAAATGCTTCATTTCATAATGAAATTTCCAAGATTTATGTAAGAATAGCTACATTTTGGGGCATTGTGGGAGGCTCAACTTTTATGGCTCCTCATACAAGCGATTTGAATCTTCTTAGCCTATGTGGCATCTTTCTTTCCTTTCTCCTTCTCCATTCGCTTTCTTTTACTTTCTAGTTCTATTTCTCATTCTAGTTCTTACAAAACCTTTGGAAACCTAAATGAAGTACTTTGATAATAAACCACATCCCTAGGTCCACATTAACTTAGATTTAATCTTAATTGGTTAAAACTAATTGTACAATGGTTAATTATTGAATCTCTATCACAATCAAGAGAATGAGAAAACGCATCAAGATTGTACCAACAAATGCCTAAAACAAAAATATTAGCTTCTCATAAGGGGCTTCTTGTAGTCATGCACACACATAACAAATATTCTCTCTCAATTCCTTTTAAAACTAATAGCTAAAACAAAAAATTCTGAACCCGTGATTCTTTTAATAAATCAGACCAGAAAGACTTCAAAAATCAAGTTTAATGCTTCTATTATAAACAATTTATAGAGATTCAAGAAGGGGAAAGGTGAGTCTTCTCAAGGGACTGCAATATAGCATCAGAAATGGATTTTTAGAGCTTGGGACAACTGTGCAGACTGCAGAACAATGGCACAGTCGAAAAATATGAACTACACATGTATGACTTTGGTTGCTTGAGTGCCAAGAAAGACTATTTTTTCTATTTTCTTGTCCAAAAGTTGGATTTGAAATAATTATGATGTGTTTCAAGTTTTGGATGGAAATTTTGAGATGGATAGATTTCTAAACTGGAAGCACAAAGAGGGCTATCCACATGGATTTTAAGACCTGGGAAGGAGCAGGACTACTCAAAATCAAACAACGTGAAAAATATAAGAAACGAGTTTAACAATACATCTTTATTGTTATTAGCAACGTGAAAAATACATCTTTATTTTTATTAGCTCACAAATTAGCATTACATACCAAATTTTCAAAAACACTTCAAATGTTTACAATATCTGGAAGATGTTCATTACAATCAATTACTTCAAAGTACTCTTCTTCAAAAGTATGTGCTAGCTGTTGAAAAATGCAGCATAATTCCTATATTTGAGGAGTTGGACATCCCATGTACTGGGATGAGTGGATGAGTATTTTTATATGACAACATTGGGATTTACTTACAGGGGAAGGTCTATTGTTTTTTATCTATTTTAAGGGGCACATCATCATCAAAATATTCATGTTCACCTAAGTTATGATCGCTTTCAAGAATTTTAATTCTCTGATTGAAGAGAACTTGGTCCATCATATTATCGAACCCACTTCCAACTCGTCAAGTACTTTAGACATGGGATTCACATTGTATGTCATATTGAAAAGGTCAGATATCTCTTTGTGGAGTCCCTAGTGAGATCTCCCTAGGGAACTTTTCTGGATTTTTACCACTTTTACAGGTCTAAAAATTAGGACATCAACATACTCATCTACTTTCAGCCACTTATCAAAGGGTACTTCAAGGAATTCTTGGTATCTATCACTCTCCTTTGGTGTTATAATAGCTAAATTTTTAGAGGCTTGAGTATTTTTTTCTTTCTGGTCTACATTTTTCCACAGCTCATTTTATTACTTTAGATCAATAAAATTAATAATTAACTCCTATCTTCATCTTAGACATTAATACTTAGCACTAGTCTACAAAAATCAGTGTGTACTTGTATCAACCTAACCACATGCCCTCAAGAGGATCACTTCATACTTCTCAGTTGTTGCATCTATTTGGGGCAGCAAGCAACAATCAAAGATCTATGATTCTTCAAATTCCGCCCTAAATAGAAACCCTAAAGAGAAACACCCCATACTTCCAGATTGTCCCACCTAACTGGGGAAAGAAGTGATAGGAAAAATTTATGATTTTTCAAATTCTAGGTGGATGTAAACACTTTGTAATGCAGTGACAAGAAAAAATTTTAATTCTTTGAATTCTATATGGATGAAATCACTTTGTAATGCCAAGTTCAGAACCTTCCTCTACTTGTAATATCCTCTATCAGGGGAAACCTTCACTGAGTATTACAACTGAAATATTTGTATGCATATTCATTGTTGAAAATATTTACTCGGAAGTGTATATTACCTTGGTAGTCTTTGATCATTTTGAAGTTTCACCCCTTCTTTTTTTCTCAAAAGTCTCATACTTATCTGCTAATGATGGGAAGGGACTAGCTGCATGTGAAGGTCCCTGCCATTGTTGAGAAGGATTCGATCAAATTTTTTAATTGAACTTACGTGTTAATATATGCTTCAATACTTTCTCAACAAACAAAGATACATAAACGATGTCTACATCACTGGAACATGTAACTGACCTTCATATTTGGGTTATTTGTAACTTTAATATGCTTATGTTTCTGGAAATATTTTTTATTACCACCGAAAGAGAACTCTGGACTCACAAAATTGCAAGAATCCTGCAGCTTTCAAGGTCAAAAATTGAGAACAATGCTACATTCACTTATCTACAAATTCAGTGAATTTTCAGACCTCATACTAACTGCAATAATGGAAAATATCACACCTCATCAGCTTTCAAATTTTTTGAGACTCTACTATCCTTGGGTATTTTGAAGGTCACACCATTGCATTCAACTTCTAGGATTGGATTGTCTGCATCTTGATGTTCCTGCATGTCAAGGTCAAGACAAATTTATGCCACATTTATTTTTAGGAAAATTCTGTCTATATTACACACACAGTAATATGCACAGGAGTAGCAAAGAATAAACAATCATATTGTAGCTAAAGCTACAATAATCTGAATATGTAGAAACAAAAACATTTTTGGCATTTATAATAGGCAAACTCATGCCAAAAATTATTCGTGATATTTTATAATCATCTTCAAGAATCTCTATCATCAGTTTTATGGGGTAAAAATAGACATTTTTCAACTATTATAAAGTATATTATATTTCCGAAATAAATTTTTGGGTTTTAACCCTAGGGGAAATCAATCGTTTTCCATTGCAAGTAGTTTCTAGATCATTGATAACAGAGAGGTAGATAACATTAAGGGGATCTTCGATAGAAATTGAAGGGATCAACACCCTGAATCTATTATTAGAGGTATCAAGCCAGAGCTCGATTTTGAGTAAGAATAAACAATTAAAGACGAGAGGGAAGTGTAATCATCTACATTCTTAAATCAACCTCAGACATCCAGCCTATTTCGGACCTATTCTAGCTTGATTTCTTCTTTTGTTTTGACTTGTGTTAGCCCTAAATTATCCTGTAAAATTTTTTGGCACTCCAAACTATGATCCAAGCCCTTCATTGTTTGCAATAAAGCTCACAGTTAATTCGGCCCTCCATCTCAGAAGCATTTTTTATTTTAGAAAGCAATTCTGGAGGAATTGATTTGGGAACCCTGTTCAAATAAAGAATTGCATACATCTTCTCAGTCATCTTGGCAAACAAATTCAATAACATAGGGTTGTAAGGCACAACCATTTGAGGCACATCTCATTATTACTAATATTTTCCGTTGGGCTGATCCAAGGGCACAACCTGATACAAAGTACCAATATTAAGGTCTAATTTGGACATTTCCGACAGAGCAACTAATGGTGAATCTGCATTGTGATTGAAGCCTGTCCTTGAGAATATTGTCTACAAACTGAGTTAAATCATGTTGCAAAAGTAAGATCAAGTATACCTTGTGCAAGTTTGACATTTGACAATGGATCTAAAGGGTATGTCTATAGCCCTCTTGTAGGACATATTTGTTGTATAGTTGTAGCTTAAATAGTGTCCTTGTAAAGTTATGAATCTTATGCTTGTGCTACAATTCTGAGAAAAACTCTGATAATTTCCAGCAACCTTTATCTGAAGAATACAATATTGAAATTGAAGGTTTGAAGATTGCTAAAGCACAAACTTATGATCCCACTAAGTTCAGTGTATTTGTATCTCCATCACTATCAGTTGTCATGGATAGAGAAGGGTTTACATCTTCAAAAACAAGAAGGTACTACAATTATAGCATAGGTACTGCATCTTCAAAAATATTTTTCCTTGGCATAGGTTCATCATTGTCACATAAACACAAATTATAGCATTCTACAATTATGGCTCATGTTATTTGACAAAATTTATTTTCAAATGGAAGTACCAACCAGTTTTTCAACCTAATTTTGAGCATGAATTTACAGTCCAGATTCCAAGGAGCCTTATCTACTACATACTTACCCACAGCTTCTTCAAATGGCACTTCTGCTTCATTGAGAGTACTAACAAGTTTTTTAACCTACTCCAAAGTACAATTCTACAAGGCAAACACACTATTTTCAGGATGGTGCACTATTTTCAATATAGTGCACTATAGGGAGCACTATTTTCAGTATAACTTTGAGGACTAACCCTTTCTCATTTTCTTTCCATTCTTCTCTCTTCTTTTGTGACCGTATGAATGAGTTTTGTTCAGATTACTGTTCGGCTTGGGTAGTCTAAATATCTTGATTTCATCAGGTGACTGATGTTGTGGACAATTTTGTCACCCCTAGAGACAGCCTAGAGTTTCCATAGACCAATGCCTAGGACATCTTAATATAGCAAGGAGCTCAAAATATAGCTTCGGTTGTCAGTCCCAAAGCTCTCTTACTATCTCTTGTTGAACAAGGAAATTAGTTTGAATGGAATCAATATCTCTCAAAAGTTGATACAAGGATAAGAATAGTGTAGGAACCTCATGCAAAACTCCAATACAAGGGCATCAGACAGTTAAGAGATAGCTTACTGTAAAGAGGGCCAGTTCAAATAATATGCCACAGAAATCAAGTATCAGAAAAGTGGATGCAGTGCAGAATCATGGAGAAGATACTAGTTAACATGAGACTGATACCCAGATACACAACAGAATCACATATGGGCTTATCCAACTAAGAATCCATACATGACAATGGCGTTTTAAAAGCACCCTCCTCAAGTAACTAATATAGCAGAAAAATATGGATGAGATGAATATGGAACAGTATATCATGACTAGCCCTATTTAAAGCGCTTGACTAACCCCAGTATGGGCATCAACTAGGATGAATCCTTACTCAATATTAGTGAGCCACTCGCATTCTAGAGCATGATACAAGAAGATAAATAGCATGAAATGAGATATTGTATTAACACATATGAGAAAATTACATACTGTGAGATACCAAAGACCAGAATCCTCATTACAGTTATAACTCCTCCTCACTGAGACCCTACGGGCTCTGAGCCTTCATACAGAAGTTTAAAAAAATGTATACAAAAGCCTTTTCACTGCACAGTTCACTGATAGAAATCTGGAACCCTTCTAATGTCTTATTTCTGGGTTTTTATAGAAAAGATAGAGAATTATAGAGAAGGAGGTAGATGGAGCACATTTAATGACTTGATTTTAACAAAATGGTGGAAAACATTCGCGCCCACACTGTGAATGACTAAATATAAATGACTGTACTTTACAATTCACCTCCAGAAATAAATGCTGAGGATGAAAATCTCCTCATGAACAAGACACAAATAATAAAATATACAATGTTCTACCCTTTACTGAGAGAGGAAAAATCTGCTGCCATAAAACCCTGAGATAGCTTGTGATTGTGCATAGTACTCTCGGGCCTCTAACTTTGAATTTAAACTCCAGATCTTTAATGCAGGGTTCTGTGTCTCTTAATCTTTCGTTGATATCTCGTGCTGCCCCATTAATACTCTCACCTGCTCGAATCTGTCCCTTGATTTTCTCTGGAGGGTTCTATAGATTCATGTCCTCACTTTCTTTAAGGATGGTCATATCATACAACTGCCCTTGGCTTTACTCCTTAGTTTCTTCCTCGAAAAATTTCGAGGGCGGTGTTCTTGACTTCAGCTAACAAAGAAGTAAATCATGATGAATCTTCTACCACGACAAACCTGCAAAAACAAAAACCAGTTAAGGAAAACCAGACCAGGATGGAGATGGGGACGATGGTGACAACGAAGACATGGTGATATGGCAAGAACGTGCAGGGTGGCGAAGGAAATATGATGGAGGCTTTTGATAAACAGACGGAACGCAGGTTTTCCACGTAAAATGGTTTGAACGTGATGGCGGAATAAAACAATGAATATAAATGAAAAACATACATATATATATACGACAGGGGGAAGAATACTACGGACACACGAGATGATGACATATGGGTGTACGAAGGACAGGTAGGAGGATGACGTGGCGGTGGGGTCAACAGGTGGAGGAGAACACGGCTTGGACCATCGGATTTTGAAACCAAATCAACGGCTCGAAGACGCTGGGGGCGATGCAATGGTGGGCCACAGGACACGACAGACATGGGTTAATGCGTGGGAATCTTCGGAGGATATCCGCCATTGGATTGAGGTCGACAGATCCAACGTCACAGGTGAATTCCGCTGCCCGACCATTGACCAACCTTTAACGCGCGAAATGGTGGTTTTTGAAATCGTACATGGGGACATGCGGCACGCGCTTTGTGGAATCGCTGGCATTTGGTTGAAAACTGTCGGCTCGGTGGAGGTGGTGCGGAATTAACCACTGGTTTTCGGGCGCGGGGGCCACCACGGATGATTTAATTGCGGGTCGTCGATTGGTCTTGATCTGACGGTTATAGTTGTGCCCGAAAACATTTATCGTTAAACCCCCTTTCTCTCTGGCACATGGTTTTGCGCTCGGGTCATATGGGAACCAAAACAGGGAGGGCTAAAATCTTAGGGGCTAGGCCCGATAAGTTTAAAATTATGGGTTTTAACCTTTGTAGGTTGGATTTTTCGAGCGGAAATGGTAATATTAAACAAAAGCATGGGGATTTTAGGCCATGGCAGAGGTTTGAAATAGATTCGGAAGAGGCAGCGGACCAAAAATTTATATGCAGGGTTCAATATGTACAACATCAACTCCATCTGGGGACGGCATGTTCGTCCTTGGACATGTCGAGAACGCACAGACCAGTGAACATCTCTGTATGAACATTCTGTTTTTCAATTCCTCTGCGTTTCTTCTGATAATTTTGCCAGCACCCCTTTCTTTATGAAAATAAAAGCTAAAACAATTTATATACAATATAATACAACAGGCATTCCCAGCCTGGATCAGAATTAGAAGTATGGCTTGAGGAATTGGCCATTCACAGGGGCATCTAACAAATCACCCTACAAATTTTCTAAAATGAATGTATTATTACCTCCTTGATTCACAATTTTGAATGGGCCAAACCACAGCGGATCAAATTTAGCATGCTTTCCTTTCTCCGCTCTTCGAACGTCCCATCTGAGAACCAGGTCTCCAATTTGAAATTTCCTATCTTTCGCATACCAATCAAATACATTCTTCATTTTCTCCTGATATTCTATCAATCTCTGATTCACCTGGTTCTGTGTTTCCTCTAATTCGACCAATTGATTAATTCTTCTGACCATGTCATCTGGTTCTTCCTGGCTTTCCTGCATAAAACGTGCTACTGGCAACGCCAATTGCACAGGAAACACAGCTGCTCGCCCATACACCAATTCATAGGGGGATTTTCCTGTTGCCCTCTTGCTAGTTATCCTATTCTCCCATAGAGAAAATTTTAATTGGGAGTCCCAATTCTTCTGATTCTCATTTATTTTTTTCTTCAGGGCCCTCACCAAGGTTTTATTAGAAGTCTCTGCTAAGCCATTTCCCTGTGGATAGTAAGCTGTGGAGTGAGTCAATATGATGTTATACTGTTGGCAGAAATTTACAAACCTGGCAGACTTGAAGGCCTGTGCATTATCAGTTACAATTCTAGCAGGGCAGCCAAACCTAGATATGATATTTTCCTCCATAAACTTGATTATTACAGTATCTGTAGCATTTCTTGTAGGTATGGCTTCCACCCATTTTGTGAAATAATCTGTGGTTGTTAGTATCCATTTATATTGGCCACTTTATGGGGGATGTATTTCTCCTATGAAATCTAATCCCCATTTCTGAAATGGTTCATTTACATGAATAGGAATCAAGGGCAAAGCTGCTAATTTCTGTCTTTCTGCAAATCTTTGGCACTTGTCACACGCCCTGACCCAAGCAAAAGCATTTGTAAATAATTTGGGCCAGTAAAATCCAGCCTTCAAGATTTTATGAGCTGTAGCTCTCCAGTTGTAATGTCCTCCACAGATTCCCTCATGAAATTCTGTCATTATATTCTCCACTTCATTTTCTATGAGGCATAATAGTAATATACCTGAAGGGTCTCTCCAATATAGCTACCCATTAGCAACTATGTATTTCTGTGTTTTCATTCTTATAGCCTTGTATTTTACCTTATCACAACTTGGAGGACAGTTGAGCGTTAAGAGATATTCAACTATTTCTTTGTACCAAGGGCTATTGAGATATTTTATGTGTACCTTTTGAGTGGCCATCTCTAGTCCTTGTTGTTCTTCTCCTTTCTCAGATTCTTCATTTTCTATCATGGATAAGTTGATGCCCAAGGCTTGATGATTTGATTCAGATAACATTTTAGCAAGTCTCTATCCTTTAATCAGCTTAGTAGGCCTTATGTCTAGATCATACTCCTGTATTTTTGCAATCCATCTTCCTCTTTTACCTTCACTATCCCCCTGAACAAGGATATCTTTAACAACTGCTGTGGGAACATATGCAGTAGTGTGAGATTGAAAAACATAGGTTCTAAAGGCTTTGAGGGACTTTACCAGGGCATATGCCTGCTTCTCCAATATATTATATTTTAACTCAGCATCATGAAGCACTTGACTGAAGAAAGCTATAGGCTGCTCATATCCATCTTCGTTTCTCTGCAATAAGACTCCTGCTATTGTATGGGGTGAAGCAAATGAAAATATCATAAATGGCTTTGTATAATCTGGCCCAGCTAGCACAGGAGCTTCAACGAATGCCTATTTTATCCTGGTGAATGCATCTCTAGACTCCTGGGACCACTTAACTTCATTATCCTTTTTCAACATATCAGTTATATGCCTAACTATTTCAGCATAGTTAGGAATAAACCTTCTCAAAAAATTAATTCGGCCTAAAAACACCTGCACTTCCTTCTTATTCCTAGGTAAAGGAATACTATTTATTACTTCAACTCTCTTAGGGTCTATTTTCACACCATCTTTAGTTACAATGTGCCCTAAGAGTTTTCCCTCATCTAATGCAAATAAAGATTTTTGAGGATTGAGAGAAAGGCCATACCTTTTGCATTTTCCAAAAGTTCTTCTTAAATGCTCAATATGCTCATCATCATTCTTTGAAAATACTGTGATATCATCAAGATACACCAACAAAAACTTGTCATGTTCTCCAACAAAAGCTATGTCCATTGCCCTCTGAAAAGTAGCTCCTGCATTAATTAATCCAAATGGCATCCTGGCATACATAAATGTTCCCCATGGTGTAGTGAATGCAGTTTTCTTCTGATCCTCTGGAAGTACGGCCACCTGATTATAGCCAGAAAAACCATCCATCATTGAAATTCTAGATGCTCCCATCACTTTCTGCGGGATGTGGTCCATCTTAGGCAGTGGATAATTATCCTTTAGAGACGCTCTATTTAAATTCCTGAAATCCACACACAACCTTATTTCTCCATTTTTCTTCCGAACAGGAACAAGGTTTGCTACCCATTCTGAGTATCTCAATGGCACAATTATTTTGGCCTTTAGTAGCTTCTTGATTTCTTTTTCAATAGAGGGAAGCAACAGAGGATTTATCTGCCTGAGCTTCTGTTTATAAGGCTTCGCGCCTTCCCTCAAAGGAATTTTATGTTGAATTATATTAACATCAAAAGTTTTTAGGTCCTGATAGGACCAAGCAAATACATCCTTATAAGATTGAAACAACTTCAAATATTTTTCTTTGTATTCTTCTGGGACCCTTTTAGATAGTTTCACAATTTTGGGATCAGCATAAGTACCCAGATTTAAATCTTCCACTTGATCTTCTTTTATTACTTTGTTTGGCTGCAATGGAATATCATCTTTGTTAAATAATCTTTCTAGAGGCACCAGACCTCTAGGTATAACATTTCCTTTCAGTTGCAGCACTCTATTACTTGCTATCTTCTCTTCCCATCTGTTTTCAGCAGTATTTTCAGTTTCCTCTTCTTCCTCATAATCATCAATCTCCATATTAGAGAATTCTCCCACTATCTCCATGAATCTCTTCATCTGTTCATCATCTTCAAATACCTGCCAGTGCTTAATATTATCTGGGATAGATGGCCTGTAACGTACCTCCACTTCGTATCTTAAAAGTGGATTCTGAGGAGGACAGAATGTACTGGCAGCTACAGCAAGAGAATCTGCTATTCTATTCTGCTCCCGGGGCATGAACTGTATGTTAAATGCCAAGAAGAAATTTTCTACCATGTCCCATACTTCATTTCTATATGCTCTCAGCTGAGGATGCTTGGTTTGACATTGATTTCTAATCTGCCTTACCACCAGTTCAGAGTCTCCCATGACTTTTAGACTTTGGATGCCCATGTTTCTGGCCGTCTGTAGTCCCAATAAAAGTGCTTCATATTCCGCTACATTATTGTTAGCCTCATATTCCAATTTAAAGGATAGTGGTACCCATTTTCCTGTGGGAGAGATTAATAATACCCAAGATCCATTTCCTTCTCTTGAATTTGCTCCATCGAAATGCAAAGTCCAAATTTCTAATTCCTGATCCTCTTTAGGCTGCTCAGTTTGGATTTGACCAAAAAGGGGCTCATGGGCGTAATTTAGATTTTCTTCTAACATCAAGCATGAGAAGTCTCCCTCTTTGCTATACACTGGGGAATTCTCTGAGCAATCAGCCTTAGTTATCATTTTAACAAATCTAGTCCCCCTGTATAACCTCCTCTCCTGGCCTCCAAAGACTGGGACAGTAGCATATGTCAAATCCAATTTGATTGACCCACCAATTTTTGTACCCCAGGACCTTGACAGCAGCATGCCAAAGCGGGCTGGGATGTCAGCAACCACAATGTCCATGACCACACTTTTTGCTGGAATTTGGGCCAAATTGACCACTAAATCTTTAATCATTCCCAAGCATTTAACTCTTTTGGAATCAAATGAATATAGGTCTTTGTATGGTCTTGTAATTTGCAGTCCTAGTTGTTCCATGACAGACAGAGGCATAAGATTATGGGAAGCCCCAGAATCTAACATACAATTGTGTAACAGCAGGTCATGAATAACTAGAGACACTTAAAAAGGAGGAGTAGAAGGGTCTATCTCCTCGACATGTGGGCCAAAGACTACCATGGGTCTTTCTTCTTGAAGGTTTAAACTATAAGGCACAATTGGTACTTCAGGAGGAAGCATGAAGGAAGTAACTTGAGACTGATATACACGCTGTTTTAATAGTTCGGTCAAGGGGACAAGAATCTTAATTTTCTCCAGTTCTTTTTGCAGATTGAAAGCAGGTGGGGGATTTTCTATCACTACTTCTTTTGACTCTTTATTTTCAGCTGAAGATTTAATTTCTTTTGACACTGACTAAGCATTAGGAGGACTGACTATTTTTGAAGAAGAAGGAATCTGATCATTAGGCTACAAGGGAGCATTTAGAGGACTCTTACCTTTTTCTATGTTTCTGTTTGTTGTTGATCCCTTCTGAGCAGGTGCTTCTTTCTGAGGAGGCTCCTCTTCTTGATCTTGAGTTCGGGTCCTCTTCCTTGAATATCTGAGATCATATTTTACATTAAATTTTGCTTGCATGAAATCAGCAAATTGCTTACAATAATGATCAATCTCTGCTTCTTCTTCTTCTTCTTGCAATGGGCATTCTATATCATCATTATTTGAAAAAGCAAGATTTGAATCTTCTAATCCATAAGTAGCACCTTCAATGGAGTCATCTGCTGGGCCTTCCAAGTACAATGGATGTGGTACCTGATCTTTTGCTCCTTTGCTTCCCTAGGCAATATCTGCAATGGTGGTCTTTTATACTGGGGATTGTATCCTCTGTTTGGAGCATTATAGAAATTCCTGGGAGCTGCATTTTTAGCCTCCAGCTCAAGCTTGACCATCTTCTTTATCATTTTACTTATTTCATCCATTTTATCTGAATCTTTCTCTTGGCTAGAGGAGGAAACCTCTTCTTTACCTCTCCTCCTAGCGTCTTGTTCAATTTTTCCCTTCAGTTTCCCAGTGGAGGCAAAGTTTGCTTCCAATTCCAGAGCATCTGACTGAGCATCGTCTAAAGAGGCAGGTTTTCTTTCCCTTAAGGAGAAGCCAAAGTCAAAATCAAAGGCTGCTATAAAAACTATCTTGGCAGTTGTTTCATGGGGCTTCATTTCAAGAGGCAGGCTCAAATATAACTTGTTAAATCTTTTAATAAACTCTGACACTCCTTCATTTTGCTTCTTCTTCAAGGTATTAAATTCAGTAAGACACTGACCATAATATTTCTTTTCTCCCCATTTTCTGAGAAAATTATTCTCCATCTCATCCCAGGTGGTCACTGAATGGTTCCCCAAGGTTTTGAACCATTTTCTGGCTTCACCCTCCAAAGATTGTACAAATAATCTTAAGACCACATCCAAATGTTCAACATTTAAGTTTTCTGCAAAAGAGTAGAAAGTCTCAAGATGTTTCTAAGCATCAATTTCATTTTCACCATTAAATTTTGGCAGAATCTTCAAATAATCCTTTGGCATATCATTTAGTACTTGGGGTAAGGCCAGTGGAGCATATTTGTTCAATAGAAAAGCAAGAACATTAGCCATTGGAGGAGGTGGGGGTGGTGCATCAGTCTGAGATACAGATGAAGGAAGGGGAGTAGGAGGAAGTGGGGTATGAATAACAATGGGAATGTATTGTATGGAAGCCTGAGGCGTAGCTGGGAATAGTTCACGGTTAACGGCAGCTACTTCTGTAACTTCTTTAATTTCCTCAGCCTCGGGAGTAGGATGGAGATCCTCTTCAATCCAGGCACTTCCTCTACGTGGAGTTTCTGAGTAAAACTCAAGATTTTCCTTGGTAGAATCGGGATGTTCTGTTCTGATTTATTGAGAAGAAGAGGGCGGATAATCTTCTACGGAATATTCATGGTTTTCAGCACGAACCGATTTCTTCTCCTTCCAAACTCTTTTATGAATGATATTCTCCGGGTCAGACACGTAAGGTGTCTTTGAATGATATGTATCTGACCTCAAATGCGGCTTACGATAAGCCAAGACTACCAATAAATTTATCAAATAAAGAACAGTGGAGTCGCCAAGGTGAGAGTTACGCAACTTCTTCAACTCTCTGTGCTCACCTGATTAGAGAGTGAATACAATTTGTCGAGGACCAGGGAAACTGATATTCTCAAATTCGTTCCCTGGCAACGGTGCCAGAAATATCTTGTGGACAATTTTGTCACCCCTAGAGACAGCCTAGAGTTTCCATAGACCAGTGCCTAGGACATCTTAATATAGCAAGGAGCTCAAAATATAGCTTGGGTTGTCAGTCCCAAAGCTCTCTTACTATCTCTTGTTGAACAAGGAAATTAGTTTAAATGGGACCAATCTCTCTCAGAGGCTGATACAAAGACAAGAATAATGTAGGAACATCATGCAAACTCCAATACAAAGGCATCAGACAGTTAAGAGACAGCTTACTGCAAAGAGGGCCAGTTCAGATAATATACCATAGAAATCAAATATCAGGAAGTGGATGCAGTGAAGAAACATGAAGAAGATATTAGTTAACATGAGACTAATACCCAGATACACAACAGAATCACATATGGACTTATCCAACTAAGAATCCATACATGACAATGGCGTTTTAAAAGCACCCTCCTCAAGTAACTAATATAGCAGAAAACATGGATGAGATGAACATGGAACAATATATCATGACTAGGCCTATTTAAAGCGCTTGACTAACCCCAGTATGGGCATCAACTAGGATGAATCCTTACTCAAGATTAGTGAGCCACTCGCATTCTAGAGCATGATACAAGAAGATAAATAGCATGAAATGAGATATTGTATTAACACATATGAGAAAATTACATACTGTGAGATACCAAAGACCAGAATCCTCATTACAATTATAACTCCTCCTCACTGAGACCCTACGGGCTCTGAGCCTTCATACAGAAGTTTAACAAAATGTATACAAAAGCCTTTTCACTGCACAGTTCACTGATAGAAATCTGGAACCCTTCTAATGTCTTATTTCTGGGTTTTATAGAAAAGATAGAGAATTCTAGAGAAGGAGGTAGATGGAGCACATTTAATGAATTGATTTGAACAAAATGGCGGAAAACATTCACGCCCACACTGTAAATGACTAAATATAAATGACTGTACTTTACAATTCACCTCCAGAAATAAATGCTGAGGATGAAAATCTCCTCATGAACAAGACACAAATAATAAAATATACAATGTTCTACCCTTTACTGAGAGAGGGAAAATCTACTGCCATAAAACCCTGAGATAGCTTGTGATTGTGCATAGTACTCTCGGGCCTCTAACTTTGAATTTAAACTCCAGATCTTTAATGCAGGGTTCTGTGTCTCTTAATCTTTTGTTGATATCTCATGCTACCCCATTAATACTCTCACCTGCTCGAATCTGTCCCTTGATTTTCTCTGGAGGGTTCTAAAGATTCATGTCCTCGCTTTCTTTAAGGATGGTCATATCATACAACTGCCCTCGGCTTTACTCCTTAGTTTCTTCCTCGAAACATGTCGAGGGCGGTGTTCTTGACTTCAGCTAACAAAGCAGTAAATCATGATGAATCTTCTACCGCGACAAACCTACAAAAACACAAACCAGTTAAGGAAAACCAGACCAGGATGGAGATGGGGACGATGGTGACGACGAAGACATGGCGATATGGCAAGAACGCGTAGGGTGGCGAAGGAAATATGATGGAGCCTTTTGATAAACAGACGGAACGCAGGTTTTCCACGTAAAATGGTTTGAACGTGATGGCGGAATAAAACAATGAATATAAATGAAAAACATACATATATATATATATACGGCAGGGGGAAGAATACTACGGACACGCGAGATGATGACATATGGGTGTACGAAGGACAGGTGGGAGGATGACATGGTGGTGGGGTCAACAGGCGAAGGAGAACACGGCTTGGACCATCGGATTTTGAAACCAAATCAACGGCTCAAAGACGCTGGGGGCGATGCAATGGTGGGCCACGGGACACGACAGACACGGGTTAATGTGCGGGCATCTTCGGAGGATATCAGCCATTGGATTGAGGTCGACAGATCCAACGGCGCGGGTGAATTCCGCTGCCCGGCCATTGACCAACCTTTAACGCGCGAAATGGTGGTTTTTTAAATCGTACATGGGGACACGCGGCACGCGGTTTGTGGAATCCCTGGCATTTGGTTGAAAACCGCCGTCTCGGTGGAGGTGGTGTGGAATTAACCGCTGGTTTTCAGGCGCGGGGGCCACCACGGATGATTTAATTGCGTGTCGTCGATTGGTCTTGATCTGATGGTTATAGTTGTGCCTGAAAACATTTATCTTTAAACCCCCTTTCTCTCTGGCACATGGTTTTGCACTCGGGTCATATGGGAACCAAAACAGGGAGGGCTAAAATCTTAGGGGCTAGGCCCGATAAGTTTTAAATTATGGGTTTTAACCTTTGCAGGGTGGATTTTTCGGGCGGAAATGGTAATATTAAACAGAAGCATGGGGATTTTAGGCCACGGCAGAGGTTTGAAATAGATTCGGAAGAGGCAGCGGACCAAAAATTTATATGCAGGGGTCAATATGTACAACAACTGAAATAGCATTTTTCCACCTCTGATATAGGGGACCCTGCTTGGAGATTTACACTACATTTGGAATCAATGTGCCTTTGTGATTGGGGTGTGCCCATTTGAGGAAATGACTCCCCTCCTTCCTTAGTTGTCCTGAACACCTTTGGACTACTAGAGCATGAAATTAGCTGGAGGTATACAGGTCAATCTTGGGATATTTTTTGTTTTTGGATTGTACAAATTGTTTTTCTTCTTACATCTTTGAGACTCCTTGAGCACAAAATTAAGTATAGCTATATGGATCAACCTTAGGAGATTTTTGACTCTTTGATTTAACAAATTTGTTTTTTTCTTACATCTTTGAGACTCCTACAGCATGAAATCAACTGAACCTAGATGTATCAATCATGGGAGCTTTTGATTCTTTGATTGTATAAATTGTATTTTCTTCTTAATCATCACTAGCCTAAATTGAGATTTATCCTCTTCATTGCTTTGTTCCTTGTTCCCCTAAGATTTATTAGGAGCATAATGAGCATACTGCTAGCAATTCCTAAAAAAATGCCCAAATATGTGGCAAATATTACACTTGAAAGGTAGTTGATAGTAATAAAATTCTTGGAGGAAAATCCTCTCATCCAGCTATAGAGGAATGGCCTCCACAAGACCTTTATCCAACTCGACTTGAGAAAAAATACAAGACACAAAAATTGGCATCCCTTGTGTTCTGCCACTTCAAGTAACTTCCCAAAGTCACCATTGATATCCTTTAGAATAGCCTTGTCCCAAAAAATCAACAAAAAAAGGGGATGCAAACCCATAACAAAACAAGGAGAATTCCTTCATTGGATTGAAGTTTAGATACCAAGGATTTAGATACAGTTAGCAGTGCCTAGAATCCTATAAAATAAGGACCTGAGCAAAATATTGAATCCTAATCTTCTTTAGATATGAACAAGAAAGTAAAATACACATCTTCAAAGTGAAAAAACAGAGAGTTGTCCCTACATATTTGGAGCCTAACAATCTGAGATCCATATATCTACTGCAATCAGACTATGACGCAACCCAGTGAATTTACATATCAATGCTCATCCTGTGAGGATGGACACTTTCCATCAATTTTCTGAGGTCTAGATCAACAAAGATGGGATCATTACCTTCTTCACAAATTGTCTTGTTGGGGGCAGCTTCACAGGCATCAATAAGGCGGCTAACAAATTTTCAAGAAATGTATTTGGATGATCAAAAGAAAGGTTGGAAAAATTAGTAGACACACTCTAGACATCCATTAAAAACATACTCTCTATTTGTCAAATACTAATGGTGCCAATTTTAGACTAGAGTATTAGCCCAACAAGGATCCCCTCCTTTCAAAACATCAAAACATTCATTGGTTTTTTCCTTAGGTGTGACATTCAAGATAGGGATAAGATGGTAGAATTTTATATGGATAATTTAATACTGCTTGCTATGAATGTGTGGGACCCCAACTCTTAGCTAGGAGATGTGAAATTTATTTCTTTAGCCTCTTGGATGACCCGGAAGAGACCATGGCAGAATAAATCAAAAGAATCATGGAAAAAGAGATATAATAACCTTTGTGGATCATGGAATAACTACAAGGCCCTCGCATTATCACTATTAACCAAATTATTATAGTAGAAGATCGACCGATGACAACTATCTACAAAAAAAATAGGAGTAGGAAAAACTTCATTTTAAAGATACCTTTAGATTGTTGGGAGATGAGAGCGTGCAAGCATGCCAAAGAAGGTGGCATACCTTGCGACACAGTTTGCGAATAAATAAATATCATTCACAAAAGAGGTTTAGGAGTGTTTTGGATAGAAGAAATATTAACGAAAGAAATATTAACAAGCCAAAACAAATGTAAATCATTCTAAAATATCTCTCATTTGATTTAATGTTCCACCACAAGGCCAAGAGTAGTAATTTCATAGAATCAAGAGTATTCGTTCAAGTGCTTGTCTTAGGAAGTGGGTCACTACCACTTTATAGTCTTTCTCTTGGATAGAAGGGGCTCCAAGGAGACATTAGTTGTCAAAAGGAAACATTTAATGTAGTTGGTTTCTATGGGGTTGTTTTTGGCTCCTTAGTCCTAATTGCATGCTTTTCTTGCTCAAATGCAAACCCTCTATATTTTGGTGTACATTGTTGTAGGGTAATAATTGATAGTCAACAGAGTTGGTGATATCTTTGATTCTGTAGTACTTAGTAGTAGCTAGTGGTATATAACTTGGTATTACTCAATGATCAGTGATACTCAGTTGTGCTTGATGGGTACTAGATAATTTTTTGTATGCCAAAGAATTATTTACCAGTTAGGTTGAGCCTATAAGTTAAATCATAGTGATGTGATGTACCTTTCTCTATTGATATAGATCATAGTGCTAAAGAAGACTTTGCAAATCTGATAGATGGTTATGGAAAGGATATTGGACTAAAGAATGTTGGATAAATGCAATCCTTCTATAGTCCGATGTGGCATTGCTCCAGGGTAATAACTGATACTCAACAGAGTATCAGACATCAATGATATTTCACTTGGTAGTACTTGATGGTTGTGATATACAGCTGTGCTTGATGGGTGCTAGATACTTTTTCATATGTCAAAGAACTTATTTTATAACCTCAAGTTTGATCTACCTACAATGGCACCCTACTCAGCAATAACATAAGGATCCAGGATTTATGCATGCATGAATAAGACCAGTCCTTATACTTATTTTTCAACCCAATGAAAAGGACCACAACATTTTTCTATTAGATGTATTCTATAGGTTTGAAACCCGTTGGTTGCATTTACAAGACTGGAAGGTTATGCTTGAAATTCCTCCAAGGGAGTCAACACAAGAGGATTGTAAAGAGGGAAATGAAACCTACAACTATCATTTCATACTGTTATCTCTAAAGAAGTCCTAATTTTTGCCTCAAAGGGAGGCCTCTATACGTTGCTATACCTGCATTCATTTAATACATGGTGCATGTGGGAAGGGTCATCAAGTGTATACCCAATTATAAACCATTAAATAGGGTGATTACTCTTGTAGTACATACAAGAGAGGTATTATGATAGAACAAAACCAATAACATGACAATCATAATCTCATATTCGATTGTACACACAATTGACATTCCTATTATGATATACCATCCATGAAGCCTTCCTTGTGAAATAAACATCAAAAGCACCATGGAAATGCCAAGTCACAAAGGAATTAACATGTCCAAGAATCTTACCATATCAAGAATGGAATGTCTTTGTACTAGTTCTTAGCATGGTTACACACTCAAGTGATGGAAATATCTCATATAAAGACCAACTATATATGAAAATCACACAAATTATACCAATTATTCTTATGCTACCATTACAGTGTAAAATACTATGATGACTCAACTATCTTTTGCAAAATTTTAAAGGAAAAATGCATAACTAATTTCAGTTATTTAACACAAACACCAAATTTGGATAAGTCCACTAGTTTGGTGGTCAATGGGCAATAAGTTGGTGATGGTAATAGTGTTGAGCCACTAGATGTGAAGTTTAGAAATGGTCGTTTCCTCATTACTGTAGAAAGATATACTTCCTAGTAATTAAAACATGGCTCCATTTTCTTGCTACAGACACACTGCCCAATAATTAAAACACAACCCCATTTCTTTGTTGTTGTAGCAAGGAAAAATTACTAGTCATTAAAACACGACTCCATTTTCTTTCTGTTGTAGCAAGACAAACTTCCCAACAATAAAACATGACTAAAAATATTTGATAAAATCACCTTGTACCCTTTACTAAGGTAAATAACAATATCAGGTATATCCATATCAGGTATATCCATAAAGGATACCTCTAGAAATAATACATGTCTATTATTTATAATATTATGTCCATTAAAAAATAAACTGTGTTTAATGTTAAATTTAGATTATTACTTGACATCATGCCCAAGCATGAATATGCCATGGCAACACCTTGACATCATGCCCAATTGGGATAGCCTATTTTCATTTATTATTAGTTTGTATAAATGCTTCTAACAACGTAATGCATAACAATATCACACGATGGCTACAGAATTAGGAAGCTACAAGTATTTCATATTGTCTTCTATTAGTATTGGGAGATAGGCCAAATAATAGATTCCAAATTTCTTGGAATCAATTCCTCGACATGCACTCCACATCACCTTCCACTTCCTCTCCATGTCAGTGCCATGTTAGTGCAATGTTTTCACCATGTCATCACCACATCAGCAATTAGCCATGCCATGATGATACACCATCTACCACATAGGTGTTCCACATAATTGTAATTCAGTGCCACAACATCATGAACCATATAACAATGACATGTTATCTTCCATGTGGGTGTTCCACATACCAATGAATATATTACTGTTCTTCACTACAAATTGAGATTGTGATCTTCAAACGGTCTACAAACAGATATTTTTGGACATCTTCTCTGATATTTTCAGTGACCTATCTCTGAAGTTTTTCGGTGGCAAGATATAAGTAGTAGGCCTTGATCCATAGGAGGGTACCTACAGGTAGACACAACAACCTTCACCATCAATAGCATAACATGCTCCCATTTTCCTGCTTAGAAAAATGAGAAAACAAGAGCACGTGGAAATGTGTTTTTTTTGGAAAAATGTGGAAGAATTACATGAAAAAGTTGACACAATTATATTTCATGGATTTTCCACATTGAGACTTGTTCATGAGAAGGAAATATGCAGGCATTGTTGGCTCAATAATTCCGATGTGCGCTTATATTTTGAAAAACTTCTGTGATGGCTCAATGATGTGTCTATGTGTGAGCCAACACACGTACACACACAAAGATTACACACAAAGACATAAGCACAATTATTATAAATATTGTTGTAATTCAAATAGAAAATATGCAACACTATGGACCTATAACCAATACCAACTTTTTAACGTTATAAATTGTATCCTAACTCGAAAAAAATTATTAATGATTTTGTTTTGTGTAGTGAATTCTTGGCATTAAAATGAATCGAAAGAGCAACTTTAGATACCTTGCGTAGAATAAATAGTTAGTGATGATAGATTAATGTTTGTAGGAAAAATCCAGGCCAATTTTCCATCATAAATCCATCCTTATTTTTGGGGTTTGTCCCCTAGCTTTCATCGTCATCCCCCCTAGTTGGGGGTGACAAGTGTCCTATCCATCATTCTATTGGTCGATGGCTTATCCCCTTCTAGGATAATGAGCATGAGGAGATAATATAAGATGCAATAAGATAATTTTATTAGTGTCTAAGTGACCACAAAACTAGGTCAACATAGCTAAAATTGAGATTTTGATCTTCAAGAAAATTTATCATCACCTAAATGAGGAGGAGGTTATCTGTAGATCTCATTGTGTTCACTTAGTACGATAAACCTTGTGTTGGGTGAACCCTTAAACCTTACAAGACTGGGCTGAGTGGGGAGATTTGAATCCTGGGTGGAAATCATTTTACGTACATGGAGTAACCCCTAGAAAAAACTCAAGGAATCAATGTAATTTTTTAGATCTAGGTCCAACTTTCTAACCTGCACCTACACCTACAAATGAAGGTTGGAAACTTGACACATATTATAACACCGCCATACCAAGTAAATTTGCTGCAATTTTAAGCATTTTTAAATACACTTGTATTTAATCTTTCTTTTTTTTCCATATGAGATATAAGATTTCAACTCCAAATAATTGGCATGTTTTTTGGAACTAAATGACCCAAGGGAGTTTATGACCTAACAGAGACTAGACTTCCAGAAAATGTTGGTAGGGAGAAATTGGCTGCAAATACTCTAGGTCCACTCCTAGGCTAATATAGCATATATATAATTATCAGAACAAGGGCGCTCATTCTACTACAAAAGGGGTCATTGATCTAGCGAACACACATATATTAAATTTATGTTTTTGGACAAGAGGAATGTAGAGGTGGAATTGGTTGGAGTTCCTTTGTACCTAACTACAACCCAAGGGAATGCGATAAGATGGATACGATAAAATGGTGGTTATATCACCATAACTAGAACAAGTAAGTATAAAAATAGTATAAAAACAAAAAATGTTTCAATATTTAAAAGCATGTTCAAGCTTACAAAAAAATAGAAGAAAAAACACATACAAAAAACCAGATAATAATCATGAACAAGCTTCATCTTGAATTATGAACTGTAAAGGACTTACAAAATGTGACACTATGAACCTGGTCAAGCACACAAGAAAAAAGATCCTAGACATGACCCTGGTTAACAAGTTGTATTGCTCATGATGCAAGAGGATTTGTACATGCGCTACCAAGTCATTCAAAATCCATAATTATCTATACAATAAATACAAGTAATTGATGTAGTATTTTTTAATCTAAGATGCATTCATATGATAATGTTAGAACATATGTTTACAATGTCAAAACATACCTAAATAAGCTCCTCTTCATTTCAAGAAAAAATTATTGGAGTCACCTAAACTTGGAACAAGCCTCCCACAATCCGAAAGAGTAGCAACTAAGTCAACAGTGACTTTTTTTTTGCTATGTTGGATCAATGGAGGTTTGCTCCAAGATTAAATCTCTTCAATAAATTATTCTCTACTAAACAGGGCCAACCACGTGAAGGTGGAAGCTCTTATGGCCCCTCCCCTACCCTCACATCACTCTCAATTCCCCAATACCCAATCTATATTTCATTTTTTACTTTCATGAGCAGAAAAAAAAAATAATAACTAATAAAAAAGTAAGTCAACAAAAAGTACGTAAGAAAACATTGAAAGTGTTTGACATAAAAATAGTATGATAAATGAGTTTTTATATAACACAAAAAATGTTCCAAGTATGGTAGCATTTGTATTATAATAATACAATATTTTACATTATCATATTTTCTTTTTCTTATTCCTACTTCTAAATCTCCTAACTACATCATCAACATCATTGTGCTCTACTTCTGTTTCATGCATTTCCTGCATTGTTGACCTAGTTGCGTACTCACGATGTCTGGTCTCATGCAGTGATGGGGCATCGCCTACAAAAACAAATAATATTAAATTTTAATTGTTAGTTTTTAAATATCATTGAACTAGTTCAATAATATTAATAAAAAAAATTGCAATGAAATTATTTACCTAGTGCACCAATTGTCACCGTTGGAACTGTTGCCCTATGTTCCTCTCTGGTGGTAGGATGCTCAAGTACAACATTCTCTTTCATTTAAACAAAAAAATTTATAAGGACACAAACCTCAAGGTATAATTAGAAAAAATTATAAGTGGAAATTAATTACCGTCATGGCCCTCACTGATAGTAGCATTATCGGCCTAGTCCCCACTAGAATGATCAGGTTGCACGTGAGGACCATGTACTTTTGGAAATATTTCACTCTCAACACACTACTCTACAACTGGGTTATTTGGATCATTGAAAGTGTTTCTCCCATGATTTAAAAAAATTTGTTAGACATTAAATTTATGGACGAAAACAAACATATTGAAAGGTTAACGTTTTACCTTACCAGGCATTCTGGATCTTGGGACCTATCCCAAGCTTCTACAACATTCAACTACGGCCTGATAGCCAGAACGAAAAGCGATATCTTTGTCTTCCTGTGTGGTTTTTGTTCCAAATTCATCACCCTACATTACATATTATTGTGTATTTTTAATGTTATTTGATGGGATTACAAAAATGTTGGAAGGTGATACAATTAATTATAAGATGTTTAGCTACTTACAATTCTTGAGGCTAATTTCAAGTATCTGCCCTGGCCTAGCTTGTGATGGCCTTTTTTTTCAATCATAGATTTGGTTGCCTTTGAGGTGTCACGCAACCTATCATCAAAAGCTTAAATTCAGTTATGTAGCACACTTTTATTTTAGACATAGAGAAAATTAAAGCTATTGAATTAATGTTGTAATTTACCTTGTGGGTCTAGTTAGCATTTTTCCTTATTTCTTAGAATTTTTCTCTTTTCTGTCATTGATGAGTGCTCTGCACTCCCTCTCTGGAACTGTGAGAGGACACTCATATCTAGAGTTAATTTGCAAGTACATCCTATAGGTGTCCCTGGTATATTTCATATATTTTCCAACTGCCGAAGCGACCATTGTTATATCAAATGTGCCCACCCCAAAAGGGCCTTCTAGATAATCTAGAAGTTCTTTTTTAAGGTTGGAATTCTTGGATTTCCACCTTGTGCGTATGGTTGGGCCAAAAATTACCAACACCTTTCTCTCCAAGGCCCTGTAGAAATCATTTTTACCTACACAGAAAAAATATATTATCATTAATTTAAGAATAATAATCATGATAAAATATGTTTTAGATAGAGTACATGAAAATATTAAAACTTTCCTGGGAGTTGTACTTGATTTATAGGAACATATTAATCGTTCACCAAAAACGTGCCTGGAATGGTCCTCGTGAAGGTAACATGTGTAGCTCCAGGAAATGAAATAATAAAGTTGGCCATACCAGCCTCATCACTGCCAACACATTCAGCAGTTGGCTGTGTGTCTTCTTGGGCAGGGTGAATTTCTTGGTTGCCACCTAAAGGCGTAGAATGTGTAAGAGAGGGTTCCTTGGTAATCTCTTGCCTTTGTGTCCCACTACCACCAACACCGGGGGCATCAGGTCTCAGAAAATGATACATACAAAATAATATTTTGTTATTTTAGTTAATGTAAAAATTAAAAATCAACCTATCACAATTGATCTCATGCAGAACAAAACAAATATCATTTTGATTTTTGTTATTATCGTATATGTTTCTAGCTGGGTCATAATTTGTCTTATCCTTTTTCCCAATTTAAGTGTTTGAGGCACAACTTCTACCAAACGCTCAAGTTCCATGGTTGCTTTTCGTGTCTTTTTTTGCAGCAACACCAATGGACATGGGGATGAAGAAAAATATTCCTCGTTGAGGGAATCATCAGGTGCACCATGGCCAGATGTCTGCATATTTGAACAAAATTAACATTATTTCAATTATTTAAAGAAATAAAATACCTGAATATAGAGAAAGGTTGACACTTTACATGTTCTTCGGCTGGCCCCTTTCCACGATCATCTTGTGCGGGGTTGTTCCTGTACTAACATGATCAGCTTGCCACATTGCAATAAAATTAGAAATGTGAAAACTTGAAAACAATATCTAACTTGAAAACAAAAAATGAAAACTAAAATAATTTCTAAATTTACCTTTCTAATACATAAACTTTGTGCATTAAAAAGGCCTTGGAGTGGTTGAGTATAATTAAAAGTAAGGTCTGTAAGCCAAATATTTATACTTACACCTTGCTAGTAGACAATTTCTGCAAAGTAGGTAGATTAGATGAGGCTAAAGAGATTTAGTGATTTTAGTGCAAGTTTGGATGATTTAATTCTTGCTCGTTGTGATTCTAACATAAATATATTTATGAATGAGCTAGGAAATGATAGTGGAAATGAAATATCTGCTAAGAAAGTGGTTCAACAGCTTGCCTTCTTAGGGCTTCAAATGTTTCAAGGGAGGAAAATTTTTCCTAGATATTAGCTTAAATAGATTTGCATGATAAGGATTTTGTTTTGATTAATGATTTTCCAAGTGTCCACAAATATTCATTACATGGATTATAATTATATGTACATCTGGGCTCTACAATGATTATTAACCCTCTAATATGGTGGCCACTTGGTGCAGATTTTGATGGGGATTCCATTCATGTTTTTTATCCCCAATATTTAGGATCTCAAGCTGAGCTTTCTCAACTTCTAAGTGTGGATCAACAAATGTTTAGTTCCCATTTTGGAGAGGCAAGAATAGCACTAAGTGTTGATACTTGATACATTGTTGTATGCCAATCTTTTATCCATTCACATGATGTAGAATCATACCATCGAGGTTGGAAAAAAGACCTTGGGCTTTGGAGGCACGTCACTCATGCTACCCATCCTAAGTTTTGATGGAGTATATGACTATCTTACAATTACTACGTCTTCCCATTGGTATTAGTTGTCTTCTTGATGTATATTATGACATATGCACATTGCATTTGCTCATGGCTATGATTATTTTCATGACATGGACCTGCTGTGTACCTTTTTCATGGCCATGGTCTTGCATATTATTACATGGATCCACAGTGTATTATGTTGGCAACCATGCTTTTTTTCTCTTCTAAGCATCGGTATGCCTATCTATTTGTTGACAATTGATTGCAAGTACTCACTAGTTCCTTGATCTTTAGCTCTTTGCCTGTAATTCCTCATAACTTATGTTTATTAGAATGTGTTTCCACCATTGGTTCCTCTTCTTACCTCACACATTAGGGGGTGTTGTTACAAATCTATTTGCCACCCTTGGAATCTCACTAAGGACCCATTGCATAGACCAACATTGAATGAGTTGAGGAAATCAACACTAAATGAATCAGTTCTCTTGCACTAGGAGATTTTGAACTTATTAGGCTCAAGTTCCTTAAGTTCGAGAGATCTAAAACCATCCTCTAGCCTCCTCCATGAATTTATTTAAGGAAGGTCTCTCAAGGAAGAAAGGAGGAAGAATCATTTGCAAACATGTGTTGTTCATTTTAAAAGAGACTATTCAACCTTCAGATATTAGACTTCTAAAGTTGTGTGAGGGCCAAGGAAGTGTTAGACGAGGGACTAGGGACATGTATTTTCCTCTTCTTATGAATATAGATATGTTTGGTTTCCCCTTCATCACATGTATTAATAGTTATGTATAAGTGATTGTTAGATCTCATCTTCCTTAAGTAGATCGAGTTACATCCTGATTTTTGACCTTTTCATATTGAGCTACTTCTCTTATTTTCATTGTTCATCCATTTGCTGACAATGGATGTTGGGCATTCCCAACCAATCACTACCATCCATTTGAGATATCTTATAACTCAAAGGCATCCAATAGACGTGCATCTAACCCTACAAGCCATGTAATTGAGAAAGAATACAAAAGAATGGATGGCACTGAAAGCTTAAACAAAGAAAATTCTACTAGCAGCCATCTACATTACCCATTTTGACAGTAACGTCCACAAAATCCCACAATTAGTAAATGCTAAAAATTAATGCTTAATTATGTGCATGGTCAATACCTGAATTCCTGCTATCTCCACATTATTTGTGGCCTTTATAACAAATAAAACTGGCTAAAAATCTCGATCACTACAAGCATTAGCTATATTTTTTAATTTTGTATACACAAATGCAATATTTATTATTTCATAAGCACAAGAGAATTTATTACAATTGGGGTGTCTATTACAAATGCTCATGATGGATCAGAAATTGCAGTTAGAATTGTCAAAGACCATTAAAAAAAAGAAATACATGCACAACTATTTCAATATGCAATAGTGGAAGAAATCCCCAAGCACGCCAGAAAATGGACTCCAATGACTGGATAAAATGAGAAAGCCCCATTTGGCTTACAAAAACCATAAGGATCCAACATGGTAAAATAATTCCCCAGTCAAAATGAATTGGAGAGAAATGAAAACCATTTTTAATGTTAACAAGCACCAAAATGGAAATCTGGATACATGCGAAATGTGCGAAAATTATGAAAGTTTTCGCGGCAATTCATATTGCCACGAAATGTCTTTTTGGAGGGACTCCGCGAAATTTTCTGGTCGACGGAAAAGTAGGCAGAAATTCGGTCGAACTTTGAAAAAAATTTCAGCCAAAATTTAAAAAAAAATCGGCCAAACTATTAAGGCGTGAGACTTAACGGCCCGTTTGCGCAAAAACTAGTTCGACTGAACTTCGTAGAAAAGTTCGGCTGAACTAACGCATCACCAATTACGCAGATCCAAGCTCTGAATATGTTTCTGCAACTTTGGACTGATTAAACTCCATGAAACATTCTGAACTAACTATCAGAACCAAGACAAGCATTTTCAAAATTGAATCTACTTTCAGGAAATACAAATTTTATGGAATTTCATAAATATTTAATAATTTTAATTAATTTTGTAATAAAACGGGTGCAAAAAATTTCTGAGGGTCATTGTGATTCATTGAAATCAAAATTATGTATCTCCCAAAATACATTGTAAAAAAAATTGAAAAAATTATGGGGCATTACATTGGTCCGTCGTCTCTAATGGGTAGCTTTTAGATTTTTAGTTTATAACTTATATGTTAAGAAATTTCTTGCATCGTGAAACATACTGAAAATATGTAATTTTTTCATATTGGACCAGTTCAAAAAATTCTAGTAATTATTATATGCATCCATTGGCTTTGTAAATATGACGAAACCGAAGTAGACTCTATCTAGATTGTTGTAACACATTTTGTTTTCTCAAAAACACAAATTTTCAAAGAATACAACATTGTGTATTAACATGACTTCTTATGAATCCTTTGATTGTTAAAAAACACACACTCAAAGAAACGCTAAGTTGACATATCAAATGTACATAAAAAAAATCCAAAAAATAAGTAATAGAAAGCTAACAAAATTTCTGACAACTTTTATTTTTATCACAAAATGAAATTCTAAACAGAAAAATTGTTATAGTTTGCAGAAAGTTGAAGAATCTAAAAAAATGAAAGTTTTATCTCAAAAAAGGGCAAAAAGTGTAACCCAACTTCACATTTTCACCCTACAGCATTCAACCTTGAATCTATACAATTGATCATTTTTTCAGGATTAAAAGGCTAAAACCTAGCAACAGGAAAATCAACATACCACTCCAAAGGTGCATGATATGCTTTTATTAAGTAATTAAGTATCCTTTTGAGACTGATGCAAATAGGCTTAAATGGATGAAAAAATCTAATCAATGTCTATGATTTCGCAGACTTCTCAGAGGAGAATGATTGACTTTAACTGAATCTGGTTTCCCAAAGGAAGCAAATAGTAAACAAATTAAAATTCGGAACATGACCTTTATTTTTTTTGTTTAGATGGAAACCAAAATTATTTGAAAATTTTTAAAAACAATCATATGTAGACTATGTGACACCAGTCAGGGGTAACCTTTGATTTAGAAGTGTATTGTGTTGTTAAACCGCGATGGGTTGGGATATATTTGTTTCAAAGATACAATCCTTAGAAACCTAAGGACTGACCTTCAAGAGAAACTGAGTACTAAGGAGGTATCTCCTCTGACAATAAGAAGATATTTTTGTATCTTCTGCTCGAGAAATGTATTCTTCCACTTTCTAGGCACTCTGAAACCACACTGAACAAAGCTTTTTGAAGGGACTAGAAGAAATGAAGAAAATATAACAGGATTTAAGTTCTCTCTAAGCTAGACCCTTAGTAATTGCAAACTATAAACATGTCAAAACATTTTGAAGGAAATGTTTCAATCTGGCTTGAATCAGAACCATTAATAACATATAGCAGTTGTCAATCGTGTAGAAAATCTTATAAAAATTTCACTGTAATTCAAGATGTTCTGAAAGCCGCAAGTAGAAAGAAAAGTTTTAGATAATAGAAAGACAAATTTTTAAAGTATATTTGGAAATATATCTTAAAAACGAAGCTATATCTTGTTATTCAATCAATTGATTAAAATGCAAAGTTGTGATGGTCCAAAGTGATAGTTTTATATTTATAAAAATTAGGAAAAGACATGTTGTATTTGTATCTGTGATTAATTTGTAATAAGCTCTTTGGAAATTAGCAATATTCCTCACACGATCATTTGAGAAATGATTATTATTGATTGCTAAAATATCTGAAAAATTTCTCTGCAACAAACTACCTTTCTCCCTATTATAAATGGGAACTAAAAAAAGTGTATTATCACCTCCAATGCTAAGATAAGTGAAAATAGGAGGATATTTGGGGTCAAGGTTAGACAAAAATTTCACTTTTACCTATTGTTGTGGATGGAATTTTCACCCCATTGCTGCAATTGCAACTACTATTTTTTTCTTATTAGTTTTAGCTTCATTAAAGACATCTAAGACCAGTTTTTCTTGTCATTTGACATCCTAGTATAACTTACGAGATTTTGATACAGAAAATAGAACATCTCCGTGATAATAATATTGGAGCAAAGTTCTGTGACAAGTTGTTAGTGAAGTTACCAACACTTTAGCACATAGGGTAGAATAGATATTGACAACATAGCTTGACCATGATGATAGATAAAACCTCATCAAACCTTGACATAGTATAAAACATTAAGCAAAATGATTAGCCTCTAGTTTCCCACCATGTCCCTTTCTATTCCTTTAAGAATATGCTTGATCAAATCTTCATTTACCTGCTCCCCCATGTGCCTATTTCCAAGGCTTCTCAACACAGCCCAAGGAAACACTTGCATGAATTCAAGACATGTTTATTTCCATTGAAATGGTAATAATAACAAAACAACCCAACATTAAAGTGATTCCCTACACCAGAAACTAGCATTAACAAGCTAACTAAAAAATGAATGCAGAACTTTGAATTTGACTTCAATGTCGCTACAGTTCATTTTTAGTTTAGTAGGATGCTTCTCTTTTAATCAATGCAACAAAGACAACAAGTTTAAAGGCATCCCCTTATATCAAATTATACAAAAAAATTGTCACAAGAAAGCCCAAACATTGGCTACAAGCATCATCTCAAAAAAATAAACACAACAATATTTTTGATATCAACAAAATTATGAATTTTGGAATTTCAAAATATAGCACCTCTGAATTGAGATTATGCTAGACAAAATAGATTTCTCACCAAGCCAATAAATACATGAATAAAAAAGCATTGGTCACCACTCAATGCAATGCATCTAAACTCCATGTTATCTACTATAGCATCAATAAAATATGATACCATCATGATATATGTTCTATAACTAATAAATTCCCATAGGATATAGCATAATCTCTCTATTCCAATTATCTCCCATATTATGGAAAACATCAACTCAAAAAAATTGAGCCAAGCAGAAACATGGGAAAACACAAAAATATGGAGTGCAAATACATTAGTGTGAAAGTCAGATTAATAATATCTATTGAACTATATAACAAATAAATATCATATGATGCTTCCCTGGGGAGCACCACCAAATATATCATATGGAGTAAATGTAAACATCAAAACCAAGTCAGCATCCTATGGCTTGACTTTCGCCATTTCAAGGGCTTTTCTATATGACTCTACAACTAAACAAGTTAGTGTTTCATCCCTTGCAAGGAAAAGTGAGCCCAAGGACATTTTATTCTATGTAAGTGAGGAAGTTTTGGTAGGCCTTTTCTTAATATCCACAAAAAAAAATATCAATTCTAAATTTTTCCTCATCGACTCAAATAAATACCAAATCAGGCCTTTCCTATGAGAATTTTTCGATTACGGATCCCTGCATGATAAGAGATCCATTCATTTGAAGTAAACATCAAAACCAATTCATCATCCTCTAGCTTGAATTTCACCATTTCAAGGGCTTTTCTATATGTCCCTACAACTAAACTAGTTAGTGTTTCATCCCCTGCAAGGAAAAGTGAGATCAAGGACATTTTATTCTATGTAAGTGAGGAGGTTTTCGTATGCCTTTCCTTAATATCCACAAAAAAATATAAATTCTAAACTTTTCTTCATCGACTGCAATCAATACCAAATCCTTGTGATAAGAAATACCATCAAGCCTGACATCTATGTGATAGAGTTCACTCAAATATTTTTTCAAATGCTTTGGTGACAGGCTCAAACAAAACTCAAATTCAGAGTTATAAGGCATATCTAAAGTAGATGCATATATCTTGTTTTCCTTATTTTTTTAGGTCACAAAGAATAGCTTTAGTCTTCATATATGAGCTTGTAACTAACATGCTATGATAAGAATAACACTACTACATGTGTAGCAATTAAGTCAAGAGTTTCTTCAAACATTTTGCATGCAACAAAACTATATCAAATAAACGGTAGTATAAATTGAAGCAATTTTACATCAACCCATAAAAAATAAAATAGGCATGAAGCAGAAGAGTACATGCACAGGAGTTTTGAAGCCAAAATGAACAATTTTGAAGCATGATGAAACCACATTACCATTTTTCCGCTTAGCCTTTCAATGTGGCCCTAGCAGATTAATGTTTCCTTTGATGTGACCCTATCAGATTAATGTATCCTCTGATGCAACCCTAGAAAATCAATGTCTCAACACTTGAATGGGTGGGGTTTATGTTGACAAAGAGATGTATGGGAAGTCTGTCGATGACACTGTGGTGATTCAAATTGCAGATAGATTACTGGTGATTCAAATCACAAATATATAGTCTGTTTCAAATCGCAGAATATAGATGGTATGGCTGCGGGGAAGGAGAATAGAGTGGGTTCTGATTCAAATCGCAAATAGATGGTCAGGCTGTAAGGGAAGGAGAATAGAGCGGGAATGAAACGAAATAAGCCTTAATAATACTGATGGTTATGAAATGTAGTGAAGTGTAATGAAACTTCGGAAGACCGACGGGGAACCTTGTGTAATTACCAAGGCTTTTACTCAGCTTGTAACCTCAGAAATAGAGCCAATAATCATAGTTTAACCATTCAAATAACAAACAAAACTAACATAGTAACCCTAATTATTTTGAATAATAGATAGCGAGTTGCAAACTGGAATCATTAATACACCACCAAACAAAACTTAATGTATCGCTCGATGTGGCAAAAACCACCTTCAACTATTACAACCGGCCTTTTCACCACACAAAAATTTCATATTATACCTCAAAAATTTCAATGTTATAACTTATGCCAATGTAAACTCATGATGTAATGTCACATTTCTTTCCACCATGTCACACTTTTATTAAATGTTGTCACAAGATTCAAGCCCATGGTTATACCATAATGCCATTAACTATGTATTATCACACTCTCTCGACATCAACAAGTATCACCTTGCCCTATAACCGTACAATATATCATTTTGTAATGTTGTCAAAAATTTACTATTTACCATATAGTTATGTAATTATAAATATTTTGCCTTATTTCCATTTTTGTTGTTGGAAAATAACATATGATGCTTTGTGAGATAAAAAAGCATTATTATCCCTTTCCAATTTTTTGTGTGTGCCAAAGCATACTAGATCTATATCACAAGTTTCATGTTCAAAATTTATTCATATTTGGAACTTGAAACTATGTAAAAACATCCAAACAATCTTTACATCATGATAACCATATTTCAAGTATGCATCTTTGAAAAAAAAAATTATGTGTCAAATAATAATGTAAACTATAAAAATGAATTCAATCATTCATAATACTTCAAATAATTGGATCTCACCTACTTTAGCTTAAGAAAAGTACAAGGATATCAAACTTTGCAACCTTTAACACAAGTGAGCTATATATGGGTCAATAGGTTAGCTAGAGTTTTTACTCTGTTTCAAGCATATAATGAATATCCCCCATCATTGGCACAATATTACTCTTGGTCAAGGATGGAAAAGAAATCAACCGTGTTCATTTCTAGAGAAAATATTTCCAATCTCCTTGATGTTTATTGGAGTCACTGTTCAAAAATTGTTCCCACTCTCTTGTCTTTTCTTCTAGTTGGAATTGACTGGTTTTCTTAATAGAGGTATATATTCAATAAGGTGACCACCACCCTTATAAATTAAAAAAATATATAATAAAACTGACATTGTAAAAGGAAGCTAACATATAGGTTGTCAAAAATATTTCTCATAATGTCATCAAGAGATGTGTGTTATACAATTTCTATGAGGAACAAAGTGGTCAATCCCATAAGATAGATGTGTTATTTATTGCACTCTTTGATGCACTAGTGAATGTATGGAGGAATCAATAACAATGCCTTATGAAGATGTGGTCCAAATTCACTCTTGGTAAGAACATCAAGGGATGGTGGTGCTCTTTGTCATTTGTAGCAAATATTAATTATTGGTGTAGTAGAAAATAATATAGGGAATGGGTTAAAGATATGAACTGATTCATTACATATATTTAAGTTTCCCACAGTGGAACAAATCATTCTATAAATGGTCAAAAGCGTAAGGGAATTCCACCTAGCTTGTTAAATAAATTTTAGAACCTTCTTAAGTTAAAAACCATTCATTCGACCTTTTTTGCAAAAAAAAAACCATAGTGTTTTGAGACATCCATAGGCTATCAAATATACTTCATGACAATTATTTTCAATCCAAAAATGTAAATGAAAAAAAAATTGTAGTTAGGCAATGAATAACCATGCAACTCAATCCATGGGGTCCTAAGGTCTCTATGGCCTAGGATTTGGGACAAACTTTAGTGGGATGTGATACACCAAATACCATAACATTCCCTAACATTGTTGTTTTTTCTATTATCAACATGAATATCAACATGAGTTTAGGGGGGATTTCATTACCTTGTGTATTGCCTTTGGTATACTATTCCATGGGTCATTGGGAGGAACTGTTTTTTAAACTTCTCAGTCAATCTCTCCTTGTGTAATTTCTAGAATGATAGATACATGTGAATGGATGGTCATTTAATTAAACCCATGCATCCTTGTGATAAGTGTGAAAGGCCACAACCTCAAGCTCATATAATCTCCACTAAAATTATACAATGTACATGTTTTGGTGAGGAAAAAAACTTCTAATATAGCCCTATATATTTTCATAACTTGAAATCATACTAGAACTTAATTTCTTTCATTCATTGACTATTTGATTGAGAAGAATTGTGATATAAAATGACATATTTCATAAAAAATAAAGAGATAATGTTTTGAATATTAAATGGTTAATATAATCTTTTCTCACTTTTATTTCCAAAAATTTAAAAAAATAAAGCCTTTAAATGTATTGGAAAAGCATGACTGAAATTGATTTAGATTGAACAAAACATCTGTATCAATATTCTTCTTATGTATCTTCTTTATCGTCATCCAACTCATCGACATCTATACCAACATTTGATTCAGAAACGGTGTTGAAATGATCAACCATGTCATCATCATCATCAATTATGTCATTTTCAATAATATCCTCATTGACATCATCATCAATTATGTCATTTTCAATAATATCCTCATCGACATCATCATCAATAATTGTTTCCTCATATCCTACGCCTGGTTAATCTTCTATATCTTCTTCTTCTATCAATGCGTCCTCCTACTCATATGCCACTACATCATCTTCTTCTTGATTAATATCATCTTCTTCCTCTATAGTACCTTCCTCTTGGATCATATCTAATAGAAAATCACCATATGTTCTCACTTGGAACCTCTGAGTAAAAGACTTGTTCACATTGGCTTGGAAAAACATAGCGATCTTTTCCTTCTTCAAACTACGATGTTTTAACCATTGGAAATCCATTGTCATGTTGAATAAGAGTTTTGTCATAATAATGTACATTTATTCGTAGCCTATAACATTTGACGTCGAACAAAACTAATTTGAAGGAATTAAAGTCACACTCAACTATACCATCTAAAAACCCATAATATCTATTTTTAGATTCTTGAGGATGTCTGTCACTCATGGAGGAAACATTAGTGACCTGGAATACTTCAGTTATCCCACTATCAGAATTTTTGTTGTTATCATCCAACTGTTTAATGCGAAATTTATGACCATTGCACCAAATAGCCTTGTGGTGTTTCAACTGCAATATTCCAAACATGAAAAAGATGCATTAATTCTCAATTAATAATTAATCATATAATTTAAAAGCTTGAAAATTATCTGAAAAATCAAACTTTTTATCACATTATAAATATAATATAAAATAAGTAATGAATAAAATAGGTGAATTAATTGCTTACCTTTCTATCTTTCAAACCATATGCTAAATCAATTTCCATGTCTGGGTTGGCTCGAGGAGTCCTAACCTAGGTTTGGAGTTCAAAGTTTTCCAACAAACCCCTATACTACTGGCCCTTTCGGCAATGACTTACTTGCACAGGTCAAAGTCTCACCCGAAGTAGTATCGGTGGGTGCTGGAACCAGGTTTCTGCACCCTAAGAAAGGATAGGTAAGGCAAGCAGAGCTATGTTCGACCCAGTGATACCTAGGTCACCTTTTTCTGTGCAAGGCCAAGGAGGTCTCTATTCACATCCATGTGCGCTAGATCTATGATTATATACTTTTATGACAGTAGCGAAATATTGCATAAACAGAACAGGACAGATCTAGATACAGAAAACACACTTACACAGATCTTTCGCAGCTTAAATACAGAATGCGCACAATTCAGTAAATACCAAAATACAAGATTTTCTGAGATAGTACTCACAAATTCAGTTCTTTATCAACCTTTCTTATTCATCAATTCATCAGTTCCTTCTTACAATCCCCTTCCCAGCCTATGCACACAGCAACAGGGTCCGCACACAACTGGACTTTGGATCTCTATGCACACAGCCAACAGGAGTCCTTTCCCCAAAAACCCAAACAGACAACTTAACCCACAATTCACATCAATAGCTCTTCATTTCCTACCTTACAATACAAAATGTTCCTCTATTTATAATAATCTAGCACAATGTTGCACTAAGCGGGGATGAAGCGGGGACGTTTTTTGGAAGTGGGGACGCGGAAGCGTCATTTTCCAAAAATTTAGGAAGCGAAGCGTTTCCGAAGTGTCTAGTATATATATATATATTTTATATTTTTTTGCATTTATATTCAAAACAAAAATCCCAAATACCATATTAGTTGTAGAAGATATGAAAACATGCATATTCTTACATAAATCAAGATAGATATGACATCCATGATTCCATTGTACATCAATAATTAATTATTCGAGCATCATAAATCTAGAATCTAGATTCTATATCCTAGCAATTGCAAACATACATCAAATAATTAAGCATGAATCATGATAAAACATTTAAGCATGCTGCATACTATAAAACATAACACATTTAAGCATACTATAAAACATAAATGATAAACATAAAAGTTAAAAGTTAAAACATTTAAGCATGATAAAAATTTAAAACATTTAAGGCTTTAAGCATACTATAAATTTTAAAACATAAAACATTTAAAAATTAAGCATACTATAAAACATAAATGATAAACATAAAGCATTTAACCATATTATAAAACATAAAGCATATTATAAGTGTTAGAGTGAGCAACTGTCAACATTAGTCATGTCCAAAATTCAAATAATAATGTTTACAAAATAGGCCACTTGGCCACCACCAACACAAAAAAGTTCAAATTCACAACAAGCCTACAAGTCTAATGATAATCTATGACAAAAGCAGTAAAGTGTGCACTGTGAACACTGAAAATATCTACTCATCTCTCCTCCTTCCACCACGAACAGTACGTGATGGTGCGCCTCCACGTGGTGGCAATGAAAAATATGGTGGCTGTGGAAGCCGTGGCAATGGCACTACAGTTGCTGAAGACGAAGCCCCTGCTGTTGGTGTTGAACCATGGGACCTAGGAACCAAGGCACTAGTGGGGGGTGGCATGTCAACTCGATCTTCATCATCATGGATAAGAGCATCCTCTAATTGCTCTAATCGCAACACTCCATCCTCCAAATTGCTCTCCTCTGGATTCTTGTCCCAAACAATAAGGTCTTTGTTGCTCTTTGCATCATCACAGTAATGGGACAACAATCTCAAGTTGTAATGAACATAAACCAAGCTCTTTGCCCGGTCTAAACTCAACCTGTTCCTTTTAACACTGTGGATGAAAGAATAAGAGCTCCAACACCTCTCTGCAAAATAAGTGTTTACCACCTGTGATAGCACCCGCAATGCCAAATTCTGTAGAAGTGGAGTAGCACCGCCATGCATGTTCCACCACTCAATAGAAGAAAAACTCTCTCAATCTCTAATAGCATGCATGCTCCCAAATGGACCAGTGGAAAGTGTATAGCTGCTCAACTGTTTCCGTACCATGTGTGCCTCATCCTCATCAGGGACTAATTTATCCAGTGCAAGCATATATTTTTGTAGGACCTCTGGATCTAGGTGTGGTTTTCTCCTGCTCGCCCCCCCAAGTGTTGTTGTAGAAAGCCATGATGGACTATAATATTTAGGTGTCAATACATATGCTAATGCATGCAATGGAATATTTAGCATATCCCATCGCTTTACCACCTCTGCACGAATATATTTGTACAAGGTGGTATCTCTAGGCTCAACAATGTCTTTAATCTGCCCCAACATGTTATCCATTTTCTCATACACCTCCCCAATTATTGGCTTATCTGAATCGCCAAACTTGATCATGTAATAAATTGGTTTGGTGAATTTCAAAACATATTTAACCTGTGACCAAAAGAACATGTCAAGAATAGTGTCCTTTGCTGCATTAGCACCATCTCTATCAGTGTTAATCTCCTCCCATGATTCAGCGGTGACCATATTAGTTAGAGCTTGTCTCACCTTCACTAGCCGCCTAAAGGTGAGGTAATAACTTGCAAATCTGGTTTTTGCAAGTTTAAGCAACTACAACTTGGAGTAAGTGCCATAGAAGTAGTTTACCCTTGTATGCCCTGTGATAAATTTAATGAGCTTCTTCCCTCTCTTGTAAAGCTCATTAATCCACCCACATTCTTTATGCTTCACAATATCATGCATCAAAAGGTTCAATGTGTGCACCAAGCACCCAGACCAAAATATGTGTGGATAAGTATGCTCAATAATTTTACCTGCTCCCTTAAAATTTTCTGCATTATCTGTGATCACTTGAACCACTTTGCTAGGACCAACATCTCTGATTGATTGCAATAGGAGATCTGCAATGTTTTGGGAAGTTGCACTGACAGAGGAGGAATCATGACATGCAATAAACACTGAACCAGTAGCAGAAACACCAAGAACATTTATCAAATGTTGGTTTTTGATATTTGTCCACCCATCTGATACAATGGATACCCCACTATCTACCCACTCATTTGTAAAACGTGTCAAAGCTGCTTGAACCTTTCCTTTTTCTCTTTCTAATAACACGGTTCTAGCTTTCTCATAGTTGGGGGACTTGTATCCTTTTGGGGCTTCATTGATGCCCTTTACCATTTCATGCCAATAGGGAGAGCGAAGCACATTGAATGGTACACCACAAGCACAAAGAAATCAGACTATCTTTCCATCCACATCATCCCTCCCAGCAACATTAAGGAAATCTGCTATATTTTTTTTACCTCCAGAACTTGCAGAAACACCATGAGCAGATGAGCTACCAAATTTAGAGGTTGCGCTTGAGTCAGATTGAGTTTTTTGTTTTTTATTTTTTTGTTGTGCAGCCTCCTCTATTTGGATGTATTTTCTTCTTTGTTCAGCTGAAACCTTGGGGCAAATTTCTATCCCCACAGCACCCTTTTTTTCATCACTGTCCATCACCCCACAAAGATGCCTCCTCACACGGGTATATGAACCACTATATGGTTTTCCTCCATGACAACCATGAGAGCACAAAAACTTGTAGCTTCCACCACCTTTTCCCCCTTCAAGTTTGGTCACATAGTTCCACAAGGGTGTTAATGCAACTTTCCCATCTTGTGATTCAATGTTTTCATCATCCTCTTCCTCTTCAAAGCCTTCCTCCTCATCATACATTGGGTCATTCATATGGTAACCACTTTCCTCTTCTTCTTCATGTTCCCCTCTTCTATTTCTACTCCCCCTTACCATCATCAAAACCAAGAGGGGAATGATACATAGAACCCAAAGAAACATCATCTTTGAGTATGAATATATATGGTGGGCAACCTACAAATAAATGTACAAGAAGAAAGAATGGGAAAGTGTAGGAGAGGGAGGAGAGAAAATACAAAAAACAATGACAAAAAAAATGAGAGAGTTTGGGGTTTGCACTTACCTCTTTATATCTTGTAGATAGAAGCCCTTCTTTACTCCTCCAAGCTCCTCCTCCTTCACTCCTCCAAGCTTTCCTCAACTCTCTCTTCTCCAAGCTCTCTTCTCTTCTATTTCTCTTCTCTTCTCCAAGCTCTCTTCTCCTCTCTTCTCCAAGCTCTCAAAAAACATAAGTGAGAAAATAAGATGAAGAATGGAGCTTATAAGCTTTTCTTTTAATCCCTAACCTTAAGCTAACTCACTAACTAACCAAGCTAACACAAAAAATCAAAAAAGCGCATTTTTTAAGTCTCATAATCGGATCCGTACGCCGCGGTACAAAACCGTTCGCGATCCGTACGGATCCGTTCTGGAACCGCGGCGGTTCCGTACAGCGATCTGCCGTACGAACCGCAGATCCGCTGTACGGAATCGCGATTCCCTGCGTACGGATCCAACATGGCAGGAATCGCAATTTTTTTTAGGAACCGCGATTCCAATTTTCAGATCTGCGGTTCCGGGTACGGATCCCGTACGGTTCCGTACGGGACGCGGTTCGGGCCTTGGAGCCGGGGGGGGGCATTTCCTGCAACATTGATCTAGCCTAGACTTTCCTATGGTCTGCAAACCGTGGTTTTCGGACCCCTGGTTTACCCTTTTACCCATTACAATGCTTTCAGGGCTTTGACCCACCCCAAAACCCCTTGCACTAGACTAAATCGAATCAAAATTATTAAAAAATGGACCAGTTTCACATTCGCAGCTCATAGGAGACCCTGTTCCAACAGTTTGTAACATTTCCATCTCCACTACGATAAGCTTCTCTAACCAATTCAGACAGTAGTTGCCATGACAACCTATCGTCGTTACATTATTTACATATTTCAATCCATTCACTCATCCACTCAAGATTGTTTGCAATTTATAAAAGTAGTGCCTCATAATCTTGAGCACCTGAATAAAAAACAATAATTCACCAATATTAAATATAACTTATAACCATGGTAAATTATATTAATTAATAAAAGATAAAATAATAAGACTTAAATTAATATTATCATATACATGATGTAAAAAAATGAAACATTATATGTATTATATATAATAAATCTTATACCTCTCACTTTCTTCATTCTGCCTTTTCCCAACAGGTGCTCCACTTCAAATTTTTTGATGGAGTTCACATCCCAAATGAAATCCACAGCATCCATAGTTGGCGCAACTAATATAGGAAGATAATGACTAATATACACCATGGATTCATATACCACATATCCCACCACCATAGAACCCTTAGGTCGTGCTCTTTGTCTAACCAAAGCCTTCAAGGATTTCAGGTGTCTCTCCACCATCCACATTGACCTTGTGTGTACTGGTCCACACATTTCAATCTCCTCTACTTGGTGTATCAAGTAGTGTTTTTGTGCATTGAAAAATGTTGGAGGTAGATACTTCCGCATTTCACACATTAGCTGAGGAATTTCTCTCTTCCAATACTTTATTTCATCTTGATGGATTTCTTTCAATGAAAACCATCTTCAAATCATTATGCAAGGTTATTTCAATGAAACATAATATATATTACATTACAAGTAAATTAACACATCATATCATTAAGTACAAAAATAAATTGTAGCGATATTTTGCGTATAAATCAAAACTACTTACCTCATGTATTTACTGAGACCATATATAACTTGTTTGACATTGTTGTCGAAGTCGTTTGGGAGAGGTGTAGGTAGAAAATACTATAACAATAATAAAAGAATCGTTATTGGTTTCCAAATTAAACAGAAAAAAAGGAAAATTTAATATGTATTCAAGCAATAATATACAAAAATGTATACCAAAAAAATTACCTTAACAAAGGTATGCCAATCATGTGTTTTCACCCCACTGAAGTCACCTTTCTTCGTTAAGATATTATTTATGTTTGAAGCAAAACTTGTTCGAAATTTAATTCTTCTAACGACCTCTTTTACATCATTTCTTTGTTGTTCTGTTAATAACCATGGAATATTATTATAATTTCGACCTCCATTGTTATTTGATCTATCGATCACAGTTGTCATTGCATGATTCGATTTCTCAAAGTCAGCACATTTTTTGTCAATTATCTCTATCATGTGGACCATCTATGATTCGCCATAACGTTTCTGTCACATTCTTCCCTATATGCATTGTATCAAACAAATGAGATATTTTTAGGTCCTCATAGTAGGGGAACCTCGCGAATTGAAAAGGATAACATTTCATTACAGGTGGAAGTACAATATTAGTACCTTCACGACGACGACCTTGATATCAAAGAATAAAATAAATGAGAACAATAATTATCAAATACAATAAAATAAATTCATTAATTAAAACAAAAATTCCAAACATTATATAAACAATTAATATATATGTACATATATAGACAAATTACATACCAATTGCTTGACAATTATTAATTCTGTTATATTCCAACTTCCACAACCGAGGTGTCATTCTTCGTGGTTTTAATCCAGTTTCTTCTTTATCACTGAAAATATGTTTTCCAGAGTACGATACTTATGGTTCCTAGAGAGGAAGTGCCTAAACTCATCAAACACCATCTTTCCTAAGTCTGGAAAATGACAATACTTCATCTTAGGGCCACAAACTGGACATGAAAATCTACCGTTTGTTTGAAGACCTACAATTGATGTATCAATAAAAATTATACTATGAGATCATTTTTAAAACATGCAATATGGTATATCTAATTTAAATAATTATATATTATATTAAAGTGCAACGAAATATTACATACCACAAAAATGTGTTAGTCCTGGGGCATCATGAATTGTCCATACAAGCATTCCATGACATTGAAATCTCTTCTGCTTGATTTGTTTAGTGATGTCATACATAGTGATGCCATGCCATAACTTTATTAGATAATCGATAAGAGGCTCAATATATACATTCATATCTTTGACCTAATACTTACCTAATTGGTCAAAATTATGGTACATAATTCCTACCATGATATATGTATGTATAAGTAAAGAAATAAAAGATATTATGAAAACAACGAGAGAAATGAAAATGTTACAATCGAAAAAATAATGTATCAAATACCTGGTGTTAGCGTCAGTCTAGTCATACTGCCATCAGTGATCAAAACTGCTCTTTTGCATTTGCATATTAGGTGTCTCATACCGAATAAATTTCACCATTCCGCTAGGACATCGATTCATTTGATGGTGGTAATGTTTTATCAGTTTTCCCTCATGAGGTACTTGCTGATCTTCCTTTCTATGGTCTTTAGTCATTAGTCACTTTTATTCTTTAAATCATATCAGTAGGTCATAGGATGGGTCTCATTATTTTCTACGGTCTCACCATGGTCAAATTAATGAGTCAAATATCAATAATATCGCAAGGTCATGAGGATGTCAATAAGCTCAAAATCACAGCACCAGGAAGAATCAAAGAGACATTTTATTCATCTTGATGTAATTTTCACCTCAAAACCATGTTTTGAGGTGAAAACATGATATTTTACCTTTATTATTATTCATTATGTAATTTTATATTATCATATGTAATAAGTCACAATTCAGAAGTTGTCACCTCCGACAAGATCATCACTCTGCCTTCAAAGAAGATTTCCACAGCATATTTAGCGTCAGATCATCTTCAAAATAGATCCATCAGAAAGAGCCCGGAAAGAGCTTTCCAACGGCATACTACACTCTCAAAACTGACTTCTGAATTGAATTTTATGCTTAAGTGAAGTAAAAGCCCTCTCTTCCCTAAGTCCCCCATATTTCCCCATTTTTCCCTTTAAACTTTGTGTTATTAAAGTTTAGTATTCCTTTATAAATCCATTTTCCCCCCTCCGATTATAAAATCGCATTATAAATTACTTCTTAAAAATATATATGCGATTTTATTATTAAAACCACTTCCCCTCCATGACCCATTGAACTTTATAATAAAAAGTTCCATATTATAAATCCCCCGCCCCTTTAAACACTTCCCCTTTTTTCCTTCCCCACCAATCATATAATTAAACTTTATAATATAAAGTTTAGAGTTTTTGTTATAAGTCGCAATCGCAACCCTTAACTAAATCGCAAATCTCAATAAACTCTGATCAGCCCATCGCATCTCGCCCTCCGATCCAATCGCATCACAAAACCTTTTCCTCCGATGCGATTACCCATCGCGCCATCGCAAATCGCAAATATTGACATATCCCCGATCACTCCAATCGCAAATATCTCTGATCGCAAGTCCTGATCCGATACTCCGATCACATCGCACATACTCTGTGCCCGTCCTCCGATCGCATCGCACATTCCCTCCCTTCTAATGCGATTACCCTGCCTCTCCCAAATCCGATTTGCGATTGCGATTATATGCTGGTCCCACCATTAAAATCCTCCACCATTCATCATAAAACTCATTTCTCCTTTGTAAAAGTGAAAATTCTACCGCTTTGTTTATTACAAAGGCTTTCTCCCCATCGCATCGCAATATTGGTAATGTATTACCCCTCTCCCCCCCCATCTCCGATGCGATTACGATTGACCGTGCATCATAAATCGCAAATTGGCCGATCCAATTATGTGATACACTCGCCCTCATTCCCAATTGCGATTTGCGATGGCGTTGTTATATTTGTAATATATCTCTCCACTCTTGCTCCAACTGCGATTGCGATTTATATGCGGGTCCCGCCTCCATCTCCCTTCCTATTTCCCATTTAAAATTCATTTTAGCCCTTCAAAAAGCATATAATTTCATTATGTTCTATTTCTACGGCATTTTATTAAAATTAAGAAAATAAAGAAATAAAGGAAAGCAAAGGAACAGTCCAAGGGCCGAGAGCTTAAAATAAAATTAAGATATCTGCAAAAGAAAAAAATAGGGAATCTGTTCATCGGATTGCCTATTTTCGTTTATACAGCCTAACAGAAAATCTCCAAAGCAGTCAATGTAATGTTGTCCCTCATTTTCAGGGGCAGATTGTTGTATTTCTTCCTATGATTGTATTTCAGTTCCTCAGCTGTTAGAACAGCTCCCACTTCTGTGGATCTGTGTTCCCACATTTCAACTTATTTATTGTATTATAAATCATTTTTAAAGTAGTCTTTTTTGAGTAGGAGAAAGTAGGGGAATAGTGTGGAAGAATATCTCTGCGCTACATTGTACCGTTTGACAGGAATTAATAAGAGATGCAGCGCTGATTTGTGGGATCCATGTGGTATCATATTTATAATTTGTTTTTCTCCTTTGTTTCATATGTGAATTGTTATGTGTTCCATTCATCCATAAACATTTCCTTTTAATGCTTTCAAGATAGAAAGGTAGAATCCATGTTATATGCTCTGCCTTGGGGAATCATTCATACTCTGTAATTTTCTTCTGTTTGAAAAGGATCCATTTATAGTGCCCTTTTCAGCTCCTCACCAGTCTTTCCATCCCATCCTTATTAAATTTTAATTTGCTAAGTTTCTTGCCTATCGTGCCCCATGAAATACCCTGTGTCTTGATTTAATTCCTAGTTTCAACTGTCCCTTCATATCCCACACATCCCTGAAATTCATTCACTCATTTATCCTATTAAACCTTTTCCATCATTTTATCTAGCCTAATATCAGTCCATTTATTGTGTTCCATTGAATATTCTTTTACGGAGAGAGCCCTCTCCTGTCCTTGTAGGGCTAGCTACAAGGCTAAGCGTGGTTTAGTTTGTTACCCTGTTTTTCCTTTGCAGCCTGGGGTCAAATTCAGGTGCTAACATTCTCTGGCGACCATACTGGGGATGATGTTCAAGATTGTTTGTTGGTTAGTGTTATTTGTTGTAAAAGCTACAGACGGAGCCTGAAGTAATGCCAGGTAGCCTTCAAAATGCACATTTCTTTGCAAGTGCATAAGTAGATAAATGTTGCTTCAGTCAATCTCCGGTCTAGTTTTATAGACAATAACATCTAACTTGCAAAGATTTTCCCCAGTACATCAAATAATTCCAGACTTTTGAAAGATGATGTTCAGATTTCTGCTAGGCTGCAGAATAAGATTTTTGTAAAATAGACATTTCACCACACTGGCTTCAAGAAGATACACCGGGGCTAATCTAGATCCAAATCCTCCCCCCGTTTTGAAAATCCAAATCTTATACCAAGAATTGTCAGAAGACAAGAAGGATCACTAAGCCCCAGACCCGTTTTTAGATCCTATACTTGGCCCAGTGAATGGTTTTTTGTAGAAGATCTTTCCTTTGATGAGAATTTTGAGTTTTCTTTATTTAGGAATAAGTCTGAAAATGACATTGATGATAAAATTTTAGATGCTGACTTCCTTGTAGATATTGAAGTCCAAAGAGAAAATACCTCCATTGACGATTATATTTCGAATTCTCCTCAGTCCATCACTGTAACTGATATCCCTGAGCCTTCAGAATCATCAGGAACAAAATTTCCCCATCCCAATTCATCAGCATTCCCATTAGTCAATTCCCAATTATCATCTCCTCCATCAACACCTCCCTCAAATCCTACAAATCCTGTTGTAAATCCACGCAGAGTTATCGCTGCCAGGTATGCACCTTTGGTTTTACCCCAGGTTCTCAATGATATGCCTGCTGATTATCAAAGAAAAATTCCTATTTTTGATGCCACTCAAAGCATCACAGCTCAGCAGCATGTTGATAAAATGAATTACTTTTTTTATTTGCATGAGGTCGAAGCAGAGAATGTGACGATGAGGCTGTTTGTTCAAAGTTTTAGAGGCGAAATTAGAAAATGGTTTAGAGCCCTACCGCCAGGCACAATTCGCACATTGCAGGAGTTGCACACTCAGTTCCTGGACCGGTGGGAGGTAAAAAAGAACCCACTTCAAATTATGTCTGAATATGAGAACATTAAAAGGAATGTGGGTGAAACTGTGCAGGATTATTGTTTGAGATTCAATGCTACATATAATGCTATTCCAGCTAATTTGAAGCCTCCTGAGGGACTGGCATTGTTAAAATTTCCCAATGGATTTGATGCCGACATGGCATATCAGCTGCGTGAAAGAGATCCATCTTCACTTGAAGACATGCAGAAGATAGTGGTAAATGTTGAAGCAAATATGCTGGCTAAAAGAGCACGAGCCAGAGCTGAGAAAAGAGTCACAATAAAAGAGGAGGCCTCTACTTCGGACAGTAAAATGGAAACTCTGATCAGAACGGAGGAAAAAATGGTTGATAGGTTGACCATTGCAGACAGACCAGAGCCTCAAATAAGAAATCCGAATTTCAGAGAGCAACAGCCGCAATTCAGAATTAAACAAAGAGAGCAGAGAATGCAGGACCAAACTGCGCCACCACAACAACAAATTAAAACTCCTTTGCAGCAGAACTACATGCAAGGGACAGATTCAGATGACAATGATCCTGTGATTGAGGCTAATCACTTTTTCACGGATGATGGTGCGCCCATTTTCCTTACAGAAGACGAAGAATACACAGTGGCGACTCTAGATATTCAAAAAGACCAAAATTTCATTTTGGCCAATGATACAGTACTGGAAGAAGAGTCTGATGACTATCAGAGAGGGTATATGAACGCTCTATCGGCTCAGAAAAGGTGGTACTCTCTAAGGAACAGAGAGGTTACAGTCAGCCCCATTCAAAATAGAAAGGAACTTCAAATGAAAAATGACGCACAGAAGAAAGCTAAAGAGCCGACTGATCCTTCTTCTAGTAAAGCGCCTGCAGTTGCTAATACAGCCAATGAGAAGAAACAGCAGAACACAGTAAAGGAGCCAACAGAGAAGAAATACCTGCCCATTAAAGAGGTAGAGAAAGCTCCCTCCTTTAATCTAGAAAATGAAATCTCTAAGTTAAAAGTGTCTATGACCCTCACAGAGTTGGTAAAGAATAGTGTGTATAAAACTCAGGTGTCCAAAGTCTTGCAAATCGATTCTATCTCTGATACGGTCAACGTAGAAGACGACTACCCTGAACTTATTTTCGGTCCAGCCACAGAAGAATCTGGAGAAAATGAAGTCCCTCCTTTTTACTTGAGTTTTAGAGTACATGAGTTTATCCTGCATAATGCTATGTTGGACTCTAGGGCCTCACATAATTTGATGCCCAAAGCTGTCATGGAGAAGCTAGGTCTTGACATCACTCATAAATATCATGACTTGTATTCCTTTGACTCAAGTAGGCTCCACTGTATTGGTTTAATTAAATATTTGGTAGTGTCTTTAGATCAGATTCCAGAAAAGAATGTCTTGGTGGATGTAGTTGTTGCTGATGTCCCACCAAGGTTTGGAATGCTTCTATCTAGGTCTTGGGGTGCAAAACTTAAGGGAACCGTACAGCTTGATTTCTCTTATGCCACTATCCCTGTATTTGGCCAGTTGAGGAAGTTGTATAGGGAAAAGAAAATGAAGTATATGATTACCAGCAAAGACAAGCCTGTAAATCATCCCATTAATGTTGTCCATATAGACTTAGAGTATTTTGTCTTGTATTCTGATGGTGGTCTGAATGATGAGAATGTTCAATTGGTACAAGTGGATGAAATACCTGAGATTTCAGAGAATTTCAGAGAGGTCCTCAAAAAGGAAAGGGATAAAGCAGCAGACACTTCTGAGCCTCCTGCCCGCCAGCAGCAAAGGGACAATGAACAGCCAAAAAACAGCCAAGGTAAAGAAGAGAAAGAAGAAAATTTCCAGCACCTTCAAGAAGAAGAAGAAGGCCTGTGGAGTATGGATTTTGATGGAGCTGTTGGTAAGAATGGAGCTGGCATTGGAATATGGATTAGGAGTCCTATTTTTCAGCCTGAGAAGGTTCCAAATAATGTTAGAGTTTGTGCTTATAAGCTAGCATTTGATTGCTCTAACAATGAAGCAGAATATGAGGCTTTGATTGCAGGCCTCAAAATTTTGAAGAAGTTGAATGCTAAAATGATTTTTGTATATGGCAACTCCAAATTGATAATTAAACAGGTGAAGGGAGAATATCAAGAAAAACATCCAAGATTGAGGGCATACAAAAATGCAGTCTTGGACATTTTGAAAACATTCCCAGAATATACTTTGACAGCAGTGCCCAGGATGTAGAACATTATTGTTGATTCTCTCGCCACTACTGCAAGTAACTTGAAGATCTAATGAACTCCAGCAATAAGTTTGAGATCTATGTCAAACATAGGCTTGCTGTTCTGGACAATTTAAGGTATTGGCAAGTATTTTGGGATGATAATGAGATCAATGCATTTTTACAGGGTGATGGAAAATTCAAAGATACTCCAATAGAGGGTGAGTATGAGGTTGATGATCAAGAGTTGGAAGCAAACTAGATGGACATATTGCAGTTAAAGGATAATGTAATTCCTAGAGGTCTCATACCCCTAGAGGAGCTTTTTGATCAGGATGATGTCGCAAAGAAACCAAGTTTGGTGCCCACAGAGAAAGGTGTTGAAGATGTGAATATTGGAACAGCTGATCAGCCCAAGTTTGTCAAATTATCAAAAGCATTATCCCCTGAGGTAAAGGAGAAGTATGTAAAATTGATTTCTGAATTTTCTGATGTATTTGCATGGGATTATTCAAATTTGAAAGTGTATGATAAGAACATAATTTAGCATACAATTCCTATCAAGCCAGATCAGAAGCCTTTCAGACAGAAGCTGAGAAGAATCAATCCAAAACTGCTGCCATTGATTGAAAAATAGGTAAAAAGGTTGTACAAAGCAGGAATCATAGTTCCTATTAGTTTTTCTAATTGGATTTCAAATTTGGTTCCAGTGCGTAAAAAGACTGGATAATTAAGATTATGTACTGACTTTCGGAACTTGAATAAGGCATCCTTAAAGGATAATTACCCACTTCCGAAAATGGACCATATCCTACAAAGGGTAGTTGGAGCATCTAGGATGTGACTACTTGATGGCTACTCAGGGTATAACCAGATCTTGGTGCATGAGAAGGACCAAGATAAAATTGTCTTTACAACACCTTGGGGAACCTTCTGGTATGCCAAGATGCCCTTTGGACTGAAGAACGCTGGAGCCACCTTCCAGCGTGCAATGGAAATTGCTTTTGCAAATGAAAAAGATGTTTTTCTTGTTGTTTATTTGGATGATCTGACAGTGTTTTCAGGTTCAGATGATGAGAATTTGCACCATCTAAGAGTGGTTTTTCAGCGTTGCAGAAAATTTGGAATTTCTCTCAATCCCAAAAAGAGCCTTTTTGCCATGGATGAGGGAAAATTGCTCGAGCACATCATCTCTGAAGATGGCATCCACATAGATCCAGCCAGAGTGGAGGCAATCCAACTTATAAATCTTCCACGAAACAAGAAAGAGATTCAGGCCTTTAATGGTAAGATGAATTTTTTACGCAGATTCATACCTAATCTGGCTGAGCATTTGAGAGAAATGACCAATATGTTGAAGAAAGACAGCACTATTAAGTGGAATGAGGAAGCTATCAAATCATTAAATCTGGTAAAGTTAGCTTTGTCTAATGCCCCAGTTCTGATCAATCCCGACTATACTCAATATTTTATTATATTTTCATTTGCATCTGAGCATACTATGGCTGTTGTTTTAATGCAAAAGAGAGATGAAGGAGAAAAGCCAATTGCCTTTTTCAGTAGGACTATTAGAGATGATGCTTTAAGATATAATATTATTGAAAAGCAGGCATTGGCTCTTGTCAAGGCATTGAAATATTTTAGGGTCTATATTCTACATTCACACACTATAGCATATGTCCCTAACGCAGCAGTCAAGGATGTGCTCATGCAAACTGATCCAGAAGGTCAAAGAGGCAAGTGGATAGCAGCTATGTTGGAGTACGATCTGGATATCAAGCCTACTAAGTTGATCAAAGGCCAAGGTTTGGAAAAATTGATGGCCCAATCAAATCTGCGTGCTTTAGATATAAACCTCATTTCAGCAATGTCGGAAGAGGAAGATTAAGGTTTGCTGGTTCCCATTTCAGATATTTTTCTGTAGTCCCCTTGGTATGCAGATATTGTGTATGTTCTTCAACATCTATCACCTCCTCCAGGCATGTCTAAGAGCAAAGGTAGATATTTGAAGCTTAAATCTGCAAAGTATTGCATTTTGAACAGTGCTCTGTTTTGGAAGGATCCGGGAGGCGTTCTGCTAAATTGCCTGGTTGAAGAAGAAGCTCAGAAAGTAATGCATGATTTCCATAAAGGTGAATGTGGTGGTCACCTGTTTTGGAAAACTACATTAAACAAGGTATTCAGCACCAGATCATCTTCAAAGTAGATCCATCAGAAAGAGCCCGGAGAGAGCTTTCCAACGGCATACTACACTCTCAAAACTGACTTCTGAATTGAATTTTATGCTTAAGTGAAGTAAAAGCCCTCTATTCCCTAAGTCCCCCCTATTTCCCCATTTTTCCCTTTAAACTTTGTGTTATTAAAGTTTAATATTCCTTTATAAATCACATTTCCCCCCTCCGATTATAAAATCGCATTATAAATTACTTCTTAAAAATATATATGCGATTTTATTATTAAAACCACTTCCCCTCCATGACCCATTGGACTTTATAATAAAAATTTCCATATTATAAAGCCCCCGCCCCTTTAAACACTTCCCCTTTTTTCCTTCCCCGCCAATCATATAATAAAACTTTATAATATAAAGTTTATAGTTTTTGTTATAAGTCGCAATCGCAACCCTTATCTAAATCGCAAATCTCAATAAACTCTGATCGGCCCATCGCATCTCGCCCTCCGATCCGATCGCATTGAAAAACCTTTTCCTCCGATGCGATTGCCCATCGCACCATCTCAAATCGCAAATATTGACATACCCCCCGATCACTCCAATTGCAAATATCTCTGATCGCAAGTCCTGCTCCGATACTCTGATCGCATCGCACATACTCTGTGCCCATCCTCCGATCACATCGCACATTCCCTCCCTTTCGATGCGATTACCCCGCCTCTCCCAACTCTGATTTGCGATTGCGATTATATGTCGGTCCCACCATTAAAATCCTCCGCCATTCATCATAAAACCCATTTCTCCTTTGTAAAAGTGAAAATTCCTCTGCTTTGTTTATTACAAAGGCTTTCTCCCCATCGCATCGCAATATTGGTAATGTATTACCCCTCTCCCCCCCCCATCTTCGATGCGATTGTGATTTACCGTGCATCGCAAATCGCAAATCGACCGATCCAATTATGTGATACACCCGCCCTCATTCCTGATTGCGATTTTTGATGGCGCTGTTATATTTGTAATACATCTCTCCGCTCTTGCTCCGACTCCGATTGCGATTTATATGCGGGTCCCACCTCCATCTCCCTTCCTTTTTCCCATTTAAAATTCATTTTAGCCCTTCACAAATCATATAATTTCATTCAGTTCTATTTCTACGGCATTTTATTAAAAGTTAGAAAATAAAGAAATAAAGGAAAGCAAAGGAACAGTCCAAGGGCCGAGAGCTTAAAATAAAATGAAGATATCTACAAAACCAAAAAATAGGGAATCTGTTCATCGGATTTCCTATTTTCGTTTATATAGCCTAACAGCAAATCTCCAAAGCAGTCAATTTAATGTTGTCCCTCATTTTCAGGGGTAGATTGTTGTATTTCTTCCTATGATTGTATTTCAGTTCCTCAACTGTTAGAATAGCTCCCACTTCTGTGGATCTGTGTTCCCACATTTCAGCTTATTTATTGTATTATAAATCATTTTTAAAGTAGTCTTTTCTGAGTAGGAGAAAGTATGGGAATAGTGTGGAAGAATATCTCTGTGCTACATTGTACAATTTGAATAGAATTAATAATAGATGTAGCTCTGATTTGTGGGATCCATGTGGTATGATATTTAGCATTTGTTTTTCTCCTTTGTTTCATATGTGAATTTTTATGTGTTCCATTCATCCATAAACATTTCCTTTGAATGCTTTCAAGATAGAAACGTAGAATCCATGTTATATGCTATGCCTTGGGGAATCATTCATACTTTGTATTTTTCTTCTGTTTGAAAAGGATCCATTTATAGTGCCCTTTTCAGCTCCTCACCATTCTTTCCATCCCATCCTTATTAAATTTTAATTTGCTAAGTTTCTTGCCTATCGTGCCCCATGAAATACCCCGTGTCTTGATTTAATTCCCGGTTTCGACTGTCCCATAATATCCCACACATCCCTAAAATTCATTCATTCATTTATTCTATTAAACCTTTTCCATCATTTTATCTAGCCTAATATCAGTCCATTTATTGTGTTCCATTGAATATTCTTTTATGGAGAGATCCCTCTCCTGTCCTTGTAGGGATAGCTACAAGGCTGAGCGTGGTTTAGTTTGTTACCCTGTTTTTCCTTTGCAGCCTGGGGTCCAATTCAAGTGCTAACACCTAGAATAATCATAGTCAACATTATGTACTCCCTCTTTATTGAAATCCAAGGATGAATGTTATTGTTGATAAAGAAAATAGGCAACACTAAGTAAGTAGATCTAAGCTCTCCGAATGGATTAACACCATCAGCTTCCAATGAAAATCTGACATTATGAGGTTCATTTTTAAAATCCAAATATTTTTTCTCGATTTCCCTAAATTCAGAAACATCTGCAGACATTCGAAGAACACCATCTCCACTTCTATTCTTTGTATGGTAATCCATAAACTATGTTGTGCTCTTACACCTTAACATTCGCTGAAAACGTGGAATTATGCGAATATGATGAAGAACCTTTTGAGGCACCATTTTTTTAGTTGATCTGTTCGATATCTACTGGTACCACATTTCAGACATTCTATTTTTGATGCATGTTCACCGTAATATATAATATCATATTTAGGACATGCTTCTGTAGTGTTATATTCCATTCCAAAGTCTTTCATAATAGTACATAGATCTCGATATGATCGAGGTGTTAGGGTCCTATAATAATATGGTTCATAAATTTTGAATTGACTTTGATAGTCTTGTAAATATGTACATACCTTGCTTTCTGCAATTTTTTTTCCCATATTTTGAAAAAAATAAAAAATAATAAAAAGCCAAAAAGAGGGTAAAAGGTCCTAAAAGAAAGATCAAAGGCCTTAGAAAAATATAGACCCCAAAAGAAAAAAGAGATAAAATAAAAACTGAAAGTGGCAAGTCCAAATGCCACTACGTTTACTTTTACTGCAAGAATAAATGATTATGTGCAGAGTGTCAATAAATGCCTTAATCCATGATGAGTTAAACAGTTTAATCTTAACTTTTCATGCTTTTAATTTCATGTTTTAAATAGATAATAAAGATTTGTCAAATAGTTTAAACTTGACAAATTAATAGATAGGTAGAGAATAATGAGGAGCTCAACAGTTTAATTTGAGCCCTCAGATGAAATAAGGTAGACTTAGATAGTTTTATGTTTTGAAAGAAAATTGTTTTAGGGTTCCAAGCCTAAATGCACCCATGAAAATGAAGTAAAAATGTTAGAAATAAAGATGGGTAGGTAGAAAGTAGTTGAGAAATCATGTAATAAAGCATCATCAGGAAAAAATCACTAATTTCAGCTCCCCTCCAAAACTCAGTATTCTAAACTATTAGTAAAAAAGGCTCAGAGAATTTCTCTGACTTTTGTTGGGACCGGACCCAAGGCTCGATGACTGGTTAGTTAAAAATATTGAATTCCCACACTAGACCCACATTCATCAACATTTACCCTTCATTCAGAAATCATAATCCCTTTTTTCTAAGTAAAAACCCATTTTTACTTAGTAAAAGCTAAACCCTAAATAGCTAATCTCATTCCCTTTCAAAAATCATTCATAAACCCTCAAAATACACTTATCCTAAGTTAAAGTGTATCCTAAGTTAATATGAATTAATACAACAAAGATAAGCAATGCTTTATTTTTGGCACTTTAATTAGAGTTAACATGTATTTTGTTTCCATTTAACTATCCCCTTATTCATATTAACTACTAATTTATTTTATGAAAATTCCTAACTATTCCGACCCGTATATTATTAAAACCCTTTATTTTTAATAAACCCACAAACCCTCTATTTTAAAGTTTGGACCAAAGTTTAGTATTACACATGCATAATATAAAACCCCACCCTACTATCCCATTGGTATAAATCTATCATTAAAATAAATAATCCCACCCCTATAGTGTTCAAACATATGTCAAAAATTTGAACAACTATATAATATTGAACCACGCCTATACATTGATCAAAGAATTGTAAATATTTTATTAAAAACATTTAAATAAACCTAACCCTTCCGCTATTTCATAAACCCAAAGTTTAAACTTTAATTAAACGTTTGTTTATTAAGGTTTAAAATTTAAAAAAATCTGCCACATATGATACCCCGGCCCCACTCCTTCCCAATGCAACTCCACCAGTCAATCTGGGTCGTTCGCATTTGAACCCCAGATCTGACAGATAGAAATCAATATCACGTGAAAAAGATGTGCGATCACCCCCATCTCAAACCTGTGCCAAATGGGCGGTTTCGAGGTTTCCTCTCTCCTCCACGTGCCCATTTCTCATTGGATCACGTGGGTTAGCCCCAAAACCACTTACCACTGAAAACATGCGTGATAACCACTCCTGTTTTGATCTATTGAACCCCGAAACCACCCATCTTCATGATGTGATCACCATTAAATGCCTTCGGCTGATTAGCCGTAATACACATAAAAACATTTCTTATCTTTCTGTGTGTTAACCTTTGCACATGCCTCCCCGACTGTAATAACATTTCTATTCGCCATTTTATGCCCAAATAGCTTGCAAAAATCTTCCCTGTAATTATTGAAGACCATCGAGGAGCTTTACATTGCCCCAGAAAATCTACAGAAGCTATTGTTTCATTCAAAAAAACCTTAGACACTACTCCAAAGCCCAATACTTGCGTACAATAGGTATTTTTCTGAAAATCGAGCCTGCAATCAATTTTAAAGGCCTTTAAAAAAACAAACACGCATTCAGAGTTTAAAAAAAAATTAAAGAGTTGGTCAAAAAGCCCAAAAAACAGGCCAAACCTAGTCAATTTTTTTCCAAAAACCCTGTTTTACTGCTGTGCACAATTTTGGAGGAAAATTGTGATTTTTTATAGTTTGATGAACTATTTTAAGCCCTGAATTAAGCCAGAAAACCTCTAAAGGTATCCTAAGCTTTTGTGACCCATTTTCAAAAGACTTTCAACCCAATTTCACAGTAAAAGACTCAAGAAACCCTTGTTTCTTGTTTTAAGCTAGTTCAAAAGCCTGTAAACCTCTTTGACAGACCTAATTGGAAAGAAAACCCAAAGAAAAGACTATACTTTGCCTGTTGTATCCAAGAAGCCTCTGCTAAATTAAAAATACTTCTGCAAACTATCTAAACTTGTAGAGGTAGCCCAAAATGCCTAAAAAGTAGAGCTCTAGCAAACCTGAAGCTTCCAAAGTACCCAAACCAACCCCTTCCATGACTTCTAATACTACTATTATTGTAAATCCTTTACAACCCCCAGTCATAGACATTGAACATATTCCATTGGTTGATGTTGATTACAAGATAGAAGATCCCATTGTTGTTTTGGGAAAAAAACACCCTAGAGGTTTGTTGGGTCAGAACCTCCACAGATCAGGGCATGCTATTCAAGAAGGACTCACACAACCACACTTGTATGCTAAAAACTAGATAACATCGATAGTATAACTCACCCGTAATCCTACGTTTGATGTAGATCCTGCGGGGTCCAAACCCCCAGCAACCCTTCTTCCTCCTTAACCTGAAAACCAAGAAGAAACATGCACGGAAATCTAGTTGTACAGAATATAATTACCCTAAATTTCAGTGAAAACCATGTGAAACATCATGTAAACAATAATAAATGCTTAAATAATAATCTTTTCACATATACAAGTAGATGTTAACACGTGACTTCAAGAACAAGATGGTTCTTCTTCATTATGAACAGCATGTACAGTAATAAAAAGTGGAGAGATCACCTAAATCCTTCCACGATCTTCGAACAGACCGTCGTCCAGATCCGTCCCGCCCTTGCCTCGCTAAGATACTTTCAAGACTTGTGCACTCAAGATGGCATATAAATGGATGAACATCTCTAGGAAACAAGGGTTTCCTGTAAAAATCTAGGAAAGTGCAGAAGGCACGGGAAATCAGACTTGAATTGGGATTCCAACAGAGTATAATATATATAAAATTTCTCTCTCCCTTAGGCCATACACATGAGGGGCTTTTGTACTCCCTCAAAGTAGTTTCAATCAGTTGGAAACAGTTGGCCACGTGCTGGGGTGGTTGAACTACTGGAGTAACCATCAACCCAGCCCGAAAATAGGGAATTTTTATATATTTTTTAATGATTTTAATGGCATACTCGGAAAAGTACATGTGGACTCGCGTATACACGCGGAAAAGTCTGGGCATACCCGCGTATGGGATTTTTAACACTATTTTTTATGAATTTTGTTCAAGTCTGTGGGAATGGGTGCCCAAGGCCATAGAGACAATCATGAATCACATGAGGGTGAAAAATGATGCTATAATAGATGGCCCCTAATATATGAGGTCAGAAGGGGTACATGATGGCCGAAATGTATTATGCACATAGAAAGAACTTCGCAAGGACAAGGGAGGACTTCACCAGATTTTAGCCTGCCAAAAACCAATGAAAGAAAACAGAGAGTCAACTCATGCTGAGGCGGGCATACCCATGTTCAGTCAAAAATACATCATATCGAAAGTACATAATAGATCCAAAATGTATACAAGTATAGTTGAACTGAAAGTACACAATGAATCATCTGAGCATGGCCTGGAAGTACAAGTCAGAATCAATGTCTAAGTATCACATATAGAAAGCTAATCAATGATGCTGAAACTGGATGTCTGATCATATAAGTAACTGAATCTCCAAGTACCAAATCATAAGAGGTGTAATAAATGGTACAATCACGCAACTCGGGAGCCAACATATAGGATGTTGTTGTACTGACACTGCAACATATAAGGGTGAACGACATCACTGGCAGAAACTGAATGGACTGTCAAAAGTGAACCGAGAAATGCTGATGCAACCCAAGATCTTCACCGATCACTATGGCACAATTCTACACAATGGGAATAAATGAGCTGAAGTCGACCATGTGAGAAATCATTGGATTACCGGTCAATAATGTAAACCGTTAACCAACGCGATACAACCCACCAATAATGAAAATGAGTTTCAAGGTGCCCCAGTACAAACTAACAAGTGCGAATGAATGAGTTGAAGTCAAACACTTGAAAGAATCTACCGATCAGGAGGCAATGATGAGTCCCCACTGTCGATAGCGAAGAGTCTACCACTGATGACTGCAAACCCTAAGGTACTAACAAAAAGACTCTAGACCTTATTCCCAGAGCAATGAATCGGAGTCGATGGGAAAAGATTTGTTGGAAGGAAGGCATTAAGGCATCCCACAGCAGTCCAGCGCGAGTGTAACCCGCAGGCCAAGATTTGGAAGGAATCGGACGAAGTAGAGTGACGGAACCAAACTGAAGTACGTTTCTGACATGCACAAGATGAAGCTAGCACACGGAAGAAACCCTCTGAACCAACCAATAATGAAAGCTGACACAGAGGCGAGATATCCACCGATAGGGTCAAATGGAAATCAAGGTACTGCACGAATCCCAAGTGTGATAATGTATGCTGATGTCGAACACAGGGGAAACCACTCAGTCAAAGACCCATAATGATGATCAAATGCTGAGCACAAGGTCACCTATCAATGATGGAAATAGGGCCAAGGTGCGGCTCTAGGTTTGCTCTCAGAGCAATGTGTCATAGTCGATAAGAGACAAACCCGCCAGCAAGAAATCAATGGAGACCTTCTTAAACCAGCACAAGAAGAAGACCAAAACATGTGATGTGATAGAACAAGATACTGACAAAACTAGGAAGGCTGACTGAATAATGAGTCAGGAGACACCGCAGAATGGCCGACTCTGGTTAGACTTCCCTTGAACAAAAGCACGACTCGTGATGACCATGGCAGTAAAAAGTGACACTTTATAAGTCTGTTATGCAGGAGGCAAAACAAACTCTCCATATGATTGGAAGAGATAACCAACCGAGGGAGGACTGACCAGTGAAACAAGGCAAAGGCTGAACCTAGGTCAAAAACTAAAACCATCCCAAATGGAGGAAAGATATAAGTGTATGTGCTTTGTTCAAGGGCGACAAACTGACACTGTACTGCCATCAAATTACGAAGTTATATCCCATTCCCGCTCTTTTTTTTATATTTGATTTTTTTTCCTTTTTCATATAATAAGCCTGAAAAAGAATAAAATAATGATATGGTACAATGGATAGAACGAGTATCAAGAAAAAGATGCACTAGTTCCTGGGATTGGAACGATCCTATGCTCAATGCAAGGTGGCGGAAACTGGTAAGCGATACTCAGAGGAATGTTCCATCCATGGGTAAAAGGGTGTCAAGTCGTGATAGCTAAGTGCATGCAATGGTTAACTTGTACAGATAGTCAAGGTCAAAAGTTGGCTTAAACATTGAGTCCAAAATGAAGCCGGCTAAAGGCCAGGATAAACAAGTAGCCAATATGCAATGCAATAATACAACTCAACAACACCAGGGAGCCTCTAGGGTAATAGCCAGAAAAATGATAGTGAGGAAGAAGAAGAATGAAGCTTCAACACATAAGTCATGGTGGGACTAAAGAGGACTCCCGAGCCTACATAAAACGCAGCATGGGCAACAAGTGATAGTGAGGAACTAACTAGGAAGCCCATGTAAAGGAAGGCTCTACCACCAAGTCATGATTAAATAATCGGCGAGTGAAATGAGTGTAATATTGATGACCTAATGGGATCAACCCTATGGAAAGTGATCAGAATGGAGGATAATATGAAAAATGCAACGGAAAAGTGGATTCCCTAACCTATATGCCAGTGAAGATCATATACCTGCCATGACGGGTCAGCAGTCATGGATCAAAAACTGGGAAAAATATCAAATTCGTCAAAATGTACTTGAAAATATACCAATTTGGGCACTTCCAAGCATCCGGGTTATGCAGCTTAAGATAGATTGAAAAAATAAGCATAACAAATTTTTGCAAAAAATTTTCAATTTTGGGCATAAATACACAAGTTACCTCATATTTGGTTCATTGTTACATTTCTGATTTGGGAAAAAGTGCTCTGGAGAAAAGGCCTCTTTCGTCAAAATAGGAGCAATCGACCATCAAACTTCACTGAATTTGTTAGGTAAGCTCTTAATTCATCCTTGTTATTCATTTTGTCCGTTCATAAGTTAAAAATTAGGAATTTTCACCGTAGAACCATTTTTTTAAAATCACGGGTTTGCGCATACGCGGGTTTATAATGACCAAGTCACGTATATACGCGACTGTGCACAAAGAAAGTCGCGTATGCGCAACCCAAAATGAAAAAAAGCGTATCTAATGAACAAATTATTGAATTTTTGCAGGATGACTATATCTTGGAGAGAGCGTGAGCACAGTTCCATTGACAATGAAGTCATGCAGGACCAAGTATCACTAAATATTCTCCGAAATTGTGGATTGCTCAAGTTTTTCAAAATGCAAAATATGAAGAGTAATGTCCGGTTGCTTGAAATGCTTGTGAACTATTGGGAACCGGAAGAAGACTGCTTCATTATAGATCAAATGCCCATACGCATCGAGGTGGAAGATATCTATTTTATTACTGGACTCTCTCGGAGGGGGGAGCCAGTAGACTTGCATGGTAAGCCTTTGGGAGGGCTAACCGTGGAAGATTACGTCCACGTCTACTGCGTAGAGGGTTCCAAGAAAGTTAGAACTCAAATTGCTATCAAAGATTTAGGAGACTTGCACATGAAAATTCTCCTTTTTACCATTGGCAGGGTAGCGGGATCTGCTTCCCTACACCAGGCATCCAAGACTCAAATGAGTATAGCGGTGGAATTCTTAACTCATTTATATGATTGGTGCACAGCTCTACTCATGAACATGAAGCAACAATTGACTTCTATCTGAAAATTAAAGACAAAACATTTTGGATATGGTACAATCTTGATGACATTCTTCTTCGAGAAGATTCTTGGGCTGAGACCCAAAGTGATCTCTTCTATCAGCAGCTCGAGAGATCCAAGAATTGCCCGATGGGCTGACTTGATGAAGAGATTAGGGGGAAGTGAAGTTCCTTGAACCACTTGGGATGATGAGTTCTTCCAATGGTGGGGAGAACAAATCATCGTTGTGGAGGACTATCCCTATTCCGGGATGGATTTTCATGGCGATCCAGACCTTGTCCTTCCACCAGGTGCGGCATGGGGTACAGTCAGTAAGTTTGCAGTTTTTTTACTTATAAATTTTTTTATTTTTATTTTTCAATATATGTGAAAAAATGGAAAACAAACATGTTTTTGATTGGATTCAAAATGACTTACAATTTTATAATGATCATGATACAGATATTGGACCAGTTTGACCTGAGGGTTACCCACGACATAAGCATCGCAGAGGTGAGGCGGATACAGTAGATCCAGACAGGACCCTCCAGGCTGTATAGAGGAACTTGGAGGGGTTAACCCGCCAAATACCTATGGCTGCAGTGGAAGATCTGCCTGAAGCGATCCAGAGACAGGTGGTAGGAGTACCCCGTGACTAGGTACGGTTATTCCGCCGAGTTGCCACCGCGATCATGTTCTATAGGAACATAACTTCTGGGCAGGGACCACAGGAGTAGATAGATATGATATATCAGATGACTGTATATTTTTTGAGACTGAACATGATCGGGCATAAGCCCAATTTTTTGTATGACTTATGGATCCAAATTTTGTATAGTTTTTTGAACACTCTAATGATATATATACAACGATGTTTGATGTGATGTGACAAATGTATAAAATTGTATGACGTTTTTGATGATTAAATTTTATTGTATGGAATGATTAATATGCCAATCAATTGCTTGATTAGCTAATGAGTCTACCATCCAATTTTCAGCTCGAGGAATATGAATGAAAGTTAAAAATTGAAATGATCTTTGTAACAAATGTACCCTCAAGAACAACCGAAGTAAAAATAGATCTCGAACCCGATAAGTATTGTTCAACTCCGACACCACCATCTGGGAGTCCAAGAAAACTACCAACGAATCAACACCCAAAGATATTGCGTCCGAGAGTAGATAAATAACTGCAGTGTATTCTGCTATATTATTAGAAGTAGGACCAATGCAGACTCCTCTTGATACTAACAGCTGATCGGATGGATGATGAAGCACCCAAGCCGCGGAAGCCAAGTTCCGGGTGTGTCTACTAGCACCATCGGCGAAACCAAAATGACTCATGACATCTGACACAACCTGCCAAAGTAGATCAAAAACATCACCATCCCATCAAAGATCGAAGAAACTAGATATGTACAAAGTAAAACTACTATATACAAAATCAAAATGTCAGGCCTAAGCCTAGGCATAATACTTTTTCAAATAGAGCCCATTTCTGGGCTCCGACAACTCGTTTCCTTCAAAATCAACCAAGGTATATGCTCCTTTTTTAAGGACTTTTTTAACGATGAAGGGGCCATACCACATAGACTTAAAATTTCCTGCCCCCAGGGCATCTTTTTCTTGGGCATAGACCAAAACAAGGTCACCTTCCGAAAAAACCCTAGGTTTGACCACTTTATCGTACTGAACTTTAACTCGGTTTTTATGTGCTTCATTCATCGTGGCGGCATCCCGACGCTGCTCATAGAGATGTTCCAGATGAAGGAGGCATTCTTCAATACTAGAAGTGTCAGGAAGAAGTTCAACAGCTAACTTAAGAGAAGGAATCTCACATTCAATGGGAAATACTGATTCCAACTCGTAGACTAGCTGAAACGGAGTAAAGCCAGTTGCAGTTTTCACTGACGTCCTGTATGCCCAAAGTGCAGGATATAGCATAATATGCCAGTTGGATCGAGCTTTATTGATTGTCCTTTGAAGAATTGTCTTCAAGGATTTATTCACGGCTTCCTGTTGAACTCTTAGTTAAACTGAGAGGGGGGGTGAATCAGTTTAACACAGTGTTGAGTTTTTAAACCCTTTATTCAAACTAGCATACATCTTCATTTCATGTCCAGCTTAATATGTAAGTAATATTAGAATATGAGCAGCAAGTATTAATATAATAGAACAACAGACTTAATATGAGAGCAGCAGGTGTTAAGCAGATGATATAAATCAGATCAACACATAAACATCATGCACAGAGACAACAGATATAAGTGGAAACCCATAAAGGGAGAAAACCACATCTTATTATTGTTGTGATGCAAAGGCAAGCTCCAACTCCCTCTCACCACTGTTTTTCTGCAGGCACCAACCTACAGGAGGCTCCTACCTCAATTCCGCAAGCTACAACTTGCAAGGAAGCACCAACTCCCTTCAATTTTCTGCAGGCACCAACCTACAGGAGGCTCCAACCTCAGTCAGCTACAACTGACAGCTATCAAGCTACAACTCGATAGGGAAGCTTCAACTTCCTCAATTTATCAAACTGAATGTTTGTTGATTTACTCCAGATATCAGCTATGTTCTGTATCTGCTCTTCTTCTCCTAATCTTCTCTTCTTTATTCTTCTATATTCTGCATTCTCTATATTTTCTCTCTCTCACCATTTTTACATATCAAGATGATATTATTTATAGATTTCCTCACATGACTGTTTGTATTTTACTTGGAATTCGAAATGGACAGTCATGTCTCTTTGCCTTCTGCCTTCTCACTCCTTTTATCTGCTTATTCAGAAAATATAACTGTAGGTATCACTTTAGCATTACAGTGGGAATTTTGTTTTTCCTCCGACGACTTGCCAGTGCATCACAAACAATAAAACAATTAAAACATTTACATTCGAATTACAATGTGAACTCCAGCTCAACTCATTTAGTCTTTTGAATCGCTACGCATTTGTCTTTTATTTGGCTATCATTGTCTTTTCTGTGACTTTGTTTTATCTTCTTTCAGCTCTGTTTTCTTTTCTGTCCTCTGTGGGGGTGTAATTGCTGCATACGTGTAACTAAGCCTTTAAATATATAAAATGTAATTGTTTTCTTTTAAATCAGGGCAATTCCAACCCTTTTCATGCCACAAGTGTCTTGTTGATGTGGTGAGTTCTGCAGGCCGGAACATACATATATTACAATTGTATTATATTGATAATCGCCCTCCCCTTAAGCTAGGGCCCGTGGATCTACAGACCACATGGCTTATCGCAACAGCGTTATATATATGTGTGTGTGTGTGTGTGTGTGTGTGTGTGTGTGTGTGACAGCGCGTTTTAATATATATATATAACCCAACCTTGTCTCTTGGCTTAATTATAAGATGATTTAATCATATACTCTGCCATTTTTATACACCTTAACATCCTCTTGGCACATACAATAAAGCCTGTTTTAAAACATATAAAACTCCTTTTGGGCCCACCTAACACATTTTCAAATGCGATTGATCACAATCGCAAATTTCTATTTGCAATAATTGTTGTGCAGTTTCAACCAACTGCGATATTGCGATCGTTGTGATATTGTGGGTTCTGCCTTATAAAACTTTGTATTATGCGCTCCATATCACTTCATAAATATGCTTTGGACCTTTGATTCTTTTAAATTCAGGCTCCGTAACATGAAATTTATATATATAATTCCTTGAACTATATCCAAACCATTACAATATGTCGACTGACATTAATAACCAATTCTTTACATATATTTCCACCGGACCTTATATTAATGTTAATAAACCAAATTCATAACATAGATCTCCGTCGCGGGCCCACAATACCATCGTGAATGCATACACCGTACCTGACTTATCGTCCACGCACCTTTGTTAATCCTCGTGCAAGTCCTGCGAGCGCCCACCGTTGGATAGCCTTCACCCAGATCAACGGATCTTATACATTTCGCTGGGCGTCTTCCGCCGATCCTTAATGCGCGAAATTTCTCTTTAATCAAAACCGCTTGGGACACGCGGCCAATTTCTAATGGAATCGCTGCGATTCCACAAATACCACTCTCCGTATAATGGTGGTGCAGAATGGCAAGGTGGTTTTTGGCAATCCACGTTCACTGTGTCACGGTTCCGCCTCTCCAGGTTCCGTTCTTTGTTTACCTGCGATGTGATTGGGAACTGTTATTTGCCGATGTGATTATGTTAACTCCCCCAGCAATTTTCAATTGCGATTGATCGCAATCGCAACTTTGAGTTGCAAGACTTATCAATTGCGGTTTATAGACCCGTCGAGTCTGGATTCTCATCGCAATCGCAATTTCCTGTGGGTTACATATTACGCTGCTCTTGTGATCTCCGATTGCGATTGGGGAGGGGTCCCACTTTATAGTACGCGCTCCGCTTAAATATATTAATGTATATGCCTTGACTATTGTTTATATGATGCGCTTCACACATATATATAACAGATAAATATGTATACATTGCCAATGGGTCATGCGATTCCCGAAATAATATTTGTTTTATATTATATGTATAACGCTGGTTGGAGTGTGTGATTCCCGGAATTTTATAATGGCTCTCTGCCTCTGTCTCTGCCTCTGCCTCTGTCTCTACCTTCCAATAACGGTTCTTCACTGTGCTTCTATGACTGTTACATTTTGACATTCTTCTTGCTGCCTCTATTGCTTTCACTGTGCTTCCTTTGCCTTCCTCTGCTTCAGCGCTACCTTCTTTGTCTGTTTCTGCTTCAGCGCTTCCTCCTTTGTCATCAATGACAATATTTCCAACAGTTTCCCCCTTTGGCATTGATGGCAATCCACTTTCTCTGTTTGCTTTCTCTTTTTCCTGTTGCTTGCTCTTCCTATTTGCCTGTTCTTCCTCCTGCTTGTTCTTCCTCCCCCTTTGACATCAATGGCAAAGGGTTGCTTATGGTATTTCCTTTTTCTGAGTTAAGATTAGGCCCTCTTCTGCTGAATTTTTACCATGTTGTTGCAGAGTGATGTATAAGACTTGTTGAGAGAACACTTTGAGGGTTATCGAACTTGAATATACATTTTGTCTTTGTCTGATATAGTGAGCCTGTATATGTTTTATAGTTGTGTTTCATCTGGAGTGCCTATTAATCTGTGCTAGATTGCAGACAGGGATGATTCATTTGACAATCGAAAGGTCCTTATTTCTTTTTCATGCTGAATGCTGATAATACTAAGAATATTTTCTTATAGCTCTTTGATCCTGTGGACCTGTTTTTATGCTTTCCTTGCTGGCTGTTCTTCCCCTGGAATGATATTTTCGTTTTGTTCTCCCCCTGAAATTGTGCTTTCTCTTTATATTAGAGAGTAGCATCTGCAGATACTACCCCCAGTTTATCTCTCAAGTATTGAAATGGTTCTCTAGCAAGAGGTTTGGTAAATATATCAGCTGTCTGTTCTTTCGTTGGTACATATTCCAGTTTTACTGTCTTCTGAGCCACTTGTTCTCGGAGGAAATGATACTTGATTGGAATATGTTTTTTTTTTTAGTGAAGTACAGGATTTTTAAATATACTTATAGCACTTGTATTATCACATTTGATTAAGATAGGTTCATCAATGCTTACCTTCATGTCTTGAAGAGTTTACTTCATCCACATGACTTGTGTACAACATGCTGCTGCTGCTATATATTCTGCTTCAGCTGTAGACAGAGATATGGATGATTGCTTCTTGCTTAACCATGCCACCAGACTTTCTCCTAGATAGAAAGCACCTCCACTTGTACTCTTCCTGTCATCCACACAGCTGGCCCAATCTGCATCTGTGTATGCTGATAAAGTGAATTTTTTGCTTTTAGGATACCAAAGTCCATACTATGTTGTTCCTTGTAGATATCTTAATATTCTTCTTACTGCTAGAAGATGGTTTTGTTTAGGTGCTGCTTGATATCTTGCTACTAGTCCTACTGCTAGCATGATTTCTAGTCTTGATGCATTCAGATACAATAGACTTCCAATCATGGATATGTAGATTTTTTGATCTATATCAGCAGACCCATCATCATCACACAGTTTGCAACCTGTGGTCATGGGAGTTGACACAGGTTTGCAATCCTCCATTTTGAATTTTTTCAGCATTTCTTTTAGGTATTTTTCTTGAGAGATGAAGGTGCCTGTGTTCTTTTGTTGAATTTGCAGTCCCAAGTAGAAACTGAGCTCTCCAATCATAGACATTTCAAACTCTGTTTTCATCTCATCCGCAAACCCTTTTGCGAGTTCATCTTGTTTCTTCCGAACATAATGTCATCGACATACACTACAACAATCAGGAGTTTATTCTCATGGGCTTTTATGTATAGATTGTTGTCTACTCCACCTCTCTTAAAACCCTGTTTTTGCAAATGTTTATCCAATCTTGAGTACCAAGCACGAGGAGCCTGTTTCAGTCCATATAGGGCCTTCTTCAGTCTGCATACATAGTCTTCTTTGTCTGTCAATGAGAAGCCTTCTGGTTGTTCCATGTATACTTCTTCTTCTAGATCTCCATTAAGAAAAGCAGACTTTACATCCATTTGATATACCTTGAAGTCTTGGTAGCATGCAAATGCCAAGAACATTCTGATAGCTTCCATTCTGGCTACTGGGGAAAATGTTTCTTCATAATCAAGTCCTTCAATTTGTGAGTATCCTTTGCAGACCAGCCTGGCTTTATTTCTGATTACTTGTCCTTGCTCATTCATTTTGTTTTTAAATACCCATTTTGAACCAATGATATTCTTCTCAATTGGTCTAGGAACTAGATCCCAGGTATTGTTCTTCTCAATTTGATCCAATTCTTCATTCATTGCTTTTACCCAATACTTGTCCTTGCTGGCTTCTTCAAACTTCTTTGGCTCTATTTGTGATAACATTGCTATGTATACTTCTTATGTCTGTTCAGTTAGCTACCTTCTAGTTTGCACTCCTACACTCTTGTCTCCAATGATTTGATCTTCTGGATGGTTCTTTTGAGTGTATCTCGAGGGGGTTTTCGAGCTTAGTTCAGTATCTTCTGATGTCTTTCTTGCTTCATTATCCTCTTGGTCCTCTTCTTCATAATTTTCTGAATAGCTGCTGCAGTCTCTATCTCTCGTTTTTTTGGGGAGTTCTTCATCAAATCTTACATCAATACTTTCTACAATTTTTCGAAGAGTCTTGTTGTAGCATCTATATCCTTTACTCTTGGCTGCATATCCTAAGAATATTCCTTCATCTGCTCTTGCATCAAACTTCCCCAGATTTTCATCATTATTTTTTATGTAGCATTTGCTGCCAAAAACTCTAAAGTGCTTGATTGATGTTGGTTTACCATGCCATAGCTCATAAGGAGTCTTATCACTATTAGGTCTTAATGAGCCTTGTTTATTATATGTACTGTTGTGTGTACAGCTTCTGCCCAGAAGGTTTGAGCAATATTATTCTCCTGCATCATGGCTCTGGCCATTTGTTGTACAGACCTGTTTTGTCTCTCTGCTACTCCATTCTGCTGAGGTGTCCCTGCAATGGTAAATTGTTGCTTTATTCCATGTTCATCACATAGGTCTGCAAAGTCATAATCTGTGAATTCTCCTCCTCTATCTGATCTGATACATTTTATTTTGCATCCAGTTTGATTTTCAGCTAATGCTTTGAATATCTTAAACTTTTCCAGTGCTTCTGATTTGTTCTTGAGAAAAGCAACCCATGTCATTCTGGAGAAATCATCTATTATCAGCATAAAGTAGGATTCTCCACTTGGTGTCTTAGTTCTAGCAGGTCCACATAGATCCATGTGCACAAGCTGAAGTGGTCTTCTTGTTGATAGCTCATTTTTAGATTTAAAGGATGTGCGAGTCTTTTTCCCCAATTGACAAGATTTGCATATGGTATTTGAAGGCCTTTTTACTTCTGGCATATCTCTGACAACTTTCTTCTTTCTCAATCTGATGATATGGTCGAAACTAAGATGTCCCAATCTCCTATGCCATAACCATGACTCCTCCAGTTTGCTAAGATGATAGGCTTCATCCTCCTCTTTTACTATGTACACATTGCTCTCTGTTCGAACACCTTTGAGTAGAGTCTTTCCTGGTGTGCTTGACCTGACTACACAATCTTGTGCTCTAAAGAGAACTTCACAGCCTTTATCACACATCTGACTGACACTCAGTAAATTTGCTTTCAGCCCATCTACATATAGTACGTCTTGGGCCTTTCCTCTGCCATTGTCTATGCTGACTGATCCTTTTCCCTTGATCTTTCCTGATTTTTCATTTCCAAAAGTGACATTGCCTGATTTCTTATCATCAAGAGTTATAAACTTTCTTTTGTCTCCTTTCATGTGTTTAGAGCAGCCACTATCCAGATACCATTGACTCTTCAAATCTTGAGCAGTTAAATCCAAGTCACATTTATTCACCTTCTTTATCCACTGGAGGCCCCCTTTTGTTTGGTTTCTTTTGTGAGATGATGAATTATATCCTTTTAGAGAACACTTGGAGGATATATGTCCAACTTGATTGCATATACAACATTTGATTATAGTTTTTGCAGAATTGTGAGCATGAACAAAATTACTTTGACTCATAAACCTCCTTGAGGTATTGAACATCAATCTTTGTCCATACTTTCTACATTCAATAATTCTATGGCCAAAATCCTTACAATAAAAACAATAACCATAGAAATTACGTGCATACCTGATGTAAGGTTGTCTCTTCCATGCTTGCATCTTTTGCTGGTTTGAATCATTTCTCCTTGCATGACAGTATGCAGCAATGTGTCCTAGCTTGTGGCAGACATAACAGGTGGCATTCTTCATAGGAGGCAAGAATCTCCTTTGATGGCTTCCAAATTTGATATAATCAGGGGTATATGATCCTTTCTCTGTTGTCTTAGTATTTGTTACAATCTTGGTTATTAAAAGTTTCTTCTGGTCTCTTTCTTTCTCATTACATATTTCTTCCTTTGTAGGAATTATTTGAGCTGCTTCATCAGCCTTCTTTGCTTTCACAAAAATTATATTTTTGTTTTCCTTTTCTTTGCCATTACTTGATTCTCCTTCATAGCCTATCCCAGTTTTTATTAGAGGAGATCTTTGAACATCTAAGATTTCATTCAACTTACCAGAACTTGTCATTTGAGAAGGGTATATAGAAACTTTCTGTTGAGCATTTTCTAATTTCTTTCTCAGACACAGAATTTCTTCTTCCAGCTTCTCTTGTTCTCGAGTTTTATCTTTGATTTTTTGAAGTAACATATCTTCTATCTTCTTGGCTTCTTCAAGCTTTAGTTTCAGCTGCATGAGGACTTCTGAATTTTGTTCTTCTTTCACACATTTTAGGAGAATCTCTTTTTGTTTTCTGCTTTTTAGTTTGAGTCTGTCAATCTCCTCTAGAGCACTTCTTAGCTCCCCCTCAAGGTCGACTTCCCCTTCTTCTTCTTCTTCTAGCAAGAGTCCTTCAAGATCTTTTATGGCCATTAGTAAAACTTCATAGGTTCCCTCTTCTCCTAAGGATTCATTTGAGTCTTCAGATGCACTGCTGTCTTACTAAGCATAGAAGGATTTTCTGCTAAATTTCTTTCCTTTCTGCCAGTTCTTTGATGTGTCTTTCTCTGATTCTTGAGCTTTATTTCTTACTTTCTTGTGAGGACATTTAGCAGCATAATGTCCAACTCTTCCACAGTTGAAGAATTTTAAGGGAAGTTTACCTTTGTATCTACCCGAGCCTCTATCCAATTTCTTGACAAATTTAGCCTCTTCTTCATCAGAGCAGGAGCATATGTCTTCCTTTTCTTCTTTCTTATTTTATGTTTTAAATGCTGCCTCCCTTGTGCTTGGCTTCTTCTGTGGGAGCCTCATCTAATATGCTGTAAGATTTCCTAGTAGCTGGTTCATGGTCAAGGTCTCCCAATCAGCTGTTTCTTCTATTGCAGACACCTTGGGATTGAATCTGGATGGAATAGATCTTAGAATATTTTGTACAATTATACCTTCTGGTATTGTTTCTCTAAGAGCTTTCATACTGTTAACAATTTCTGCAACTTTTAAGAAGAAGCTGCCAACATCTTCATCATCATTCATTTTTAAATTTTCAAACTGGGCTCTATATACTTGAAGTTTGGCAGTCTTAACCTTTTTATTTCCCTCATGGATATTCTCTAGAGTGTCCCACATTTCTTTGGCAGTCTTACTGTGCATTATTTTGATAAACTCAGCTTCACATAGTCCATTTAGGATTGCATTCATTGCTTTTGCATTAGCTACAAAGCTTTGTTTAGCTTCTTTCTCTGTATCAATTGACTTTGTGACATATCCAATTTCCACAGCATCCCAAACTTCTAATCCTAAGGACATTATATAAGCTTTCATTCTTATTTTTCAAAAGGCATAATTTGCACCTGTAAAGAAAGGGGCTTTATTGGTTGAGCTTCCTTCTTGACTTGTCATCTTGAGAGCCTAGGATCTCCTTTCAGTTGTTAGACTGATATACAAGGAACCGGCTCTGATACCAATTGTTGAACTCTTAGTTAAACTGAGGGGGGGGGTGAATCAGTTTAACACAGTGTTGAGTTTTTAAACCCTTTATTCAAAATAACATACATCTTCATTTCATGTCCAGCTTAATATGTAAGTAATCTTAGAATATGAGAAGCAAGTATTAATATAATAGAACAACAGACTTAATATGAGAGCAGCAGGTGTTAAGCAGATGATATCAATCATATCAACACATAAACATCATGCACAGAGACACCATATATAAGTGGAAACCCATAAAGGGAGAAAACCACATCTTATTATTGTTGTGATGCAAAGGCAAGCTCCAACTCTCTCTCACCACTGTTTTTCTGTAGGCACCAACCTACAGGAGGCTCCTACCTCAATTCTGCAAGCTACAACTTGCAAGGAAGCACCAACTCCCTTCAATTTTCTGTAGGCACCAACCTACAGGAGGCTCCAACCTCAGTCAGCTACAACTGATAGCTATCAAGCTACAACTCGATAGGGAAGCTTCAACTTCCTCAATTTATCAAACTGAATGTTTGCTGATTTACTCCAGATATCAGCTCTGTTCTGTATCTTCTCTTCTTCTCCTAATCTTCTCTGCTTTATTCTTCTATATTCTGCATTCTTTATATTTGCTCTCTCTCACCATTTTTGCATATCAAGATGATATTATTTATAGATTTCCTCACATGACTGTTTTTATTTTACTTGGAATTCAAAATGGACAGTCATGTCTCTTTGCCTTCTGCCTTCTCACTCCTTTTATCTGCTTATTCATAAAATATAACTGTAGGTATCACTTTAGCATTACAGTGGGAATTTTGTTTTTCCTCCGGAGACTTGCCAGTGCATCACAAACAATAAAAAAATTAAAACATTTACATTCGAATTACAATGTGAACTCCAGCTCAACTCATTTAGTCTTTTGAATCGCTACACATTTGTCTTTTCTTTGGCTGTCATTGTCTTTTCTGTGACTATGTTTTATCTTCTTTCAGCTCTGTTTTCTTTTCTGTCCTCTGTGGGGGTGTAATTGCTGCATACGTGTAACTGAGCCTTTAAATATATAAAATGTAATTGTTGTCTTTTAAATCAGGGCAATTCCAACCCTTTTCATGCCACAAGTGTCTTATTGATGTGGCGAGTTCCGCAGGCCGGAACATACATATATTACAATTGTATTATATTGATAATCACCCTCCCCTTAAGCTGAGGCCCGTGGATCTACAAACCACATGGCTTATCGCAACAACGTTATATATATATATGTGTGTGTGTGTGTGTGTGTGTGACAACGCGTTTATATATATATATATATATATATATATATATATATATATAACCCAACCTTGTCTCTTGGCTTAATTATAAGATGATTTAATCATATACTCTGCCATTTTTATACACCTTAACATCCTCTCGGCACATACAATAAAGCCTGTTTTAAAACATATAAAACTCCTTTCGGGCCCACCTGACACGTTTTCAAATGCGATTGATCACAATCGCAAATTTCTATTTGCAATAATTGCTGTGCAGTTTCAACCAACTGCGATATTGCGATCGTTGTGATATTGTGGGTTTCGCCTTATAAAACTTTGTATTATGTGCTCCATATCACTTCATAAATATGCTTTGGACCTTTGATTCTTTTAAATTCGGGCTCCATAACATGAAACTTATATATAGAATGCCTTGAACTATATCCAAACCATTACAATATGTCGACTGACATTAATAATCAATTCTTTACATATATTTCCGCCTGACCTTCTATTAATGTTAATAAACCAAATTCATAACATAGATCTCCGTCGCAGGCCCACAATACCATCGCGAATGCATACACTGTACCTGACTTATCATCAACGCACCTTTGTTAATCCTCATGCAAGTCCTGCGAGCGCCCACCGTTGGATAGCCTTCGCCCAGATCAACAGATCTTATACATTTCGCTGGGCGTCTTCCGCCGATCCTTAATGCGCGAAATTTCTCTTTAATCAAAACCGCTTGGGACACGCGGCCAATTACTAATGGAATCGCTGCGATTCCACAAATACCACTCTCCGTATAATGGTGGTGCGAAATGGCAGGGTGGTTTTCGGCAATCCACGTTCACTGTGTCATGGTTCCGCCTCTCCAGGTTCCATTCTTTGTTTACCTGCAATGCGATTGCGAACTTTTATTTGCCGATGTGATTATGTTAACTCCCCCAGCGATTTTTGTTTGCGATTGATCGCAATTGCAACTTTGAGTTGCAAGACTTATCAATTGCAGTTTATAGACCCGTTAGGTCCGGATTCTCATTGCAATCGCAATTTCCTGTGGGTTACATATTACGCTTCTCTTGTGATCTCCGATTGCGATTGGGGAGGGGTCCCACTTTACAGTACATGCTCCGCTTAAATATATTAATGTATATGCCTTGACTATTGTTTATATGATGCGCTTCACACATATATATAACAGATAAATATGTATACATTTCCAATGGGTCATGCGATTCCCGGAATAATATTTGTTTTATATTATATGTATAACGCTGGTTGGAGTGTGCGATTCCCAGAATTTTATAACGGCTCTCTGCCTCTGTCTCTGCCTCTACTGCTTCTGTAACTTAGCCTCTGCCTCTGCCTATGTCTCTACCTTCTGATAACAGTTCTTCACTGTGCTTCTATGACTGTTACATTTTGACATTTTTCTTGCTGCCTCTATTGCTTTCACTGTGCTTCCTTTGCCTTCCTCTGCTTCAGCGCTGCCTTCTTTGTCTGTTTCTTCTTCAGCGCTGCCTCCTTTGCCATCAATGACAATATTTCCAACACTTCCACTTGCCCATTGGCTTGAGGATAATACGGAGATGAATGCTCCTGCCGGAAACCTAATTTTAGAGCCAACTCAGCCATCATGCTATTCTGAAAATGACTGCCATGATCAGTGACAATCTCTCTAGGAATACCAAAATGAGCAATAACCTGGTTGAAAATAAAAAGAGCTGCAGTCTCATCATCATTCCCAAAATTAGGCATAGCCTCGACCCACTTTCTAAAGTAGTCTACTGCTACAATAATGTACTTGTGACCTTTAGCTGAAGGCGGGTTACAAGTAGTATAATCAATTCCCCACTTGGTAAAGGGACCGACAGTAATGACTGGAAAAAGCAGAGCTGCATGAGCGCGCATTTTTCGAGTATAAACTTGACACAGATGACACTTTTTTACTGACTCCATACATTCTTTGAAAATCGAAGGCCAAAAGTACGCAGCACGCAAGATCTTTTGGGCTGTAGCAAGCCCAGATAAATGACCACCACAAACTCCACTGTGGCAATCATTCAACACAACCTCAGCTTCTTCGAGAGTTAAGCAATGTCTCAGGAATGAATCAACCCCTCGACGGTATAAAGCATCACCAATAATCAAGTAATTCTTAGCCAAGTGACGCAACTTACGGCGCTCATCTTTCGAAAAAGTAGAGGGAAACTTCGCAGTCTGAAGATACACAATGATATCTCCATACCAAGGATCCTGTGGAGAGATAAGAAACAAATGTTCATCCAGGAAGGATTCATCATAGACTATCTCTTCCCCACAGGGCAACTCGGAGATCAATTCCGCGAAAACCAATGATTTCTTGGACTTGGCAGACATAAAATCAAGATCAAATTCCTGCAAAATCACAATCCATCTATTTTATTTGCCCCCAATCACTCGCCTACTGAGAACAAACTGAAATGGATTGGTTGCTGCCAAAACATAAGTTTTTGGTAGAATAATGTAATGCCTGTTAGGACCTCACTATGTATCATTTTTTACTATATATTTTGACACCACCTTACCTTTATAACCATGCTTAAAAAGGATTCCATCATCATTTTCATTTACTTTATCCCAAGGTATATAAAATCCTCTTCTTTATTATATGTTTAATCTGTTTACATATAATTCCATATTACTCTTATATTTTATCATTAATCGAAGTGGATTGTTGCTAACATAAGTCTAAAGATTGCAGATAAGTTATATGTTGTGCTGGAGCAAACGGCCGTTGCTGAAACAGTCAAACTTCGTTGCTGAAACAGTCGACTCCATTGCTGAAACAGTCGACTCCGTTGCTGAAACAGCCAGCCGACACGCAAATTCCGCCACCATTCGTAATTTGCGATTCTGGAAGAGCATTTTGTGGAACAATGGCAACAACATGAAGACGTGGTTACACGGATTATTCTGAAGATAGCACTCTTTTTATATCTGTTGTAACAATATCTTTTTATGGAAGAACAGAATAGCCTGTTTTAAGAAAAAAGAACAGATTCGGGATAAACGTAGATTTGCTCTCATGTAATTGTAAGAGATGTATCCTCTTTAAAAAGAGGAGACATCATCATTAGAGGGGAGTTCGAGTTTGAAAGCTACAGGAGAACATTGTGTTTGAGAGACTGGAGCTAGGCTCCACTTGTAATGTATCATTTCTTTTGACAGATGAATAAAATTTCCTTTTGAGCGCTCCAATTAATTCTTTCCCTGGGGAATCTTGTGAGAGGGAAAGGGCCCGCCTTCCTCACAAGATTCACCCAACTGTCCCTGTAGTTTGTTTAATTTCTTTATGTTGTTTGCACTTTACTTTAATTCTATTGCTGAGACACCAGTTACACAGTTCTGTAGCTTATTGGATATTATGTTTCCTTAACGCTGCATGTGTTCAGTACATTCATTCTTAAGAAGTTGAGAAATCTATTTCTGTTATTTGTTTGAATGTATGATGCTGGGAAGCAGGTGCTGAAGGTTCCTGTACAAAGGAATAGGGTCCTGCTCCCACTAATTGCCTTTCTTTTCCTGCATTGTGATTAGAACAGGAGACAAGTGCTGAAGGTTCCTGTTCATGGGAATAGGGTCTTGGTCTCTTGAGTTATCTTTTCTACAGAGTGATTAGTGTCAGGCAGCAGGTGCTGAAGTTCCTATTTAAAGGAATAGGGTCCTGTTCCTGTTATGGTTGATTGGTTTCCTTTCCTGCCGATTGATTTCCCTTTATTTGGATTCTAAACTGCAACCTAGGAATTACTTCTGCTATAACATAATTGACTTCAGCTTTGATTAAACAGAGTGTGAATAATTAGATTTGTATGATTGGTAATTGTGTGGCTTTTTACTACAACATTGTTTTTGCTTTTGAAATTGAGCATATCTAGTGCGTGATTGTCTTTGGAATAAACAAACTTCCTCGGGTTGACAATTTATGTGGAGCTTGAATTGTGAAAACAATTAAAGCGACCAACATTTTAGCGTCGTTGCCGGGGAAGGCAATTATAGATTTCAAAAGCATTAATATTTTCTTTTTAGATGTGCAGATTGTATGAGAGGACGCGGAAACCAGAAGAACCCCACAGGTGGCAAAGGCAAAGGAAGGGGAGGAAGAAAGACTTTTATTGATGAGATTGTATCAAAGGCTGAATCATCACAGAGATTAAGTTCTCGAAGACCAAAACTTCAGCACTCCCCTCAATCAGATTACAAAACAGAGGAAGTTGTGGGTCCTGAAAATATAGAGGAGCCAGTGATTAAAGAACCAGCAGTCAGTGCTGGAGAGTCAGGAGAAAGTGCTAGCAATTCAGCAGAGCACATTGAGGAAATAATAGAGAGTGTTGGACGACCAGTGGAGAACATTGAAGAGCCAGTAGAAGATCTTGACGATCGAGCAAGTGCAGTAGGAGAATAGACAATGGAAGGAAACAATGAAGATTTCTTTGGTGGAGGACGTGTAGATCCTGAAGGAGAAGGAAAGGATGAAAATTCTCTCTCTACCTTGGGATTTCCTATCAGTGATCTCCCTGTAGGAACAACTCCTATGAAAAACATTCCATTGTCAGCTTTACCTAACTTTCATGGTTTATCCTCTGAAGATCCGGATGAATTTCTTTTTGAATTTGATATATTATGCAGAAGTTATGATTATGTTACTAATGCTCAAAAGTTGAAACTGTTTCCAGCCACCTTAAAAGGAAATGCTTTAAGATGGTTCATGAGCCTTGGAAGTCAGGTAATCACAACATGGGAGCAGATGAAACAGAAATTTCTGCTTAAATATCAAGATTATTGCCGGACGAGAGAAAAGAAGGATGAACTATTCAATATGGCACAAAAGCCGAACGAGAATCTGGAGGACTATGTAGAAAGGTTGCAGTACAATATACAGAGATCTGATCATCCGAATATAAGTAAGGAAATTCACAAAACAATATTACTTAGAGGTTTAAGGGATGATTGTTTAGATATGTTAAACATGCTTGGCAAGGGAGATATATCTAAGGAATCATATGATGAGATTTTTGAACTTTCTAAGAGGTGTTCAAGGGGAGCTGCAAGGAACAGAGTAAGTAATAGAGATTCCACCTATTCAAGAGTGCAGAAATCAGCCAGTGGAGGAGCAACAAGAGCTGAAATAGGTAATTTACTTGAAGAATTTAAAACCGAGATGTTAAGTTCTTTTTCTTCACAAATTGACAGTTTGCAGGTTAAGAAGAAGCAGGCTGAAGCAGAAGCAACTCTGGCTATCTTTTGCCCGAAGTGCAGAGACAAACATCCACTAAGGGAATGCCCAATGGAAAAAATACCAATTTGCACCCTTTGTGAGAAAGACCATGAAACAAAACAATGTCCATCTCTACCAGGAATAAAGGCAACATTGCAGCCAACGGAAGAAAAAGCTAAAGCAGTTTACCTGCTAACTCAAAGAATACAATGGCAACCAAAAGGACAAGGTATGAACTCTAGTATGCCATTTAATCGTTGGAACAATTATTCTGCTTTCGGTCAAACAAATTACCCTCCCTTTAATCAAATGCAATACCCACCCTTTAATCAAATGAATTTCCCACCCATGCAACAATCAAACCCTCCCTTTGTTGATCCTTCAATGTGGACTCCTTGGCCCCCACAGCAGCCATCTTCTTTTAACCCTTGGAATTCAAATTGGAGAAGCCAACAACTCCCATACCCAAATCAATTGCCTCAATTCCAACAACCACTTCCTCTGCCATCAAATGCTCCGCCAAATAACCAAATGAGACCCCAGCTACTTGTGCAACCAAATCCTAACCCCAATAATAAAGTTGTGCAAGTCATTGATATTCAGAATCAGCCTATATTTCCTACTATGCAATGTAATGATATTCATTTAAGATCTGGGAAAATAGTAGAGCCTATTATTGATGACATAACTTCTTCTGATTCTGATAAAGAGGAAACTGAGAAACATAAGAAAGCACAACCACCTTCTAACAAAAATGTTGAAATAACAGAACCACCATTCCCCGAGCGTTTGGTTATAACTAGAACGCCTGAAACACCTGCTTTTAATCTTTTAGGGGAATTGCAAAATTTGTATGTTAAAATTCCACTTTTACAAGCATTAAGAGATGTACCAATTTATGCCAGAACAATAAGGGATATTTGTGTTAAGAAACTTGGTAGGAAAACTAAAGATCCCCTTACAGTACATGTGATGGGTGACTTATCTGCATTAATGTCTGGAAAAACCCCTCCTGTGAAATATGGTGATCCCGGCCATCCTACCGTAACAGTTCATATTGGTAAAACAATGATTCCTCAAGTTCTGGTAGATTTAGGTGCTGCAATAAACATAATGACTCTTGAAACTTCACAAATGTTACAGCTGAATAACACAATTAGAGATACACCCACCATTTTAGAGTTGGCTGACCGTTCTACAATTAAACCTGAAGGAGTTGTTGAAGATCTACTTATCTCAGTTGAATCCTGGAATTACCCAGCTGACTTTGTTGTATTGCAGACTAAAACAAAGCTGGGGGGACACCCCTTAATTCTAGGGAGACCATGGCTGGCCATAGCTGATGCCTTTATCAGTTGCAGATCTGGTTCAATGACAATTTCTAATGGTTATGAAACCAAACAACTTACTCTTTATCCTCATGCTACACCCATAATTAATAATGAAGATTCTATGTGGATGGATTATGATGATAATGTTGTTCAGCCTATTCTAACTATTGGGCAAGCTTTAACTCTTAAAGACAATACAGAGGATGAAGTAATTAATAATTTTATCTGTGAACCTTCTTCTGTAATTGCTGAAACACACAATCAATTGACTGCAATTTTTGAAACAGATACCCAAGAAAAGATTGAATCTGAAGACTTATCTCAGACATTAACCACCATCTCATCTAAAAACATAACAGTTGAAATTGAACCTGGCAAGACATTAAACATAAATCCTGATCTAACAGTTGTTGAAACACAGCAGTTAATGAAGTTATTGCATGAATATAAGGAAGCATTTGCATGGGATTACACAGATATGAAAGGGATCTCTTCTGAATTATGTACTCACCGAATTTACATTAAAGAGGGATGTCGACCAGTCTGTCAACCCCAAAGACGAATGAACCCTAATTTACGAGAAATTGTTAAAGAAGAACTTCATAAATTGCTTAATGCAGAATTTATATACCCCATATCTGACAGTGAATGGGTTTCCCCATTGGTAATTGTCCCTAATAAAAACGGGAAATGGAGAGTATGTGTTGACTACAGAGCCTTGAACAAAGCTACTCAAAAGGATCACTTTCCTTTACCTTTCATTGATCAGGTGTTGGATAGTCTGGCAGGGAAGAAATTATTTTCTTTTCTAGATGGATTCAGTGGGTATAATCAGATTAGAATTGCATCCCAAGACCAAGACAAGACCACTTTCACTAGCCCTTGGGGAACTTTTGCTTATAGAGTTCTTCCATTTGGGCTATGTAATGCACCAGCAACTTTTCAGAGGGCTGTTATAGGAATTTTTTCTGATATGCTGAATGACTCTATGGAAATATTTATGGATGATTTTACTCCTTATGGTGTGTCTTTCAAAGATGCATTACAAAATCTTGAGAAGGTACTTAAACAATGTATACAAGCTCACCTCTCCCTAAGTACTGAAAAATGTCATATGATGATGAGTGAAGGAGTAGTGCTTGGACATTTTATTTCATCTCAAGGTATTCAGGTAGATCCATCTAAAATATTGGTCATTCAGAATCTTTCTGTTCCTAAAAAACAAACTGATGTGAGAAGTTTTCTAGGACATGCTGGATACTACAGAAGATTTATTAAATATTTTTCTAAGATAGCTTCTCCATTATTTGTGTTGCTTATGAAAAATGCTGAATTTAGGTGGACTAACTCTTGTCAGAAAGCTTTTGAAGAACTCAAGCATCAGTTATCTACTGCTCCTATTTTGAGGGGGCCTGATTGGGCCCTCCCTTTTCATATATCTTCTGATGCTTCAGACACTGCAATTGGAGCTGTCTTGGGACAAGAGGAAAATCATCTTCCTTATGCTATCTACTTTATTAGTAATAATATGACCCCTGCTGAGCTTAATTATACAGTTACCGAAAAGGAGTTTCTTGCAGTAATTTATGCCATTAATAAATTTCTACACTATATCACTGGTTATTCTACTTTTGTGCACACTGACCACTCAACTATCAAGTATTTAATGAACAAAGATATTACAAATGCTAGAGTTACCAGATGGCTATTATTACTACAGGAATTTGATATCACAATTGTAGATCGGCCTGGTAAAGAAAATGTGGTGGCTGATTTCCTTTCACGGTTAAAAACTGACAATGATATTCCAGTAGATGATTCTTTTCCTGATGAGTATTTGTTTGCATTTTCTGCTCACTCTCCATGGTATGCAGATATTGCTAATTATTTGGTTGCAGGAAAATTACCATCACACCTGTCATACAGAGAAAAGAGAAGAATTGTTCAACAAAGTGCCAGGTATAGCTGGATAAGTGGGTGTCTTTTCTACACAGGACTTGATCAAGAAATCCGAAGATGCATTAGGGAAGATGAAGTGTATGACATACTGAAAGCTTGCCATGATGGCCCTTGTGGAGGGCATTTTGCTGATAAGAGAACAGCACACAAAATTTTGAGGATGGGTTACTATTGGCCCTCATTATTCAAGGATGCAAAGAAATATGTAAGGGCTTGTGACAGCTGCCAGAGAATGGGTCAACCCAATCATAGAGACCAAATTCCATTAAACCCCCAGGTAGTTTCTGAACCATTTGAAAGATGGGCCTTGGATTTTATAGGACCCATTAACCCTCCATCCAATCAAAGAACTTATATATTAGTCTGTACATACTATATGACTAAATGGGTGGAGGCCAAAGCACTTATTAGAGCCAATGAAGAGGCTGTCCTAGCTTTCTTATTTGAAGAAATCTTCACTAGATTTGGAATCCCTAGAGAGCTAGTTACAGATGGAGGACCTCCATTCAATTCTCATGGTTTTAAGTCTACCCTTCAGAAATATAATATTCATCATAGAATGACTACACCATACCACCCCCAGGCCAATGGGCAGGTGGAAAGCACAAATAAAGTATTAGAAGCCATTCTAACTAAAACAGTGAAGGACAACCGGAAGGATTGGTCTCAAAGGCTCCCTGAAGCATTATGGGCTTACAAAACTACTTGGAGAAATACTACAGGTTTTTCTCCCTATGAATTGGTTTATGGTAAAAATGTTGTTTTTCCTGTGGAATTTGAAATCAAAACTCTAAGAACTTCTTTAGCTGTTAATCTTGATTTGACTGATGTGCAGACAGCTAGGTTGCAGCAGCTTCTTGAGTTGGATGAAAAGAGATTAGATGCCATTCACCAAACCACCATGATTCAACAACAGAGAATGAAGTGGCATGACAAAATTATCAAACACAAGCAGTTCCAAAAAGGTAATTGGGCCTTGTTGTATGACTCCCGATTTGAAAATTTTCAGGGTAAGCTACGTACACGTTGGCTTGGACCATATGAGGTAGATGTTGTTTTTTCTAATGGAACGGTAAGACTTTTAACAATTGATGATTCTAAAACACCTCTACTAGTCAATGGTCATAGGCTTCGTTTATACCAACGCCCTGTTTCTAAAGAGGATTTCAAGACTGCTTGCATGACTGATACACACTATCTTTTTCTAGGGGAGTCTTCTGCTCCTCACAACATTTAATTTTCTGCACTGTATTTTTAGTATTAGATTAGATTAGATTTAAAACTAATAATCCCTGTCAAGGGTTGGCATATTACAATTGAATTTTGCAGATTCTGGAAAATCTCATTAAGGAGGACAGATCCATCATAAGAAGATCTGAAGCTTCAATCACAGAAGCTTGTTCCCTTCATTTTATCCCATTTCCTAGTAATATCCCTTCATCCCATTCCTACATTATTTCCATTTTTCCATTTTTCCCACTTCTACCATTCCTGAAATATCATCCTTCAGCTAGTATTTCCTATCCCTTACTGCTGAAGTTATCCCCTATCAAACACTTCCCCCACTTGTCCTAAACCCAAGTCATTATATCCCATTTTCCTCATTTTTCCCGTTGCTGAAACACCAGTTTCAGCAACGCGTCACTCATTTTTCCATTGCTGAAACACCAGTTTCAGCAACCTGTCATTCATCGTTTCATCATTAAAACATCATTTCTTTCCTGCTATACAAGCTTTTTAGTTCTCCACTTTTACTCTTCAGATCCTTTGAGTGAAAATTATTCAGTACTGAGCAGATCCTGTTATGCTCCTGTTCTAAATTTCAGAGAAATCTACAGATTCTTCCATTAATATCAATCCATTATGAAGCACTCTACACTTCGAGTTATTAAACCAAAGGTAAAAATGTAAGGTATGTGGTTTTTAATGTAATGCAGTTAAATTATATTTTAAAGAGAGGATCTCGCTCATAATGATTGCAATCTCCACACGCTCAATCATCATTGCACCATACGTAGGGGGGGGAATTTCGAAAACTGAATAATCATTTCACATCAACCAATCCTCCGTCATTCTTCATTCCATTTCCGCCGTCATTGAGACTCCGCATCCTCTGTTGCAACAACTAGCTTGACCAAAGCCTGTGTTTCTGTCTTCTGTGCCTCTGCATGTAACTCAAGCTAGTAGCCATGGGAGGGTCGGCTATCAGACACAAGCCTGGTTCAATAAATCTTCTTCAAATGTTCCCGGAAGCCTATCAAATTTTCCAACAAGCAGGATGGACAGCATATTTTGAAAGGTTAGGAGAATTTGATCAGCAGCAAGTTTTAGAGTTCGCACAGAACCTTCAGGGGAATTTCTCAGTGGTTCAAGGGGTCCGCATTTCAGTTACAGAGGAGGACATAGTTCAAGTTTCAGGTTTTCCGGCTATTGGGACTCACTGGTTCAGTAGGAAGCAAGTGATTTTAAATGCACAGCAAGATTTTCTTCGTCCAGATGAACCAGTTGAACTTAAAGGCCGCGGTGTAAGTCTGCATTCACTTCCTCGACCATGGCCAACAGTAGCAGAATTCATCAAGCACTACTTGACATGCGAAGGGCGTTACCAGGTATTCTACCAACACGACTTCATTTTGATGAATCATTTAAGGAATGGTCGATTAGTTAATATTCCCTATTATCTTCTTGGTTGTATCAAAAACATGTCCTATTATTGCAGACGGGCTAAATTCCCATTGTTATCCCTCACCCATCATCGTTTATGCCAATTGTTAATTCAGAGGGGTTTTGCTCAGCGAAACCCCCCTCTGAATAATCCACTCCTTATTCCCCAACAGGCTGCAATTCCTCAGCAGGCCCAAATCCCCCAACAAGCCGAAAGTTCCCAAGAAACTCCCGAGATTCCTTATGAAGGGCAACTGGACGATATTCCAGACTCCCCAGTGATTCCATCCTCAGAGCCAGTTGACCCAACCCCAAGTTCGTCCCACTTAGTAGAGTCAACCATTCCCACTATTTCTATCCCTAGCGATGACTCTCTAACACCCCCATCCCCACCTACTTATAAAAGGAAGAAAAGAACCCCAACAGTCTCTGTCTCAAAACGACGAACAAGGGCCAAATTCCAAATTTTCACTTCTTCCGAAAGCCCTTCCCCTAGAAAAGAATATTCCCCTGCAAAGAAAAGGAAAGACAGTGACTTCTCTGCTTTCCTACCAAAAAGGAAAATGAAGATGACTGTTGAAACAAGAGTTACTTCCATTTCCCCTGACCCCGCCACTATTCTGTTAAAACTTCAATCTTCACCCCCATTTCAAATCCCCCAACCCGTCTCGTCCGGTGGCACTGCCACACAAGAACCAGTGCCCCAGGATAATATGACATCGTTTATGGCTCAAACAGTGACTATCACACAAGAACCAGTCACTTACCCAGAGGCTGAAACGCAAGAACCAGCCACTGTGGTACAAAAATCATACACCAAGCATGATAATACAGGGAAACCAGCTGTAGCTGCTCCACAAGAACCAGCTACAGCTGTGGATCAGCAGACAACTCCAGTAGAATCAACCAGCACACAGGGTTCACACACTATGGCATCCTTATTGGAGGAAAATGAGTTTTTGAAGTCTGAGCTAGAAGCCTATAAGAATGAATTAATCATGGCACGAGAAGCCTTTGATAGAGAATTGAATCTATATATGCTAGCACACATAGCATCAGCACAAAATAGGGAGCCATGCAAAGAATACATGTGCCATGAGTGTGGTAATATTTACCAGCAGGCAGGCTACAAAGTAGTCAAAATTCAGGTATCTGAGGCATCTATATCAGCTGCAATTAAAGAAGAATGCCCTACTGCTCCACAATAACCGATAGGGCTCTCAATAAATTTAGAAAAAGAAACCAAACCACAGATATCTCGCCCCGTGCTAGTCAGCTCAGCCACTCAGACAGTACCACAGTCACAGATATCTTGCCCTGAGCTAGTCAGCTCAGCCACTCAGACAGTACCACAATCACAGATATCTTGCCCTGAGCTAGTCAGCTCGGCCACTCAAACAATGTCCCAACCCTGTACTTCTAATGCCGGGACACAGACCCTGCCATGGAACCAATTAGAACTTATGAACAAATGGAAGAAACAATATGCTGAAGAACAAGATACAATATTACAGCAGCATAAGTTAGCATGGCAGAATCACATGTATGCCAACTGGGATAGTTGGGAACAGAAATTGCAACAACTCAGGGATTCCAAAAAGGAAGTCAAGGAATCAAAGGAAAAGATGGTTTTGATGTTTTCATTAGTGCAAAAGTTGATGGCTACCCGCAAACCCTCTGTAAATTACTCTCTCTTCCTTTCTGAACGTTTAGTTTATTTTCAATTGAAGGCAATAAAGGATGGCAGACCTCATGAATTGCTTACTTTAGAAAAATTTGTTGAGACTTTTGCTGAGGCCCCTGAAAGTGACCAGCATTTGCTGTGCGAACTTTATCTCCATAACGAGGCCATTCCCGAGAATAGAAGAGTCAATCTCATTCCAATTGCAGGTGATATACAAATAAGGGCATTTGTTTCATTTTTGGCCAATCAGCTCACCTGGCAAACTACGTTTATTGCAAGTAGTCATAATGAGGAGAATAGGCTCCTTTGGATTAGACCGGAACCTTTAAGTCCAACCATGTTTATAGCACAATATCACCAATTCTTACAGAAGCCAGGAATGCATAGGTACATGCAACAACTACAGGCTTCAACACTTTTGAAGTGTCAACAGCAAATCAGAGTAAAGGAGGCTGCTGCATTGAAGGCCAACACTATGTTTTGGCAGCAGTTATGTAAAGAAAGACAAGACTATCACCCTTTTAGCCCTGATAATCTCCAAGCTGCACTTTCCAGGGTACCTAATTACATCAGATGCATTCGACATTGTGGAGCAAATTGGATTGGTTACCATTTTCATTTTCCAATTCTATGGATGCCTTTAGAGAAATATCAGTGTCACTATCAATTGGCTGGCAGAGATGAAGCTGTAGCATGGCAGAAATTGCAGAATAATAGAGGATTCCGAGCTCCGACAGAAGCCCCCTTCTCCAGCTACTGCTTGAGCAACTTGCATGCACAGAGTCAGTACTCAGACTCTGACTCAGACTAGGAGTTGCATGAGGACATGCAACACTTTCAGCTGGGGGGGATGTTAGGACCTCACTATGTATCATTTTTTACTATATATTTTGACACCACCTTACATTTATAACCATGCTTAAAAAGGATTCCATCATCATTTTCATTTACTTTATCCCAAGGTATATAAAATCCTCTTCTTTATTATATGTTTAATCTGTTTACATATAATTCCATATTACTCTTATATTTTATCATTAATCGAAGTGGATTGTTGCTAACATAAGTCTAAAGATCGCAGATAAGTTATATGCTGTGCTGGAACAAACGGTCGTTGCTGAAACAGTGAAACTTCATTGCTGAAACAATCGACTCCGTTGCTGAAACAGTAGACTCCGTTGCTGAAACAGCCAGCCGACACGCAAATTCCGCCACCATTCGTAATTTGTGATTCTGGAAGAGCATTTTGTGGAACAATGGCAACAACATGAAGACGTGGTTACACGGAGTGTTCTGAAGATAGAATTCTTTTTGTATCTGTTGTAACAATATCTTTTTATGGAAGAACAGAATAGTCCTGTTTTAAGAAAGAAGAACAAATTCGGGATAAACGTAGATTTGCTCTCATGTAATTGTAAGAGATGTCTCCTCTTTAAAAATATGAGACATCATCATTAGAGGGGAGTTTGAGTTTGAAAGCTACAGGAGAACATTGTGTTTGAGAGACTGGAGCTCGGCTCCACTTGTAATGTATCATTTCTTTTGACAAATGAATAAAATTTCCTTTTGAGTGCTCCAATTTAATTCTTTCCCTGGGGAATCTTGTGAGAGGGAAAGGGCCCGCCTTCCTCACAAGATTCACCCGACTGTTCCTGTAGTTTGTTTAATTTCCTTATGCTGTTTGCACTTTACTTTAATTATGTTGCTAAGACACCAGTTACACAGTTCTGTAGCTTATTGGATATTCTGTTTCCTTAACGCTGCATGTGTTCAATACATTCATTCTTAAGAAGTTGAGAAATATATTTCTGTTATTTTTTTGAATGTATGATGCTGGGAAGCAGGTGCTGAAGGTTCCTGTACAAAGGAATAGGGTCCTGCTCCCACTAATTGTCTTTCTTTTCCTGCAGTGTGATTAGAACAGGAGACAAGTGCTGAAGGTTCCTGTTCATGGGAATAGGGTCTTGGTCTCTTGAGTTATCTTTTCTACAGAGTGATTAGTGTCAGGCAGCAGGTGCTGAAGTTCCTATTTAAAGGAATAGGGTCCTGTTCCTATTATGGTTGATTGGTTTCCTTTCCTGCAGATTGATTTCCCTTTACTTGGATTCTAAACTGCAACCTAGGAATTACTTCTGCTATAACATAATTGACTTCAGCTTTGATTAAACAGAGTGTGAATAATTAGATTTGTATGATTGGTAATTGTGTGGATTTTTACTACAACATTGTTTTTGCTTTTGAAATTGAGCATATCCAGTGCATGATTGTCTTTGGAATAAACAGACTTCCTCGGGTTGACAATTTATGTGGAGCTTGAATTGTGAAAACAATTAAAGCGACCAACAATGCCGGAGTCACTGCACAGCATGAACAGCTGCTAAAGCTAACTTTTCTATCGAATTATACCGGAGTTAAAGTCCTACCAATCCTCGACTAAGATAGTGTATAACATGCTCTGCAAGAGCATCATCCTCCTGAACCAGAACCATACCAATGGTAGATTCTGCTGCTGCAAGATACAAAAGGAAATACCTACTATAATCAGGTGGACTCAATAAAGGAGTAGAGGTCAATGTTTTTTTCAAAGCATCGAATGAGCGTTGAGCAAATTCATCCCAAAAAAATGGAACTCCCTTCTTCAACAATCTCATAAATCCCTTGGTAACTTCAGCATAATTTACGATAAATCTCCGAAGAAAATTAGTCTTTCCTTGTAGACTTTGAAGTTGACGAAGAGAGGACGGGGGAGGCAACCAAAGTATTGCCTCAACCTTGAAGGGATCTACCCTAATCCCTTCCCTAGACACAATGAATCCCAATAACCGACCAGATGTAACCGTAAAAACGCACTTGTTCGGATTCAACCTAATCTTGTAGAAACGACATCGTTCGAATATTTGACGGAGGTGAGAATGATGATCCATTCTCTTTCGAGAATGAGCAGCTAAATCATCCAAATATGCCTCGATAATCTGTTTGATGTTGTGGAAGGCATATGACATGGCCCGCTGAAATGTAGCCCCAACATTTTTAAGACCAAAAGGCATCTTCTTGTAAGCAAAAGTACCCCAGGGACAAATAAAGGCAGTCTTATGTTGATCTTCAGGACAGATAGTAATCTGATAATATCCGGAGAAACCGTCCATGAAGGAGAAGATTTCGTTACCAGCACACTCATCGATGATCTGATCTATAAATGGTGTGGGGTAATTATCTTTAGGACATGCTTTATTGAGGTCTCTGAAATCAATACAAACTCGAATTGTTCCTTGTTTTTTATCTACGGGAACAATATTTTTAACCCATTCAGTCAAAGGAACAGGATAAATAAATCCAGCCTTAAGCAGCTTCTCCACCTCGGCTTTGATAGCTGCTGCCTTCCTAGGATTGACCGGACGAAGTTTTTGCCTCACCGGCTTAGCGTTTTTGTAAGTCTTGATCTCATGTTGGAAAATAGATGGATCTATACCAGGAATTTCCTCATAAGACCAAGCGAATACATCCCTATACTCTTTAAATAGATCGGTGTAAATCTGAATCTCTTCAGGGGAACATTCAGCTCCAATGAAGACATTCTCAATAACATTGGGATCCCTGGAAATGTTCACCGGGATAGTTGGAGAAATCACAGCCATGTTCCCTTCAGCATATATGTTTGTTGGTGCTAAAGGGTTCAGGACTGGGCGAACGGGACCAGGAGACAGAGGACTTGGAAAACTCGTTTTAACTTCGCTCAAATCAGGTAAAAAGTAAGACCGATGATGCAAGTCAGCCCACGGTCTATCTATACCAGTCATAGCTTCCAGGATGGCCTCTTCAGATGGAAGAGTGGTATCAAGGCAATCCTGGGCAGAAGAAGAAATAAGTGTCCAAGCCAGAGCCACATCTCCATCCAACTGATCCGAAGAAAGAGGAGTTGGAATGGATTCTGCAGAGTCAACAATAGACTGATAAGAAATCTCAGCTGCAGACATGGGAAACGACATTCCACCCACTTGACCTTCTCCTAATGTGGCAGTAGGGGAAGGTAAGGTCCAAGGGTCCAAAAAATAATGAGTTCTGAAGAACTCTCTTCGAAGAGGATCCCTGGAGGATGAAATTGCATTTATATGAACCGTAGGAGGTGGAATATCAAAAGTACCCATCAAGGAAGAATACATTCCAACCCCTAAATTCTCAACAGGCGCCTTGGTATTATCCAACTTTGGAATAGTTGAGTCAGTAGATGCATTTGGGTCTACAGGAGGACAGTCCAGTTGATCCACTGTAACAATCCTCCCTTCGTGAGGGAAACAAATAATCCAAAACAATGAAGATGCAATGGCATCCATCTCATAAATCCAGTTTCTCCCCAACAGAAAGTTGTAGTCCAAGCTTGCATCAACTATCTCAACCTCTATATTTACAGTTTTTCCCCCAACACATATAGGCAAAGCTGGGAAAATACCATGCGGTCTGTGATAATGACCATCAAACGCAGTCAGAAGAGTAGCAGATGGAACAGCTGCGGGAGATCCAATTCCCTTCCAGCATGTGAGAGACATCACACATGTGGAAGCACCCTCATCAATGACCGTTCAAAAAATATTGCATTTTCGATACGATGATTTAATATGAAAATCCATATGATGAGGGAGTCTCTTTTTAAAATTAGACATATCAAATGTAATCATAAGAGAGTTCTTTGGATCAACAACCCCAATGGCAGTGAGCATAGCGCTGCGCTGAGAAGGACAAGACCGGAGCACCTCAAGAGCCGACATGGCACAAGGACTCTGCGCCAGATCTTCCACAATAGATTAGTTCTGGGCAGCCCTAGCATTTGGATTAATCGTCGTACGCTTAGTAGATGCTTTTGGCATATGAGGTATAGGCTCAACAGTAGGCCTCATAATATGAAGCGACTCAGTAGCATCGGGAGCACCCTTAGCTTTCGAAGACTCATCTTCGCCGTAATCACGGGATCTCGTGGCGACATCCACGTGAGCACTCATCATGTATATGTTTGACGGAATTTCCCTTTCTTGGGTGCCCCCAGAGGAAGCTCCAGTACTTTGATTCGCAACAACTAGTTGTTGCCCTTGGGGAAAAGGTTTTGTCAACACAGCTTGGGAACTGGAAGAACCCTACTGAGCTAACAAGTGCTGCGCATCCTGAATTTTAGGGCAAAGGTGTGTAAGATGGTCTCCAGCACACAACTTGCATGGAAAATTCACTTTCTTTTTATCCTTTGGACCCTCACCAACATGCTCGTTGGTTTTATTTGCATTACCCTTCCCATTCTTGCCCTTTTTCTTATTACGTCCCTTCTTCTTCCCTTCAGATTGTTGATTTCCTTTAGGATCAGAAGTTTGGACGGCATTTACTGACAAATATTGGGAAGGCGATGACTCAGTCGGCACAGCCTGACCAGAAGGAGCAGATTGTATAGACAACTGCTGCAATTGAGTAAGCAGGTTAGCTGCACCACTATTGATCGACCCAATAAGTCCATCACCATGAGGACCGGGTTTAGTTTTGGATAAGTCCAATTTGGAGCGAGGAGCATTGGGCAAATATTTATGAAGGACTCCAGACTAAGAATATATCAGTTCCAGCTGCTGGGCCCTAAAAATAGCCTGTTCCTCTGAAAATACCCCAGACAGGGATACATCTTTAGAAATATCTGACTACAGATATTTCAAAAACCATTCCAAAAGGAATTCTCCTGGAATATGAGCTTTAATAAGCCTCTTACTTCTCCGCCATTCCTGAATATGGTCAGAAATTTGGGTTGTGTCGTCCTACTTAAAATTAGCTAGGAGTTCAGTCCCGGCATCATAACGGACAGGCAACTGGAAATGATTTAGAAACATAACAGCCAGATCTCCAAATGTAGCAAAACTGCCCCCAGTTAACTCAATATACCACTTGGCAGCGTTTCCAGTTAAGGTGCGTTGAAACAATCTCAACCTAATCGAATCATTGATCAGTGAGTTAGAAGAGCACCATAAATGGAAGGTGGTGATATGGTCGGCCGGGTCCTTTCCATTCTTGCCTTCAAACTTTGGAATGTCTGAAGGTAGTTTGGTCGGGACCGGAGGCCACCCCGGACTGTACCGGATCGGATCATTCGTCAATTTCGACAGATCTGGCAAGTTTAACGTTGCCAGAAAAGGTAAACGAGGCGGAGCCTGAGGATTCCATCCATGATGGGATGAATTCCCTACATTCTGAAAAGAATACCCTGGATTTGATAAGGCACCGGGTTGCGAGAAAGAACTCGTAGAAAAAGGAGAAGAACCTCCACCCAACGCAGAGTTACCAAAGACTGGACCAGTTCCCCCTCTTGAAGTATTGAATGAAGAGGAAAGCCCCTGATAGGGGTTCCAGGCATTAGAAAGAGGGGAAAAAGTCTGATAATCACTCGACGAAGGGAAAGAAGCATTCCCTTGGTGACCAGCGTAAAACTGATTCCCTGCCCCCGCTGTAGTTAATACAGGGTTCCAACCTGTAAAAGTAGTCGAATTCTGACCTCCAGACCAAGGGTTGAAACTCTGAGTTTGAGAAGTAAACGGAAAGGACCCTAAAGAAGGATTTGAACTAGGAATATGCCCAGTTTCGAAGGGGAACCCTTGAAAAGAAGCTGATCCACTAGCCATGGAAGACATGGGTGTAGATCCAGCTGTAGCAGCAGAAAAGGAAAATGAAGGAATCCCACTAGTGGGCATTCCAAAAAAAAAGGGACCAGATTGAGAAGCATGTGCTTGGGTGAAACCAGAGCCAAACACAGCAGTACTAGAAGCAATCGAAGATATAGCAATAGTGCCTCCTCCTTCTACAGAAGCAGGAGTCTGAATGCCTGCAGCACTCACAGCTGAAGCCGCGTTCCTAGTCGTGGCCATTGAAAGGTATGAATAATATGGAGGATCTTCTGGTCTTGCAGACTCAGGTCCGATGTACTGAACAACGAACGGATAATCAGGAGGAAGAGGAGATGGAAGTGACTCAGAGGGTTGAGGTACTTCCTCTACTTGTACTTCTTCTTCCTACGGAAATAAGACTCTCGAGGTGAGCGGAGCACTCCTCTCAGAACCAACACCAGAACCAGCTACGAAACCTTCAATCCCTTGTGGAGGATCTCTCTCCACTGCGTCAGATGCCACAGGGTGATACTCACCTGCTAAATTACTCCTACGTCTTCTTGAAGAAGGCTCTTGACTCTCGGGAGATAACCCCCGGATTCTCCTTGATCGGCGAGGCGCTTGATCAGCCACTTTAACAAATTTTAATTAGACTCAAAAAAGTATAAAGCTAAGCAAGCTAGGAGCAAAGAGCACTCACTACAAAAAATCCCTGAGATACAATCAAGCAAATAGCCTTCAGGTATTTCCGCTCCGGGTGATTAGGACCAGACACAAAAATAAAAGAAAGCGAAGAATAGGACCTCCTGAAAGCAGTCTGGGATAATTACGGCCCAGGCCTACTAGCGAAGGTAATAGAAACAGTTACGCCGACCTCCTAACAACAGCCTTTGCCGGCACAAGTACCCAAGCTTCGCAAGGGCACCCCCCAGAAGTACTGCTGGAAGTGATACGACGTCTGCCTCAGGTACCACGGGTATTCACCCCGCAGTCACCTATGTGGAACCTAGGAATGGAAACTATGGGCACCAATCCGTGTCAGAAGCCGGGCGGAACGGTCTTGAGGTCAGATTTAGCAAATCAGAGAGGGGGTATCTCTCTTCTCGGCCTTCACTTCCCCTCGCGCTTGACTCTCTGGAGGAGAGCTTTCCCGGTCCACCTAACGAAGTTGGATTTTGCTCAATTAATAAACTTCTATGTTTTTGTTTGAGTGGCCTTGGATAGTTAACTCTCCACTCACCTAATCCAAGGCCCTACAACCTAGCTAGTTGGTGTATGACACTTAATAAAAAACTTGCTAGTTGTTTTTAAATTATAGCGCTTATTTTAATCGGCTGTTATATTAAGTCAAAGGGATACAGAAATGAAACTCATGGTGTTTTGTGACGCAGAAAAGAAATTAATGAAAACCAAACTATATGCAAATGCAGTAATTGCCTTTCGATGAAAAGAAATTTCTACACGGGTTCTACGAGACTAAATATTTTTTTTTTTTCTTTTCAGATAACAAACTTCACACTCGCAAAAACTATGAAAAAGACTAAATGCTTAAGTGCACCAGATGAAAATAACTAAGAGCATGCAAATTCTAAAATGCAAATCCTAACAAATCAAAGAGAAATTTCCCAACAATCCTTCAGTTTTATCACTTTTTGATCATCCACAAAACTAGTTCCCAAAAGTAGAAACTCTCAATATGAAGACATCAAAATATGCTTGAAAACAAGAGGAATAAACCAATGACAATTCCTTTCCAAAATCAAGTCAAAAACCAAAGGCAAGAAATCTCAACAAAGCTTCAAAAGATGTAACGAAACGAAAACAAAAATGCAAAACAAAAGCAAATAACAAAACAAAATGTTTTTTGAGCTTTTGAATTTTATAAAAAGAAGAGCTCGAAGAGACCAAGAAAAACTATCAAATCCCAAGCCAAACAACTCTGAATTTCAAGCAAAACTTCAAAAACGTTCCAAATCTTATAGAGCTACTTAGTAGCAAGATTTATATGAGCAAAAGAAGACAAGAAACTCAGTAACTCAACCCAGAAGAATAGTACAACATTGCAGCAAACAAAAACTTCAAAGAACCAAGAAAGACTCTTCAAAAATTGCAACAAGACCTAGTCAACTGAACTCAAGAAAACCAACCAAAAGCAAGCAAAAATCCAAGCGCAAAGCAAAACATAAAATGAGGAAAGAGTATATGAGAAAAAGCTCTCTGTTCTGATTAAGTAGAACAGCCAAGAATCCCCAGAAAGAGATCTTGGTACTCAAACTAGAAATGCAAGCACTAAAAAACAAGATTTGCCTAATAAGCCAGTCTTCAAGCAAGAGAGAAAAATACCAATGACCACTTTCAACACAATTCAGAGGATATAAAGACACTGCAGGAACAGGTATCCACAGGCAGACAAGACTAAAAAGTCAAGAAATCAAAAATTTCAAAATTTGCCCAGGCATACACTACTTGACAGTTTTGAAACAAGCGTGCATACGCGACTGTGTCAAAGGAAACCCGCGTATACGCGACTTCCTTTGAAGCAAACTGCGTGTATACGCGTCTGTGTATAGACAAACTCACGTATGAAAAGGTAAATAATGAAAAATAAGAAAGATCAAGCCTGGATAAAGAACCAGGTCTTCAATCTGACTGAGAAAAAATTAACTGGACTGGTAATAATGATTCAAACTTTTCGAAACCTTTAAAATAGTTGAAACCACCCAACAGGGGAATCACAAAAATGCGATCCCCAGCGGAGTCGCCAGTTCTGTTTCGGGAAAAAAACACCCTATAGGTTTGTTGGGTCAAAACCTCCACAGATCAGGGCATGATATTCAAGAAGGACTCACACAACCACACTTGTATGCTAAAAACTAGATAACATCGATATTAGAACTCACCCGTAATCCTATGTTTGATGTAGATCCCACGAGGTCCAAACCCCCAGCAACCCTTCTTCCTCCTTAACCTGAAAACCAAGAAGAAACGTGCACAGAAATCTAGTTGTACAGCATATAATTACCCTGAATGTCAGTGAAAACCATGTGAAACATCATGTAAACAATAATAAATTCTTAAATAATAATCTTTTCACATATACAAGTAGATGTTAACATGTGACTTCAGGAACAAGATGGTTCTTATTCATTATGAACAGCATGTACAGTAATAAAAAGTGGAGAGATCACCTGAATCCTTCCACGATCTTCGAACAGACCGTCGTCCAGATCCGTCCCGCCCTTGCCTCGCTAAGATACTTTCAAGACTTGTGCACTCGAGATGGCATATGAACTGATGAACATCTCCAGGAAACAAGGGTTTCCTGTAAAAATCTGGGAAAGTGCAGGAGGCACGGGAAATCAGACTTGAATTGGGATTCCAACAGAGTATAATATCTATAAAATTTCTCTCTCCCTTAGGCCATACACATGAAGGGCTTTTATACTCCCTCAAAGTAGTTTCAATCAGTTGGAAACAGTTGGCCACGTGCTGGGGTGGTTGAACTACTGGAGTAACCATCAACCCAGCTCGAAAATAGGGAATTTTTATATATTTTTTAATGATTTTAATGGCATACGCGGAAAATTACATGTGGACTCGCGTATACATGCGGAAAATTCTGGTCATACCCGCGTATGGGATTTTTAACACTGTTTTTTATGAATTTTGTTCAAGTCTGTGGGAATGGGTGCCCAAGGCCATAGAGACAATCATGAATCACATGAGGGTGAAAAATGATGCTATAAAAATTGTTGAATTTAACGTGCTAGATATTCATAACTGGTGCTATGAGAAGTCCTTAGATAATGAAGAAGAAGTCTATATTTGGGAATCCCACTTGCCCAAATATGTTGTCCCTTTAACTCACCCATGCTAGGAAGTCATTATGTTATGTCAACAACATTATGTGACTGAGCAAAGAGCCATTGTAAATGCCAACAAAGAAGTGATTTTTACCATTACTACTGAATCAATTAACCAGATGCTACAACTTCAACCTGATCCTCAAGCAGTCCCTTTATCTATAGAGGCCCTCACCAAATTGTATATTGGCCTAGATTTTCCCAAGAGATTCATGATTTTTCAGACATTTATGCCTTTGCATGCAGAAATTCCTAAACTAAATCCCCCATATTTTACTGCCAAATTCCCAAAAGGTTCAAGACATGTGATTTCCATGCTTTCCTTCATCCTAGGATATTTTACTGATGAACACACAGATGAGTCCATCTTGGGGTTCTTATCCACTTTCTCCCTAGGACAACCCCCATCAGTAATCTTTGACTATGTTGGTTTCATTGCAAATAGTATTCATTATCAAGTGACCAATTTTCCAATTGAAGGAGTGTTCAGATATACTTCCTTCCTTTTCCATATGTTTTTATACTTTCAATCAGATAATTTTCCAGTTATTCTCCAAAATCTTTACATAGAGGGAAATCCTATTTCTGTCATTTTCTAGACATATTTTCTCAGGAAAGAATGTACAAATTTCACTTATGTAGAATTTTCAAAGTTATTCTTACATCCAGTGATCACAATGTTAACAAAAATAGAGCAGCCAAGGATAAATGAAGAAATGAAAAATATATTGCAGTTATCATAGTAGAATAAAGTTGGTGATTGGTATTTATATGAAAAGCATACTGAGATCAGAGTCTTTGGGTCAAACTTGTTACCTTACAAGTTACCCAAGTATGTTTCAATGAGGATCTTTTCCTTGGAGTATATCAGGCAGATTCTAAACTTTGATTCTATAAATTTCATGGTAGCAAAGAAGAAAACTGAATTCAAACTATAGAATCAGATAGGGCCATTCATCTGCAATCACAGGGATGCAGAGAAAGAAGCAGCAAATAAACTATTGGAATACAAATTTGAAGAAATTTTTCCTTGGAATTATGATCTAAAAGGGATCCCGAGTAAACTAAGGGTTAAATGCAAGTTAACCCCTTTCATTCATGAAGCAAAACCAGAGATAGAAAAAATTGAAAATCAGATTGAGTGGACTCAAAATACCTTAATAGATGCAGTAAATAAAAGTAATATTATTCATACTTTAGAGACTGCATAATAGCTAGAGAAATCCACCAAAAGAGTAAGGGAAGAAAGAGCCTATGTTGCAGAAACTACAACTAAAACTAAATTCAAGATAATATATAACAAAAGGCCTAAGTTAGATTCAGCAGGTAAAGGAAAAATAACAATTGATGCGGAAGAAACAGAGATTATAGATACCAACACTAAATTTCCATAAACAAATGTTGCCACTGTGATCATCAATGAGCCAACTACTAAGAATCATAATGAAGAACAAGTCAACAATGAAGATGCATAGTTGATAGAAAGACAGGAGAGCATGGAAGTCTCTTCATCACAGGTAGCTGAGGAGAAAGACTTAGACATCAAAGAAAAATATAAATAGATCAAGTTGAAGAATGAAGAGATAAAAAACAATAGTTATTCTCAATATCTCAAACAGACACCAAGTGTGCAAAACAGGCTTCTATCTGCATTTGATTATTCAAATCAAAATCTAATTATGTTAGTGTTGCAGCCCACAGTCAAATATCCAAAGACAGTGGAAGATTATAAGAAAGTTTATTAAAAAACTTTCCAGATTATCCACATTGCTAGAAAACGACTGTCGACGTTTCGAATCCCAACGGGGATCCATCATCAGGACATTTCTTGATGATGGATCCCCGTTGGGATTCGAAACGTCGACAGTCGTTTTCTAGCAATGTGGATAATCCGGAAAGTTTTTTAATAAATGATCACCATATAAGAAAGTTGATTTGGAAGTATAAACAGATAAGATCCATGCTCTTGATCAAATTGAGTTCCATAGACAGACCTCAGAAATGCTACACTCTACTGTCACAAATAAAGCCATGAGTGCTCAAAAGCTCCAGAACACCATTTCCAACATGCAGGATCAGATGAAAATGGATAAGGCATCTTTGTATGCCAAGGATATAAGGATAAAAGCCTTAGAAGAACTAGTTTTTCAAGTGAGATATGACCCTGCTAATATCAAAGCAACAGAGTTCTTGGTAAAAAAGAAGAATGAAGACATAGCAGTGTTGAGGAAACAACTCAAACTTCCTCAAAGTGAACATCCTCAAACAAAATAAATAATAGAAGGACAGAAAGAAAAATATGACATGGTGAATTTGATTTTTCAGTTGACAGCTCAAATTAAGGAGATGGAGATTCAGATGGACAAACTTGTCCATGAAAAGGAAACAGTTGAAGTACCAGAGCCACCTACAATTATCCCCATGGTCACTACATTTTTGCCTTCAACTCCAATTGAACAGTTGGCACCCAAAGAACCACTGGCTACTACAATGCCAGTAACTTCTTCCACAACCTCAGCTACTAAATCATCTACAACAGCAGTTCACCATACAGATGAAGTGAGAAAATTTGTGAAAGTTATGGAAAAAATGTCTCTTAAGAAAAATGAAATCAATAGATTGAAATAGGTGATATAAAATCTTGAGAAGTCAAACAAATTGGCTCAGATAAATGCAAAGACACATGAACAAAATTCCATCAGACTGAATGAAGAGTTGAAAAAATTGCAGAAGGAATTGACATTGAAGGAACAAAAATCATACATCAAAAATTATATTTGGAACTGTAATCACTCTAGTAAATTCTTAAGTTGTGGGATTTTGAGTTTTTAGTCAAACAACACTAGAGGTAACCACAAACCTACTTCAAACTCTAGGATCTAACCTTCCTAGAATTCAGAGAGGGCTCTCTCTTTAAAATTTATCTTTATTTTGATTTAAAATATTAGGCTAGTTATGAAAGTACAATTTGGTTTTGGTTTACAAGGTTTGGTGGGAAAAATCACTTGGAGGTAAAATAGAGATAAATCTACTTGTCCATTGGGCTATGGAGTCTAGAAATCAAGGCTAAAAGGTATAAATATATTCAGGGCAAGATAGATAACCCTCAGATATTTGGGAAAGTGGTTTTTTGTGAGGTGATAGGATCGGGATAAAGGGCACTTAAGGATCCTTTGATCCGGAAAATGGAAGTATAAGGCAGAGGTCAAACGGGAGTGAGAGAAGTTAAGAATTCTCAACACCAGAAATCAGAAGAAAACATAAAAATGGAAACTAGTTAAAGATAGGGAGCATTTAACTAATCATGTAATAATACTCCTAGTTACACATTCAAATAGAACAAACATATAATGAATTGCATGAAACTCAGAAAAAGAAACAATGACAAGAAGGGAGTACTTCACTCATCATCTTATCACAGGGATCCTGAATTATGATGCCATTCAGATTGTCCATTCTGCTACTTTGAAATCAAACACATAATAGCCTCCAATGTTCAACAAAAATGTCTATAGTAAAGTCCAGCAATTTTATTCCACACTGAATACTTCTAATGTAGAAGTATTTATACAAAATGTAGTTACAAATATCCTAGGAGAAATATAGGAATATCTTTTGGAAAAATAAAATATCTTTACATAATAAGAGGGACAGCTGCTTAACAGATCAACAAGTTGTCCTCTTATCCAAAATAAATAGGATTGTTTTATCTAACAAGGAGCTTTTGATTGATTAATTGTCCTGCTTGCTGGTTGCTAGAAAATATCAGGCTTTTGACTTGCCTTCGCTGAAACTCTTTCATCTGATATTCTTTAACTGATACTTTTTAACGCTGCTATAGTTTCACTATTTACTGCTATAAAAATATGTATTTTTCTTTTTATTTCACTGTTCTTTTTTACTGCTTTCTTGACTGTTTTTTGAAGGTAATCTTTCTTCATTGTTTTACCTCTCATTTTTACATTAAATCAGTAAATTTTTGCCACTATTCTTCATTGGGGATTTTGACATTCTTTAGCTTCCTAAAATTCTCATCAGCCTCTGTGTATCTAGCAAAAGTGGGCTTGAACACAAAGAGATGTTTAATCTCATGTTGTAAAAAGAACAAATCTTCGAAATGCTGAAGGAGGAATTTTCCTGTGGGAGTGCCTTGTGTTAATGGTTTGTTGACTTGCTCCTTAGAAAATTCCCTGATCTTTTTATCATAATCTTTTTGGGGCATTAGTTTTTCATTAAAAACATGGATGTCTAGCAGGCCCCTTTTTCTTAAGTTTGTTTATTGTACCATAAACTTTGTTATGGCAATGTTCATTGATTCACATTTTTCTTCCAGATTGTTCATCAAATTCTTCTTAGTTACAACCTTTTTAATTTGTAAGATTGTTTCTGTTTTGTCCAATACCTGTAATTCCTCTAATTCACCCTTGTTCTTGTTGTTCAATAATGCGATGTGTTTTAAAGCTTGATTTCGCTTATCATTTAACTCATCCTTGGTCTTTTGAATCTCTATCGGGGCTGCTAATAATAAATCTCTCTGCTCATAAATAATCTGAATTGAAGGCCATTGAGTGTGAATGGCTTCAATTATGTTTGTCCATAGATGATTCTTTATGTATGAAATTTGCTTAGTGAAAGTTAGCTCTTTTTTTAAGCCCTTGATTTGTTCTCCAAGTCTAATTGCCTTCTGCTCATGAGTTTTAGCATTTATCAGTGTTGTCTTGTTTGTAGTTTCAAGACTTTCAATCATCTTTTTTAGGCTGTTGATTTCATTGGTTTTTAAGGACATTTCCTCCATAGCTTTTAGAAATTGACCTGCTCCATCTGTTTTTTGAACCTGTGTTGTTGAAGAATCTGTGGTTGAAGTAGTAGTTGAAATTACTAGCACTGCAGTTGCCAGTGGTTCTTTTGGTGCTAGTTTCTCTCCTAATGTGGAAGCCACTACTGTGGTAATCATTGGTATAACTGTAGGAATGATAGGAGTGTCGGGATCTTTCATAGATTCCTTCTCTTAGTCAAGTTGGTCCATTTGGGATTCCATTTCTTTGATCTGAGCAGATAATTTGATGATGAGCTTCATCATCTCTTCTTTTTCAGTTTGATCTTGAAGGGTTTCTTTGGTTTGTGGATGCTCACTTTTAGGAAGCTTAAGCTATTTCCTCAAAGCTAAAATATCATCATTATTTTTCTTTACCAACAATTCTTTTGCTTGAATATTTGAGGGATCATATCCCACCTGTAAAACTAAATCCTCTAAGGCTTTAATCCTTAGGTCCTTTTGCATACAAAGATGCCTTGTCTAACTTCATTTGATCCTGCATATTAAGAACAGTATTCTGTAACTTGGTAGCACTCATTTCTTTAGTCACCACTGTTGAATACAACATTTCAGAGCTATGTTTATGAAATTCAATTTGGTCCAGCTCATGAACATTTTTAGTGTCTACCTCAAACTCCACCTTTTTATAATCTACCATTGTTTTTGGTGTTGAGGTATTTGGTTCCAAAAATGACATAATCATCTTGTTTTTAGAATAATCAAGGGCTGTCAGTAGCCTATTTTGATTCCTAGGTTTTTTCTTGAAGAATTGAGAATATATTTCTTATTTGATTTCCTCATTCTTCTGCTTTATCTTCTTATATCTCTCCTTGATATCTAAATCCTTTTCCTCAGCTGTTTGTGAGGAAGAGGCATCCATATTATTTTGTTTTTCAATCATTTGAGTGTCATCTTTACTTGTTGTTTTGTCTTTTTCAATTTCTGCAAGTATTTCATTCACTATCACTTTTGCTTCATCATTATTTACTTCTGGAGCATTTGTATCTTCAATGTCAATTACCTTTTCTTTCTCAACTGAATTGAGTTTAAGCCTTTTATTATAAAACAGTTTGAATTTAGTTTCTGTAGTTGTTTCTACTGTGTATGCTCCTTCTTCTCTGCCTCTTTTTCTTGATATTTCTGGCTGCATTACAACTTCAAGAGCTTGTGTTGTATCCATTTTTCCTGTTGTCTCTATTGTACTAGTTGTATATGTTAGTGTGTTTTCCACCCATTCTGTTTGGTTTGAAAACTTCTCAATCTAGGGCTTAAGCTCATGTATGAAGGGAGTCAATTTTATTTTTACCCTTAGACTGCTGAGGATTCCTTGGGAATCGTAGTTCCATGGAAAAATTTCTTGAAATTTGAACTCTGCTAATCTAATTGTGACTTCTTTTTCTACATCTCCGGTGTTTATGATAAAGGGACCAACCTGATTCTTTAATTTAAATTGAGTCTTTTTTCTAGCAACAATGAAGTTAATAGAATCAGAATTAAGAATTTGTCTTAAGTACTCCAGTGAAAAAATTCTCATGCTCATATATCTAGGCAACTTATAAGGTAATAAGTTGGATCCAAAAATTCTTAACTCTGTATGCTTCTCATAGAGATACCAATCTCTCATTTTATTCTGTTCTGACAGTTGCAGAATTATTATTATTTCCTCACTGACTCTGGGTTGCTCTGCTTTATACAAAATGTTCATTTCTGGATGTAGAAAAAGGTTTGAAAAGTTTGTGTAGGTGAAATTACTGCCCTCTTTCCTGAGCAATGAAGTCCAGAAGATAATGGATAGAATCTTTCCCTCCAAGTCCATCTTTTGTAATGTAATAGGAAATATATCAGCTTGAAAGAATAAGAATAAGTGAAACAGATAAGATTAGTATCTAAAAACCCCTTCAGTGGGTAATTTGGTCAGCTGATAATGTATATTGTTGGCTATGAAACCAGCAAAATAAAAAATGATTGAAGGAGGTTGGCCTGGCGACAAGGTGGATAGAAAGCCTAGAATGGACTCATCAGTGAATCCATCTATAAAGTATCCAATTATAAAATAAAGCATAGAGATAATATGTCTAGACCCTTCGGGGAATTTAGCAGTAGAATAAGGAGGATTTATCTTAGGAATGTCAACATGGGAAGGCAAAAAGTTTTGAAATATCATGAACCTTTTGGGAAAGAGCAGGCCTAAGTACAATTGAGTCAAAGCTTCTATAGATAGGGGAACTGACTTAGGATCAAACTGTAATTGCAGCATTTAATTTATTGACTCTGCTGTGATGGTGAAAATGATTTCTCTGTCAGCATTGACAATGGCCCTTTGATCTGGTTCATAATATTTTGGACATAATCTGATAAGATCTTGGCCAGGGTGGGTCAATGGAACTATATATTTGGGCAAATGAGTCTCCCAAATAGGTATTTCATCCTTATCCAAGTACTTTTCATAACACAAATTGTGTATATCCAAGAGGTTGAATTCTACAACAGGATCAACAATTTTGTAGTCAACATCAGTCAAAGGGAGGCTTTCTACAGCAATTACATGTGGTTGGATGGGATTCATTGTTGCAGCAGATTTGGCAGTGATGATTGGGGTAGGTTTAGGGGCTTTAGATCCCTCAGATTTAGGGGGTTTGGATCCCGCGGGCTTAGTTGGTTTAGATCCTCTAGGTTTAGCTATGCTCTGCTTTTTAGCCATTCTGGGATACTTCTACAAGATTAAATTGTTTTCAGGGGTATTTTTCTTTAGCACAAGATGAATTGGGTGATTTTTAAGCAAAATATAGTCTTTGTTGGTTTTTTTTTTGCTTGGTTAGGCTTCTTAGAGAATGTAAACTGGGATAAAACAAGAAATGAGGGCTTCCTGAATGGATTTTGATTGAAAAGGGAGCTCTTAAGGTATACTTAGGCCTCAAAGAGTGATTTTTGCAATACAGAACTTCCTGGAAAAACTTGGCCAGGTTTTGGCCTCTTTTTGGCGTTTTTGGGCAATTTTATCCGGTGAATTCTCTTAATTAAAGTCCTGGTTCTATTACCGAAGGTTTAAAATTGATTTTATAGGCTTCAATTAGTCAGAAAATACCTTAATATGCAGCTATTCAGCAGTTGAAAGGTTTATCTAATGCTTTTGGTTGTTCTTACGGTATGGTCCGGCTTACTGGTGCAGCAAAATGGCTTTACTGGTCTTGAAATAAGGAATCAGTGGTCAAATTCGGTTTTTTCTAGGTATAAGTCAACAATTTGGGACAAAGGGTTCTTACACAGTTGAGCAGAGCTTTTTCACAGTTGAAATGCGCAAATAAACAACAAAAATGGTGTATCAAAGGTTTTAACCTTTGATATTAATCACCAAAAATGTATTAAATGCAGGTCTCATCAAATGGCAAGAGCGGTTTTGAGTTTAAAATGGGCAAACCAGCTGTTTTTTTCACATTCATTTCCAGCAGTAAGTATTTTTTGTTAAAATGAACGCGATCCTATGAGAAGATGCCACGTCGCAGGAAGCGGAATGGGTAAAACAACCCATTTCTCATCCATTTGGGCTTTGGGCGGATGATCACTTTGTGGGCACGACATTGATCTTGCGCCGTCAGATCTGACAATCAAGAGCGAAGGTTCATGATATGCTAGGAAGATGCAGCTAATTGGGATGGTGGGACCGAGGAAATGCTATGCACTGGGCAGTTTAAAAAGAGTTTAAACCTTTGTCTTTCAATGGATAAAGGTTTAAAGTATGTGTAGGCAGGGCTTATGTATATGGGACGGTATATATGTAAAAATGGGGTTAAATAATTATATATATATAAGGGTTTATATATATGGGTGGAGGCGCATGAGGCGGGGTTATATGATTAATCCTGGGTTAGCCTATGTAAAGCTTGGGGCTTTACATAGCGAGGATAGAATGAAAGGAAAAGACTTAAAAATGTGATGAATGGGGGAGTATGTTTAGTTTTAAACATGCGTATGGGTGCGTGATTGATTTTATTATATAGTTTTAAACCATGAAGCGTCTAATAACCATAGGGAGCGGGGTATTTCATTAAGGTTAGTTTTAGACCAAAGGGCGCATTTTTTGGGTTTTTAATTTAACATGTGGATAATATTTTTGGTCCAAAATCTTTATAATAATGGGCTTTAGGGGGTATTTAAAATAAAGGGATTTATATAGATAGGATAAGGTATTTTTAGGGAATTAATAAAGTAAGTTAGAAGTTAATATGACAAGGGGAAACGGAATATACAAAAATACACTAAATGATTAAGTAAAGTGAATAAAATAAAGCAAATCTTGGCATTTCATGATTTTACTATTTTACTTAGGATAGAGTGTTTTTTTAGGGTTTTTGTATGTTTCCAAGTGAAGGAAGTTAATTAGATGGGGTGTTATGTTTCATTAAGTAAGAATGACTCTTTACTTATGAAAATGAGTTAAAATGTATGAATGAGGTATAAATAATGGTAAAGGGAATTTTTAATCATAAGAACTCAACATTTTCTACTATCCAATCATCGAGCCTTGGGTCTGGTCCCAACAAAAGTCAAAGAAATGCTCTGAGCCTTTTTGACTGGTAGTATAGAATACTGAATACTTATAGGGGAAGGGAAATTAGTGATTTTTTCCCGGTGATGAATATTACATGCTTTTTCCCACTTATTTCTACCTACACAACATTACCCTAACATTTTTTCTTCCTTTTAGCAGGTGCATTTAGGCTTGCAACCTTGAAACATTTATTCCTTTGAAAGCATAAACTATCTAATTATACCTTATTTCATTCAAGGGCTTAGATTAAACTGATGAGCTCCTAATTATTCTCTACCTATCTACTGATTTGTCAGGATTAAACTGTCTGACAAAACTTTATTCACTATCTAAAACATGGTAATTGAAAACATGACAAGTCAATATTAAACAGTTTAACTCATCATGGATTATGGCATTTATTGACATTCTGCCATAATCATTTGCAAAAGGTAAAAAGTAGTGGCATTTGGACTTGAACACTTTCATGTTTATTTTCATATTTTTCTTTTGGGGTCTATATTTTTTAAGTCCTTTGATCTTTCTTTTAGGAATTTTTACCCTCTATTTTATTTTTTTATTTTTATTTTTTTTCAAAATATGGGAAAACAACTTGCAAAATGCAAGGTATGTACATATTTTACAAGACTATCAAAAGTCAATTCAAAATTATGAATTATATATTTATAAGACCCTAACAGGAACAATGTCATTGAAGCCATCCATGATGTATGGCCTTCAATTCAAGTAATCTTTGAACAGAGAGAGTTATTACTAAAATCCCAAGCAAAAATTCAAAAGATTCAAAATGAAATGGCTAATAAACCAGCACAAGCTTTAAAGTTGATCACATTCCTTAACAGTAAAAACAAACAAGAGTTAGAAGAACTCAAGATTACTGATAGGACTGAAACTATTCTAGAAATTAGGAAAGTTACTACAAAGAAGAATCTGATGAGGCAATTGGAAGAACAGTGTGAAAGTATGAATACTTCCATAACCAGTTTTATGGTCAAGTTTACAAATTTGAGGCAAAAAGGACTACCTGAAATTATGGTCATTAATGATAAACTGATGCCTCAGAATGACTATGATAAAAAGATTAGAGAATTTTCAAAAGAACAGGTAAATAAACCACTAGGACAGGGCATTCCAACAGGAAAAGTCTTACTCAAAAATTTTGAAGAATTATTCTATTTACAGCATGAGATAAGACACTTGTTTGTCATCAAGCCAACTTTTGCCAGATATACTGAAGTTGATGAAAACTTTAGGAAATTAAAGAAAATGCAAATTCCTAAAGATGAGGATTGGAAGTCACCCATGGATTTATTATAAAGGATAAAAGACAAACAGATGAAAGGAGAAGAAAAATGTTTTATGATTTACAGTCAAAACAGATTTTTACAGCAGTAAACAGTTTTGACTATGGTTAAAGAGTATCAGAGTTTAGAGAGTATCAGTGAATAAAGAGAATCAGAGAAAGAGTATCAAACAAGGAAAATCAAATTCCAAAAACAAATTTAAATATCTAAAGCCAACAAGGAGGACACCAAGGCTGCCAGCTGCATCTTATCCTCAAAGCAATTTCTATTTCTTTTGGATAAATAGGACAGCTTGCTAATTTGTTAAGTAGTTGTCTCTATTATTGTTGTAAAGATATTTTATTTCCCTTAGATAATTCCTAGAAGCATTCTAGGATATTTTGTAAGGAACAATGTATAAATATTTCATCTTTAGAAGTATTTTGTGTGGAATAAAATTGTTGGAGATTGTTATAGTCATTTTTGTTGGACTTAAATCTTTTGCGTGTCAAATTTCTAGCAGGCTGGATCAAACCAATTAACATAATACTCTAGGATTCATGTGATGAGCTATTTGGAGTGAAGTATTTCCTTACTTTTCATTGTTATATTTCTTTGTTACATGCATCTATCTATGTTTGTTCTAAATTTAAATGAATAACTAGGAGTATTACTACAAGATTTGTTAAAAGCACCCTGTTTTTAACTAGTTATCATTTCTATGTTTTCCTCTGATTTCGAGTGTAGGGAACTCTTAATTGCTCCCTATCTCGTTTGACCTCTTCCTACTACTTCCTTTTCTGGATCAAAGGATTCTTAATTTCCCTTTATCCTGATCATACCACCTCATAAAACAACTTTCCAAGATCTTCAAGGGTTATCTATCTTTCCCTGAAAAAATTTGACCTTTTGGCCTTGATCCCGGTTTTGTTTGCTTGATTTTGACTCCTTAGCCCAATGGACAAATAGATTTCCCACTATCCATCCTTTCAAGTGATTTTCCCACCAAATCTACCAAAACCAAACCAAAGTTGCACATTCATAACTAGCCTAATATTTACAAATCAAAACAAAGTTAAAATTTAAAGAGAGAGCCCTCTCTGAACCCTAGGAAGGCTAGATCCTAGAGTTTGAAGTTGGTATGTGGTTACCTCTAGTGTTCTTTGAATAAAAGCCAAAAATCTCACAACTTTAGAATTACTAGAGTGATAACACGAGGTAAAGTATTTAGCGATGGTAGCAAAAATTCACCCAACAATCTACAACATAAACAAAAAATAGTTAATGTAAATATTATTAATCATATATAAGTATTGAATTATTATTTTACACATTTATTGCAACTAAAAAAAGGAAAAATAATCAACATTTACATATATGTGATCATATATACATATTTCATACCTTAGGATCTGTGTCATACATCTGTTCGACAAATTATTCATAACCTTTAAGTTCACCAGCAACAATGTAGCAGAGAGAAGAGTTGCATTTGAGTGTTCAAAAAGTCGTTCATTTGACGTTTCAGTCAGAGGTACATCATAAATATTGTCACTATGTCCACCATCATCATCTGACTCACCATACAATTCTTGGAGCATTTGATTTGTCTCATCATTAATGTGAAATGTCTCATTATTGTCACCATCTACCTCCATGGGATCATTAAAATCATCTTCATCATTCGCGTCATGTTCTTCACCTTGTACAACATCATTTCCAATACTAATATTTGCTGCAATATTCTCTTGTACTGGTGCAACATCATCTAATCTACTATTATTTAGCTATGGAAGTTGGTTCTGCAAAAATCTGGGGGGAAACTATGCCTTTATGAAAATTACAAACAATCATTAAACATTAGTGCATATATAACAAATATTAAAATAATATAAAATTTTACGATATAATCAAAATGAAGATAGATAATTAATTACCACATGACGATAGTACTCATTCGATCCACCATCAATGTGCCCATATTTTCTACAATGCATTGTTTATGTTGCCATTAAAACTCTAACATTATTTCTCATACAACATTTTTTGCAAGGGAAATAAACTTTACCATCACCCCTTTCACCCTCTTCAATTTGTTTTCTTCAAAGAACACCATCTCCACTTCTATTCTTTGAAGCTTGCAAAAAGGCTAAATGGATGGCATGCATGAATATAGGAGAGGGTAATATAAAGTTAGAGTAGAAGGCTAGAGAGGGAGAGCTATTGAAGGCATAGAATGGCTAGAAGTCCAAGTCCTTAAGGAAAATGAGAAAGGAAAAGTAAAAAAATAGAAAAGAAAATGAAAAATCATAATGGAATAATTCGGGAAGTTCTCTAGTACTGTGGATAATCCGGGAAGTTCTTTAAAAAATGATCACCACATGAGTTTAAAAACCATAATGGAATAAGAAAGTTTACCATTTTCTAATTTCATTTTTGCTTCCAAATAATTAAAAAACTTAGAAAATGGGAAAGGGAAAAAATCTTAGAAAATGGGAAAGGGAAAGTAAAAAAATAGAAAAGAAAATGAAAAATGGTATTGGAATAAGAAAGTTTACCATTTTCTAATTTCATTTTTCCTTTCAAAGACTTGAAAAGCTTAGAAAATGGGAAAGAGAAAGTAAGAAAATACAAAAAAAAAATGGAAAATCATAATGGAATAAGAAAGTTTACCATTTAATGATTTAATTTTTTCTTTCAACGATAAGTCACAAAATTCCAAGGGAGACTAATAATAAGAAGGTTTAGCCTAAGTATTATAACACAAAATTTAATCAAGCATAGAGAAATAAATAGAACCTCGAAGTATCTATGCCTTGTAAAACAATTAAATATTATAATTTCAATAAAATGAGAGACAAGAAATATACATTACCTCTAATGTGTTTGTTTGATTTTTGTAGCAGTTGCTTTCTTCCTAGAATATGGCAATATAAAAAACCCTCTATCATTTCTCTATAACAATTACTCAAAATTAAGACAAGTCTCACACAAGAGCTTTAGCTAGGAAAATAAGTTCTTCAAATTTATTCTAACAATTATAAATGAGAGAGAAGCCCTCCTGATATATATATGATGCCTCGCAAAACTATTAGTAGAAAACCATGTGATAGTCTAATATATTGTGCGAATACAATTTTCTCAAGGCAAAATATGAGCTAAAACAAGAAGCATTCTCAGTTGCATGGTCTAAAACCATTTTGAACCAATAAAAAAATATATCCTAAAATAACCACCTCAACCAACTCAAATTCATAATAAGTGGACTACTAAAAGAGAAGAAGTGAACTCAAAAATATGTCCACTTGCATGTGTGGATGATGTGTAGTCAAAACATAGTAATATTTTTCCTATGAAAAATTTTAGTAGCATCATAACTAGGTCAATTTTTGCCCAATTTTCTAATATGACCTCATTTTTAAAATATCATAGTCATTCTACATTTAATGGCATAGATTCAAGGAAGATTTGGGAATTATTTCAAAATATAGCTACTCCTGAAGCTGACTTCCCTAAAAATTGTGTTCTAACCAGCTTGTTAACCTCTAGAATTGGTCCATGTGGCATATATATGATGATGATGTGGATTCCTTCTCATCATATAGCACACTATCATGGATCCCTAGATAATGTATTCCACTATAGTGTCACATATCCTAAGAAAAATAACACAAATCCAAAAATAAACATATATGTTTATATGCACGTGTTATTTTTTGATTCCTTCTCGATTAGTCTCCCTTAGAATTTTGTAATGCTATTCTGACGTTTGGTCAACACGTCTGCACACGTCGTAATACTGACCGTAGTCCCAAATTCCGTCGCACTACCGACAAGCATCTCTATACGTCGCTATTGCGACGTTTATCCCCAAACCATCACAATACCAACGGTTGCCCGCAAACCGTCGCAATACCGACGTTTGTCCTGAACCATTTCTTAGAAACGTCGCATTTTCGACATTGTGTCTTGAACTGTCAGTGTATTGACGACGTTCCTAAACATCGCAATACCGACATTGTCCCTATATGTCAATATAGCGACGGTTGTTGGCGAGATTTTAAAAATTGAGAAAAATTGGGGAAATTTCCGATAATACGTCAAAAGTGTCGGAACTAAAGTGTTGTAATTTTGACCAAATGTACTAGTATATAAAAGAGACACATAAACCCATTGAAACACATCAAGAATCTCAAGTGAAGCAAGAAAATTCATTGTCTGACTATTACTGATATCAGAAATAAAAATAGTAGTTGTATCAAAAGCATTCTCCAACCCTTTTGATATTTTATGTTCTGTCTATAAATAGACTTCTTTACATTGCAAATGATCTGCCCAGCTGGCTAGATCTTCAAGCTATAACTTTGACACCTAACATAGCTAAAAACTACTTTCTTGGAACAGAAAAAGACAGCTAACGTTTAAAGACTCACATTCCTAATAGGACTCTACTTCGTAGTTATTACATTCAATTTTTCAACAGTGAGACAGTTACATGATAAGACTCACATGCTCGAGAAACATTCACCATCACTAACACATTTAATGTACCTCCTAAATTTAGGAAACACAATCCTACTTTTCAGGAAAAGATAAATTCCACTTTAATCTGTGTCTTCATGTTGAGCTGGATGGTTGACACTCATGTCGAGTAGTGAGTCTATGCTGGGATGGCCCACTGACAGGTTGGATGTCTCCAAATGGCTAACTGATCTTCTATGTATTGTTTGAACCTCCAAAAATTCTCCAAAAACCTTTCGCTACAAAACAGAGCAGTTTAGGCAATTTCATAGCATAGTTTCGTAGCAAATAGATTCATGTCTTTTCATCCATCTATTTGCCACCTTTGCTATTCAAAAGCATTTTTTATGCCAAAATATCTAAAAACAACCAAACTCCCTCCTTAATCCTTCATAGAATTGATTTTAAAGGCAAAAGAGCATCTTCAGAAATTTCGTAGCGTAGTTTAGTAGCGAGGTTGTTTTTGTCCTTTGTCTTTTCCTTCTGAAACCTCTGCTAGTCAAACAATGTTTTTCAGGTCAAAATGAAAATTGTCCTCTGAAAATTGTTTTGCCCAATTTTCTAATATGACCTCATTTTTAAAATATCATAGTCATTCTACATTTAATGGCATAGATTCAAGGAATATTTGGGAATTATTTCAAAATATAGCTACTCCTGAAGCTGACTTCCCTAAAAATTGTGTTCTAACCAGCTTGTTAACCTCTAGAATTGGTCCATGTGGCATATATATGATGATGATGTGGATTCCTTCTCATCATATAGCACACTATCATGGATCCCTAGATAATGTATTCCACTATAGTGTCACATATCCTAAGAAAAATAACACAAATCCAAAAATAAACATATATGTTTATATGCACGTGTTATTTTTGGATTCCTTCTCGATTAGTCTCCCTTAGAATTTTGTAATGCTATTCTGACGTTTGGTCAACACGTCTGCACACGTCGTAATACTGACCGTAGTCCCAAATTCCGTCGCACTACCGACAAGCATCTCTATACGTCGCTATTGCGACGTTTATCCCCAAACCATCACAATACCAACGGTTGCCCGCAAACCGTCGCAATACCGACGTTTGTCCTGAACCATTTCTTAGAAACGTCGCATTTTCGACATTGTGTCCTGAACTGTCAGTGTATTGACGACGTTCCTAAACATCGCAATACCGACATTGTCCCTATATGTCAATATAGCGACGGTTGTTGGCGAGATTTTAAAAATTGAGAAAAATTGGGGAAATTTCCGATAATACGTCAAAAGTGTCGGAACTAAAGTGTTGGAATTTTGACCAAATGTACTAGTATATAAAAGAGACACATAAACCCATTGAAACACATCAAGAATCTCAAGTGAAGCAAGAAAATTAATTGTCTGACTATTACTGATATCAGAAATAAAAATAGTAGTTGTATCAAAAGCATTCTCCAACCCTTTTGATATTTTATGTTCTGTCTATAAATAGACTTCTTTACATTGCAAGTGATCTGCCCAGCTCGTTAGATCTTCAAGCTATAACTTTGACACCTAACATAACTGAAAACTACTTTCTTGGAACAGAAAAAGACAGCTAACCTTTAAAGACTCACATTCCTAATAGGACTCTACTTCGTAGTTATTACATTCATTTTTTCAATAGTGAGACAGTTACATGATAAGGCTCACATGCTCGAGAAACATTCACCATCACTAACACATTTAATGTACCTCCTAAATTTAGGAAACACAATCCTACTTTTCAGGAAAAGATAAACTCCACTTTAATCTTTGTCTTCATGTTGAGCTGGATAGTTGACACTCATGTCGAGTAGTGAGTCTATGCTTGGATGGCCCACTGATAGGTTGGATGTCTCCAGATGGCTAACTGATCTTCTACGTATTTTTTGAACCTCCAAAAATTCTCCAAAAACCTTTCGCTACAAAACAGAGCAGTTTAGGCAGTCTCATAGCGTAGTTTCATAGCAAATAGATTCATGTCTTTTCATCCATCTATTTTCCACCTTTGCTAGTCAAAAGCATTTTTTATGCCAAAATATCTAAAAACAACCAAACTCCCTCCTTAATCCTTCATAGAATTTATTTTAAAGGAAAAAGAGCATTTTCAGAAATTTCGTAGCGTAGTTTAGTAGCGAGGTTGTTTTTGTCCTTTGTCTTTTCCTTCTGAAACCTATGCTGGTCAAACAATGTTTGTTAGGTCAAAATGAGTAAATACCATCAACCTCCCTCCTTGGATCTTCAAAAAACTATTTTTATAGGCAAAAAAGCATCTTCAGAAATTTCGTAGCATTTTTAAGCCTTCAAGCCTGGAGCACGCTACGAAACTACCTGATTATGGAGAAAATTAAAAATTCTTCATTTTTCTTCCAAATTTCACCTATAGGTATGAAAATTGATATAATGAAATATGATAAGACAAACTTGCCTCTTACCCTCTTCAAAAAGCATCATTTTTACCTTTAGCAAGTTAATTTACCAATAAAATGACTTTGTTTTTTCTAAAACAATATGGTTCAGAGATGAGCTCCTATCTCCCTATCCTTCATAGTTGTTTAAAAAATGAAGGAGGTTTTTGTATGAAAGTATGTTCTGAAGAAAAACATCTCTTGGGTGTTTGAAAACCATCTCTAGCTGTCCACAATCTGCATTAGAAAAACATTTATAAAACAGGAAAATTGTGGATTCTGAAAATAGGTCCCAGAGACATCTTTGAATATCCAAACGGGTAGCACCTGTGAGAAAAGTGAAGGAGGTTATTTTCCTTGCTATGTTATTGACAATAACCTATCTCACTATTTCATAATTCATATCTTTTAATCCATAATATTCTCTTGAAATTGACTACTCACATAGTCCAAAAACACAGCAATTTCCTTGTTAGCTCCAGCGGAAATTCAACCAACCTGAATTGGTGAATGCTTCAGAGGAATAGGCTCCTCCATGAATAGCTTAAGTTACATGAGCTCATATCTAACCACATAGCCTCCTTTGTACGCTCTCTTATTCATGACCATCTCTCTTTATAACCAAGCTACCTTCTTAAAAATGTGACACCTGTAAAAAGAAAATTGGACAGCAAGCTGCTTGCCACAAAGCTAAAATTTTCAAGGGTCAAATATGACTAATACATGAAAAGGCTGAAGGGTTAGTAACATAGAGGATCTTGGGTGAATTTTTTTTTTATATTAAACTCTAATATGAGAGGGAAAATGACAAATGGAGGGATAAAAGTTTAATGCTAACAAGCAATTATGATTTCACATGTTGGATAACTATCATAACCTAATAGGTGATCTCACCTTTCCCTAAAACCAATAGAAAATGAGAATTCATCGATTTTCTTTTGGCAAATGAGTGCTCCGAAATGTTTAGGCAGTTTCATAGCGAAATATTCTATTCGGCCACTATATTCGCTACGAAACTGTGAAAAACTAGGCAAATGGCTCATTTCTTGATTTTAAGGCATGGGTGTGAAAACTAAATGATATAAAACGGATTTGGCTGATATGACATGACTCATAATGGTTTTTTGACATAGGATAAACATGATTTTATAAATTCTTCATCGAATGCATGACTCAACATGATATAACATGAAACCTATGGTGACCTTATCAAAACAAATTTTGAAAATTTTGAGTGTGATAACATAACTAATGTTCTTGAAGCACTGAAGAACAACAAGACACATCAGTATATAACAAACTCAACATGACCAAATCAATGATGTGTTCTCTCAACACCGAAGAAAGTTGAGAGCCCTTACCTTAACTATTTTTCTATGTTCATTAATTGGTCCTACACCTTTTACAAAAATGAATATAACGTACAAAAACTTGATAAAATAATACTAACAATTTGCATGCTCAGTTGTTGTAGTCCCGCATAAATCTAGGAACGGCTCTTTCATAGCATTAGAGGTCCACGCTACTCTCAACTGACAGATCCACGAGAATACTAGTATTTAGGTTTTCTTGTTTATGCCGAGTGTTGGGATGGCCCAAGCAACACACTGTAAAGCTAAACAGGAATATGGATCTAGTTTTAAAACTTATGTATTACGATTTCAACAAAGAAGAGGATATGTTAATGTAGAAAAAAAACAAAAAAAACAAAATTGGTTGCTACCCAAATCTTAGCGATGATACCCATGTCTGTAATTGGGAATTGAGTTATGCTAGTCATGAAAGGACAATTTCTACAACTATGCATCGAAAAAGAAAATTTCTTGACACTATGGAATTTTCTTTGCCCAATGATTGATTTTGAAGGCCTACGAACCTTCACTTTCATGTTCATTTGGATATATCTACTTAATTTCTCCATTTAAGCTACATATGGAGGTGTATCAGAATCAGGATACGAACTGCCTTCAAATGTCAAAGAATTATCTCAGTGCCTTCGAATTCTGAATGCCCATCCTCTGGTTACTAATACAAGTCTCCTGGTTTCGACGAGGCTTAAACCATCTTCTCAGTTTCCATCTTCTTAGTCACTACACCATCTTCTCAGTTTCCATCTTCTTAGTCACTACACACTCTATACAGTACTGAAAATCAATAGTGGGATTGTGTCGACTCTATTTTTCCTTCTGTTGTGACACCAGTATCATCCACTATTGAAGCCTAAGAGGGAAAACAATTCAAGAAACATTTCTTGGCAAAAACAAATCTATTTGAGTTTACATGATCTTCTACCCACGCTACGTTGGTGTTGATCCAGGGCATGTGCTTTAAATTTTCCAAGCGAAGATAATACAATAATACTTCCTCCAACAACACTCAGACGAGTAGCGACACTTCACACACAGACTTTAAAATGACACAAAATAAAGCAGCACCTCCTTGTCGTCACAATGGTAGTGCTCCATTGGATTCTTCGATTGCTCATTAGAAGGATGGATAGAAAAAAACCGCACTTCAAAAAAATATATTCACTCTCCCTATGCCCTTGGCCCTACCATGAGAGATTTAGCCCCATAGGTACTCATACCAGCAAAGAAAATTAATTTGCACACATAATTTGTTTTTTTTCACAAATATGATGCATATATAGTTGGATTGAGATACAACTAATTTTAATATTAGAGATAGAAATTGAAAAACTCTCAACAACTATCTACCAATCTCAAACCAACTCCAAACTCAGGATAGAAGCATTATCTTCTAAATCTTCTAAGTACATATTTCCACGTAATGGAAAGCTATTAAATGTTTCATTATGATTGAATCTTTATGCCCAGCGTTGAAGCATAATGGGAGGGGTGTGCTTTGACGTTTATGTTTTTGGCACGAATGTCACATCTTTCTCACTTATTTATGTATTAAAGATTTTAAAGAAGCACGAAACAAAGAAATTACCTAGCTGTATATATATGTTTTCAATTAGAACATTGTTATTGGTTTTTATTTAGTAAATATCTTTTTTTAATTAATCCTATATGTGTCCTCATATTGGAAGTGGGTAAATTAATCCTTTTCTTCATTACAGATTCTAATATTGTGATTGAAAATGAAATATGTTGGCATATTATATTCGTCGCATATAAATCAATGAATAGATTTTTAAATGATAAATTCTTTTCATATTTAAATTATGTGTTCAAACCATATTTAAATTACAAAATTACAAAATATGGTTTTTGTCACTCGCAATTAACCACTAGTTTCTACATTAATAAGTAGATTTGGATTCATTGAATTAAGTAATGTATTCATGCTCTGTCGTTTACATTCCTTAATGTTGTTGCGTATGGTTAAAGAAATGTTTTACTGCTTCTTTTTGGATCACTATGTTTAGCTTCACACGAATAATTCACAAGATACCATTCTCTTCCATAACTTTAGGTTTTTATAATGTTAGATTTTTATAACTTAAGTTATTAGGTTTATAACTTTTTTTTGTAGGTTTTATTGTATAACTTTACTTTTTCCCCATATTCGAGTGTTGGACGACATATCTACAGCAATAACTACCCTCATGCATGACCCCCATAGCTAATCTATCATGGCATTTTTGCAACACCATTGGCACACCTACAACTTATCTGGTTTGGAACATGGAGGTTGTGGAAAACCCACCCTCCCCTGACATTTATGGCTCGTGATGAGTTAGTGCACTCACCCTACCACCTGGAAAGGAGAACTCCGAGGTATAATTCTCGGTTGTGGGGGAATTTGCAATTCATCTCTTTAACAACTCGAAGGTGGAGTACTGACCTAGATGATGGGAATTGCAATTGAATTTGAAGTAGTTATGGTGCAATAATGAGGTCACCCTCGCAAAGGTGGTCGAGGAAGGGGAACTCCCACCCTGGCATGTATAGGATGGCAAGAACTTTGACTATATCATCCCTATCTCTATTATAGAATGGTTGCTAAAGTGAAGGCTTAGGATATTATAGTCACAGGATACCACCACTAGGAACTGCAAAATCTCCTCGGTCACCACTTCAGGGACTAGGAGGACATCAACGCGTCGTTGGAGGGAAATGTGCTTGATATGGGATTCCACCCACACCACGCCAAATCTACCTACCACAAAATTGCAAACCTCATGGGCATGAAGCTCCAGGGACAATTAGCAAGAGTGGCCAATTTAGTCATTGTTTCTTTCCTTTCTCATAGAAATCATCGCAACCAGCTTCATCTAGTCAATTGGCTTCCATAGGGCACCTCCTTTTTAATGATGCGGAATATTATAAATCCCTTTCCAGTGGTCCAAGAAGGCCCTCCATAATGTTAGCTACATGAATCTTGTCTCTAAAGGCAACTCCTTTTGCATCCACAATGTCACTCTGCTCTTGGATCCCCCAATATTTTGGTTTGTTTTGTTGGTATGTACTTGCAAGGAGGACCTTTGGTTTCTCCTTTGTGGGAAAATTATTCCTCCTGTTTTTCTAAACTATTTTGTCTCTCAGCCTCAAGCTTATTAACATGACTTGTTTCTATTGAGCCTCATAGCTCCAGTGTATGTAATGTTTGTACCAAAAATGTAATATAAAGGATTTTTTCTTACCAAAAAAAAAAAATTGTACTTTTTATAATATTAGGTTTTACGATTTTAGATTTTAACTTTTATAATAATATTAAGTATATAACATATATCATCATGATTATATAACATCATTAAATAAATATCATCATTAATAGTAATAATATTATTTAAATTAATATTAAAAACAATATTATTTATAGCATTATTAATACAATATTAATAATGTTTAGACAAATAATGTTAGTAATGTTATTAATCATGATAAAATTTTTAAATTATTAACATTTAAAGTTATTAATTGTTGTAGTTGTTACAACCCCCTCCAAAATTTTTCCTATATCCAAATTTTGGAGCCCCTTAATGACATGTGAACTGTCGATCTAAGTCATTGAAGTCATCCTTGGTCATACTTTTCAAAGTGTTCAAGTGTTCTTCTAGAAATCCTAAGTGTTGCAACTACTTGATTTCACATGCCTAGCTCTTCATGCCATCACAAGTGCACCTCTTCCAAGCGGTCATTTCCCAATTCCTAGATACAATGGAGCACATTTATTTACACAAGGTAGAGCGCACTTCTTGTCGACAATTAGTTTGCACTCTTGTAGCCCATCTCACCTCGTGATCATAGTGATTACGTAGTTCCTAGGGGTAGTGATTGTGTAGTTCCTAGAGCCAGTAACTACGTAGTTCCCGAAGATATTGACTGCACATTCCTTGTTGAAAGTCACTATGCACTCCTTCTGAATGGTTAGATCACAATTCTCGTGGACAGTGAACGTGCACATTCCTAAGTTAGCACTACTACAAGTGGCAATTAACTCGTCATTATCTCCTAGATTCCTATCAAGTGTTTAGAAAACTCAAAAACCCTGACCCTAATTGCATGTGTGCTCTTCTTATATAAGGAGTCTGACCTAGAGCCCATTCTCAGATTGGTAATTTTCTTTAGAGCTCTATGCATTCCTTGAGCACTAGGAGAATTCTTGGTTGCAAGTATGCCACTTTCTGGGTAAGTTTATCAGTTGTGGCTTTTGTTTTCTTTAACTTTCACATGTGTCGCTTTTTCTTTTGCATGTGTCATTTCTAGTGTCTATTTGCATTCCAGTTATGATTTCTATTTTATATGTGTGTGTGTGTGTGTGTGTGTGTGTGTGTGTGTGTGTGTGTGTGTGTATGTGAATGCATGCATGATTATTTTCCTTATTCTTGTTTAACACAGTCATTTTCAAGCTAATTTTTCCTCCATTCTTTTGTGCATTACTCTCTTCCAAGAAACAAGTTGTCAAGCCATGCCCACTATTGATCCGATGTGCGCACATTAAAGGGATTTCTCTCACATCAACTACGCATTGTGCATTCCTAGTCAGTAGTGTTGACCTCCTTTCTCATTGTGCTTTCCCATTGCGCCTAACCTATCCCTCAATTTCACATTGTGCACTCCAATTCAACAACATGCAACCCACTTTCAATTGTTGATGTAACCTGTGCAATAGGAGAAGCCCCTCCTCTTTCAATTTCACACTGCATAGTTCCAATACATGCACATTGCCTTAGGCTCTCTTCCTTACCATTGCACAAAGCACACTTCCAATGGCTAGTAGAGCCACCTTGCCTCAAGCCTTACATGCATGTGCTCAAAACTTACACAATCCTCGCTCATAATGATGGTCTTTTGCATTGATAGAAAAAGTGATTTTGGGAATGTTTTTTTTTTTACATGAGTGTTTTTCACTTGCAGGTGCTAAAAATATAGAGATTATTAGATTATCATCTTCCATCGACACAATTCCTCCAGTCACACAAAAATAACCAACTAGTGAGGCTACCAAAAGTAGTGTCAAAGGTGCCATGGAGAGTTTTAGAACAAGAGTACCTATTATGGAAGACCAACTGTTTCCCTAACAAGTCTGCCACCATCACATGGTTAATCATAAACAAATATTTCATTGAGAAAGAGTTTCCAGAAGAATTCGAGGACAAAGAAGTGTATATTAATATTAAGAGAACCATGATCCACATGATTTCATGCATATATCTAGTGTTATCATGTGAAAAATCAATAGGATCGATACTAAAGAGTCTAGACTCCAAGAACATGATTCTCAATAGTGCAAGCGGGAAAGAGCTCAGGAATTTTTCAGCCCCATGATCTTCACTCATACTACAAGTTTCCAAGTCTTGAAGAGTATCTAAATTCAAAATTCTATGTAGCTTGGTCTCATTTAAGTACAAAGGATGTGATTAATACATGATGGCAGGAACTAGCTAAATTTCACCAAAAGACAGAGGAAATATACAACAAAAATTCATTATGGAAATTCTACCAATACGTCATGGCTATGTGCTACAGACTATATGGGCAGGAAATCACTGAGTTTGATGAAGAAGTATTGTTTTATATGCTTTCACCATTTGTTACAGAAGGAAATATCTTTAACTAGTCAGATATATTAGCTCAACAACTACATATAAATGTGTCAAAGGTGAAAATGGTTACACAAAGTGAGGAACTTGAGTTCTATATGTCTACATATCTACTTGATGGAATCTGTGATAGAAATGAGTTCCTAGGTCTAGAGTGGAAATGGACCAGGAAATAACCCTTTGTGAATATCCATTGCAAGTTATTGGAAAAAGTTAGTTATAAGGGAGTATATGACAAGTTATCTGAGAACTTCTTTGCATGGTTGAAAAATCCAAAGAATATTTTACCGAGGTTGCCTATTGGTTTTCTTCTTTATAGGGAAAATATACCACTCTTTGGATACTATAAACCTCCACACCTAATGTGTAAGTATGTGATTGAGAAAGTTGCCATGCAAAAGATTAGTTATCAGTTATTCTCAAGACTATCACAATATGTAGAAATTTAATACAAAATATGTATTGTTTGGATTCTCTTGATCTAACAATTTTGTGCCACTATTAAATACAGAATCACTTCTACAAAATATTTGTAGAATTTAAAACACAATCGACAATCACAATATCATGAAGAAAGATCAATCACACATAACACAGATAATTTACCGAGAAATCATAAAGCTAAAAACCCCACTATCTTCTATTATGTAGTATATCATGGATCATGAAAATATTACATACAAAGCTCCAATCTCCAAGAGATCTTAGTACATCATACAATTGTATCACACTATCATACAAAAATTGGCAAGTTCCTTAGCTAATTTACTGTCTCCATATAGTCTGCCTCTACTGCGCAATCCCAGCTGATAACAATCCCTGAATGAATGGAATCCTGCTTGCCTTGACTGCGCAATTCTCATTGGCACATCCAATGTGTGCCTGGTCGCATGTGTGCAACCACTAATGTCCCAACTAATAGTCAAACTGTCCCTTTCACCTACATCTCAATTGGGTCTCCACTAGATTTGACATGCATGTGGTTAATAGTAGTAAATCTTCAATTGCATGTGAGGCCACTGATTTTGAATTAATTAATAATTAATTCACTTGATCTCTCACTAGTGTATCTTCAGTTACAACTAGCACAGCTAAGTTTAACTCACTTAACTGAGTTAAACTACTTTACAACTTTCATAACTACACTTCCAACTCTGTTACAACTTCGAATCACGCAGTTAAAACTAATTCCACTTGCACGACCCACCAACCAACCACTTAACTCGAAATTCCTATAGCTAACTGATTTACCACTTCAGTTAACTATTTCCAAATTCTCATTGAGAATAGATTATTGTTTATTGTCCAACTAATATTAAGGGATAATAATAGCTGACATGCATCTATAAATAGAACTTGCACATACATCTATAAATAGACCTCATCTATAAATAGAATTTTCTCATGCAAACTATAAATAGACATCCACCTAAAAATAGCCTGAGGCTTCATCCTATTGTAGGTGCATAATTTTCACTAGGATCTTCTTGTTGAATTTCAACACTCCCTCTCAACAAGAAAGGGATTATCCTTCACCCTGATCCTGTCTCTAGGGTATTCAAATTTTCTCCTGGTGAGTGCCTTCGTCAGAATATTTGCATCATGATCTTCCATAGGAATGTACTGAAGCAACATGATCTTCCTATGCACAAAATATCTGATATGATGATAACAGATATCTATATGCTTAGATCTATCATGAAACGCAGGATTAATCAAGAGTTTAATGCAACTTTGATTATCACAATGAATCATTGTCAGATCTAAATGAGAACCAAACAAACACACCAGGATCTTTCTCATCCAGATAGCCTCACATGTAGCTTGAATCACTACCATGTATTCTGCTTCCACTGAACTGAGTGCCACAAATCTCTGCTTCCTGTTGTACCAAGAAACAGTTGTAGATCCAATGCTAAAGATCCCCCCTGATGTGCTCTTTCTTTCTAATGGGATGCCTGCCCAATCTACATCCGTGAAGCTGTTTATTCAATTTAATGTCTTAAATTGCTTACATTAATTATCAACTAAGGTTTGTAAACTGATGAAGTGTGATGCACTATATGTGCTTAGTTAACCTATTTCTTACTTCGTTGTTTGTATTTTATGTTGTTTTTGGGAGGTTTCTGTTCTTCGATGTCTAAGAATGTTCAGTATAAAACTATAAAAAGATTTTAAATGAATCTAATGAATTTTAAGAAGGAATAAAAGGAAGTGTTCCTAATTTAATCTAATTTTCATAAAAAAATAAACCAAAAATTGTTGGTTAGTTAGAATCTAATTTGGAAAACAGAGAATCTATCTTATCTTATCATTAGTCCTATTCCATGGATCTAATTCTAATACTAAGATTGAAATTGTAGTGCTTGTCTTAAGTAAAAGAAGAAAATGAAAACAAATAATGTACTTTTGGTTACTCCAGCATTCAATTATGAGGTGTGACCTTATTGAGATGATGTTAAATAATTGTTTGTACTTTAACTTCTAATGTCCTAGAATAGTAAACAAAGGAAAGCATCTAATGTATATTTAGTTACTCCAACATTCAATTATGAAGTGTGATCTTCTTGAGATAGTGTTAAGTAACCAATTATACCTAATGATCTATAAAACCAAGTAAAGTATGCAAAAGGTAACTTAGTAATTACACTCATTAAACATTCAACAATTCAGTCTTGAAACATGATTAAATCAATCTCTTTGCAATGAATTTTAGGAATATCAGTGATGCAATTAAATGAGGATCTGAAAGAAAAACGTGAAAGCATGTAAAACTCACTATAAACAACTAATGTATATTTGACTTTCTGCAACATTCAATGTGAATTATTACACTCTTGAGATGCTATGTGAGAAGTCAATTATGCCTTTGTTTCTAAATTCCTAAAACAATGTGCAGAGTAAATTCAATCACTATATGAATTATACATTCAACCATTTAGTTTAGGATCATCATCTTGAAATGGCTTTTGAAAAAATCCATTGACACAGTTAATTGGCAATTATGTTCTAAGAAAATGAATGACAAAACAGTAAGCAAACTAGGCAACTGTGTATTCTTATTACTTCAATCTTAATTCGATTTGAAAACAGAGTTATCTATCTTCACAAAATATTTTAGAAAAACAAGGCTGCACAATTATGATTTAATGTTATGTTATTGATCAAAAACTAGAATGAAACATTAACCTAATTAGAAAACGGATTTGCTAAAAACAGAGTAATGGAAATTGAACTAAAAACAACAAATAAAAAACCTCCTCCAATGCAGGGGCCCTTTGCAACTGATTTGGTTGAACTGCTAGTTGGTTAAAGATGCACTTAAACAATCATTGGCAACACGAAATTTGTATTATGATAAAATGAAGTCTTGATATAGAGTATCAGCAAATATCTTAAACTTAACACTTAATTTCTGAACTGTCTTCTCGGTTCTATATAACCATTTTTTAAAGGAAAATAACATAATTGTTTGTGAGATAAAATTTCTACAGATGGCTAATTCGAATTAGACTTGCAATAGCACTGTTAGACTCTTGATTTGATATGATAGAGAAAATCAAGAGTCATGCTCCTTTCTTATAACGTACTTTGACCACACCTTTGACCATGATCTTAGGCCTACTTTTTTGTCGATCTGGACCGAGTGAATAGGATAGAATCCATGTGGATATGATTCTAGAAACACCCATGTGGCCCAATTATTCATTTGACACCTGGAACCTGCTAGACCATGAGAGTAGCTACGAAATCCACGGTTAGCTGCAGAATAGGCTGCGTTCTGTAGCTAAATTTGAAAAACCTATCCAAATAGCAAGAACATGAAAATATAATATGGCAATCATTTTAATGCATCCTTAAGACAAAACCTAGCATTTATCATTGATTGGGGTCTGTGATCTTATGAGAAAGTGAAGGAAAGAGGTGAGAAAAGTTTTCAAAGAGAGGGTAACTCTGAGGTTCAACATACCCCCACTGCAAAATCGTTGCATGTCCTCATGCAATTTGCCAAAAATGTGAGTTCTCCTTTCTTACACCATTTGCTCAGAGACTTCTTCTAGCACATCCAATTTCCTTCTTTTGTTCTTCTTTGAAGTGACTGTCATCCTAGGCCTTCTCATAAGAAGCTTCTACTTGAGGTTAATGACTGCTCTATGTAGTAACTTATTCTTTCTTTTCAATTTCTTGTTTTTCTTATACCATAGTCCTAAATGCAGAATGGTATTGTCATGAATTACCTTGTCCAACTTGTTTTACTGCTTCAAGGTCTCATTCTCCTGTTTGATATGTCTGTTCAATATCTTGTTTAAGAGAATTAACTAGAGGTTCTTGTGGATTGACATAAGGTTCTAGGTTCATTGATGCATTTTTCTTCTCTAGTGATTCTACATAATCATATATTTGTTGTTGAACTGGGTCTTTTCCTAGAGATCTTCTGCTGGGGCTACCTTCAAAATGATGAATAGGAAAATTTTGAGGACTGTGTGTGTTAGTAATCAATAATTTTTTGCTATTTGTAGATGACTAAATACTTTTCCTAGATTTCTAAAAACAAGATTCATGAATATTGTGAGTTTTAGAAATCTCACTGCCTTCATTATCCTTAAAACAAATTTTTCACTACTTTACTACTCTACCATTCCCTGTTTAGCCTACCACTCCTAAAATACCCCTCATGGGCTCATGACACTCATATTTGTCCCATTTTCACACTCATAATCTCAGTACTCTGTTTTACCTATGCTTAACCCCTCTACTTTCCATCTAGGATTGCCAAACAACCTACCCTTTCCCACGTTCATAAAATGCCTCAAGCATTGATGGTCTTAAACTATCTCTACAGGCTCTTTAGATAAATCAAGTACATTAGATTTTGGATCTTCAATACATCAATTTGTCAAAAACTCTATTTTTCACACTTGAAGATCCCAAGCCAAGCTTTCAGTCAAAGACCAAATCAAAGAACCTTCCACTAGTTCACTAGGGTTTAATAGGTTGTAGGGTTAATCTTGGTGTTCTAAATCATTGTTTTTCATGCAATAGAAGTTGAATCAAATGTGAAAGAAGTTCAGCACATGTTTGTCCAAGATCAATCAGAATAGTCTCCAAGGAAGACCTCCTTATCAAGTTTAAAAATCTGCAAAGGATAGTTTTTCATTTTTGACATTTCTACAGGAGTGTCAAGGTGATTATCAGCAGGAAAATTGGTAAGGTAAGAGGCCTGCTCCTCATTAAAGGACATCCACAACAAAGAAGGAGGAAGCAGCCTATGTTCAAGAAAAATCAGGGTTCCTAAGACTGATTATGCTAGAAGTATGCCAAACAAGGAGCCAAGGTAGCAAATCACATGGATAGAGGCACACCAGCACCACCAAGCATGAATTGAAGATTCTTAGAAATCATAGATGGAAAAGGGGAAAAGGTGAGGTTAACTGGACAGAAATGAATGAACTTGAAAGGGTTATAGAGAACTTAGAAGACAACACTAATAAATCTTCTCAAACAGCCGAGAAACCTAAAGGTTTTCGAAATATAGTCAAAGGAGGTGAAATAAATATGATAGGCCCCCGTGATGACAGCAAACAAAAGGTTTGAAGATACTATTGTAGGTGACTCCTAGGGTTTTCCAAGGTAAAGTATCTCACTGCCTCAAAGGGAAAGAATGCAAAGAGTATCAGTATAAGGAAGGCCAAGCTCCCATTTTCAGTCATTTACACTTATTGATTAGAGGAATAAAAAAAAAGGGTTAAACTCCAAGATGAAAGACAAACTAATCATGAGGTTGTTGTTATGTAACTGAATGTGTCAAACACTAAGAAACATCAGAAAGCTCAAATCAGTATGGCATGGCACCTGCAAACCAGAAGTGGCCAAAGATGGATTTTGCATACCTAAGGATCAATGAGAAAGAAGAAACCATGTTTCCAGTCACCCACACTCAGAAATGTTAAAAAGGGTAAGAAACTTGATTACAACTTCACAGCACAAATAAAAGGAGTTTTGACAGTGATGCTATAAAAAATCCCTCAATAGGTTTCAAAACATAGGGGAAAGGCAGTTTTAGGGTTCTGATATGACAAAATGAGTAAAACAGGTCCTCAGGCTAAAAGGGATTTTTTCATGTTTCCAGCAAGCTGCCACCAAAAAGGGAAATGAGCCACTTAGAGGTTTTTAAGTCACCTGCAGTAAAAGACAAAGAAAAATCAGTAAAGGTGACCAAGAGACTGAAAAAATTAGAAAATGGGTTTACAAGGCATAAATTTTTTTTCCTAAGACTATAAAAGAGCATTTTATTTATCATTTGGCTCATTTGTCACTTGCAAAAAGAGTAAGGAGCCTTCAAGGAGAAATTTCTGGGTTTCAGCCAAAATCTGGGTAAGTTTTCCTGGCGCTACGCTTTGGTGCAAGTGTTGCGCTTAGAGCACCCGGCATTGTGCTTAGGGGAGTTTTTGCAGTGTAAAAATACACTGTGTTGCGCGTAAAAGGGAATGTGTTGCACGTACAAGGGAGCGTGCTGCACGTACATCCAAGCACTACCCGTAGGCCTAGATTTTCCCAACAGGTAGGGCATTGTGTAGTGTTGCGCCCAAGAGGAGACCTGACAGGCCCAGATTTTCCCAGCGGTGCGCTCAGAGAGGCCCGACAGGCCCAAACCTCGTGCAGCGCTGCGCTCAGGATGCCCGGCATGCCTGCATGTGGGCAGGCACTATGCTTAGGGCAGAAGGGAACCAACATCGCGTTCAAGTGCTGCACCTAGACCAGAAGCCTTCCTTCACTTGCAAAATTGCCAAAAATCACCAGGGAGCACCTCCAAGCTGCATCCAAGGACCTACAAAGAAGTTGAAATTTGGTATGTGGCTGCTTATCCTTATCCTCCAAGAGATTTTGATGATTTAATGGTTAAATGAAATTGACTAAAACCTAGTGACTAAAAACCCTAAGTCCTCATGGAAAACCCTCTTTTTTGACCTCCAAACAAGAAATTATCAACCAAGACAAGTGTCAATTAAGGTAGTTACAGTGAGTTCAAGTTACCCTTCATCAAATCTCAAAGGGGAATCAATCATAAACCCACACCTCCATCTCACTCACTTGCAAAAAATTGTCTTTTCACCATTATTCCATTTCACTCATCCTATCAAGTTTTACAAGCAGTCATAGGGTTGTTTGAAAGCTGCACTAATCACCATGTCAGGAAAAGAAGGGAGTGTGAGCATTGAAGGAGGTCAAGTGCCTATGAGGCCAAAGCACAAGGGTGGGAAGGCTAACAGATTTGAACCCCAAGACACTGTGGAGATTACTATCTCTCCCATGATTCTCACATGCTTTCAGAATGTAGGGTGTTTCCAGTTTTGTGAAAGGTTCTAACAAGTAAAAAATCACCCAGCACTCACAAGGTTATTCATTCTTAACCTAAATAACAAACAATCAAGCTTGGCAGGGGTGACCTTTGATCTCTCATCAGATGCCATTTCTAGTGCTACTGGTATACCTGATGTTGGTGAAAAATGGTTCAAAAGGGAAAAGTTGGACATAAGCTATTATTAGCCTTTTCTCAAGCCTAGGTACAAAGAAGGCTGCAAGACTATTTTCCCTTTCTCACACTTACTGGAGAGGTATGCACCCTTAATGAAGGTCATCATGAAATATTTTACATGTGAGGGGAGATACTCTAGGCTCTACTCGTACCATATCAGATTACTCATGCATTTTACTAGGGTTAAAATGCTTCATTTTCCCTACTACTTATATAGGAGTATCGACAAGATGTCTTCTATTTTCCGAAGGAGGAGTTATTCCCAAAAAATGCACAGTTTGTTCTACCACTCCTTGATCAATATGGTGGTACTACATCATTTGGAGCTAAAGGGCATACTTTGGGAGGTGTTCATTTCTCATGAAATATTCACAAACCCTCAAACCCATCATCAGCCAAATTTACCCTCATCATCTCATCCTCTCTCTCCACCCCTCCATCACCTCCTACTGACCATGCCTCATCATCTACCCAAGTATCCTCTCCTCAAGAAAACCTCCCTTCCTCACCTTCTCCTGATGCATGAAATCAAGAAGGAAGTGGCAGTGAACAAGAAAGTGACCATGAGGGTGAGGATGACAATGAATCAGACCAAAGTGAAGATGAGGGTGATGATGATTTGAGCCAACAAGAGGCAGAAAACATGGAAACATAAGAAGAGGATGACAATGAAGAAAATGAGGAAGCTAACAGTGGAAATGAATTAAGTAGTGATGAAGAAGAGGTCATCAATGAAGCAGAAGACATGGAGGTGGATAATTATGAACATGAAGCAAGTGACAAAGAAACAAAGGATGATCCTAAGGGCAGTAGTGAGGCTAAGAGCCCTAATGACAGTAAAAACAGTGAGGCTCCTAGCCATGACAGAGATGAGGGAAAAGATGAAGAGAGCAACCAAGATGAAGATGAAAACGGTGAGGAAAGTGAAGAGGCTGAAGGCAGCAGTGACACGAATGAAGCAAGCTTCAGTGAATAACAGGACAGCAAGGAAAAAGACAGTCATGACAGTCATGAAAAAAGTGAAGTAAATGAAGACGCTGATAATGAAAATGAAGATCACAGCAATGATGAGGCAAGTAGCTTAAATGAGGAACAAAATGAAAGTCATGAAATCCGTGAAGAGGTTGAAAGTGAGGCTGATGTTGGAGGCAAAGAGTTAAGCAGCAGTAAGGGTAGTGAAGAGGAAAACATGGAAACAAATACACTGAGATGACCACAATCAAACCTCTTCCATTGACATATCAAGGAGGATAAATTCTTGTGTTTGTTGCCTCTAAAAGGAAAGGGACCATGCCATCACCCTTAGCTCAGAAGATTGACAAAGGAAAACAAAGGGTAAAGGAAGAAGAAGAAGATCAGCATGAGGTTGAGAGAGAGTTTTAAATAATTCAAATTGATAGTGATGAGGAAAATGAAGCAAGGATCTCATACTTTCTCATACATAACAAAAATTCCTTAATTGAATACCTACAAGAAAATTTAGATAAGGCCAAGAATGTGAATGATGCCCTTGAGATGGAGAATAAGCAGCTAGGGGCACAAATTGCCATTTATGGGGCTAGAGAAATCAGGGCCCGGAAAGAAGCTCAAAGGGCACAAGTAAAGCTAGAATATTTCATGGGCACCTATGAGGAAAGTGAGAATGAAGAAGGGAAGTCTAGGAGGATACCAAGAACCATGGGTTTGAAGAAGGCATTGGCAAAACAAAGAGAACAAGAATCAGCCTTGGCAGAGCAACTCCTTCTAGATGAGATTTTGGCCATGGAGATAGCATTTGATCAGGAGCCTTGGTTGGAAAGAGCCAACATACAATTGGAGGCTAAATTGAATAAATAAAATCAGGATCTTGATCTCCAAAGGAAGATGACCAAGCATTATGCCCGGAGAAACCAAGTTGCAAGGACTAAACTGAAAAAGGCCCATGCCAAAATACAAACACTCAAAGCGGAAAAATACCAAGAAAACATTGGAATCTTGGCTCAAGCTTCTCTAGAGGCCTCTCAAACATCATTAGGAAGACATCCACCAATTTTGGGAAAATTTTGACAAATTTTGGTTTTTTGCAAATTTTGAGGCCTCTAAGCACAGCACCCCTGGCGCTACACTTTCATCTCAGGCATCTTCGCGAAGAAAATTTTGTATTTTTGGAATCCTTGGCTCAATTATAGTATGATCACCAAATTTTAGAGCATTTGGAGCATTTTTTACCCCTCAAAAGGCCAAAAAACACCTCATTTTTCACCTTTCTGCCTCATTTACAGGCCTAGCGCTGTGCCTAGAGAATTTTTCGAAATTTTTCCTTTTGGATAGGTTAATGGAGCTCATTAAGAAATCCAAGGGTATATTTGGAAATTATACTCAGCAATCTTTCCAACAAGCCATCACGAAGCCAATTCCGACATCGGGAAGGGCATCAAAACTTGGTTGCAAGTGGACCTATTTTTTTCGGGCAGGCACTACGCTTTCAGACCTTTGTGTTGCGTTTTTGGCCAAAAAGTCAACAAAAGACACTCATTAATGAAAAATTATATTTTAGCATTTTTTGAGGCAAATCACTTCAAAGTTAGGTGCTAAGAGTTAGTTTTGCATTTATTTCATGAGATATTTTGTGCCTTGGGCCTTGCATGGTCTCTTAGGCATAAATGGCATTTATGGATGATTTTGACATTTTCAAACCCTATTTAGGGTTTTTTCACTCATTTTCTAGATAAATAGTGCATGAGGGCCTCATTGTAAAATTTTGGCATTTGATGACTCTTTGGAGCAATACATAGTTTTTTTAGAGATTGAAGAAGAAAATGGTGTTGTCGAGTTTGTGAATGGCTTGTCTTGATTGATGATGGAGAAGGCTTGCTTTCAGGATCCATGAGCTTGGTTAATGGTGATGTGCTTCTATTCAGTTCATTTTTTTTTATGTATCATGTTGTTTCATCTTTCGAAATTTCATTAGGACAAAGGTCTTAGACTAAGAAATTTTTTTCAAAGGCACCTTAGCTCTGTTTGTTCTTCACTGCCTCTATGTTTTTCTCTGCTAGGTCAGTTTAGAGAATTCTTAGTTGCTCTCTAGGCCCACCCAAGCTTGTTTATCTCATAAATGGTTTAATATAGTAGGTATCAAAGATGTTTTATGGTTAGCCCTGCTTGTTTGATGTCACTAAAACATTTTTCTTGAGATCTATCTTTGAAGTACCACTAATTAGGTTTTGCCAAAGAGGCTATGTTTCGATCATACCCTTTGTTCATGCTTGAATAGTTGTTTTGAAGATATTTATGGCTATGATGAATTATGTTTAGGAGTTCCCTCTTCTTTGATTAAAGTTATATGTTTATCTTAAATGTTTTCTAACCTTGAAGGTGAAATCACTAGAAGTTAAATGAGTTTCTCGCCTTCTATATTTCATTGGATTGTTTGTCTTAAATGCTTATTTTCTTGAGTTGAATCAAAGAGTTATTGGTGTTCCCTGTCTATAGATTACTTATTTATGCTAAATAGTGTTGAAGTCCCTTCTTGTTTTAAGTATTTGACAAAGGATTATTAAAGTGCCCTTTGCCCTACTTTGTCCACAAACTTGATGTTCATTTCATTTCACACAAACCTTGAAAATCCATCTGATCATGCTAGATTTGCCCAGTGATCCACCCTGATTTATTGTTGAAACTTTCCATGAATTTTATTGACTCCATAGCCCAATGACTTGAAGATTTCCTCACTCTATCTATTCTACTTGATCATCTACCCAACCAAAACAAACAAACAAACTCTAAACTTAACAACTAGCCTAAAATCAAACCCTAAGAGCAAACAAGTTCACATCCTTTGCACAAAATAGAGAGAGCCCTATTTGAGTCCAAGAAGGCTAGGTCTTAGGACTCCAAAGACTGGTCTTATGTTACCCTGTGCATTTGATCTCACCAATCTTACAAATCACGGGACCACAACAGTGTGTAGAAGAAATGTTAACAAAAGATGGTATTGGAGTTTCCTCATCTAAATTTATAAGCTCTATCTCTTTTGATAATGTTTTCTTCATAGAAACTCGGATTCTAGAGCTCCTTCTTGGTTGTGGAAGACTTACATTCTCCTTAATTGTAACCTTAATCCTCTTTCTTATCTTACCCCTTGTCTTGATTTTCTTTCTGATTTTTGTCAGTTTTTCAGAGATCAGATTTTCATCATTCTTCTGTAATGAAGATTCAGGTTTGTTTTCAACATTTATATCAGTCTTTCTGACATTATCTTCTTTAGGAAACTCTGGTGATTCTTGAAAATGATTTCTAATAAGGAAATCCTCCCAGGTATCTCCTATGCTTTTTAAATGAAACTCAATCAATATTTTCACCAACCCATGATGATGCATGGTGGTATCTATGAATTGTATTCTCTTTTTCACATTTGAGGCCATCCTTTTTAAACTATTTAGCAGAAAGAAAGGAAGATTGATTTCACCATTTTCTAAGAAATTCATCAGTAAACATATATGGTAGACATACATGCAACCAAACCTTCCTTCACAAGTGATATTTTTTTCTAAAACCAAGAGCATGTTCCTCCATTTACTTTTAAGAGTTGAACTGGGGATAGCTTTTTTAAAAACAGAGACATCCATACCTGGGTTTTTGAGTATTACTTTTCATGATTCACTGTGGATTTTTTTACTTTTGAACCATCTTTCACCATGCCTTGAAAGTTCTATAGCCTCGGCCATGAATGACTCAGTCACTGCAAATTTGATATCTCAAATTTCTACTTATGTACCATCAAAATATCGAGCAAAGGATTTTGTAATCTGCTTATGAAAACCATTAAATTTCTTTATGAACTTAAACCATCCACATTTCTGCAACAATTCTTTGATCTACGGGTATCCTTCCATGTACTTTTCTCCTACCGTTTCTGATCTAACAATTAGCCCCATCCTTATACTATGCAGAGTTCTCAACCTTCATAATTACCTTTTTGTTTGATGAAATGAATTGGCTAAAAATCTGATGAAAGTTTATTGAGGGTTTGTAAGAATAAATATATGGTAGGGGTTTTGGAGAAACGTAGACAAGTATGTCAGGTCATAAGTCATGACCGTTAATCATCAACGAGGGAGTTAATTATGGAACGTTATGCAACTTAATACGAAGGATGTGGCTGATATGTAGTATGATGGGGATTGCAATCAAATCAAATGATGAGTTTTCAAGGAAACATATGAATATCCATATTATACATACTTCATGTTTTCACCTTGTTATTTAAAATAAATTTTTGCACTTTATCTTTTAGAACTTAACCTTTTCATTTGTTGTTTTCTTTGGTGTTAATCTTTAAGTACCCTTTTAGCATGTTGGTCTTCAAAACATAATCTTTCAATTCCTTGCAATTATCATGTGTCAGAACTGCTGAATAAGATGTGGCTACAAAATCAAATTAGCTGCAGAATGGAATCAGCTGCAGAACGTGATCAGCTGCAGAATAGAATTAGCTACAGAATGTATCAGCTGCAGAATGTACTCTGTAAAAGAATGAAGTATGGCTATGGAATATGAATGTGAAATGAAATGGAAATGGAATATGACTGTGAAATGGAATGAAAGTGGAATGACTTATGAAATGGAATGAAAGTGGAATGACTTGTGAAATGAAATTAAAGTGGAGTGAGATGGAATCAAATTGTAAAATGAAATGAATTTGCAGATTATGAATTGCAATGAATGTAGTTTTGTGTCACTACTTATTACAAAAAAGAAAATGGAAAATATAGGATGTCAGAAATCTCTGATTTTCACCCTGTATTTTATGTATAAGTATTCCAATCATTGATTAGTTTTCATACTTATACACTTTATTTTTTTTTATTTTTTTGTGTAGGAAAAAATAAAAGCTAAGTTATTGAAGAAGAAGAATTCTTCTTTACTAACTTCATATCAATATTATCTTGAAAAATATTTAAAAACTCTTCTTTTGAAAGTGGTTTATGATATACTTTCAACTGATGACCATTCACAAGAAGAGGTACCTTTTATTCATCTATTTTCCTTATCTTCACTGCTCCATTATCAAAGACTTTTTCAATCTCATATGGCTTAAGCCAATGAGTCTTAAACTTTCCTTGAAAATCTTTGAATTTTAAATCGAACAAAAGTGTCCAATCCCCTGCTTGAAACTTCTTCTCCTTGATATACTTATCATGCCATTTAGCCCTTTGTTGTTGGACTATATTGGTTCTTTGAAGTGCATCTTGTCTGATTTCATCTAGCTCATTGAGTTGCTCCAATCTATGTTTCTGTGCTTCTGATAAATCAAGTCCCAATTGGACTTCCATATTGAAGGTTCGAATTTGAAAATTTATAGGGAACAGGACTTTCTTTCCATAAACAAGTTCATTGGGAGTATGTCATGTTGTATTTCTCCATGTAGTTCTGTAGGCCCATAAGGCTTCAGGAAACTTTTCTGCCCAATATCTTCTGTGTAGATGTACAATCTTAGTGATAATTCCTTCAATCACTTTATTGGTAGATTCAACTTGACCATTTTTCTATGGATGATAAGGATTTGACTTTCTATGCTTGATCTTGTAATATTCCATGATCATTTTCACCACCTTAGATGTAAAATGAGATCCCTGATCTGTCACAATTTCTCTTGGAACACCAAAATGAGTAAAGATATCCTCAAAAATAAAATTAACTACAGATCCTTCATTAGCAAAAGGTAAGTCTTTAGCCTCTACCCATTTAGTGACATAATCAGTGCATACCAAAATATACTTCTTTTGTTTAGATGGAGGATTAATAGGTCCAACAAAATCCAAGGCCCATTTTTCAAAAGTTTTTATGAGTACCTGAGATTTTAATGGCATTTCATTTGATGGAGCAGCTTTCCCTACCATTTGGCAGTTGTCACACCCTTTGACATATTATTTGGCATATTTGAAGATGGATGTCCAATAATATCCTAAATGAAGAATTTTATAGGCTGTCCTCTTTTCAGTAAAGTGTCAACCACAAGGTTCATCATGAAATGCTTTAAGAATTTCAGGCATTTCATCTTCTCAAACACATTTTTTGATAATGAGATCTGGACCTGTCTTATACAATTCATTAGTAATCCATGAGTATCTTGCACTTAATTAAATGATTTTTCTTTTCCCTCTAGAAAACAAATGTGGAGGTAATTTTCATATAACTAAGTAATTGGAAATATCTGCAAACCAAGGAGTCTGAGTAGTTATTGCAAAAATATATTCATAAGGAAATTTATCTTCAACTAGAGTATCATCTTTGATATTTTGAATTCTAGACAAGAAATTAGCAACTGTATTTTTTTTTCCAGGTCGGTCTAGAACAGTAATGTTGAATTCTTGCGGGAGTAAGAACCATCTTGTAACTCTGCCATTACTAATAGGTTTATTCATTAAGTATCTAATTGCAGAGTGATCTGTATGAACAAAGGTTTCATATCCTGCTATATAATGTCTGAATTTGTTGATATCATAAACAACAGCTAAGAATTCCTTTTCAGTTACAGTGTAATTTAACTCTGTGGGAGTCAAATTCTTGTTTGTGTAATAAGTGGCATAAGGGATCAAATCTGTTTTTTCCTAATATAGCTCCTAGAGCCGTATCTGAAGCATCTATTGAAATGTGAAAAGTTAGTTTCTAATTTGGACATCTTAAGATGGGTGCTTCAAAGATTTTTGCCTTTAAATTCTCAAATGCTAACCAGAAATCAGGATTCCAACTGAATTCACAATCTTTGGTGAGTAGTTTGAAGAGTGGGGATGCTATTTTTAGTGAAATTTTCTATAAATCTTCTATAATATCCTGTGAATCCTAGAAAACTTCTAACATAATTTTGGCAACTTGGAATTGATAGTTTGGAGATGAATTCAACTTTATATTTATCAACTTTAATTTCATCTCTTGAAATGTTATGTTCTAAAACAATCCCTTCTATAAACATCATGAAACATTTTTCATGGCTTAGCGAAAGGTTTTCTTCCTTACATCTTTTAAAAACCTTTTCCAAATTTTCTAAAGCTTCTTCAAATGTATTACCATAAACTGTAAAGTGATCCATATACACCTCTACACAATCATGTATTAGATCAGAAAAAATTCATAGTAATGCCCTTTGGAATGTTGCAAGTGCATTGCACAATCCAAAAGGAAGTACTCGGTAGGCATAAGTCCCCCATGGACAATTGAATGTGGTCTTATCTTGATCTTCAGGTGCTACCTGAATTTGATTGTAACCACTAAAACCATCCAAGAATGAGAAATACTTCTTACCTTCTAATGTATCCAACACTTGATCTATAAAGGGTAAAGGAAAATGATCTTTTAGGGTAGATTTATTCAATTCTCGATAATCAATGCATACCCTCCATTTACCATTCTTTTTAGGCACAATCACTAGAGGGGAAACCCACTGACTGTCTGAAATTGGGTAAATTAAGTTTACATTTAGCAACTTTTACAACTCCTCTTTCACAATTTCCCTAAGATTTGGATGCATCCTTCTTTGAGGTTGTCTGATAGGTTTACAATTTTCCTCAATGTAGATGTTATGTATACAAGTCTTAGGACTAATTCCTTTCATGTCAGTGTATTCCCATGCATATGCAGAAGAATGTTGTTGTAATGATTTGATTAGCTTTTCTTGTTGTAATTTATCCAAGTTATTGTTTATGTTTAAAGTTTTCCCTGGAAATATTTCAACTGTAGAGATATCAAACTCTTCCATAGAATAAAGAGACATCTACCTAGATGAAAAATATTCAATATTGGATTTTTCTCGAAATTGATCATGTTCATATTCTGTAAATAATTCAAAATTTTCTATTGAATTTAAGATTTGAATATTTTCACTAATGGTTGAAATAGTAAAGAGAGGTTGTATATCATTTTCATCATCAATCCATTCTTTGTCATCTATCTTTGTCATTGTTCTTGCTGGAGGATATAGAGTGAATTTCTTAGTTGAGTTACCATCAGAAATATACATGTCACCAGATCTACAGCTAATGAAAGCATCAGCTGTAGCCAATCAAGGTCTTCTTAATATAAGTGGATGTCGTTTGAGATTTTTCTTAGTGGTTAAAATCATAAAATCAACATGGTACTCCCAAGAATCTAAGGACACTGAGATATCTTCTAACACACCATCTGGCTTGATTACAAATCTATCTATTAATTGCAGTAATGTAGGTGTATAAAGAAGATTAGGAAGATTGAGTTGTTCCATGGTTTGTTTTCTCATGATGTTCATTGCTGCTTCTAAATCAATTAATTTATTTGGAATTTCAACTCCATTGATATGTGTTTTTACAACTGGACTTCCTGGATCTAAATATTTTTGTATGGCAATTTTTCCCATCATTATGTCTGTTATTTTTCCTACAAGATGAGTTTTTTTTAATTCTTTTGTTTTTCTTCCCAATTTCTTCATGCTCAACTCCTTTATTGTTTTAGCTAAAATCGGAATTTCCTTGATGGCTTGTAACAAAGGGATTTTGATACAAACATTTTTCAATTCATCTAGGAAATCATAATTAGGAAACATAATATGTTCTTCTACCCCTCTATCAACTTGTAATCTTTCAAGAAAAGGAGGTGTAGAAGTAGATACTGATGGTTGCTCTATGATAGGAGTTGAGTTTATTGGTTGTTTTTCTTTTTCTTTTTCAGAATTTTGGTTTTGAAGAGATGTTCCTTCTTCAAAACTTTTATTGGGTTGTAGAGAATATTCCTCGGAATTGTCTTGTTCTTGAATGACTACATAAGGCTTTTTCTTTTCTAATATCCTACTAGATCTAAGTTGAACATCATTAAGATCTAGAGGAGTAATAATGTAGGTTGGAAATTTTTGTCCTTCTATCATATAGGTATTATGAGGATTTTTATTGTTGGGGTTTGGTAATGGTTGGGCAGGTAACTGATTTGGTCTCTAAGGGAATGGTAGTGAGAGTTGTGGATTTTGGTTTTGGTTTTGGAGTTTGTGTTGTTGATTTTGTTGAGAAATTTGTTGGGGAGGATAGTTTGGATATGATGGAGGATATTGATAGTATTGAGAGAATCTTCCATAGGGATTTTGCATTCCTTGAGCCCAAGGTTGAGATTGAGATTGAGATTTAGGCCAAGGTTGTTGCCAAGAATTCTAGTTTGGTGAGGGCTGAGTATGCATTTGGTTATTAAAACCTTGATTTTGTGACCCCTGCCATGGCCTTATAGAGACAAAGAAAAGAGATTCTATTGGATTTGAAGTTTTTTATTCTTGAAAAATAGCCTTAAGACCAGGAATTGAAGGACAACTCATAGTCTCATGACTTTATGAACAAATCATACAGGTCTCTATGACTTTTGTATCAAAAGGAAATTCTCTTAAAGCATGCTTCTTTCTGCATTTGAGACAGAAAATAGCTAAAGCATCAGTCTCGACTTTCTGCTTGTTTTGTAACTTAAGGGTGTCTATCTGTTCACTAAGACTCCCTAAAATGTATGTTTTAAATTCATCAAGAATGTTTCCAATTTCTTCCCTACTCACTATTCTAGTTGCAGATCCATTTACCCTAGCAAGAGCAGGATCTCTTGGACCTTTCCCCATTTTTTATTTTCCTCTTGAGAGATGAATACATAATTCCCCAATGTCAGGTAATGGGAGTTGAGATATTTCCCCCATTCCCCATCATGTTAAGGATCATTTCTATCCACTCATCTCTAATGGCTTTCAACAAGAGAGATTTTAAAGTATCTTGATCTAAATTATCCATTTTTTCTCTTTTTATGTTGTAGTTGAATCTTTCAATTAAGTCCTCCAAATTCTCATCCTCTCTTTGCATCATTTTAACTTCATCCTTGTAATTAATGGGTATGCAATAATCCAAATACCTTTCTAAAAATGCTCTCTTCATATCATTCCATGTTATGATAGACCGAGTGATTAGACTCATGAACCATTTTAGAGCTGCTCCTTTCAATGTTGAAGGAAAAAATTTGAGTTTTTGAGAGTCTTGTAAATAATCATAAGTTCTGCAGAAGACTTCAAATTCAAACAAAAAGGTTTCAAGGTCTTCACTTTTCAATCCATGAAAGTTTGGGAGGACAAAAGGTGAGATATTTTTCATGGTGACATTTGTATCTTCATCAACTATAGGGAATTCTAAAGAACTCTCAATTACCCTATTTCTTCTGCCTCCTTCTACATTTCCTCTACCTCTTCCTATATCTCCTCTTCTACCTCTACCTCTATCTCCTCCTCCAAATATTACTTTTTCTAAATTTATAATTTATCCTTCTCCTTCCCCTTCTCCTCTTCCTGCTATTATAGATTCTTTAGAACTGATATAAGAGTCAAATTGTAACTCTAACTTCTCTTCCTCTGGTTGTTCTATCAATGGTATGTTGAAGAAAGGTTCTTATTCTTCCTCTCCACTAGGAATTTCTAACTCTTCAGCTAAAATGTGTTCTCCTGTAGAGGTGAAAAAGGTTACTCCTTCTATTGGAGACCTAGGATCTTCTTCTTCTAAGACTACCTCAGTAGATGAAGTAGGGGATCCTCCTAATTGGATTTCTGACCTTAGAACTTCAGGAAGTCTATGGCTAGTAAAATATGGAATATGAGTTTGAGATGGAGGTATATCACTTCTTAGTCTTGGTGGAGTGAGTGGTGTTGTAGGGATTAAACTTCTGCCTCTAGCTATGAATATGCCCCTAGCGTCTCTTTCTCTAAGAATATCATTTTTTTAGATGTAAGAAATGAGGTTACTTAATTACACTTCCTCGAAAATAGCACCAAAATTTTTAATCAAATTAATTTCTTAAATTTCTTGCATTAATTATCAACCGAGTTTTGTAAAATGATGAAGTGTGATGCACTGTATGTGCTTATTTAACCTATTTCTTACTTCGTTGTTTTTATTTTATGTTGTTTTTGGGGGGTTTCTGTTCTTTGATGTCTAATAATGTTCAACCTGAAACTATAAAAATATTTTAAATGAATTTAATGAATTTTAAGAAGGAAGAAAAGGAAGTGTTCCTAAGTAAATCTAATTTTCATAAAAAATTAAACCAAACATTGTTGGTTAGTTAGAATCTAATTTGGAAAACAGAGCATCTATCTTATCTTATCATTAGTCCTATTCCATAAATCTAATTCTAAAACTAAGATTGAAATTGCAGTGCTTGTCTTAAGTAAAAGCAGAAAATGAAAACAACTAATGTACTTTTAGTTACTCTAGCATTCAATTATGAGGTGTGACCTTATTGAAATGATGTTAAGTAACTGTCTGTACTTTAACTTCTAATGTCCTAGAACAGTAAGCAAAGGATGCAAAGGAAAGCATCTAATGTATATTTAGTTACTCCAACGTTCAACTATGAAATATGATTTTCTTGAGATAGTGTTAAGTAACCAATTATACCTAATGATCTAGAAAACAAAGTAAAGTATGCAAAAAGTAACTCAGTAATTTCACTCATTAAACATTCAACCATTCAGTCTTGAAACATGATTAAATCAATCTCTTTGGAATGACTTTTAGGAATATCAGTGATGCAATTAAGTGAGGATATGAAAGCAAAATGTGAAAGCATGTAAAACTCACTATAAACAACTAATGTATATTTGACTTTCTGCAACATTCAATGTGAAGTATTACCCTCTTGAGATGCTATGTGAGAAGTCAATTATGCCTTAGTTTCTAAATTCCTAGAAAGAAAATAACAATGTGCAGAGTAAATTCAATCACTATATGAATTAGACATTCAACCATTTAGTTTAGGATCATCATCTTGAAATGGCTTTTGAAAACATCCATTTACATAGTTAATTGACAATTTTGTTCTAAGAAAATGAATGACAAAACAGTAAGGAAACTAGGAAACTGTGTATTCTTATTACTTCAATCTTAATTCGATTTGAAAACATAGTTATCTATCTTCACGAAATAATTTAGAATAACAAGGTTGCACAATTGTGATTTAATGTTATGCTATTGATCAAAAATTGGAATGAAACATTAACCTAATTAGAAAACAGATTTGTTAAAAATAGAGTAATGGAAATTGAACTAAAAAAAACAAATGAAAAACCTCCTCTAATGTAAGGACCCTCTTTAACTGATTCGGCTAAACTGCTAGCTAGTTAAGGATGCACGTAAACAATCATTGGCAACACGAACTTTGTATTATGATAAAATGAAGTCTTGATACAGAGTATCAGCAAAAAGCTTGAAATTAACATTGAATTTATAAATTGTCTTCTCGGTTCTGTTCAACCGGTTTTTAAAGGATAATAACATAATTTTTTGTGAGATAAACTTCCTACAGGTGGCTAATTCGAATTAGACTTGTAATAGGACTGTTAGACTCTTGATTTGCTACGATAGAGCAAATCAAAAGTTATGTTGTTTTCGGATAACGTACTTTTACCACACCTTTGACCATGATCTTAGGCCTGCTTTTCTGTCGATCTGGACCGAGTGAATAGGATAGAATCCATGTGAAGATGATTCTAGAAACACCCATGTGACCCAATTCTTCATTTGACACCTGAAACCTGCCAAGCCATGAGAGTAGCTACGCAATCCACGGTTAGCTGCAGAATAGGTTGTGTTCTATAGATAAATTGTAAAAACCTATCCAAATAGCAAGAACATGAAAATATAAGATGGAAATCAATTTAATGCATCCTTAAGACAAAACCTATCATTTATCATTTATTGGTGTCTGTGATCTTATGAGAAAGTGAGGGAAAGAGGTGAGAAAATATGTCAAAGAGAGGGTAATTCTGAGGTTCAACAGAAGCCATGCAACTTCACATCATCCGTCTGCCTGTACCATAAACCATACTTAGATGTGCCCCTCAGGTATCTCGTGACATGCTTGCCCGCCTTCCAAAAGAGCTTGGTAGGCTTAACCATCACTTGACTCAAATGGTTAACCACATAGTAAATGTCCAGTCTCGTGTTCACTAGATACATTAGCAAACCCACTAATTTTCGATAGATAGTAGCATCCACTACCTCTCCAGAAGTAGCATCCTCTTTCCTCCAGTTTCCTGGAAGAGGAGTATCCATGGGTTTGCAGCCCTCCATGTGAAACTTACCCAATATATCCCTTGCATATTTTCCTTGAGACCCAAAAATTTCAGCATCTCGCTAGCATATTTCCAATCCAAGGAAATAATGAAGGAGGCCCATATCCTTCATCTCGAACTCCTTTGTAAGGTCCTCCTTACATGAGTGTATCAGTTGCTGATCACCAGTCAGTATTAAATCATAGACATAAAGAACAATGGTTAGAAGCTTACCCTCCACCATAATTTGGTATAGGTTTGCATCCGCTTCACTTTTGGTGAAGCCAAGTCTAGTGAAATAGCTATTTGTCCAAGTGTACCAAGCACGGGGTGCTTGCTTCAGCATATACAGCGCTCTTTTGAGTTGGAACACATGCAACTCGTTGCTGAAGATCTCAAATCCTTCAGGATGCTCTATGTACACCTATTCCTCAATGATCCCACTGAGAAACACAGTCTTTACATCCATCTGATGAATGCACCAGCCCATCTGTGCTGAGAGAGCAAGGATGGTCCTTATGGAAGAATATCTTGCGATAGGTGCAAAGTTTTCTTCATAATCAATCCCCTCGATCTATGAGAAGCCCGAGGCCACAAATATGGCCTTGTATTTCTCAACACTCCCATTAGCAGCTTACTTTACCTTGTAGATCCATCTTGAACCCACCATTGATTTATCAACCAGCCTTGGAACAATTTCCCAAGCACTGTTTTTGACAATGGAGTCATACTCCTCCACCATTTCATCTACCCATGTGGGCTATTGCACTGCTTCTTGAAAGAAAGGTGGCTCAGTCACAATACATTTTCTCATGAGACACATTTATCCAGTAAATCAGTTAGGATATTGTCTTTGTCTGCACTGTGAAGTAGGGGCTCCTACATTTTGTGCAGCATCAAGTCTTAGCCTATCAACTTTTGTGGTATGCCTTCTGCTTGTTCTGATGTCTAGCTCTACGTGAGTGGACTCCTCCACTCCATTAACCTCCTCCTATGGTTGATCTGCATCTAGAGACTCATCTTTGGGAACTAGTAGTTCCTCCTCTGCATGCAAGTCTAGCTCCCTCTCAAGCGACAACCGCATGGCTTTCCCCTCATCGAATTTTATATCCCGTCACATAACAGTCATCTTACTGTTAGGAAAATACACATGATAATTATGGAGTGTTTCTGTGTACCCCACAAAAATTCCAACCTCAGCAGTCGACTCCAGCTTCTTCCTGGCGTTCTTGGTCACATGTACATAAACAGATGAGCCAAAAATCTTAAAGTGTGAAACATCCAGTTTCTTACCAGTGAAATCTTCTTCAGGTGTACTCATGCCAAGCACTCTATGACGACAACAGTTTTGCACATAAACTGCAATGTTGCATACTTCCGCCCACAAATACATTGGTAGGCCCTGATCATGCAGCGTCGCTCGTGTTGCACCCACGATCATTCTTTTCTTCCTCTCTACAACCCCATTTTGTTGTGGGTTATGAGGCACTATGATTTCTCTTCGAATTCCTTCTTTGCTGCAGAAATCTTTGAATTTGTTAGAGATGTATTCTACACCACTATCGCTCCTCAAATCCTTCACTTGCTTCCCCAACTCTTTCTACACCAATGCCTTAAACTCACAGAACTTTGAGAATGTTTGATCCTTCTTCTACATGAAGTAGATCCAGCATTGATCCTTCTTCCTTCCCTTGGTAGTCAAATCACAATCCTCTTCATCATCATGCTTTGATGAAGAGCCATCTCTGGTGTTCTGCATGAACTCCTCCTACACCAAATTCGACCACAGTCGTTCCCAATCCAGAAATTTTTCCCGTTCGTTGATAGAGTCTTCATAATTGTGCCAACTCTTAGGAAGTCCCAAGAGAGCCAAGCTCACCAAATCTTCATCAGCAACAATTATTCCCACAGTCCCCAGTTCATCCCAACATTGGACAAAATTCGTGAGATACTTTGGAATGTTGTCGCCCTTTTCCTTTTTGATCTTCTTGAGTTTATCTTTGAGTGCCAATTTCCTATGGTCATTGCTGCTTTGGAAAATATCTGTCAAAGCCTTCCACATAGCATATGGTGTGGCTTTCCCATAAAGGCTTGATACAATGTGGTCTCATACTCCTTCCAACAGAATCCTCCTCATCTTTTCCACTTTCTTTTTCCATGCATCAAGTAATGCAGCATCTGTCGAAGTGGGCTTAGGAACATCATTGTCAATGAATTCCTTCAAGCCATTATCTTCGAGCACCGCCTCCATCCTGTCCTTCCAAGCAATGTAGTTCGAGCTGCCCTCGAGTGCATACTCTAGCCGCAAGCCATTGAAAGCCATTTCAATGTTAACTCAATTGTAGCACCAAGAAATTATTTCTACAAATTCGAATTATTTCCACCAACAAACTCAGCTCCTGCTTCACAATTGCAATCTCCTATGCTCTGATACCACGTAGAAATTTAATACAAAATATTTATTTCCTATATTCTCCTAATATAACAATTTTATGCCAATTTTAAATACATAATCGCTTCTACAAAATCTTTGTGGAATTTAAAACACAATCGACAATCACAATATCATGAAGAAATATCAATCACACATAACACAGATAATTTACAGGGAAAGCATAAAGATAAAAACCCCACTATCTTCTATTATGTAATTATATCATGGATCATGAAACAATTAAATACAAAGCTCCAATCTCCAAGAGCTCTCAGTACATCATACAATTGTCTCACATTGTCATACAAAAATTGGCAAGTTCCTTAGCCAATTTACTGCCTCCAGACATCCTACCTCTACTACGCAATCCCTAAATTAGTGGAATCATGTTTTCCTTGACTACGCAATCCTCATTGGCACATCCAATGTGTGTGTGGTTGCATGTGTGCAACCACTAATGTCACAACTGATAGTCAAATTGTACCTTTCACCTACATCTCAACTGGGTCTCCACTGGATTTGACATGCATGTAGTTAACAGTAGTAAATATTCAGTTGCATGTGAGGCTACTGATTGTGAATTAATTAATAATTAATTCACTTGATCTCTCACTAGTGTATCTTCAGTTACAACTAGCACAACTGAGTTTAACTCACTTAACTGAGTTAAACTACTTTACAACTTTCATAACTACACTTCCAACTCTATTACAACTTTGAATCACTCAATTACAACTAATTCCACTTGCATGTCCCACCAACCAACCACTTAACTCGAAATTACTATAGCTAACTGATTTTCCACTTCAGTTAACTATTTCCAAGTGCTTATTGAGAATAAATTATTGTTTATTTTCCAACTAATATTAAGGTATAATAATAGTCGACATGCATCTATAAAAATACATTAAATTTATAAATAGAACTTGCACATACATCTATAAATAGAATTTTCTCATGCATATACAAATAGAAATCCACCTAAAAATAGCCTGAGGCTCCATCCTATTGTAGGTGCATAATTTTCACTAGGATATTCTTGTTGAATATCAACACAATAATTGTAGAAGAAGAAGAAGTCACCTTGGCCAACCTTCCCTCTGCAAGTGGGGTCATATGAGTTAAATATTCTGAAGGTAGCAAAAGCAGAGCTTGTAGAACTTAGTTTCCTCATATTAATAGAAATGAGCTTTCATTGATATGACCTTTAGGGTAGTATGCAAAAAACATTGTGAAAAGTTAAATTTCACCTGGATATATGTTTATGACTCTTCGGAAGATGAGGAGAATATTAAGAATTAGTATAATGCTTCCAGAGCAGATATACCATGTGATGAAGTAGGCCCTTTTTTCTAAAATATGTAGTCGAGCCAGCCAAGATACATGTGAAATTAATCATGTTATGGAATAAAATACAAACATGCTCCAAGACTATATATCTAGATGTGTTGGAGGGAAAAATCAGATATAATATGGATCTACAACTAAAGGTTGAATACATAGCTACATAGTATAAATATTGGTAGCAACATCTTACAATGGAGCTACAAATCACAGTCACCGAGTTACACTCTCTTTATGTTTGACACGATGTATTTATTTTGTCTTATGGCTAGGGCGACATTTTTTTCATATGTAATTTTGTATTTTGAAGATAATGAGCAAATGTAAAATGTGTGAGTGGAAGTCCAAGAGTCACATGAGGAATGTTGTTACAGGTCAATTTGGGCATCATCCCCAAAGACCAGTATGAACAAGGTCTATCATCGCCTAATTCAATACTAACAGGGTCTATCATCCCCTAATTCAGTTGTTATGTGCCCTAAGAGAAGTCATTCCATTGATGGCTTTAGTTGTGAGATTTCCAACATTTGAAATGTAGATTATATGACCCATTGACTCATAAACGCTCCTCTGAATGGGCCTAAGTGCGTTGCAAATCACTTATCTCCATGCAAGGGTGCTCTGCAAAGCACTTCCCGACACTCAAGGGTGCGTTGGTCTCCTGGGAGTGAAATCATCATTGTTCCAGGAATATCCACATGTCTAGTGCCTTCTAGAAGAGCTCATAGGTGTCATACTTCGAATACAAATATTCATACAGCACCACTAAACTTGGAAACATGTCTCACATATTATTAGAAAGCCATTCAATTCCATTTATTGAGAAACTACTTTAAATTTCACTATAAATTGAGCACTCATCTAAGTGCCAGGGGGAGAGAAATTTTTGTAGTGTTATGTTGTTGGAATCTCAATTAATGAGAGCTAGAGTACTGTTATGCTGCTGAGATGATGCTTGGTGTGATGAGGACGAAATGAAGTTGGATCAAGTTGACAATGAATCGATCTATTGGTTGTAATCTTCTCCTCCTACTTTCTTAATAAAGGTATCTATTCATTTTCTCATATGTATGCTTACATCTAGTGAATTGTATTCTCATATGTATGTATTCTCAAATCTAATCGGTTCAATTTGGTTAAGATAAGTAGATACTTGTATATTTGTATGTTTTTTTATGTTCTCTGTCTTTGATTGCAGGTATCGATCTAGCAGCTTTAGTTGGATTGAGAGCGACAACAACAATGAAAAAAGGAGAAAGAAAGTGAAAGGATCACAAGTAGGTTTCTTTCCTTCCTGTCTATCGATTTATCTTAGAGAAGAATAGTTTTCTTTCTTCTGTTGTTCTAAGTGAAGTAACACCACACTCATGGAATTTAGTTTATCCATAGATTAGAATTTCGTATAATAAATTGGCGACTCCGTTGGGGATAAATCCATCATCCCTGGTGTTTATGTCTTTGTTTACCATCATCAGTAGACTTTACTTTATTTTATCATTCATTTGAATGAATATTTTTTCTTAGATGTGTGTTTAAGATGCTTTTTTTCCAAACTTAGTTGCGCCCAACGCACTATTGGTCAGGATACAGTGCTCTGCAAAGCAATGTCTCCCTTTCAAGGGTGCTCTGCAAGGCACTGTCTCCCTCTCAAGCGTGCTCTACAACGCAGTGTCTGCCCTTATAGGGTGCGTTGCTCCCTCAGCCAACCAAATTCCATCAAAATTTGTCTTTGCATTCAGTTTCAGCTTATTGTCTGTTGTATTCTCAGATGTCTGATTTCTCTTAGAGACTAGTAAACATTACTTTTTCTTCCTCCTTTGAAAGTTGTTTGTTCAATGTTTCATTAGTTTTTTTCTTTGTCATTGGAAAATTAAATTCAAAGTTGTAAATTTTGCATTAGATCAATTCTTTATTTTTAAAAAGGAAACTTTTGTTTCATTCTTCATTTCCTAAAGGAAAATTGTCGTTTCATTCTTCATTTTCCTAAGAGAAATTGTTTTTCCATTCTTCATTTCTCAAAATAAAACATTTGTTTAATTGATTTGTGCATTTATTTTCTTTTTACTCATTCACATTAAAGGAAACTGAAAAGAAAAGCATGCATGTGCATTTAGAGAATTGTGTGTGTTGCATAGGAACATATTGGGGAAATCTGCATTTAGTTTGTGCTCTTCATTGTATGCTCAAAAATATAGTTTCTCTATCCCTGAATAGCTAGGATTTTCATTGAAAATCTGAATTGAAAAGTTTTGATTCTCATTTAGTTTTCATTTTAGGAATTTCCCATTACATCACGCGATGAACCTCAAAGTTAAACTTTTAAACAAGATCAACATAAAATTCACCTCAATCAACCTAAGAAAGCATTGTAACATTAACGATAACAGCTAGAAGGTATAGGCTAAAGACGTGTTCTAGTGTCATTAAACATAGAATTTTTTGCTAACTTATCTGCGATACATTCTGAGTGTGAAATCCCACTTCACGTACGTAAGTATATCGGAGCTCGTCCATGTAACTTTGAGTATATAAGGCGGTGTTCTAAAACGAAAAGTATAAGGGGGTGCTCTCACTATGAAGTTTCACATTAGACAGCGCTAATACGAACTTTGGCCTCCATGTACCTTCGGATATATTTGGAAGGACAAATTTAGGTTTCTTACCATCCATAGGTAACCGATTCGGCCACCTTGTAACTTGTGATACACCAAACACATCATTTGGGGATATTTCTTGCTTGTACTTCTTGGTTCGCCAAGAGGTATTTTTCATTACTTGGTAAACCTTTTGCCTAGTATCACCATTTTATTTTTTATTTGTTTTTGTAATAAAATCAATCAGTCATCATGGAATAAGAGCATCCCTTTCCTCGTCGTTCTCATAGAATAGCGCTTAAATATCCTTTACCACTGGAAGCCGTTTATGGTTGACGAAGGCGACCCCATTCTACCGAAACATGTACCATCAGTACCTCTCATGCGTCGTCTTCATCACATCTACCAGAGTCATCTCGAGTCATTTCTAGACATCCTGGTTTATCCACTATCATCGAAACGAAGTCCTCACAGCTACCTGTGGACACTGTACATCCAATCAGTGAGACCATACCTCTAGAACCCGACGTTGTTCAACTGGAATTTGATCTGGATCCCTTTGTTCTTTTACAAGAACATCTAGATCCTGAATTCGAAAAAATGGAAATTGCTCCTATATCAGTAGCTCCTCAGTCAATCGTATCCATTGAGTCTTCCCTATCGCGCAATCAATCACCTGAAATATATCTCAGGCCTAATGGAAAAATCCTTCCACCTGGTTTGATTTCGATTGAGGAAGAACCTCAATAAGAAACTTGCCCTTCAACTCCAACTCATTTTGGCTCGGGGCTTTATCTTTACGAGTCTATTCCTCGATTGACTTACACTGCTTTTTTATCCTGTTTCAATTCAAGTTCTCATACATCCTATAGGGTATACACTGGTTTATTTGACCATGGCTGAATCAACATCTTCAGTTGTACCATCTATTACAGGTGCGATAGCATCTACTATTTCTACTTCGTCGATGTTTACCATATCACCAGAGTCACATATTTATGGTGGTCAGTCCGTCCCACTAGGTTACCAATCATTATCTGGAACCTACTCTAGTGCCTCCTCAAATACATGGACTTCACCCATGTCATATTCTGGTATTTTATCTAGTACATATCTAATGAGTACTGAACGGCTTGATCCTTTATACACATCTTCAGTGCAACATCAAGTTGGTCCATCTGGATACATTCCATCCAGATCAATCTCGACTGGACTCGCACCATTTGGAGATGAATATCTTTCATCTTATTATACTCCTCATGTTGGGGGGTTACCTATGGTCACCCATTTTGACAATACTCCATCGTTTTATGGTCACCCAAATGTTGGAATGATTGTTTATCAGTGGCAGCCTATTATGCCCATTCAACCACAAATGATTGTGAATTCATACCAACCGGTTCTAACCTATTGCACCTACATCTACCCCACCTATTAATACTTCATTACCCCTTTTACAGGCTTAGTTAATTGTACCTTAACCGTTTCAGGCATGTCCTTCAACCCATTACCCTCAAGTCTTAGGCCTTCAGAATCCAACTCCTTCGACTAGTTTACAACAACCACATATATCTAGAATTTTTCAATCACAAGCTGGATTACCCTTTTATGGGATTTCATGGGCTCCTACCAGACTTACCTATTCACAACCGGGTCCAAGCTATTCTGGTTTGGGCTATAATCTTGGCAGAAAATCACCTTGGCAGCCACAACCTCAAATGCTACAACAACAATTCCAACAACAAGCAACTTACCCAGGTCTTGGTCAATAGATCCCTTAAGCGTTTGATCATCAAAACAACCCCTATTTGGGTTACCAGCAGAAAATCCCTTATGCTGGTGCACAAAGGCCTATTACCCAAGCAATTCCATCATATCTTGGTTATGCTCAAACTAACTTGAATCGACAGTTGCCATTTGTCGCAACTTTAGAATTACCTAATTTAAATCGACTTACCAATGATCCCATCAGCTATTATCCTTAGTGGCTGGTGATACCACATAAATTACCCTCCGACATTCCTAAATTCAATGGAAACCCTAGAGAAGACTCGTCAATGCATGTTATGACTTATCATTTGTGGTGCTCGTCAAACTCCTTAAATGATGACTCTGTTTGACTATGTCTTTTCCAGCGTACGCTTACTGGTCTGACTGCGAAGTGGTACATTGAATTACTATGAGATTCATTTGATAACTTCACTACCTTAGCCACTACCTTTTTAACCCACTTCTAGTTACCCATACGATATGAAGCTGGAACGAAACTGCTAACCAAATTTAAGAAAACAACTTCTACTCACATTTCTGATCATATTCATGAGTGGCTTCGTCGTTGACGAATGGTCAAAACATTCGTTCCTTATCAACTTTTGGCTGCATGGTTTATTAAGTCCTTGTTGTCATCTATCATTGTGGATGTAGCTAAAGGCGGTGTTGTCACTAAAGAGCAAGTCATTACTCATGCCCAGCACCTAGATTTGATTTATACTCAGTCTGGCACGCTTTATGAGAAAATTCCAAACGTGCCACGATCAAATTTTATCTTTCCTTTTCCATATGGTAAGGACACTCATGCCAGCGATAGTATGATTGGTTCTGCAAACACTCACACCTCTACTGCATATAATCCTGCACCTTCTTCCAGAATACATGTCGTTTCATTTGACAAAGGAAAAAGTGACAAGCAATCAGGAAGCAAGAAAAAGGGGAAAGTGTAGAAAAATAAAACTTCAACCCCACAGGAAAGATTGTCTAATCAAAAATCTCAAAATTCTCAGAAACCTCGTTACCCTTGCTTAATATGTAATGAGGAGCACTTTGTTTGTGATTGTCCTCACCACACTGAATTCTCAAAATTTCTTAATACCTCGCCTACATCTGTTGTGTTGACAGATCCTTTTCCGAATCTAGGCACAAACATGGTTGCTATGGATCCTGCTTCTAGTTCCCAAGTGCTTATGTTATCTGTCACAAAGCCAAAAACTGATGTTTTGGTGCCTACGTGAAATAAATATTACGATATTCAAGATACTAATCAACCTACTACCTCGACCACAAATCCATCCACTAAATCAATTCTGCCAACTACTATTCCAGAGTTAACAATAAAGCCATCAAAGGGAGTCATCCATAAATCAACGTTCAATCCTTGAGCCCGCGTAGCTTAAAATTATAATATAGTTAAAGATTTGGCTCAATCACCTTCAGCTATGTCAACGCTTGAGGTACTTCAAAATTTTCCCTCCCAGAAGTAGGCTTTATTGTCGGAAATTTTTGGAATCAACTCGGCATATTCTAATATTGTAGTCTTTAATCGCATGGGCTATGTGCCACAATTACTAGCTGAATTAGCATTTTCAATCCAAGTAAATGTTCTAAATCACCTCGTTCATCGTACTATTATTGATGAGTGAGAATCTACTTGTATTATGTCTCTCAATTGCTGGAGGTCACTTGGCTCGCCTCGCTTATTTCAATCACCTACGACATTGAAAGCCTTTGACGGTTGCACATATCAGCCTTGTGGTATCATCAATAACCTGCATGTCGAACTAGGGGGGAAAACTATAACTGTTGAAGTTGAGGTCGTTGACGAACCCCTTGATTACAACATTTTACTCGGAAGGCCATGGGTTTACGCTATAGCTGTGATCGTCTCTACTTACTTTCGAATGATCGCCTACCCTCATAAAGGCATTATCATAGTCATCAATCAACTCTCCTTCTTTTCCTCTAGTTCCCAGGTATCTAGAAGCATTTTTTAGTTCACGCACCCCTGCTAGCACTTCAAAACATTGGTGTAGGGATCTTAAAGGATTCTTCCTGAATGGGCACATTTTCATTACTGTTGCATGTGATGTCAGCGAAAACTGCAAGAATAGAAACCCATTGCATGATATCTTCCACTTCATCTCATTTAAGGAAGATTACCAGTGATTCTGAAGTTGATACACTGGGTGAATATCTGCCGCCAAGCCCAATTGAGCTGGCATAGCAATAAATTTACTTAGCTTGGGTGGCGCATCATGATTCATCGTCGCTGATCATTTGGGTCGATCGTTCATTATATTTTGGTACTCCTTATGATCCTTTTTCATCCACATTCTTGACTGATGAGAGCGTTGTGGAATCCATGATGCCAGAAGGAGAACCATGGGATGATTATCATCATCATTACCATATTCATTATTACAACGAAGATAATATTATTGAACTATATCACCCTATGATCTCTACTTTATCTTCGAATTATATTCCAATTAATTCCATCAAATCTGAGTGAAACTTATCAAATATTGAAGAAACCATTTCTATTGATATTTCGACCAAACCCAACGTTGTAGAAAACATTCATGTTGGCGTATCTTGTTCTCCATCCAAACTCAATACTTATCGCTCTCTTTTTCATGAATTCTGAGATATATTTGTTTGGACTTATGAGGAAATGCCAAGCATAGATTCTAGTATCGTTGAACACACAATTGAAATGTACCCTGATGTCAGACAGGTACGTCGACACCTTCGTCCTATTCATCCGAAGAAGTTTGTTGCCATTAAAGCAGAAGTTGAAAAATTTTTACGTGCTGGTTTCATTTACCCCATTCTGCTTACTGTTTTGGTTTCCAACATTGTTCCTTTCATGAAGAAACAAGGGACAATCAGAGTGTGCGTCGATTACGGGATGTCAATTTTGCTTGTCTAAAAGACAACTATCATACTCCCTTTATCAACCAAATTATTGATGAATGTGTTAGCTATGAAATATTTTCATTCATGGATGGATTCTCAAGTTACAATCAAATCAATATTCGCCTAGAGGACCAATATAAGACAACATGCATCTATCCCTGCAACACATTCTCTTATCGTAAACTCCCATTTGGTTTAAATAACATTGGGGAAACATTTCAAAGAGCAATGTATTATGCTTTCAATGACATTAAGCACATTTTTCAACCATATCTAGATGATTTACCCACGCATTCACGAAAACAGACTGATCACCTGGCACATTTGAGAGCTATATTTTTACGCTATCGACACTATAAGATACACCTCAATCCACACAAATGTGTGTTTTTTGTTGGTTCTAGTCATTTTCTTGGATTTGTCGTCTCAAAATATGGAATTCGAATCAACCCACTGAAGGTCCAGGCCATTCTTGATTTGCATGCACCATCAAACTTACTTCAGTTATAGAAACTTCAAGGAAAGGCTAACTTCCTAAGGAGGTTCATACTCAACTACACTAAAATGGTTAAAGGATTTACTCGTCTCTTGAAAAATGGGATTCCCTTCCATTGGGATAAGGTTGCACAAGCTTCTTTTCATGCTCTTAAAGATACCCTGATCCGAGCATCATTAATGTATCCCCCTAATTATCAGAGTGATTATTTCCTATATATTGTCATGATAGATACGACCATTACTATGGTTTTGGCCCGAGAATAAGATGTGATAGAACATCCGATATATTAGTTGAGTCATAATCTCAATGATACAAAAGTTAAGTATTCATACGTCGAAAAGCTAGCCTTGGCGTCCATACAATCCGTCCAAATATTTTGTCATTATATCCTGCTCCGAAAGACCATTGTCATTTCAGATTGCAACCTCATGACATACATTCTGTCACGTCAATTGCTGGGGGGGGATATTCAAAATGGATCATCATTTTGGAGGAATTTGATTTGGAATTCATCAAATCCAAGTCAAAGAAGTCTTTTAGTTTTGGCTAAGCTTCTCTGCGACTTTCCCTCTGATAGTACTGAAACTACATCAGAACCATCGATTCCCGATGAGTCTTTGTTTCTGATTGGGTCATCTAACCCTTAGTATGGGTATTTTATCATTTATCTCCAATCCCAAAATTTTTGGTGCGATACCTCTCGCTCACAATAGCAACGTATTCGATATCAAGCCAAATATTATCTTATCATCGAAAATACACTTTATTGTCGTGGTGTCGATACAATTTTAAGGAGGTGCCTCACTCATGAGGAGGCCGAGAAAGTTCTAAATGATTTTCATGCTGGTGCTTGTGGTGGAAATTTTTCTGGTTACGCTACCGCGCATAAGATTCTCTGCATCGATTACTTTTGGCCAACCATATTTCGCGACTGCATCCTCGCGGTCAGAATTTGTCATGCATGCCAGATATTTGATCGTAAAATATGCATGTCGCCAGCACCAATGCATCATGTCATTGTTGTGGGACAATTTGCAAAATGGGGCATTGACTTCATGACCTTCAACTCTCATTCGGCTAGGGGGCATGGTGATATTATTGTCGCAGTCGACTACTTTACCAAGTGGGCCGAAGCGATGCCTACTTTCAATAACACAGGCGAAACAGTTGCATTGTTATTTTTCAATCATGTTGTCTCATGGTTTGGTGTACCACAAGCTATAGTTACATATCATGGTAAGAATTTTCGCAATAACATGATGAATGAGTTGACTGCCAAATTAGGACTGTCACATGATAGTTCTACTCCTTATTATCCACAATCCAATGGACAAGTTTAAGCCATTAACAATATCCTTAAGCGAATGCTTCAACAAATGATATGGGTTCATAAACAAAATTGGCATTTTATCATGTACTCGGTTTTGTGGGCATATTGAACCTTAGTGAGAATTGCAACTGGATTTACTCCCTTTCAGTTGGTGTATTGTCTGGAAGGTATCTTACCCATCCAATGTGAAATTTTGTCATTAAAACTCGCTATTGACCTACTACCTGACACCTCTAATGAATAAGCACATCTTTTTAACCTCATCCATCTAGATGAAACATGTTGTGAAGCCTCATTGGCCAACAAAGTGCATAAAAGATGAATCAAGACGCAATATGACCAACATGTTAAGCCTCGCATCTTCTCAAAGGGAGACCTGGTCTTGCTTTATGATCAGGAAGTTGATTTGATAGGAACAGGAAAATTTGAGCCATTATGACATGGCCACTACATTTTCAAAAGAGTTATGGCCAAGGGCGCCTACGAGTTAGTTGATTATGATGGAATTCCATTGGCGCAACCTCGAAATGGGATGTATCTTAAAAATTACTATGCTTAACTGAGTGTAGTAAAATTTTGTATCATAATGTATATATGCTTTGATTTGCATTTAATATCTTAGTTTGTTTTTCTAGAGTTTTCTTGAAGTCAGTAATCCACTTTACATTTCATCACAGATGACTAAATCTTTGGAACCATTCGTTGGGTACGCCGATGGTGCTATTCGTAGTACACAGAACCTATACTCTACAACATGGGCCATTTTTCGCTCCAGGTGGCGAGTTAATGAGTTTTCAAGGGATTTGTATCGGTCGATCCACAAACAATATCGTTGAGTATAGCACGTTGATCGAACTTCTCTCAGATGCTATTTCATTTGGCATTAACTGCATCATCATTAGGTTAGACTCACAACTTGTCGTATTGCAACTTACTAGCGTCTATATTGTCTAAAATCCAACACTTCATCGTATGTTCCTTAGAGTTTGACTTTTGGAAAGACATTTTTATTACATTCAATAACAACACATTTCCAAAAATTTTAACACATTAGTAATTCCTTAGCGAATTATGTTTTAAACAGACATTCGCAACACATGTAAAAACGCATTTTCAATTCACATCACATAATTGAATAGGATTACGCATTAAACATAGGAAAACAATGAAAACAAATAGATATATAGTTTGGGTTCTACAAAATTTGTGCCCAAGACACATTGGTCGTCTGACATCAAAATGTATGCAAAAATGTCAAAGTAAACTAGTGGTTCTCATGATAACAAGCAACTGCTCTAGCTATCCTACGCAATAACCGCATCTAACGGTTAGGAACACCAATAGTATGGCGTTGCAGTATCATAGGTAACTTCTCGATCCGGAAATCTGATATCCCAAGAATCAATCCTGTTATTGCCCAAATCCACCTCAGGCTGAAGGAAGGCGGGATTCAGGGTAACACCAAACCACGCTCAGTCTGGTAGCTAGCCCTACCAGAACAGGAGAGGGCTCTCTCCGGGTCAATCTCAGGAAAAATGTATCAATACAGCTTGAGATGACTGAAATGAGTGCTAATTTTAGGCTAAGTATATGGATCAAAGAGTTTGGAATGATTTTTAGGGGTTTTTGTTGGAAAAAAGGAAAAGGCAGTTTTGGGCTTGGGGATGAGGCCAATTTCTTGCAGAGTTCAAGTTGGGGCAGGGAAGGCAATGGCTTTGATGTCTTAGATTCAATGAATGGATAGAAAAGACTGTTGAGAAGCTAAAGAGGGCAGGAAGATGCAAGGATCCTCTTCAAACGAAGAAAACATATAAAACTAAACAAAAGTTTAAGGCAGAGCACCAGCAAACTAATGAATTCTACCTTAGTTACTCATTTTTTTAATTCAGAAGCAAAGAGAAGGGAAATGGCATACATATAACATTAATGAAACTTGCATATACATGAAGAAAAAAATCATCAAAACTCAGAGCCACAAGGATCCCAACAAGTGCTGCAAAACCCTGGTCTTTCCTTTGCCAAGAAATGCAGAAGTGTATGTACAATGAAGTGCCAAACTATTCCCAAGTATCCAACCCTAAAAATGTCTCAGAAAATAAAATATATAGACCATACTAACCCCTTCCCATGCCTCTAGGGTTCGACCTCATCCTTCTAGGAGCTGTTTCAACCAATTCTAAACAAGGAACTGAAATTTAGGCAATCAAACAACTTGCCTCTATATGGAAGGAAACTGATTCATTCATTTAATTTTCACTTTTTAGTGAATGAATCCTCTAGAATAAGTAAATATGAGCCAAAATTACATCATAATCATCAAATTACATCAAGATAGATCAATAGTTACATCAAAAAGTAAAACTAGTCAAAACTGGGCGAATTTCTGAGCTAAAAAGTCAAAATGAGGCCAAATTTCTCTATGCGCCACGCCCAAAAACTCAATGCGTCGCGCCACTTTGAGACTATTTTTGAGGCACTTCCTGAAGTCAAAATTGAGCTCATGATATCTCGTTGAAAAGCCCTTCCTGTCTACTTTCCAACCCAAATTGAATTTTTCAATTTGGAGTTCATTTGACCCTCCAAAACTTCAATCTCCCAAAATTGGTTCCTGCTGGTGCAAAAGGTGGCAAAAAGGCCATTTTTGGAGTGTTTTTGACCCTTAAGACCATCCAAAACTTGATGAAATATCTCATCCATTTCTGAACATGCATAATTTATCATAAAAAACTCAAAAATATCAAGTTTTCCTCCAAAAGATCTCTCAAACGTAAGCGCACGCCAAGTGGCGCGACGCGTCAGGCAAAAAAATCTGTTTTGCGACCAAAATTTCAAAAATGACAAAATTTACTCCAAATTTGCTGAAATTTGGAGTGAAGGTTCCCCATCAAGTTTTATGCTCAACCAAAGAAGCTTCGGTAAATATTTGGAGTGGATCAGGCCTTTTGCGCCTCCTTAGTGCCCTTCTCAGCCTCGCCTTCAGGATCTTCATCTTCGCTTTGCAAACATGTGTGCTGGTTTTTCATATCTCTGAGCATGTCTTTGTCCCTATTGGCCTTCGCCAATAGTTTCTCAAGATGAATGTTGACTCTCGTAAGGCAAGTCTCCCTCTCAAATGGTTTCATGTCACCTGGTCTTTTTCAGGCCAATTCACGGTCTTCACGGATTTGCCGCAACTCTATGAGTGTTTGCTGATCCTCCAGTTGTTTATTAAGCTACTCCAAGTAATTTATAACCCACTGAGCTCTCTGCAATTTCTTGGTCAATGTTTCGATCTCAGCTTTCTGCTCCTGGATGATTTCTTTCAGCTTTGAGCTGGGAGAGCTCGAATCAACATCAATCAATATAAAATCAGTATCTTGCATAGGCCTCTTGCCTCTGTCTTGTCCCTGTATCTGTGCTGATGTCGAAGGCGAGACCCCTTCCACGCCATGTGGATATAGTACTCGCGTTGCTGACGAAGGTAACGAGATCCCTTCCACCCCGGGTGGAGATAGTACTCGTCGTGCTGCTGCAAATAAGGCTCTGGTACCTCTCTGATAGGTAACACACATTGGAACACTAATAGGCTCTGTTTCAGGAACCTCAAACTGATGTGAAGGCTCACCTGCATTGTGAACAATCTCTGGAGGAGCCTAAGGGGCTGTAAAGAAGTCACAGGAAATGAACTCCTCCCATGCAATGCCCTGCAACCCAAGCTGATATACCACAATCATCTTGATGAGCGCATAATGATAAATGTTGTTATGTTTCTGCTCTGGAGTCTTCTTCTGCACAAGGGTAGTCATCTTCTCTATGTTTCGGCACATAAAATATGGAATTTTCATCATTCGTACTCTCGTGAAATACATCAACAGCCGGATTTGGTATGCATAAAGGCGTGAGAATCTACCCTCGCAACTGAAGTATCTGATGATGAGTTTCATCAATGGCGCATAGGACTCCTTCAGAAACTGGAATGGGAATACCCTACTGAGCTTCCTCAAATAGCCAGGCCTGATGTAAGGTTCATAATATGCTCTATCCAGTTTTTGTCTCTTATTCCACTCTTCACCTATGTTTGGTATCCCGGTTGCCTGAGAAATGGTTTCTGGTGTCAAGGTGAATTCACTCCAGCAAGGTTTACATGACCATCACGCAAACATAGGACAAATAAGCGAACCTACTCCTGATGATGCTGAATCTGAGCAATCATCTCACAATACTGAAAACATGAATGTTGCTGAAAGCATGCCATTGCAAGCGGGCAGGCCTGCAATTGAGTCAAGGAAGTGGGCTCTTCTCTGACGTGCTTACCACTTTTATGAGGCCTTCTCGGTACATTAAGCTCTGTGGTTGAGTCACTTTCTTGCTCATATCCTTGCTCATATGACGAATCTGTCTCTGTCATGGTGCTGAAAGCAAGGTGTATGTTTGGTGTGTTGAAAATGAGAAATTGGACTTAGTGTCTTTGTTTTCAATGCCAAATGTGCTAAATAGGAAATAGGGACTATGAGTAAATATGAACAGTGGGAAAAGTGAGGATTTTCCAAGTGAATTTAATGCAATAACAGTCACTTGACTACTTGGGGAACTTCGGAATTTAGGGATTTTATAAGTGATATGAAAGGAGGAGGGCTAGTAGGGTTTAGTGATAGGGAAAATGGGAACAAGGGATATGATTGGTTTTGGGATAGAGGGAATAGGAGAGGGGCCTTATGATAACATAATAGTGATGAGAAACACAATGAACAATGGAGTGGGAGCGTTTAGCACCAAAGTCAAATTTCAACGCTTCAATTTCAAACCCTAAGGGAGCAGATTTGATATGGATATAGGGTTTATATTTCACCAATCAAAACTCTCATATCTTGCCTCCAATCAACACCAAACACGAACTAATATCAATAGCCAAATCCCACAAACTTACTTGGATCATTAGAAAACTGAGTTGATTTGAAATTTGATGAAGAATTGATGAACTTAAGCATGTCGGCTCTGTGCGCCGCGCACACACCCAGTGCGTCGCGCCTCCTCGATGCACCGCGCCAGATAAAATTTCCACAGTGACAATCGGCCCTATGCGCCGCACGGCCTATGTGTGTCGCGCCTTCTCCCAATGCGCCGCGCGCACTCCAAACACACAGTCAGTCTTTCAAAAACACAACTTCGCCTTCCACGATTTTCTCTTGAGTGTTTGACAAGTTCTTGCAATGCAAATGAATTTTGAATATGAAAAATATCTTATAGAACCATGGATTTTGATTTTGTTTTGAAATAACCCACTTTTGTAATGTTTTAAAATTGGCATTTCTTCACTTTTAATAAAAACTCTGTTCTGCTCGTTTCCACTTGACTTTTTGGCTAAAATGATGGCTTTCTTGGTTGATTTTTTGCAGGGATGGTGGCATTGGATTTCGGCAAAGGATGACCAGGGCTGCATCTGAAGTACTTCATGACGGAGAATTTTAAAAATTACATATTTATTACAAACAATAAATTTGATGATTTCTTCTTCAAAACGGAGTTTTGAAGAAGAAACATCCTTGAGCATTATTGATGATGAAAATCTTCAAATGAAAACTTATTAAAAACCTCCCCATGGTCTGCTGGTATTATTTGACATTCTGAAGACCAAACCCTAGACCTAGAAACTGAAATGACTCTTGTTCGACCAAAATACCATCTATGACTGTAAATGACTGAAATCAACTTTGATGAATTTTGATAAATTTTGACCAACCAGCAGGTACAAACATGAGGGAGAATGAGTGACAAAACCCTTCCGTCAAATGATGGCATGCCCCTAACGGAATGCAGATGAATGAGCTAAATGAGACACCTAAAAAATGAAATGCAATAAGAGAAATGATCTCTGACGGAGGGATGTAAAGACTGACTCTAACATTGGCTCCAATGGGGATGGTGGCACCTTGGAGGTGCCAAGAATAGCAGATCTCTGGGAGAGATAGACAGTGCCTTCGTCCATTGGGCTATGGAGTCCATTATTTTGACAAAGCAACTCAAGACTGTTGACTGAATTTATTTGACTGAAACTTTGACTTAGACTGACTCAACTTTTAAAACTGAAATGACTGAACCAAACCGACTAGACAGACTCAAACCAAAACCGAAATCCTTCTTCAGAATTATAGCCTTCACTTCGGGCCCCAAACTGAAGAAAAGACCACAGTGCACACTTGCGATGAAATTGAAATGAATGATATGTACAATGACAATGTGATCAGCAGAAAACATCTTAGAAATGGTACCGCTTGAGCAGCCGACCATTGACCGGCCCTCTTGGACAGTCTTCACCATTCATCTCCTTCAAAAGAAAGGCGTTCTGACCTCGATATGCTGCAATCTTAAATGGACCTTTCTAGAGATTTTCAAACTTACTGTGTTTACCTTTGTCCTCATTCCTAGCATCCCACTTCAGCACCACTTCTTCCAATTGGAATGTATCCGCCTTCGCTTTCCTGTCATAGATTTTCTTGATTCTCTCATGCAACTTAAATGTGTTCTGGAAATCCTCTTCTCTCATTTGCTGCAAATGAATCATCTGATTTATCCTTCTCTGCATATGGTTTTCTTCACTGCCAGCTTCCTGAAGAAGCTTGACCACCGGAATAGCAAGAGAGGTAGGAAACACTGTATCCACTCCATAAACTAACTCAAAGGGGGACATACCAATGGATTTCTTTTGACTCACCCGATCAGCCCATAGCGCATTGACCAACTTCTTATGCCAACTCTTCTTATTTATTTCCAGCAACTTTTTAATTATGTTGACTAAAGATTTATTGGAAGATTCCGCCAATCCATTACCTTGCGGATGATAGACGGTTGAATGCCCCAAAATGATTTTATACTTGGCACAAAACTCAATCATCTTTCTTGATTTAAAAGCTGCTGCAATATCAGTGATCAATTTATTCGAGAAACCAAAGCGAGACAAAATGTTATTCTCAAGGAAAGAAATGATTACCGAATCCGTAGCTTGCCTGGTGGGAACTGCTTCGATCCATTTCGTGAAGTAATCAGTGACTGTTAGGATCCATCTATGTTTTTCGGAAGAAGGAGGATGGATCTCCCCAATGAAATCCAAACCCCACTGCTGAAAATGAGCGCTTACCTCAATAGGTTTAAGCGGCAAAGGCTGTAATTTCTGTCTTTCTTCGAAAATCTGGCACTCATGGTAGCCTTTGACAGTCTTATACACATCAGCAAACAATGTCGGCCAATAGTATCCCGCTCTCAAAATATTATTGGCTATTGTTTTCCAAAAAAGGTGACCCCCACAGTCTCCTTTATGGAAATCCTCCATTACCTTCTTCGCTTCTTCCTCCACTAAACAATTCAACAAAACACCACCCAGATCTTTCCAATAAAATGCAAAATTCAAAATACAAAATTTTGCAGCCTTCAGTTTCAGAGTTCTACCTTTTTTTCTAGTCATGTCGGGAGGTGGTGACAAATTTTGAAGAACATACACGATATCTGAATACCACGGAGAAGCAACAAAAATTTCGTATACCTGAAGTGGAGAATTCTCCTCATCCTCATCAGACATAGCAGCAATCAAATTTATGTCTACCGCATGCAAATTCGATTCAGCCATAAGCTTTTCCAGCCCCTGTCCTTTGATAAGCTTCGTGGGCCTTATCTCCACATCATACTCCAGCAAAGCTGCAATCCACTTGCCTCGTCTTCCTTCCGGATCAGTTTGTACTAAAACATCTTTCACAGCAGCATTAGGAACATAAGCCAAAATATGAGAATGCAAAATGTATACCCGGAAATCTTTTAATGCTTTCACAAGTGCCAGAGCTTGCTTCTCAATTATGTTGTACTTCAAGGCTGCGTCTCTTATAGTTCGACTGAAAAAGCTATTGGCTTCTCATGCCCATCTCTTTTCTGCATTAACACAGCTGCCATGGTATGCTCCGAAGCAAATGAAAACAAAATAAAATCTTGGGTGTAATCTGGGCTGATTAACACCGGAGCTGAAGATAGAGCCAACTTCACTAAATTAAAGGACTTTACCGCCTCTTCAATCCACTTCACTTGGATGTCCTTTTTAAGCATATTTGTTATTTCTCTTAGATGTTCAGCAAGGTTAGGGACAAAGCGGCGTAAAAAGTTCATCTTACCATTAAAAGACTGAATCTCCTTCTTATTCCTGGGAGGGTCAATTTGCTGAATTGCTTCTACACGTGCTGGATCAATACGAATGCCATCTTTTGAAATAATGTGACCAAGTAGTTTGCCCTCATCCATGGCAAACAAGCTCTTTTTCGGATTAAGCGAGACACCATATTTTCTACACTTTTGAAAAACAACTTTCAAGTGATACATATGCTCTTCATCTGAATTGGAAAACACCGTCAAATCATCAAGGTATATAACAAGGAAAACATCCTTCTCATTCGCAAAAGCCATGTCCATCGCTCGCTGAAAAGTCGCACCAACATTCTTCAAACCGAATGGCATCTTGGCATAGTGGAAAGTTCCCCATAGAGTGATGAACGCTGTTTTGTCTCGGTCGTCCTCATGGACCAAAATTTGGTTATATCCAGAATAACCATCGAGTAGTGACATACGAGATGCTCCAACTACTCGCTGCAGTATATGATCCATTTTGGGCAATGGATAATTGTCCTTCAATGACACCTTGTTCAGATTTCGGAAATCAATGCACAACCGGATCTCACCTGTCTTTTTCCACACTGGCACCAAATTGGAAATCCAATCAGAAAATCTGATGGGGACAATGATTCCTTCTTTGTACAACCTATTTACCTCCTTCTCAATTGATGGCAGTAACTTCGGATTGATTCTTCTCAGCTTCTTTCTGAAAGGCTTCTGATTAGGCTTGATTGGGATAGTGTGTTGAATTATATTGGTATCATACGTCTTTAAATCTGAATAGTCCCAAGCGAAAGCATCAGCAAAAGAAGACAACAAACTGATATATTTAGCCTTTACCTCCGGTGGCAATGATTTGGATAACTTCACCATCTTTGGGTCTTCAGCTGTTCCAATATTTACATCTTCAACCCCTTTTTCAGTCGGTCGTAAGGTTGGTTTTTTAGCTACATCATCCTGATCGAAGAGCTCTTCTAAAGGTATCAAACCTTTAGGAATAACATTATCTTTCAGCTGCAACACTTCCATTTGATTTACTTGCACGTCAGCTTCACCATCATCATATTCTACATCAATTGAGGTATCTTTGAACTTACGTTTACTTTGCAGAAAATCATTAATCTCATCATCATCTTGGAAAACTTGCCAACATCTTTGATTATTCGAGACGGTAGGACGGTGCTTCACATGGATTTCGAACTTATTACTTGAGTTCATTGGGATTTTCAAATTACTTGCTGCCTTAGCAAGTGCATCTGCAATTCCATTTTGAATGCGAGGAATACAATTCAAAGTATAATCTGAAAACTGCTTCAAAATATCCAGAACAGCATTTCGGTAAGCCCGCATTTGGGGATGCTTGGTTTGATATTCTCCCTTCACCTGCTTGATCACCAATTCGGAGCCGCCATAGACTGCAATTCTCTTAGCATTCATCTTTCAAAGAATTTTTAGGCCAGCAATCATAGCTTCGTACTCAGCTTCATTGTTTGAACAATCGAATGCTAGTTTGTAAGAACATACCCGTACATTTCTTGGTACCTTGTTTGGAGCGGAAAAAGGACTGCATACCCAAATACAAATCCCAGCACCATCATTTCCCACTGCACCATTGAAATCAATGGTCCATAGATCATCTTCATCACCTTCTAAGTGCTGAAATTGTGCTAGCTCTGTTTTTTCTACTTGCTGTCCACTATCTTTAGCTGATTGCTCAACTGTGCTTTCCGGTTTTTGTCTTTCTTTCTGCAAAACTTCTCTGAAATTCTCGGTAATCTCTGGAATATCTTCTGCTTGAACTAAATGACTATCTACATCATTGAAACTATCAGAAAACAAAACAAAAGACTCTAAATATGTATGTACATAATTAATCGGATGATTAACCGGTTTCTCCTTGGTTGTAATCATATACTTCATTTTTTGTTCCCGGTATAACTTTCTCATTTGACCAAACACGGGAATCGTCGCATAGTAGAAATCTAATTGTAATGTCCCTTTCAATTTTGATCCCCAAGATCTGGAAAGCAACATAGCAAACCTGGAAGGAATGTATGCCACAACTAGGTCCATCAAAACATTCTTTGTGGGAATCTGATCCAAACTAACAACCAAGTCTTTAATGAGCCCAATACATCTCACTCTGCTAGAATCAAATGAATAAATATCATGGTACTTCCTAGTGATGTCTAAACCCAACTTCTCCATTATTGCCTTCGGCATGAGATTATGGGAAGCACCGGAATCGAACATGGCATTATGCAATACAAACTCATGCAATCAAAGACTGATATAAAGAGGCACTTCACTATCTGGAGACTCACCATCTAAAGCTGGTCCAAATATCAGTTCAGGTTGATCATCTTCAATATTCACCATATCAGACATGGGATCGAAATTCAAAATTCTAGAAACTTGACCTCTATAACTGTTGTTCTTCATTAGTTCAGTCAAGGGAATGGATACCTTTAATTTAGAAATCTCATTCTCCAAACTAAAGGCTGAAGTATTTTCGATCTCTTTGGCTGGAACATCTTTCTTTTCAGCCTTCTCCCTCGATGTAATTGGCTGATTTGATTTTTCTGCTGATGATGACTTGGTGGCAGCGGGATCAACTATCTCGTTTGCTTTCTTTTGTGCAACAGGTGAATCGTTTTTAGGTGCTGAAACTTCCTTTCTCTTTTGGATTGGGTTGACAGGCACATCTCTGTTTCTAAGAGAATATTTCTTCTGCTGGGCTGACAAGGCATTCATATAACCTCTCTGATATTCATCTGACTCTTCCTCAAGGGTTGCATCATTGGCCAAGAAAAAATCCTCATCTCTTTGTACCGCTGAACTTTCTGCATACTCCTCATCTTCGGTGATATAAATGGGCAGATCATTAGGAGTAAAGAAGTGATTTTCCTCCCCTACTACATCATCTTCATCATCTGAATCTTGACCAACAAAATTCTGCTGAAGAGGTGTCTTTACTTGTTGTTGGACTGCTGGTTCTTGTGCTCACTGCTCTCATTGTTTGATGCTGAATTGTGGCTGCTGCTGACCACGGAAATTGGGATTTCGAATCTGCGGTTCGGGCTTGTCAAGTGTGAACCTTTCGAACATTTTTTCCACTTTACGAAGTAGTTGATCTGATGTAGATGCTTCTTCTTTTATCACAACTTTCTTCTCAGCTCTCAATCTAGCTCTCTTGTCATTCAAATTAGCTTCAACACTAACGGCAATTTTCTGCATGTCCTCTAAGGTGGGTGGATCTCTGTTTCGTAATGAATAGGCCATCTCCGGATCAAAACCATCCGGGAATTTTAACAAATCTGACTTCTTAGATGGCCTCAAATCATCAGTAATTGCATTATAAACCACATTAAATCTGATAATATAGTCTTGAACGGACTCACCAGCGTTACGTTTGATCTTGGTATATTCAGAAGTGATTTGAAGTGGATATTTCTTCATTTCCCACCGATCTAGAAACTGTTTCTGAAGCTCGTCTAATGTATTAATACTTCTGGGCTGCAAAGCTCTAAACCACTTGTGTACTTCACCTCCAAAAGTTTGCACAAACAATCCCATGGTGACATTCTCTTCATCAATTTCATGGAGATCAAAGAAGTCTGTCATTCTATCAATATGTTGCTGAGCGGGCACACTTTGAGGAGTACCATCAAACAAAGGGATTTTACTCTGATAATCAGCAGGCATGGGATCTAAGTTCTGGGTCAAGACAAGAGGTGTGAATCTAGCAGCCATTGCTCTTGGTGGATTTATGATCTGTCTTGGAGAAACGGGTGGAGTAGGAGCAGTGGATGTACGAGGTGTATGTGGTGGAGATGGAGGAGGAACTACTGCAGATTGCTGATGATCCAAATGGAAAATGACATCAACCCATGCTATTCATCTACCCATGTTATCCATCCACCCATGGAATTTACCCATGGTATTGTAAAAGGCATCAACCCATGGTATTCATCCTCCCATGATATTTATTCGCCCATGGTATTGTAAGTGACCCATGGTATGTATCCACCCATGGTATTCATCCACACATGGGATTTACCCATGGTATTGTAAGTGGTATCTACCCATGGTATTGGCCTATGGTATCTACACATGATATTCTATCTCAAAAAAAGGCTATAAATAACAAGCCTCACTTTGTAAAAGGATAGATTGTCCGCCACAATGTAGCTTCTACAGTTATTCTCTGTTTTAATAAAACAAGTTTCTTTGTGGTTTTATTTTCTTTGTGTTCTCTTTTTTTTTCTGGCACTCTAATTTTGCAGATCTTGTCAGGTCCATTTCAAATTTTTAGATCTTGGGGGTCTCCTCCCAAGATCTGGATCAGTGGTATCAGATTCAGGTTACGCCTCCATGGGAATGAGGGTTTGAAACATATTTTCAGTTTCAATGTTTTGCAGCAATCTTCAGCAAAATCCTTGAATTTTTTTTGGGCGGCGAGTTTTTAGCTCAGATCTGAAACTTTTGGTGAAAATTTTACAAAAACAAAAACCAGATCTGGATTCCTTGCAAAAAAATACTCAAATTCAAAAAAAAAATCGGCCAAATTGGAGTTCGGATGAGGGAGATATCGCTGATTCAAAATCAGCAATGTTGAAGCAATTTTTCTGACGACAATTCATGGACGGCGGATTTCCTGTCATTTTTTGCAATTTTCAGTGCAAAATTTCAGAAGAATGGATATAGATCTGAGCTCCTCTTGAAAAATCACCCAAGTTCAAAAAAAAAATCGGTCGAATCGGAGTCCAGATGTGGGAGTTATCGTTGATTTAAAATCAACTTTTTTTTTCAGAAATTTTGTGACGGCGAGACAGTTCCAGCGCGAATCTGTGGGTCTACAGTCTCCAGATAGTGGTTTCAAACACATGAGAAGATGCAGAATGATCATTCCATTTCCAAAAACAGGTTATAATAAATATTCCGAGTTATATTGACAGAGTTATGCTTATTTTAAATCTGGAGCAGCATTCGGAGCGGGTTCCCTTTGGAGACGTGCCCTCCCACCCCGCTTTAGTAGGCACCTGCTTCACATTCATCAGTTTCATCATAGCAGCATTTGGCTTGGGTTATTTGGAGACGTGCCCTCCCACCCCAAGCTATGTAGGCACCTGCTACTTCATCAATAATCAGCATCACGGTTATGGGTCAATCGCACAAAATCATTTTCATCGAAGTCCATTTGCTAGGCCACACACTGTTAGTCACACAGTTGGTCACAAGCATTACAGGGTATCTCTATCCTTGGATCTTCGTTTGTCATGGTTTTCATTCATCCAAAAACCCACACTTCATCGAAGTCCATTTGCTAGGCCGCACACTGTCAATATCACAGTTGGTCACAAGCATTACAGGGTATCTCTATCCTCGGATCTTCGGTTATGGGTTAACTACACAAAACCCTTCTCTTCAGTGGCTCTTCATATTCAAAAAAGGCTTATCAGGAGGGAACTTTACGCAATGGAGACCATCGCTTCTTAAGGAGGGAGGAATGATCCAAATGGAAAATGGCATCAACCCATGCTATTCATCTACCCATGTTATCCATCCACCCATGGAATTTACCCATGGTATTGTAAAAGGCATCAACCCATGGTATTCATCCTCCCATGATATTTATTCGCCCATGGTATTGTAAGTGACCCATGGTATGTATCCACCCATGGTATTCATCCACACATGGAATTACCCATGGTATTGTAAGTGGTATCCAACCATGGTATTGACCCATGGTATCGACCCATGGTATCCACCTATGGTATTGTAACTCAAAAAAAGGCTATAAATAACAAGCCTCACTTTGTAAAAGGATAGATTGTCCACCACAATGTAGCTTCTACAGTTATTCTCTATTTTAATAAAACAAGTTTCTTTGTGGTTTTATTTTCTTTGTGTTCTCTTTTTTTTCTGGAATTCTAATTTTACAGATTTTGTCAGATCTGTTTCAATTTTTTTAGATCTTGGGGGCCTCCCCCCAAGAGCTGGATCACAGACTAGAGAGGTCTGCTTTTTCTCGATCCTTCTTTGCATGTCCCCAACGAGGTCGGGGTATAAGGAGCTAGGGCTTGATCTGGTGGAACCTTTGCAAGATCAGCCTCGCAAACCTCGACAGACGCCCATGGGGGACGAAAGAAAGATGAGGGAGCAGAAGATCCTATCAAAATATTGCTCGAGGAGGCCCTCGAAAAACAAAGGAACGCGATGATGGATAACTTTGCTCAGATCCTTCAACGGCTGCCCACCGGCGGCGCATCTGCATCCAGTAGCCACTCTGGAGTTGCGACTCCCTTTAAGGTACAAGTGAATTTTGACATTCCCATATTTGAGGGTCAAATAGACGCAGATGCCGTAGATAGATGGTTGAATCTATTAGAAGGATATTTCTCTGTTCATGACTTTTCAGACCGGGAGAAGATTATTCTTGCACTCCTCAAAGCTACCCCCCATGTTAAGGACTGGTGGGAAACCTACTGTGAGAACAAGGACCAGACAGAACCCTCTCTGTTCTCGGCCGTACCAACTTGGAATTCTTCCCGAGACGCCGTCAAGGAACAGTACTATCCTGTGGGGAGCTATGAGGACAAGTACATACAATGGACCACGCTGCGACAACAAAGGGATCAAGATGTGCATGAGCTGACGAATCTGTTCCATACCCTGCGCACAAAGTTGGGTATCAAAGATTCGGAGAAACATTTGGTGCTAAAGTATCGCAGCTGTCTGCACAGATACATTCAGGAGGAAATGGAGTTCCTCGACATCTCCTCGCTTGGTACGGCATACCGGTATGCTGCCAAGATTGAGTAGAAATTCAAACAGAAGAAACGAGACTTTGGATCTGCGAATCAAAAGCAAGGAAAAGGTGCTTCCAAATCGCAGAACAAAGGACAGAGCCAAGGCATGGCGACTAAAGACAACCCGTCAAAGCCACAAGAAAAGAACAACACCGTAAAGCCAAAGAAGGACACGGGAAAGTGGTGTGAGTTCCATAAGAGCTCCACTCACAACACAAGTGAGTGTCGGGCCAAGCAGTCGCTAGTGGTCGAGATGAGGGCTTCTGAGTTAGATGCATGCTCCGACTCCGAATCAGAACCTGAAAAGGGGAATGAAAAAGGGAAACAAATTATTGATGCGGAGCCCAACGCCACTGTTGCCACTACAAAGGTCCAGAAGGAGGAACCGGAAGATCCAGAGGAGGAGGAACGTCTCTTCCACTCCCAGATGTGGGTAAAGGGCTCCCCCGTACAGTTCATTGTCGACAATGGGAGCCAAAAGAACCTCATTTCAGCAGACGCCGTGAAGCGGTTGGGCTTGCCGACCACAGCTCACCCACATCCATACACCATCGTGTGGCTTCACCAAGGACGAGATCTCCGCGTCAGCCAGCAGTGCCGCCTTCCCTATAGCATCAAGCCCTTCACGGATGAGGTATTATGTGACGTTGCTCCTATTGATGTTTCTGATGTAATATTAGGACAACCATACTTGTGGAAGCGTCATGTTGTGTATGAGTCTCGACCTCGTGCTGTTATTATTACTTTGGGAAATAAGTTGTACAGGATACCAGAGGTACCACCTCCTACGACTATCTCTTTGGTAACTGCAAAACAATGCAGTAAGCTCATTTCCCAAACCAGGAAATTCGTTTTCCTGATGATCCGCCCCCAGGGCAAGAAGAAGACTGTGGCCACGACCTCCAGACAGGGCCCCTCTGCACGACAACAACAAATGGATAAGGTCGTGGAGGAGTACGCGGACATCTTCACCTCACCCACAGGGGTTCCTCTGCACTGCCAGGCCAAGCACCCGATTGATCTGACCCCAGGTGCGCCACTACCCAATGGACCGATCTATCGACGCTCTGTTCTGGAAAATGATGAAATCAAGAGGCAGATTCAGGAGCTGTTGCAGAAAGGTCACATCAGACCAAGTTCATCGCCCCGTGGGAGCCCGATCGTGTTGGTACAGAAGAAGGATGGGACGTGGAGACTCTGTATTGACTATCGGGCGCTGAACAAGATCACCGTCCGGAATAGGTACCCAATCCCACGGATTGATGACCTTCTGGACCAACTCCAAGGTGCAAAATATTTCAGTAAGATCGACCTGAAGTCTGGGTATCACCAGGTACCAATTGAACCCTCTGATGTGTGGAAGACTGCCTTCAAAGCTAAGGAAGGCCTTTTTGAATGGCTGGTCATGCCTTTCGGGTTGATGAATGCTCCCGCAACCTTCATGAGGATGACGGACGACATCTTGCAGCCATTCACCAACTCATTCGTAGTGGTGTACTTGGATGACATTCTGATCTTCAGCAAGACTTGGGAAGAGCACCTTCATCACATCCGACAAGTCCTCCAAACACTGCGGCAACACAAGTTGTGTGCCAATTTGGAGAAGTGCATGTTTGGCATGACCCAGGTTCAATATCTGGGATACATTATTAATGAAAGGGGGGTGCATGTGGATCCAGCCAAGATCCAAGTCATTCGGGATTGGCCAACCCCGACTACTATAACAGAGCTTCGCAGCTTTCTGGGTCTTGCTAATTTCTACCGTAGATTCGTGTTGGGATTCTCTCATATCACTTGGCCCTGGAGTCAAGTCACCAAAGGAGGAGCGAGAGCAAAATTCTTTTGGTCGGAACCTCAACAGAAGGCGTTCAAAGAATTGAAAAATCGCCTCTGTTCTGCCCCAGTGCTCACCTTACCAGACTTGCAACAGCCGTTTGAGATCGAGACAGATGCCTCTGACTATGCTATTGGGGCAATTCTTACTCAACAGGGACATCCAGTGGCATATCACAGTGAGACATTGTCTGAGACAATTCGCAAGTATCCCACCTATGACAAAGAAATGTATTCCATTGTGCAAGCCTGTCGACAATGGAAGCATTACATTTTTGGGAAGGAAACAATCATCCACACAGACCACTGGCCCCTGCAGTTCATACAGACACAAGGGAAGTTGCAGAATGATCGCCATCAGAAGTGGTCCACATATCTGCAACAATTTCATTTGAACATCAAGTACAAGAAGGGCAGCACCAATAATGTTGCAGACTGCCTCAGCCGACCACCGATCGTGGTGCTCACCACCGTGCTCAACTCTTGTGGGCACGAGACTTCTGATTGGCCGCTTCTCTATGAGAGTGACCTAGAATTCAGCCACACTTACAAGGCACTCTTGGGGGGCACGCAAGTTCCAAATTTTCACCTCCAAGATGCACTTTTATGTCACCTGGGACACCTTTGTGTTCCTTCAAGCGAGCGTGCCAAGATGATATGGGAAGCACACTACAGTCGAGTCGCTGGGCATTTCGGGGTCGAGAAAACAGTAGCAATACTCCAGAAGTATTTCTATTGGCCGAACCTTCGAAAGGATGTCGAGAAGCACATCAGATCCTGCACTGCTTGTGCCATTGCCAGATCTGGATCAGCTGATCAGATATAGATGGTTACACGGGAATGGTAGGAATGAAAGAAGGCTCAGCGTGAACTTGTGAATCAGAAGTAACTGCTGATGGACTAAGAGTTTCAGAAGCATATTCGATAAACTCAGAAATATTTGTTGCCACAATAGAGTTCTGGATGTTCAAGATGTAACTATCAATGGATCTATTAGCTTTTTCAATCTCAAGATACTTGATAAAATCGGGATTTATGACAGTAGAACCAGTAGCACTTTCAGATTTAGTTTCAAACAACGACAACTCGAATTGATCATCAAACTCAATATCTTCAAGGAACTCAAATACAGTCGGGCATGAATGAGATTTGAACAAAGGGATCACAGGACTTTCTCGATGGAGGATTCTTGAAATCAGATTGGGATTCTCATACACTGGAGGCAGATCAGGATCAGGATTAGCTCTTGCATGTCTTCTGGAAGCCAGTGTGTTGATCTATTCAAAAATCAAAGGGACAAAACCGATCTATTTCAGCCTATCAAATTCTAGACTCAATCACCAAAAAGTCTAGAACGATGTAATATATTGGGGTAATTCACAAATCAAGTGTCATGTTCACAAGCTAAACCGGAGATTGACTGAAGCAGCATTTATCTACTTCCGCTAATGCAAAGCAAAGGCGTTTCGAAAGCTACTTGGCATAACTTCAGGCTCCGTCTATAACTTATGAAACAAATAACACCAACAAGAAAACCATTTTCTCCCCAGTATGGTCGCCACTATGTTATTTCCCAAATCCACCTCAGGCTGAAGGAAGGTGGGATTCAGGGTAACACCAAACCACGCTCAGTCTGGTAGATAGCCCTACCAGAATAGGAGAGGGCTCTCTCCGGGTCAATCTCAGGAAAAATGTATCAATAGGGCTTGAGATGACTGAAATGAGTGCTAATTTTGGGCTAGGTATATTAATCAAGGAGTTTGGAATGATTTTTAGGGGTTTTTGTTGCAAAAAGGGAAAGGCAATTTTGGGCTTGGGGATGAGGCCAAATTCTTGCAGAGTTCAAGTTGGGGCAGGGAAGACAATGACTTTGATGTCTTAGATCCAATGAATGGATAGAAAAGACATTGAGAGAATAAATGAAGACAGAAAGATGCAAGGAGGATCTTGAGCAGAGAAAACATATAAACCAAACAAAGTTTAATTGAGCAGTGAACATGAATAAGACAGTTACTCATTTGTTTAATTCGAGAAGCAAAGAGAAAGGTTAGGAAATGGAATACCTCTTGTTAATGAAACTTACAGATACTTGGAGAAAAACATCATCAAAACTCGGAGCCACAAGGATCCCAACAAGTTCTGCAAAACCCTGGTCTTTCCTTTGCCAAAAATGCAGAAGTGTATGTACAATGAGGTGCCAAAATATTCCCAAGTATCCAACCCTAAAAATGTCTCAAAAAATACAATATATAAACCATCCTAACCCCTGCCCATGCCTCTAGGGGTCAAGCTCATCCTTCTAGGAGCTATTTTAACCAATTCTAAACAAGGAACTGAAATCTAGGCAATCAAACAACTTGCCTCTATATGGTAGGAAATTGATTCATTCATTTAATTTTCACTTTTAGTGAATGAATCCTCTAGAACAAGTAAATATGACCCAAAATTACATCATAATCATCAAATTACATCAAGATAGATCAATAGTTACATCAAAAAGTAAAACTAGTCAGAACTGGGCAAATTTCTGAGCTGGAGAGTCAAAATGAGGTCAAATTTCTCTATGCGCCGCGCCCAAAAACTCAATGCATCGCGCCACTTTGATCCTATTTTTGAGGCACTTCTTGAAGTCACAATTGAGATAATGATAGCTCTTTGGAAATCCCTTCCTGTCTACTATCCAAAACAAGTGGAATTTTTCAATTTGGAGTTCATTTGCCCCTCCAAAACTGCAATCTCCCAACACTGGTTCCTGCTGGTGCAAAAGGTGGCAGAAAGGCCATTTTTGGAGTGTTTTGGACCCTTAAGACCATCCAGAACTTGATGAAATATCTCATCCATTTCTGAACATGCATAATGTATCATAAAAAACTAAAAAATATCAAGTTTTCCTCCATAATATGTCCCAATCGTAAGCGCGCGTCAAGTAGCGCGACGCGTCGGGCGGAAAAATCTGTTTTGCGACCAAAATTTCAAAAATGAAAAAATTTACTCCAAATTTGCTAGAAATTGGATTGAAGGCCCCCCATCATGTGCCATGCTCAGCCGAAGAAGCTTCGGCCAAGATTTGGAGTGGATCAGGCCGTTTCCGACGTTTCAGTGCTCTCCTCAGCCTCGCCTTCAGGATCTTCATCTTCGCTTTGCAAACATGTGTGCGGGCCCAATAGTGGCTCTTCATATGTCTGAGCATGTCTTTGTCACTATTTGCCTTTGCCAATAGTTTCTCAATATGAATGTTGACTCTCGTAAGGCAAGTCTCCCGCTCAAACGGTGTCATGTCACCTGGTCTTTTTTGGGCCAATTCATGGTCTTCATGGATTTTCCGCAACTCTATGAGTGTCTGCTGATCCTCCAATTGTTTATTCCGCTGATCCAAGTAATTTATAACCCACTGAGCTCTTTCAAACTCCACGGTCAATGTTTTGATCTCAGCTTTCTCCTCTTGGATGGTTTCTTTCAGCTTTGAGCTGGGAGAGCTCGAATCAACATCAATGAGTGTAAAATTAGTGTCTTGCATAGGCCTCTTGCCTCTGTCCTGTACCTGTGCTGATGTAGAAGGAGAGAACCCTTACACACCATGTGGAGATAGTACTCAAGCTTCTGATGAAGGTAACGAGACCCATTCCACCCCGGGTGGAGATAGTACTCGTCGTGCTGCTGCAAATAAGGCTCTGGTACCTCTCTGATAGGTAACACACACTGGAACACTGATAGGCTCTGTCTCAGGAACCTCAAACTGATGTGAAGGCTCACCTGCATCGTGAAAAATCTCTGGACGAGGCTGAGGGGCTGTAAAGAAGTCACGAGAAATGAACTCCTCCCATGCAATGCCCTGCAATCCAAGCTGATGTACCAAAATCATCTTAATGAGCGCATAATGATAAATGTTGTTATGCTGCTACTCTGGAGTCTTCTTCTGCATAAGAGTAGTCATCCGCTCTATGTTTCAGCACATGAAGTATGGAATGCTCATCATCCTCACTCTCGTGAAATGCATCAACAGCCGGATATGGTATGCATAAAGGCGTGAGAATCTACCCTCGCAACTGAAGTATTTGATGATGAGTTTCATTAATGGCGCATAGGACTCCTTCAAGAATCTGAAAGGAAACACCCTGCTGAGCTGCCTCATATAGCCAGGCCTGATGTAAGGTTCATAATATGCTCTATCCAGCTATTGTCTCGTGTTCCACTCTTCACCTATGTTCGGTATCCCTGTTGCCTGAGAAATGGTTTCTGGTGTCAAGGTGAAATTCACTCCAGCAAGGTTTACATGAACATCACACAAATGTAGGACAAATAAGCGAACCAACTCCTGATGATGTTGAATCTGAGCAATCATCTCACAATACTGAAAGCATGACTGTTGCTGAAAGCATGCCATTGCAAGCGGGCAGGCCTACAACTGAGTCAAGGAAGTGGGCTCTTATTTGACATGCTTACCACTTTTATGAGGCCTTCTCGGTACATTAAGCTCGATGGTTGAGTCACTGTCCTGCTCATATTCTTGCTCATATGACGAATCCGTCTCTGTCATGGTGCTAAAAGCAAGGTGTATGTTTGGTGTGTTGAAAATGAGAAATTGGACTTAGTGTCTTTGTTTTCAATGCCAAATGTGCTAAATAGGAAATAGGGACTATGAGGAAATATGAACAGTGGGAAGAGTGGGGATTTTCCAAGTGAATTTAATGCAATAACTGTCACTTGACTGCTTGGGGAACTTCGGAATTTAGGGATTTTATAAGTGATATGAAAGGAGGAGGGCTAGTAGGGTTTAGTGATAGGGAAAATGGGAACAAGGGATATGATTGGTTTTGGGATAGAGGGAATAGGAGAGGGATATAAATGGTTTGGGAAGCTAGGGCATAAGGGATTTGACTATAATGATAGGATTACGAAAGGGAAAGGGATCACAGGTGGGAAATGGTAATATGACAGTGAGTATTCAGCATGAAAATGATTTTTAAAACACCATTTGAAACCCTAAGGAGCAGATTCTGATATGGACATAGGGTTTATATTTCACCAATCAAAACGCTCATGTATTTTCCTCCAAACAACACCAAACACAATCTAAAATCAATGTGCAACAGTTTTCAAACTTACTTGGAGAAAAAGAGATGGAATTGTTTTGAAATTTGATGAAGCCGTGATGAAATTATGTGTGGAGGCTCTGTGTGCCACGAACAAACCCAGTGCGCCACGCCTCCTGGATGCGCTGCACCAGTTACAAATTACACTGTGACAATCGGCCCTATGCGTCGTGCGGCCTATGTGCGCCGCGCTCTTACCCAATGCGCCGCGCAGACAATTACCACACAGTCGACCTTCAAACCCTGTTTTCGCCCTTCTATAATCTGACTTGGCTTTCTTTGATGTCTCTTGGAGAAAATTAATTGATCAATGTAGAAATATCTTATGTATCAAAGGAATTTGATTTTCATTTTGAAACAACCCACTTTTGTAATGTTTGGAATTGGCATTTTTTCACTTTAATATAAACTCTGTTTTTTCTGTTTCCTTTTTTATTTTTTGGCTGAAATGATGGCTTTCTTGGTTGATTTTTTGCAGGGATGGTGGCATTGGATTTCGGCAAAGGATTACCAGGGCTGCATCTGAAGTACTTCATGATGGAAAATTTTTAAAATTACATATTTATTACAAACAATAAATTTTGACGATTTCTTCTTCAAAACACTGTTTTGAAGAAGAAACATCCTTGAGCATTATTGATGATGAAAATATTGAAATGAAAGCTTATTAAGAACCTCCCCATGGTCTGCTGGTATTATTTGACATTTTGAAGACCAAACCCTAGACCTAAAAACTGAAATGACTCTTTTTCAACCAAAATGCCATCTATGACTGTAAATGACTGAAATCAACTTTGATGAATTTTGACCAACCAGCAGGTACAAACATGAGGGAGAATGAGTGACAAAGCCCCTTTCCGTCAAATGATGGCATGCCCCTAACGGAATGCAGATGAATGAGCTGAATGAGACACCTAAAAAATGAAATGCAATAAGAGAAATGATCTCTGACGGAGGGATGTAAGGACCGACTCTAACATTGGCTCCAATGGGGATGGTGGCTCCTTGGAGGTGCCAAGAACGACAGATCTCTGGGAGAGATAGACAGTGCCTTATCCATTGGGCTATGGAGTCCATTATTTTGAAAAAGCAACTCAAGACTGTTGACTGAATTTATTTGAGTGAAAATTTGACTCAAACTGACTCAACTTTTAAAACTGAAATAACTGAACCAAACCGACTAGACAGACTCAAACCAAAACTGAAATCCTTCTTCAGAATTATAGCCTTCACTTCGGGCCCCAAATTGAAGAAAATACCACAGTGCACACTTGCGATGAAACTGAAATAAATGGTATGTACAATGACAATGTGATCAACAGAAAACATCTTAGAAATCGTACCGCTTGAGCAGCCGACCATTGACCGGCCCTCCTGGACAGTCTTCACCGTTCATCTCCTTCAGAAGAAAGGCGTTCTGACCTCGATATGCTGAAATCTTAAAGGGACCTTTCCAGAGATTTTCAAACTTACCGTGTTTACCTTTGTCCTCATTCCTAGCATCCCACTTCAGCACCACTTCCTCCAATTAGAATTTATCCGCCTTCACTTTCCTGTCATAGATTTTCTTGATTCTCTCCTGCAACTTAAATGTGTTCTGGAAAACCTCTTCTCTCGTTTGCTGCAAATTAATCATCTGATTTATCCTTCTCTGCATATGGTTTTCTTCATTGCCAGCTTCCTGAAGAAGCTTGACCACCGGAACCGCAAGAGAGGTCGGAAACACTGTATCAACTCCATAAACTAACTCAAAGGGGGAAATACCAATGGATTTCTTTTGACTCACCCGATCAGCCCATAACGCATTGACTAGATTCTTATGCCAAATCTTCTTCTTTATGTCCAGCAACTTTTTAATGATGTTGACTAAAGATTTATTGGAATATTTCGCCAATCCGTTGCCTTGCGGATGATAGGCAGTTGAATGTCCCAAAATGATTTTATACTTGGCACAAAACTCAATCATCTTTCTTGATTTAAAAGCTGCTACATTATCAGTGATCAATTTATTCGGGCAACCAAAGCGAGATAAAATGTTGTTCTCAAGGAAATAAATGATTACCGAATCCATAGCTTTCCTGGTGTGAACTGCTTCGATCCATTTCGTGAAATAATCAATCGCTGTTAGGATCCATCTATGCTATCCTGAAGAAGGAGGATGGATCTCCCTAATGAAATCCAAACCCCACTGCTGAAAAGGGGTGCTTACCTCAATAGGTTTAAGCGGAAAAGGCTGTAATTTCTGTCTTCCTTCGAAAATCTGGCACTCATGGCAGCCTTTGACAGTTTTATACACATCAGCAAACAATGTCGGCCAATAGTATCCCGCTCTCAAAATCTTATTGGCTGTGGTTTTCCAAAAAAGGTGACCCCCGCAATATCCTTTATGGAAATCCTCCATTACCTTCTTCGCTTCTTCTTCCACCAAACAATTCAAGAAAACACCACCCAGATCTTTCCAATAAAGTGCAGAATTCAAAATACAAAAATTTGCAGCCTTCAGTTTCAGAGTTCTACCTTTGTTTCTAGTCATGTCGAGCGGTGGTGACAAATTTTGAAGAACATACATGATATCTGAAAACCACAGAGAAGCAACAAAAATTTTCGATACCTGAAGTGGCGAATTCTCCTCATCCTCATCAGACATAACAGCAATAAGATTTATGTCTAATGCATGCAAATTCGATTCAGCCATAAGCTTCGCCAGCCCCTGTCCCTTGATAAGCTTCGTGGGCCTTATCTCCACATCATACTCCAGCAAAGCTGTAATCCACTTGCCTCGTCTTCCTTTCGGATCAGTTTGTACTAAAACATCTTTCACGACAGCGTTAGGAACATAAGCCAAAATATGATAATGCAAAATGTATACCCAGAAATCCTTTAATTCTTTTACCAGTGCCAGAGCTTGCTTCTCAATGATGTTGTACTTCAAGGCTACTCTCTTATAGTTCGACTGAAACAATCTATTGGATTATCATTCCCATCTCTTTTCTGCATTAGCACAGCTGCCATGGTATGCTCTGAAGAAATTGAAAACAAAATAAAATCTTGACTGTAATCCAGGCTAATTAACACCGGAGCTGAAGATAGTGCCAACTTCACCAAATTAAAGGAATTTACCGCCTCTTCAGTCCACTTCACTTGGCTGTCATTTTTAAGCATATTTTTTATCTCTCTTAGATGTTCAGCAAGGTTAGGGACAAAACAGCATAAAAAGTTCATCTTACCATTAAAAGACTGAATCTCCTTCTTATTCCTGGGAGGGTCAATTTGCTGAACTGCTTCGACACGTTCTGGATCAATATGAATGCCATATTTTGAAATAATGTGACCAAGTAATTTTCCCTCATCCATGGCAAACAAGCTCTTTTTCGGATTAAGTGAGACACCATATTTTCTGCACTTTTGAAAGACAACTTTCAAGTGATACATATTCTCTTCATCTGAATTGGAAAAGATCGTCAAATCATCAAGGTATACAATAAGGAAAACATCCTTCTAATTCACAAAAGCCATGTCCATCGCCCGCTGAAAATTCGCACCAGCATTCTTCAAACTGAATGGCATCTTTGCATAGTGGAATGTTCCCCACGGAGTGGTGAACGTTGTTTTGTCTCGGTCATCCTCATGGACCAAAATTTGGTTATATCTAGAATAACCATCGAGTAGTGACATACAAGATGCTCCAACTACTCGCTGAAGTATATGATCCATTTTGGGCAATGGATAATTGTCCTTTAATGACACCTTGTTCAGATATCGAAAATCAATGCACAACCGGATCTCACCTGTCTTTTTCCGCACTGGCACCAAATTGGAAATCCAATCAGGAAATCTGATGGGGACAATGATTCCTACTTTGTACAACCTGTTATCACTCAGGTTTTCCTTGAAGTTTTGGAAAAGGAAAGTATACCTGAGGTAACCACAAACCAACCTTCAGATACATAATCTAGCCAATCTGTATCCAGAGAGGGCTCTCTCTTTCAAATTTAGCTTTGTTCCTAGAAAATTTTAGGCTAGTTATAAGTCCAAGAATTTTGTTTGATTTTGAATGGTGGAATCCGCCAACTAAGGGCAAGGTTGAAGATTTTTAGTCCATTGGGCTATGGAGTCGAAGGATGGTTTTACTGGATTAATATTCTACGCACAAGATGGCTTTGCAGGGCAAGATAGCCAAACATAAAACAATTTCTAGGAATTAAAGTGGATGGAATTGGTTTTGAAGGGATGAAAGGCACTCAAGAATATTTCAACATGTTCAAAAGAAAGAAATGGAATGATTACAAATAAAGAGCAGTGAAGAATTATTTACTATAGTAATCAATATGTTTAAGTTAGCGAAGCAAGAGCAATTAAGAATTCGTTGCTTATAACCAATTTAGAGGAAAACATTTAGAATAATCACAACTGAAATCAGAGTACAATCAAGTAAATTCTGATTTATTCTTTTATGTCAATTATTCAGAAATGGACACAATGATAATATAAACAAATATAAAACTTAACACATAGGATAGAAAGACTTATTGAACTAGAGTCCGACACATGAATCCTGCAAAAATTCCTGAGCTTCAAATTGTCATCCAGTAAGCCACAAAGAAGTTTCTCCAAAACACTTTTATTCCAAAAATTCAATGTTACAGCAAAGTAGAAGAATCCACCCTCAACACTTCATTCGAAGGTTTATTTATACAAAAAATTATTTAAAATATCTCACAAAAACCTAGGAAATAATCTAGGGTGACTAATGAATAAGTTACAACAAAAAGGGAGACAGATGGTCTCGTAGATAGGATAAAAGCAACTACTAGTGTGCTGTTTCCTCCTTTTATGCATGTGCTGGAGGCAGGTCCTACAATCTAGCTCGATGCTGTCCTCTTTGGTAATTATTTTCTGATTGCCTTGCTTGTCTGATACTCTTCTATTCTTACTGATACACTTTCAACTGCTAAACTGATACCCTTTAACCTTGGTTCATCTATTTATCCTTTATCAAGATATAGCTCAGTAAAATATGCAAATATTTTACCCAAGGATAAATTTCACAAAAGCTCCAATATGTCATCCCACCATTGAACTTCTGGGACTTTGGTTCTTTGTAGTTTCCTCAATGTTTCATCAGCTTCAGTGTACTTGAAAAAATTAGGCTGATATGGAAACATATGTTTTATTTCATGTTCAATGTAAAATAATCTCTCCAATTTTTCATAAAGGCTTTTCCCTGTTGGTAATGTTCCTGCTGCTGTACTGGTTGAAGAACTGGCTTGATCATCAACCTGTTTGTTTACTTTTGCTATAAAACTTTCCAAATCCATTAATTTATTTTCTTCAGTAACCGGATTAGGCAAACCTTTATTTAACATTATATCAAATCTTTCTCTGAAGGCAAAAATTTCTTGCTACATGTCTGAACACCTTCTTTCAAGATTTTTCATAAGAGTCCTTTTGGTAAAAACTCTTTTGATTTCCAAGATGGTTCCTGTTCTGTTCTGAATTCCCAATTCTGCAAGTTGCTGCTTATTCTATGTATTCAAAAAATTGATAAGCCTATTGGCTTCTTCTGGCATCTTTCCTAATTCTTCCCTCGTTTTCTCAATTTCTTCCAGAGCCCAACTGACTAAATCTTGTTGTTCATATATTATTTGAATAAACGACCAAACCTTCTTTATTAATTGAATAATGTTATACCAAAGAATTTCTTTTAATTCACTTAAAGGTCTTTCCATTACCAGATCTTTTTCCAATGCTTTAACTGATTTTTCTAGTTTTTTTATTTCTCTTGTCTTCTCAGCAATACTTATTTTTGATTGATCATATTTATTTTCCAGAGTAGAAAGCTGAAACCTTAAGTTTTGGAGTTCTATCACTTGCAGTTTTAATTCATTCATTGCTTTGACTAATTCATCAGAACTCTTATCAGAAGTATTCACCTGCATTAGCTCTGCTTGTTGACCTGTGATTGGTGTACCTGTTCCTGTGGCTGCCTGTGTTGTAGTTGCTGGAATAATGGACTCTTTATCTTTTAACGCTTTCTCAAGTTCTTTCTCTGTCTCAGCAAGTCGTGCATTCATTTTTAAAAGTAAGTCCATCGCCTATTCTTCCGAATTTTTCTTCATTATTTCTTCAGTCTGAGGGTGCCTCGAAGCTAGTAGTTTCAGTTGCTTCCTCAATGCAGCAATGTCATCATCCTTCTTTTTAATCAGTGCTTCAATGCCTTTTATATCTTTGGAATTATGACCCAAAATGATGATTATTTCCTCCAAATATTTTATTCTGTTATCTTTTGCTTGACAAGAAGCTTTCTCAATCTGCAACTGGGTGTTTGTATTATTCAAAGAATCCTGTAATTCATGAGCTGCCATAGCTTTTCCAGTGAGTGTAGAATATATCATTTCTCCGGTTTTCTTGTGTAACTCTATCTGGTCCAATGGATGAATATCTTTTGCTGGGACCTCAAAATTGGTTCTGATGTAATCAGCTGCTGTCTATGGCTTTGGCACTTTAGATTTGAAATGGCTCATTAACATTTTCCCTTGCTGAGTGTGAAAAGCTGACATTAATCTTTCTTGATTTTGTGGAGCCATTTTAAGATACTGATTATACACCTGCATCCTTAATGGATAATTCTTTTCTTTTATACTGATAAATGTCTTTTTTATGTCTTCTGCATCTGTCTTTGGCTTTTTGAATGAAAACACTTCAGTACTTAACTGTCTTTGTATTTCCTTTCCTTTATGACTTGTATATGCTTCACTAACTGAACCAGTGACCTGACTATCCTCCCTTTCTTCATCATAGATTTCATCAACAGATTCCACTTCTGGAAGTGGATTCAGTTTCTGCCTTTTAGCTTGAGGTTGTTGTGAAGATTCCTTAGGGGGAGTAGGATCTTTAACTTGTCTTTTCTTGCCTTGTTCCACATTAGATGGAGTCTGCAAATTTGAAACTTCAGGGTGATTGACTTGAATAGGAGACACTTGTGCTTGATCTTGTGCCTTGGAAGTTTGAGGCTTCTCTGTCATGGTGAATGTTTCAATGACTTGTGCTTCTGGTTCTTTCTCTTTTCCTTTGGATTCGACTGCAATTGATGGAATGTTTTGCTGTAAATTCTGCTGAATAATACCAACTGAAGAAGTACCAATCTCTCGTCTCTGTACCTGTGTAAAAGAATCTAAGTCAAGTATTTTTGCAAGATCTTTCATAATATTATTTATATCAACCTGCTCACTATCCTGCTCTATCAAAGTTCCTTCTACCCACTCATCTGTATTAGCATACTTTTCAATTTCAGGGATTCTTCGATGCATGTAGGGTGCTGATTTGTTTTTCATCCTTTTGTCACAAATAAAGTTGAATGGGTCGTAGGGTACCCAATGGAAACTTTTCTGCAATCTGTAATGATCCTCTAATATCTTTTGAGCTTCTTCCCCTCCATCTCTAGAATTGCAGATGAATGGACCTAATTGGCTCTTTATCTCGAGTTGAGCCTTTTTCTTGGCATTACAGAAGTGAATTATATTTGAATTGTTCATTTTTCTGAAGTACTCAAGTGCAAAAAGTCTCATTGGAACATATCTGGGTAACTTGAAAGGGCTCAATTCACATCCATAAATTCTAATTTCAGTATGATTCTGATAGAAGTACCAGTCACCTATCTTGTAATGTTTTGAAAGCTGAAGGATTTTCCTGATTTCATTGCTGAGTCTTGGAGGGGCAACTCCTGTCAACAAGGTAGTTGCAGGATGTATGAAAAGGTCAATGAACTCATTATAAGAATAGGGAGAATCTATGGAACAATGAGTAATGGCTGACGAAAAGATAACCGATCTTGGATTCCCTTGGGTATCAAGTTTTTTGATATGGAAAGGGAAATTTTTAGACTGGTAATAAAGCATGAGATGGTAAATGACAGTAGAATATTTGAATACTTTCTCATTCTCCAATCTCATGAATTGGTCATGTATTTTATCTGCAATGAAAGAGGCAAAGTCATACCTGACAGTAGGAGGCTGTCCAGGGGTGAACATAGATAATAACACCAGGGTTAAATGATCAACAACTCACTGGTATTAAAACCCATTATGAAAGATATCATACTCAAAATATTTTTCCCTTCTTCAATAAAATAAAAATTAGCATAAGGGGGAGGGCCTTTGGGCTGGTGCTCTGGCCACATGAAAACTTGGCAAATGCAGGTTAACTCCTCATGAGATAATTTAGTGGATTTCTCCAATAGTTCTTCCATTAACAAAGGAGTAAGGGCTTCATCAGACTGAAAATGTAACATATCATTGATGGATTGAGCAGTGATGGGAAAAAGGATGTTCTGGCTTGGGGACAATACTGCTCTCTGATTTGGATCATAATTGGCATGGCGATAATGGATAATTTCAGGAAAGATATGGACTGAGGGAAAAAGGTATCTTGGAAGACCAGACTCCCATAACACAATAATATCAAAGCCTTTCAAATAATTGTCTCTGCAGCAACAATGAATTCGAAGGGGGTTTTCACTGAAAATTAGGTCTTTAATCTGAAAATCTTTATCCACTAACGGAAAATAATCCAAATCTCTATGGGGGGCATTCAATGGAGCTACATTCAAGGCGACAGGAACTTCCATTTTGGTTCTTGTTTATTCAAAGTGGAAATTTCAGGGGTATTTTCACGGAAAAGGCACAATTTCAGTTTTGAAGACAAAATTTACAGCTTTCTGTTGATGCAATTGAAATTCTGAGGAAAGGGAAGACTCAAAACACTCTGTAACAGTTCTTTGGTATAGAATTTTAAACGAACGGTATGATTTCACAAATTTTGACATGGGAAATGATGTAAATACCTGTTTTCAGAAAATGGCGACGTTCAACAGGTACAGACACATGGCGGATAGACGCTTGGATGCTGGTCTGATAGTAGCCTTCAGTAATTTGATTTAAATGGCAGTTTAACAGTGGACTTTCAAATTTTTCAGTAGAGGACGCAGTCACTTTCACCAGACAGAATGATGAAAAATGCGCGAAATTTGTTTTAATTGGAAAGTCAAAGGAAATTTTTATTATTTTTATGGGAATGACATCATCAATGTATAAGAGGACACGTCACCAGGGTCGGGTGGTAAGCGGTAAATTCCGCACCGCTTTTTGGAGTTGGCAGTATTTGGTGAAATGGGAGCGATTCCATTCAGAGTTTAACACGTGGAGATGGCACTGTTTTGAAACCACCGTGATTTCGCGAGTTAATTATCAGACGGGGGACAGTCAGCGGAATGAATGATCGCTGTTGATTTTCGATGGAATGATCCAACGGACGACGGAACGGGGAGATGGTATGGGAATTAACGTGCGGGCCCGTCATGATTAATTATAAGTTAATCATTTCGGGAGGGTTTTCATTGGAGGTTTATACGATTAATTAACCCAGATGATTAATTAATTTTGGTGGTTTAATAAGGGTCGGGGTACGGAGACTCGGGGTTTTTTCGAAGTTTTGGTTTAAATTAAAACTTCGGGTTTTATTTTATTTTTCCGTTTAAAACATACAACGTATGTTTAAAACCTTTTCAGTATTTTTATTATATGGTAATAAAGTAATGAAATTTATTAACCATAGGGGTGGGACTAGTTATAAAGATATGTTTTAGCCAAAGGGTTTATGATTTGGGTATTTGATTTAATCATGTAGGATTTAATTAACTTTGGCTAAAAACTTATAGTAAGAGGGTTTTGGGGATATTATTTAAAAGGGAATTATATATAATAGGATAAGGTATTTTCACTTAGGGATTTAATAAATAAAATGAGATGTTAATATGACAAAGGAACAAGGAAAACTCAAAATACTTTACAAATCTAGGAAAGTGAAGATTTCTGAAGAAAATTGCATTATATCAACTTCAACACTTAGATTTAGAATAGCAAGTAATTTTGAGGGTTTATTGTGGAATTTTGCATGATTTTCCTAAGTAAAATGGGATTTTACTTAGGAAAATATTAAAAGTGAATGAGTGCAATGATGGATAACTTCAAGTACTAGGGGCTTTTTAATTATTATGCCGAGGGTCCGGTCCCTCCAAAAGTCAAGGAAATGCCTTGAGCCCCTTTAATCTTCAAACTCCTTAGTACTTAAGGGAAATTAGTGAAACCTTTAGGGAAAAAGTGAGATGGGAAGTTAATGATTTTGAATTTGCCTTTTGTGAAATACTTCCAATGTAGTTTTCTCTGCACGTGGTGATGAAAATAAAGGATTAAACACATTTAGCATCATCATTCATCACATGAAACTTTGCAACACCATCTACCTACCCTATCTACTTTACTCTACCAGTTTCTCTTCTTTATTAGGGTGCATTTAGACTAGCAAACCCTTATCAATCTTCTTTTCTTTTACATGGCAAATCTATCTAATTGTACACTTATTACATCCCAGGGCTCAGATTAAACTATTGAGCACCTTTTATTAACTCTACCTATCTACTTATCTGCCAAGATTAAACTATTTGGTCAGATATTTATTCTCTATTCTACAATATGAAATTGAAAAATGAATGAGTCAAGTTTAAACAGTTTGACTCTTCATAAATTGTGGCAAAAGTTTGACAAGCTACACACAATTACTTATTACAGAAAATGAAATAATAGTGGCATTTGGACTTGCACACTTTCCTGGTCTGTTTTTGTTTGGGGTTCATTTATTTCAATTTTTGACCATTTTATTCTTTTTACCCTTTGATTTTTCTTTTAGTGTATACCCTCTTTACATTTTTTAAAATTTTTCGATTTTTTGATTTTTCAAGAATATGGAACACCTTTGCACAAGAAAAAGGTTTGAACATATTGCATAGTTCAATCAAGACAATCATGAAAAATGACACCTATTGGTATAGGAGTCTAACACTGGCTCCACTTGGGGATGGCTTTTCTTGGTGAAAAGTCAAGAACAGCAGGTCAGATGCCTTAAAATGTCTTTAAACTGAACCATGTAATCTCATTCTTCTGGTCGCTTTATTGTATATATGATAGTGAAACTTTTGAAGCTTAGGGCCTTCACTTCGGGCTTAAACTCCAAGAAGTCACCATCCAATCAAAACTGATGCATTAGAAAGGATATATTATGTACAAGTTAGAAAAAATCAGAACATCTTAGTAAATAGGATCAAAATAATGCTTTAGCATTCGACCATTGACTGGTCCTTCCTCAGCTTCGGAATTGTCCAAATTCTTTAAAAAGTATGTTATTTCCCTGTAAAGCATGAATGATGTAAGGTCCCTTCCATAAGAAATCAAATTTCCCATGTTTCCCTTTATCTTCCCTTCTGGAATCCCATCTTAGAACTTTGTCTCCCAATTGAAAGTCTTATGCTTTAGTTCCTTTGTCAAACATTTTCTTTAATTTTTGTTCCAAGACTTGGGATCATTGATACACTTCTTCTCTGGTTTGCTGCAAGTGAATTGTTTGGTTTATTCTTCTCTGAATATCATTTGGTTCTACTTGAGCCTCCTGAAGTAACTTCATAACAGGAATTCCTAAGGATGATGGAAATCTTCCCTCAATACCATAAACTAATTCATATGGACTGGTCCCAATTGATTTCTTAGTTGTAAGTCTATCTGCCCACAATGTATTGGTGAGTTTCTTATGCCAGTTCTTTTTATTTTCTTCCAATAATTTTTTAATGATATTAATAAGCCTTTTATTGGAAGATTCTGCCAGTCCATTACCCTGGGGGTAATAGCCTGTTGAATGGCCTAAAGTGATGTGATATTTATTTTAGAAACTAATCATTTTCTTAGACTTAAATGCAGCAGCATTATCTGTTATAATTTTCTCTGGACAACAAAATCTTGAAAGTATATTGGTTTCTAAAAACCCTATAATTACAGAATCATTGGCTTGTCTACATGGGATAGCTTCAATCCATTTAGTAAATTAATCTGTGGCAGTAAGAATCCATCTGTGTTGCCCAGAAGAAGGGGGATGGATTTCTCCAATAAAATCCAGTCCCCATTGTTGAAAGGGTCTCTCTGTGGAAATTGGTTTTAATGGTAAAGGTAACAAATTTCTTTTGCCCTCAAAGATCTGACACTTATTACAAGAAGTTACAAATTTCTTAACATCTGAAAAAAAGGTTGGCCAGTAAATACCAGCCCTTAAGATTTTATCTGTAGTTGATTTCCAGTAGAGGTGTCCACCACAATCTCCTGCATGAAATTCATTAAGAATCTTGTCAGTTTCATCTTTCAATAAACAATTCAATAGGATTCCATCATGATTCTTCCAAAAAAGAGCACTATCTAAAATAAAATATTTTAAAGATGTCATTTTCAAAAATCTTTGTTTCGTTCTGGAGAACCCTGGAGGAGCTTGCAGGTTTAACAAAACATAAATGATATCAATGTACCAGGGTGAGTCTAAGAAGGTTTGACTAATCTGTGGAGTCGCCATCTCCTATTCGTCATCCAGTTCGTTGATGTTCAAAGCTTGGCAATTAGTTTCAGTCATGAGTTGAGCCAAACCTTGACCTTTTATGAGTTTTGTTGGTTTAATCTAAATATCATATTCTAATATGGTAGCTATCCACATACCTCTTTTGCCTTCAATACCATCTTGAGTCAAGATGTCTTTCACGACAACATTAGGTACATAAGCTATCACATGAGAATATAATATATAAACCCTGAAATCTTTAATTTCTTTCACAAGTGCAAAAGCCTATTTCTCCATGATATTGTATTTCAAAGATGCATCTCTAAGTGCTTTACTAAAAAAGGCTATTGGTTTTTCACATCCCTGATCATCTTTTTGTAGCAAAATAGCTGCAACTGTATGTTCAGAAGCAAATGAAAAAATAATGAAATCTCTATCAAATTTTGGATTAGTAAGAACTGGTGTTCTTGTTAAAGCCATTTTAATTTCTTCAAATGATTGCTTGGCTTCTATAGTCCAGTCAATGCTTTAATCTTTCCTTAACATATTAGTAAGTAATCTAAGTAATTCAGCTAAACTAGAAATGAATCTTCTCAAGAAATTGATCTTTCCTATGAAAGCTTGAAGTTCTTTAATGTTTCTGGGATGAGGAATCTGAAATATGGCTTGTATTCTTTCAGGATCAATTCTAATGCCATCTTTAGAAATAATGTGACCTAGGAGTTTTCCTTCTTCCAAACCAAACAATGATTTTTTTGGATTTAAAGAAATACCATACTTTCTGCATTTTATAAACACTTGCCTTAGATGATCTAAATGTTACTGATCTGTTTTGGAAAAAACTGTTAAATCATCTAGATAAATTACCAGAAAATCATGTATTTATTTAGCAAAAGAAATGTCCATTGATCTTTGAAATGCAGCTCCTGCATTCTTTAATCCAAATGGCATCTTGACATATTTAAAAGTACCCCATGGTGTTGTAAATGCTGTTTTGTCTTGATCATCAGGATGAACCAGAATCTGGTTATACCCTGAAAATCCATCAAGAAGAGATATCCTTGAAGATCCCACTACCCTCTGTAAGATATGGTCCATTTTAGGCAAGGGATAGTTATCTTTTAAAGAAACTTTGTTCAAATTTCTCAAATCAACACACAGTCTAATCTCTCCAGTCTTGTTTCTTGTTGGTACTAAATTAGAAACCCATTCATAGAACCTAATAGGAGCTATAATTCCTGCTTCATACATTCTTTTAATTTCCTTTTCAATTGAAGGTAGTAAAACAGGATTGATCCTTCTAAGTTTCTATTTAAAAGGTTTCTGATCTGGTTTCAAAGGTATAGTGTGTTGAATTATTGATGTATCATATGATTTAAGATCTTCATAACTCCAGGCAAAAACATCCTGGAATTATTTTAGGAGTTCAACATATTTAACCTTTTGATCTTCTGGCAAAGATTTGGATAACTTAACCATTTTGGGATTTTCTGGTGTTCCTAAATTGCATTCTTCAATGTCAGCTTTAACAGGTTCCATTTTGGGTTTTAAGGGAATTTCATTTGAGTCAAAAAGATCTTCCAAAGGAGTTAATCCTTTGGGTAAATAATTATCTTTCAGATTAATGATTTCAAATTCATCTTCTATGATCTCATCGAATTCCATTTGTTTCAAATCTTGCATATCTTTTTCAATGAATTTGGTTGGGTGAAGCATGTGAAATGCAGTCTCTCTTGAAATATTCGTTTCTTGTTCAACTACTTGATCAGATTCATTGATTGTTATGTCTTCATCTATATTACTGTTAGAAAACTCATTTTCTAGTGTCAAAAAACTATTGATCTTATTATTATTTACAAATACTTGCCAATTCATTAGATTGTCCGGTATAGAAGGTCTATGTCTAATCTCAGCTGTGAACTGATGATTAGGTCCAAAAGGAAATTTACATGTGCTAGCGAACATTGCAAGACTGTGAGCATGCAAATTTTGTTTCTTGGGAATCTTGGCAAGTTGAGCTTGTAGAAAAGTGTTGAGAATTTCCACAACTGTTTCTCGGTATTGTTTCAATATAGGATCTTTTGTTGAACATTCACCATTAATCTGTTGGATAATTAATTCAGAGTCTCCTATGATTGATACTCTAATTGCTCCTAACTTTCTGACATGTTTAAGCCCTAGCAAAAGAGCTTCATACTCAGCCATGTTGTTAGTGCATCTAAAATTCAATCTATAAGAATGACCTTCGGCATGATCATTTTCAACATTATGTAACCAAATTCCAGCCCCTTCTCCTAACTTGTTTACTGAGTCATCAAATTCTAAATGCCACAGAATTTCATGTTCATAATCTTCATCAACTGTTTTAACATGTTTCTTAACAGGAGCTAGTTTTTTAACTTTTTCTGGAATTTCTTGTTTTTCTAGTGTTTCTTTGTTTTCGGAAATTTCTTTGATCTGAACAGTGGATTTATTTGTAGTTTCCATTTTAGGTGCTTCTAGCTCAGTAGGAAGGTCCATTTCAGCATTATAAAGAATGAAAGAGTCCATATCAGAATGCACTGAATAGACAGGGAAGTTTTCAGGCTTCTCATGGCTACTTACTAAGTACTTCATCAAGGTCTCTCTATATAATCTTTTAGGTTGACCAAATACTGAAATAGTGGTATATGACATGTCTAATTGAATAGATCCTCCAAGTTTATCACCCCAGGATCTAGACAACAACATACTTTTTTAGGAGGAATATCAGCCACTACTATATCCATTAAAAGAGACTTCGCAGGGTATTGCACCAAAGTAACACACAAATCTTTAATCAAACCTAAGCATATTACCTGACTCGAATCAAAAGAAAACAGATATTTATACGGTCTGGTAATGTCTAAATTTAATATTTCCATCACAGCTTTTGGCATCAAATTGTGGGATGCTCCAGAATCAAGCATAGAATTATGGAGTATTTTGTCATGAACGTTCAAGCTTACATAAAATGGAGGGGTTCCTCCACTTTCTAGTTCGCCATTTACCTTGGGGCCAAAAAGGAGTTTGGGTTGATCATCAAGAATATTCACTGAATCATCCATTCCAGTAATGTTAATGTTAAGGGATTTGCTGATTTGGCTTCTATAGATATCATGTTTAGCCAATTATGATAAGGGAATAGCTATCTTTATTTTTCCTATTTCAGCCTCTAGATTGAAAGGTTTTTCTGTTTGGGCTCTAGTGTTCTGGACAGTTTGGTTTTCTCTATTTTTTGGATCTTCAACGTTTTTCTCTTTTTCATGATTTGAAGGTGTTTCTGAACTAACTTCTACTATTTCTTCTATGTTTCCTATAGAAGGAATAGTATTAGATTGTTGTTTATTGTTCAGTTGATTGTCAGACACATCTTCAATTATTGGGTGTGCGGGGTTAGGACTTGTCCTAGACAAAATTTGTACATGAGGAGTATTTTATACAGGAGGAATGTTAGTTTTACCTTTGAAGTTTTGTTTTACCGCTTTCTGTTTGATATTTTCTGGCACATCAATATGTCTGCTTCTCAAATTGTATTGTTTATGAACTTCATAAATTGTTGTGTCATAACCTTCCTTAAAATCAAAAGTTTCTCCTGAATGAGTTTGAAATGTTTCAAGGATGTGATTCTCTTGATCATCTTGAGATAGGAAAACTTCTGGTTCATTTTTGTTCTCAGTTACGTTATTTATTTCAACATCCTTAGTAGGTTCTTCAGAAGTTGAACCTTCAACAAAATTTTCTTGGAAAGGTGGCCTGATATTTTGTTCAGGAACATTTTTCCCAATATTTTGGTTCTGATTTCTTCTAAAGTTTGGGTTTCTCACAACATTTTGATTATCACTAGAAGACTTTCTTTCGATTGTCTCCACTCTGTCTCCCAGTCTTTCCATACCTTTGATGATTGCATCCAGCTTTCTTTCAAAGGCTGAAGGTTCTTCATTCATAGGCATTCTTCTTTCGGCCCTAGCTCTGGCTCATTTTTCTATGAGGTTTGCTTCCACACTAACCACTATACTTTGCATCTCTTCTAGGATTTGGGGGGCTCTTTCCCTGAGTGAATATGCTATGTCAGAGTCAAAACCATCAGGGAATTTAACCAATACGGAGTCGGGAGGTGGTCTCAGGTTTTGAGGAACAACGTTGTAGGCTTCGTTGAATATTATGATGTAATCTTGCATGGTTTCATTAGGTCTTCTTCTCAATTTTTCAAATTCTGATAGGATCTGAAGAGGGTCTTTCTTCTTCTCCCATCTATTCAAAAATGCCCTATACAAAGCTGGTAAATCAGCAATACTGTTTGGAGCAAGGGCCCTAAACCATGTCCTGACTTCCCCAGTAAGACTCTGAACAAAAATTCTCATTCGGACATCATCAGCGTCAATTTCATAAAATTCAAAGTAATCAGTCATCCTTTTGGTGTGTTGTTGAGCAGTGTAAGTACCTGAACCGTCAAAAGGGGTGATTTTACTCTGATAATCCCGAGGCAAAGCAACAGGGTTGCTTGGCAACCTTAAGGGGGCATATCTATTGGCCATTGGAAGGTGTAATGGAATAAAAGGTGATGATGGTCTGGTAGGAGTGGGTGGAGGAGTAGAAGGAGTGACTTGGGTTTCAGAAGCTTGAGGAAAAGTAGCTGAACTTGGGGAAGCTTCAGTAATTACAGAAATGTTTGAACTTTCTTCAAAGGTTTGTTCAGATTGAATGGAGTCTTGTAAATGTCTGTCAAGATGATATGAAACAAATCTCAATTGTAAATCCTCAAGAAATAGTGGATCTGGAACTATCTTAGACAATTCAGATTCAGAAAAATTCACAAACAGAGATGTTTCAAATCGCTCATCAAAAGGAATTTCGTCAAAATATATAATCTTTACAGGACAAGAATGTGATCTAGAAAGAGGTCTGGAACTTCCATAACTCTCTTGACTTCCTCTTTCAGAACTTTCTTGACTTCCTTGTCTTCTAAGAATCCTAGGAATCAGATTTGGATTTTCAAATATCGGTGGTGGATTAGGGTCAAGATTTGTCCTGGTGTGACGAATCCTTTCTGAAGCCAGTTTTCCTAGACTTTATCTTTTTGGATTTTTGGTTTTAATTGAAATGAAAGTACAACTTCTACAAATTCTTCAAGAAATTTAAGATTTATGATTAAAATTTTCTCAAATATTTATTGAACTAGAGAGTCTGATTAAACATTTGAAACTAAGGTTCAGTATATAAGCTAAATCAGAGATAGACTGAAGCAGCATTTGTTTATTATGCAGTTGCAGGGCAAAAGCATTTCAAAGGCTACCTGGATGATCTTTAGACTTTGTCTATAGCTTATAAGTGAACAATATTAACAATAAAAATGATTCAGGGTCCCCAGTATGGTCGCCACTATGTTATCACTCAAGTTTTCCTTGAAGTTGTGGAAAAGGAAAGTATACCCAAGGTAACCACAAACCAACCTTCAGATACAGAATCTAGCCAATCTGTATCCAGAGAGGGCTCTCTCTTTATGATTTATCTTTATTCTTAGAAAATTTTAGGCTAGTTATAAATCCAAGAGTTTGTTTGAAAATGGTGGAATTCGCCAACTAAGGGCAAGGTTGAATATTTTCAGGCCATTGGGCTATGGAGTCAAAGGATGGCTTTACTGGATTACTATTCTACACACAAGATGGCTTTGCAGGGCAAGATAGCCAAACATAGAACAATTTTTAGGAATTAAAGTGGATGGAATGGGTTTTGAAGGGATGAAAGGCACTCAAGAATCTTTCAACATGTTCAAAAGAAAGAAATGGAATGATTACAAATAAAGAGCAGTGAATAATTCTTTACTATAGTAATCAAAATGTTTAAATTAGCGAAGCAAGAGCAATTAAGAATTCGTTGCTTATAACCAATTTAGAAGAAAACATTTAGAATAATCACAACTGAAATAAGAGTACAATTAAGTAAATTCTGATTTATTCTTTTATGTCAATTATTCAGAAATGGACACAATGATATTATAAATAGATATAAAACTTAAGACATAGGATAGAAAGACTTATTGAACTGCAGTCCGACACATGAATCCTGCAAAAAGTCCTGAGCTTCAAATTTTCATCCAGCAAGCCACAAATAAATTTATCCAAAACACTTTTATTCCAAAAACATCAATGTCACAGCAAAGTAGTAGAATCCACCCTCAATACTCTATTCGAGGGTTTATTTATAAAAAAAATGATTTAAAATATCTCACAAAAACCTAGGAAATAATCTAGGGTGACTAATGAATAAGTTACAACAAAAAGGGAGACAGATGGTCTCGTAGATAGGATAAAAGGCAACTGCTAGTGTGTTGTTTCCTTCTTTTATGCATGTGCTGGAGGCAGGTCCTACAATCTAGCTCGCTGCTTTCCTCTTTGGTAATTCTTTTCTGACTGCCTTGCTTGTCTGATACTCTTCTATTCTTATTGATACACCTTCAACTGCTAAACTGATACTCTTTAACCTTGGTTCATCTATTTATCCTTTATCAAGATATACCTCAATAAAATATGAAAAGATTTTACCCAAGGATAAATTTCACAAAAGCTCCAACATATCAGCCCACCATTGAACTTCTAGGACTTTGGTTCTTTGTAGTTTCTTCAATGTTTCATCAGCTTCAGTGTATTTGAAAAAATTAGGCTGATATGGAAACAAATGTTTTATTTCATGTTCAAGGTAAAATAAACTTTCCAATTTTTCATAAAGGCTTTTCCCTGTTGGTAATGTTCCTGTTGCTGTACTGGTCGAAGAACTGGCTTGATCATCAACTTGTTTGTTTACTTTTTCTACAAAACTTTCCAAATCCATTAATCTACCTTCTGCATTAACAGGACTGGGCAAACCTTTATTTAACACAACATCAAATCTTTCATTGAAGGTAAAAATCTCTTGTTGCATGTCTGAACACCTTCTTTCAAGATTTTGCATAAGAGTCCTTTTGGTAAAAACTCTTTTGATTTCCAATATAGTCCCTGTTTTGTCCTGAATTCCAACTTCTACAAGTTGCTGCTTATTCTGAGTATTCAAATAATTGATAAGCCTATTGGCTTCTTCTGGCATCTTTCCTAACTCTTCCCTTGCTTTCTCAATTTCTTCCAGAGCCAATCTGACTAAATCCTGCTGTTCATATATTATTTGAATAAAAGGCCAAACGTTCTTTATTGATTGAATAATGTTATACCAAAGAATTTCTTTTAATTCACTTAAAGGTCTTTCCATTACAAGATCATTTTCCAATGCTTTAACTGATTTTTCTAGTTTTTTTATTTCTCTTGTCTTCTCAGCAATACTTATTTTTGATTGATCATATTTTTTTTCCAGAGTAGAAAGCTGAAACCTTAAGTTTTGGAGTTCTGTCACTTGCAGTTTTAATTCATTCATTGCTTTGATTAATTCATCAAAACTCTTATCAGAAGTGTTCACCTGTGTCAGCTCTGCCTGTTGACCTGTGATTGATGTACCTGTTTCTGTGGCTGCCTGTGCTGTAGTTGCTAGAATAATGGATTCTTATCTTTTAATGCTTGCTCAAGTTCTTTCTCTGTCTCAACAAGTCGTTCATTCATTTTTAAAAGTAAGTCCATCATCTCTTCTTCTGAATTTTCCTTCATTATTTCTTCAATCTGAGGGTGCCTTGAAGCTGGTAGTTTCAATTGCTTCCTCAATGCAGCAATGTCATCATCTTTCTTTTTAATCAGTGCTTCAATACCTTTTATATCTTTGGGATTATGACCCAAACTGATGATTATTTCCTCCAAAGATTTTATTCTGTTATCCTTTGCTTGAGAAGAAGCTTTCTCAATCTGCAACTGGGTACTTGTATTATTCAAAGAATCTTGCAATCTATGAGCTGCCATTGCTTTGTCAGTAAGGGTAGAATATATCATTTCTCCAGTTTGCTTCTGTAATGCTATCTGGTCCAATGGATGAATATATTTTGCTAGGACCTCAAAATTGGTCCTGATGTAATCAACTGTTGTTTGTGGCTTTGGCACTTTAGATTTGAAATGGCTCATTAACATTTTCCCTTGCTGAATGTCAAAAGCTGACATTAATCTCTCTTAATTTTGTGGAGCCATTTTAAGATACTGATTATACACCTGGACCCTTAATGGATCATTCCTTGCTTTTATACTGATAAATGTCTTTTTTATGTCTCCTGCATCTGTCTTTGGTTGTTTAAATGAAGACACTTCAGTGCTTATCTGTCTTTGTATTTCTTTTCCTTTATGACCTGTATATGTTTCACTAACTAAACCAGTAGGCTGACTATCCTCCCTTTCTTCCTCAAAGATTTCATCAACGTTCACTGATGGATTCGATTCTAGCACAGCTTGAGGTTGTTGTGAAGATTCCTTAGGGGGAGTAGGATCTTTAACTTGTCTTTTCTTGCCTTGTTCCACATTAGATGGAGTACACCAAATTTGAAACTCGGGTGATTGACTTGAATAGGAGAGACACCTGTGCTTGATCTTGTGCCTTAGAAGTTTGAGGCTTCTGCTTCATGGTGAATGTTTCAATGACTTGTGCTTGGTTCTTTCGTTTCCTTTGGATTGGGTATCCAATTGATGGAATTTTTTAACATGGGATACGTTGAATAATATAGCTAGAAGAAGTACCAACTTCTGGTCTCTGTACCTGTGTAAAAGAATCCAAGTCAAGTATTTTTGCAAGATATTTCATAGCATTATTTATATCAACCTGCTCACTATCCTGCTCTATCAAAGTTCCTTCTACCCACTCATCTGTATTAGCATACTTTTCAATTTCAGGGATTCTTCGATGCATGTAGGGCGCTGATTTATTTTTCATCCTTTTGTCACAAATAAAATTGAATGGATCATAGGGTACCCAATGGAAACTTTTCTATAATCTGCAACGTTCTTCTAATATATTTTGAGCTTCTTCCCCTCCATCCCTAGAATTGCAGATAAATGGACCTAATTAGCTCTTTATTCTGAGTTGGGCTTTTTTCTTGGCATTACAGCAGTGAATTATATCTGAATTGTTCATTTTTCTGAAATACTCAAGTGAAAAAAGTCTCATTGGAACATATCTGGGTAACTTGAAAGGGCTCAATTCACATCCATAAATTCTAATTTCAGTATGATTCTGATAGAAGTACCAGTCACCTATCTTATATTGTTTTGAAAGCTGAAGGATTTTCCTGATTTCATTGCTAAGTCTTGGAGGGGCAACTCCTGTCAACAAGGTAGTTGCAGGATGAATGAAAAGGTCAATGAACTCATTATAAGAATAGGGAGAATCTATGGAACAATGAGTAATGGCTGACCAAAAGACAACAGATCTTGGATTTCCTTGGGCATCAAGTTTTCTGATATGAAAAGGGAAAGTTTCAGACTGGTAATAAAGCATGAGATGGTAAATGACAGTAGAATATTTGAATACTTTCTCGTTCTCCAATTTCATGAATTGGTCATGAATTTTTATCTGCAATGAAAGATGCAAAGTCATACCTGATAGCAGGAGGCTGCCCAGGGGTGAACATAGAAAATAACACTAGGGTTAAATGATCAACATACTCACTGGTATTAAAACCCATTATGAAATATATCATACTCAAAATATTTTTCCCTTCTTCAATAAAATAAACACTAGCATAAGGGGGGAGGGCCTTTGGGCTGGTACTCTGGCCACATGAAAGCTTGCCAAATACGGGTTAACTCCTCATGAGATAATTTAGTGGATTTATCCATTAACTCTCCCATGGTCAAAGGAGTAAGGGCTTCACCAGGCTGAAAATGTAACATATCATTGATGGACTGAGTAGTTATGGAGAAAAGGATATTCTGGCTTGGGGATAAAACTGCTCTTTGATTTGGGTCATAATTAGCATGACAATAATGGATAATTTTAGGAAAGATATGGACTGAGGGGAAAAGGTACCTAGGAAGACCAGACTCCCATAACTCAATAATATCTAAGCCATTCAAATAATTGTCTCTGCAGCAACAATAAATTCGAAGGGGATTTTCAGTAAACTTCAGGTCTTTAATCTGAAAATCTTTATCCACTAACGGAAAATAATCCAAATCTATATGGGGGGCATTCAATGGAGCTACATTCAAGGCGACAGGAACTTCCATTTTGGTTCTTGTGTATTCAAAGTGGAAATTTGGGGGTATTTTTACGGAAATGGCACAATTTCAGTTTTGAGGACGAAATTTACAACTTTCTGTGGACACAATTGAAATTCTGAGGAAAGGGAAGACTCAAAACACTCTATAACAGTTCTTTGGTATAGAATTTTAAACGAATGGCATGATTTCACAGAGTTTGACACGGGAAATGATGTAAATACCTGTTTTCAGAAAATGGCGACGTTCAACAGGTACAGGCAGATGGCAGATAGACGCTTGGATGCTGGTCTGACAGTAGCCTTCAGTAATTTCAGTTAAATGGCAGTTTAACAGTGGACTTTCAAATTTTTCAGTAGAGGACACAGTCGCTTTCACCAGACAGAATGATGAAAAATGCGTGAAATTTGTTTTATTTGGAAAGTCAAAGGAAATTTTTATTATTTTTATGGGATGACGTCATGAATGGTATGGGAAGGACACGTCACCGGGGTCGGGCGGTAAGCGGTAAATTCCGCACCGCTTTTGGGAGCAGGTGGTTTTCCGCAGGGAGGCAGCGATTCCACTAGTTGAATGACACATAGCCGTCACACTGTTTGAAAACCGTCACGATTTCACGCGTTAATCTTCGTACAGAGGATGGCTAGCGGAATCATTGTGGGCCTTAGATCTTCGTTGGAGCGATCAAACGGTGGTTCAAAAGGGAAGTGGCGGGGGAGTTAATGCGCGGGCCCGACGGGTTTTATTATAAGTTAATCATTCTGGGCGGCGGGTGATTGGTGGAAAGATTGGTTATTAATTAATCTGGGTGATTAATTAATCCCGTGATTTAATGAGAGTCGGAGTACGGATGATGTATTTCGAAGTTTTGGTTTAAATTAAAACTTTGGGTTTTATTTGTTTTTTCTGTTTAAAACATAAAACATATGTTTATAACCCTTTTTTTCTCGTTTATTTTTATTATATGGTAATAAAGTAATGAAATTTATTAACCATAGGGGCGAGATTAGTTATAAGGATATGTTTTAGCCAACGGGTTTATAATTTGGGTATTTGATTTAATCATGTAGGATTTAATTAACTTTGGCTAAAACCTTATAGTAAGAGGGTTTTGGGGATATTATTTAAAAGGGAATTATATATAATAGGATAAGGTATTTTCACTTAGGGATTTAATAAATAAAATGAGATGTTAATATGACAAAGAGACAAGGAAAACTCAAAATACTTTACAAATCTAGGAAAGTGAAGATTTATGAAGCAAATTGCATTATATCAACGTCAACACTTAGATTTAGAATAGCAAGTAATTTTGAGGGTTTATTGTGGAATTTTGCATGATTTTCCTAAGTAAAATGGGATTTTACTTAGGAAAAGATTAAAAGTGAATGAGTGTAATGACGGATAACTTCAAGTACTAAGGGCTTTTCAATTATTAGGCCGAGGGTCCGGTCCCTCCAAAAGTCAAGGAAATGCCTTGAGCCCCTTTAATCTTTAAACTCCTTAGTACTTTTAAGGGAAATTAGTAAAAACCTTTAGGGAAAAAGTGAGATGGGAAGTTAATGATTTTGACTTTTCTTTCCTCTGAAATTATGCCAATGTAGTGTTCTCTTAATTTGTGATGAAAGTAAAATATTAAACACATTTAGCACCATCATTCATCACATGAGCCTTTGCAACACCATCTACCTACCCTACCTACTTTACACTACCATTTTCTCTCCTTTATTAGGGTGCACTTGGACTGGCAAACCCTTTTCAATCTTCTTTTTCTTTTACATGAAAATCTATCTAGTTCTAACCTTATTACATCCAAGGGCTCAGATTAAATTGTTGAGCACCTTTTATTAGTTACTCTACCTATCTACTTATCTGCCAAGATTAAACTGTTTGGTCAGATATTTATTCTCTAATCTACAACATGAAATTGAAAATGAATGAGTCAAGTTTAAACGGTTTGACTCTTCATAAATTGTGGCAAAGTTTGACAAGCTGCACACAATTACTTATTTACAAAAATGAAATAGTAGTGGCATTTGGACTTGCACACTTTTCTTGGCCTTTCTTTTTTATGGGGTTCATTTCTTTCACTTTTTTGACCATTTTATTTTTCTTACCCTTTGATTTTTCTTTTAGGGTATACCCACTTTACATTTTTCAAAATTTTTTGATTTTTTAATTTTTCAAAAATATGGAACACCTTTGCACAAGAAAAAGGTTTGAACGTATTGCATAGTTCAATCAAGACAATCATGAAAAATGACACCTATTGTTATAGAGCCTAACATGACCTATTTACCTCCTTCTAATTGATGGCAACTTCGGGTTGATTCCTCTCTTAAAATTTTCCGTTGGAACGGCTTCAATAGGCTTGATTTGGGATAGGTGTACTAATTATATTGTACTACATGTCTTTAAATTTGAATAGTCCCAAGCGAAAGCACTGAAAGAAGACAACAACCGATATATTTAGCCTTTACCTCTAGTGGCAATGATTTGATAACTTCACCATCTTTGGGTCTTTAGTCAGCTCCAATATTTACATCTTCAACTCTCTTTTCAACAACAGAAGGTTGGTTTTTTAGCTACATCATCCCGATCGAAGAGCTTCTGAATGTATCAAACCTTTAGATTAATTTATTTTCAAATTTAAATACTTCCATTTGATTGACTTGCATGTCACGAACATATATCATCGTATTCTACATCAATTGAGGTATCTTTGAACTTACCTTTATTTTGCAGAAAAATCATTAATCTCAACATCTTGGAAAAACTTCACAACATCTTCTTTGATTATCCAGGATTTTAGGACGGAAGTTTCACATGGATTTCAAACTTATTACTTGAGTTCATTGGGATCTTCAAATTACTTGTTGCCTTAGCAAGTGCATCTCAATTCCATTTTGAATGCATGAATATAAGGCCAAAAGTATAATCTGAAAATCTTCAAAATATCCTAATGTACATTTCCTTTGCATTCAAAGACCAGACATCATTGATATTCACCCTTTACTTGCTTAATCACCAACGAGTCACGATAGACTTCAATCTCTTCTAGCATTCAGCTTTTTAAGAATTTTTAGGCTAAAGAATCGTAGCTTCGTACTCACCTCATTGTTTGAACAATCGAATGCTAATTTGTAACAACATACCCGTACATTGCTTCTACTCTTGTTTGAGTAGAAAAAGGACTGCTACCTAAATACTCTCCTAGCACCATCATTTCTCACTACACCATCGAAATCAGTCCTTATAGACCCTCTTCATCATCTTCTAAGTGCTAAAATTGAAGTTAGCCTCGTTTTCTACTTGATGTCCACTATCTTTAGTTGATTGCTCTTAACCGTGCTTTCTCTAAGCTCTTGCCTTTGCAAAACTTCTCTAAAATTTCGTAATCTCTCGAAATATATTCTCGCTGGAACTAACCCACTATCTACATCATTGAAACTATCAAACAAAACAAAAGACTCTAACCGTATGCATAACAACTCTGACATTTACCGCTTTCCTTGGTTGTAATCATATACCTTTTGTTTTGATAACTTATTTGACCAACACGTAACTGCAGTACAGGAGAAATATAATGTAAGAATGTCCTTCAATTTTTCTCCCCAAGATTCAGGAAAGCAACAAACCAAACTCGAGAAATGCTCCACAACTACGTCCATCAAAACATTCTTTGTGGGAATCCCATCCAAACTAACAACCAAGTCTTTAATGAGCCCAATACATCTCACTTTACAGAATCAAATGAATAAAGATCATGGTACTTCCTGCAGTGATGTCTAAAACCCAACTTCTCCATGATTGCCTGCAACAGATTATGGAAGTAATCTTTGAATCGAACATGGCATTATAATACAAACCTATGCAATCAAGACCACATAAAAGAGGCACTGGCTATTCGAGACTACCATCTAAAGCCGGTCCAAATATCACCAAAGGATCATATTCAATATTCACCATACTGCATAGGATCGAAATTCAAAATTTAGAAATTCTGACCTTCATAACCTGTTCTTCATTAGTTCACTAACAGAATGGATACCTTCAATTTAGAAATTCCTATTCTAAAAAACTAGTTAGCCTAAGTCTTTTCGATCTCTTTCGTCGGAACATCTTTCTTTCAAATTTCTTCTCTCATGCAATTGGCTGATTTGATTTTTTTCCGTTAATGATGACTTGGTGGCAACATCAACTATCTCTTTTTCTTTTTCTTTTGTGCAACAAAGTAACCCACAGGTGGCCGAAACCTCTCTTTCTCTTTTCTTTGATTGGGCCGGGACAGTACATCTCTGCCGCAGAATATTTCTTTCCATTGGCCGACAAGGCATTCATATAACCCTCTCGACACTATCCGACTTTTCCTCGAAGACGCATCACAAGATAAACCCCTATCTTCTTTGCACCGCCGAACCGAAAGATACCCTCACTCCCAAGAATATAAATGGGGAAAACAATCAAGAGTAAAGAAGTGATTTTCCTCCCCACGCATCATCTTCATCATCCGAACTCGACTCGGCACCCCCGCCCGAAGAGGTGTCTTTACTTGCCGTTGACCCATGTTCATAAGTCACTATTTCTCGTTGTTTGATCTTGAATTGTAGTCGTCGCTGGACTGCTGCAACGGATTTCATCCGCGGTTCAAGCCATCAAGTGTGAACTCTTCGAACATTTTTTTTCCACTTTACAAAGTAGTTGATCCCACAGACAGTTTCTTCCTTATTACAAATTTTCTTTCCTCATCCTCAACTAGCTCTCTGTTGTCCGTATTAGCCTAACACTAACGACACAATTTTCCTATGTCCCAAGGTAGTGCTCGGTTCGTAATGAAGAAAATAATTTCCTGATCAGCCATCCGGGAATTTTAACAAAGATGTATTCTTGGGATGGCCTCAAATCATCGCATAGCATTATAAACCACATTAACCGATAATATAGTCTTGGACGGACTTCATCAAAGATTACGTTTGATTCTTGCATATCTTAACTGATTTGTATGGATCTTTCTTCATTTCCCACCGATTCAGAAACTCCATCGAAGCTCGTATAATGTATTAATACTCGCTGCAAATTCTAAACCACTTACGTACTTCACCTCCAAAAGTTTGGTAGACAAACATAATGAAGTAAGGACACTTTCTTCATCAATTTCATGGAGATCAAAACGTCTTTTCATTCTATCAATATGCTGAGATGGCACACTTTGAGGAGTACCATAAAAAAGGGATCTTACTTCCGATAATCGCCAAAGGGATCCAAGTTTTTAGCAAGACAAGAGGTGCGAACTAGCAGGCCCATTTTCAGTGGATTTATGATCCGTCTTGGAGAACGGTGGAGCAGAGTAGTAGATGGCCTAGGTGTATGTGGTATGGAGCAGGAACTACTGCTACATTTCCTCGATCGTATATAGATGGTTGCATCAGAATGGTAGGAATGAAATAAGGTTTCGCCGTGAACTTGTGAACCTATAACTCGTTGATGGACCAAGAGTTCGTGATGCGGATTTGATAAACTTCCGTGAATATTTCGTTTTCCACAATAGAGTTTTGAATGTTCGTACAGTAACTATCAATGGATTCATTAGCTTTTTCAATCTCGCATACTGAGCAACCCCAGATTAAGGATGCGTTTTGTGTGAGAACCGTAGCACCCCACTTAGTTTCAAACACGAAGGAAATTTCTAATTGATCATCAAACTCAATATCTTCAAGGAACCCGCAGCGTAGGGCGCAATGAGATTTAAACAAAGGGACTGCGGGGACTTTCTCGACGAAGGATTATTGAAATCAGATTGGGATTTCACATATCGGAGGTGGATCAAGATCGGGATTAGTTTAGTATGTCTTCTGGAAGCCGTTGTGTTGATCTATTCAAAAATCAAAGAAAAAAACCGATCTATTTCTGCCTATCAAATTTAATTTATCTACCCAAAAGTCCGTAATCTATTACAATACATCGGGGTAATTCACAAGTCAAATGTCACGCTCACAAGCTAAACTGACATCAATTCACAACGTTTATCTACTTCCTTCGATACGCAAGCAAAAGTGTTTCTAAGGCTACCCGTACAACTTCTGTGCCCTTTTCCGAGCTTAGCAAAACAAGTACCTGAATACAAACTATATTTTTCTTCTTCAATATATCGCTACTATGCTATTTTTGTTTAAACTAACTTTAAAGTCGAAAGAAGGTAGAATTGTGGCAACACTAAATTGATTACCAAATCGTAGCTAACCCTACTGCATTAGGAGAGGGTTCTCTCCAGTGTCAATCTTAGTAAAAATGTATCAATAGGCCTCGAGATGACCGAAATGAGTGCTAATTTTAGGCTGGGTATATTAATCAAGAGTCGAAACGATTTTAGGGCTTTTTTCGAAACAACAAGGAAAGTAAACTGGTCAGATGAGGCCAATTTCTCACAGTTCAAGTTGGGGCAAAGAAAGAATGCTTTCCTATGCCTGTATTCAATGAATGGATAGAAAATACCATCGAGAAGCTAGAGGGTGAAAGATCCTCTTCAAACTAGAGAAAACAATATAAAACTAAACAAAATTTTAAGGTAGACATCAAAGAAATCCAATGAATTCACCTTAGTTACTCATTTTTTTTAATTCAAAGGAAAATAGAAGGGAAATGTAATAACATAACATTAATGAAAATTTATAGACACATGGGAAAAAAACATCATCAAAACCTTCCAAGAGTCATATGATCCTGAAATAAACAAAAACTCAGTCTTTCCTTAGCCAAAAATGCAGTATGTATGTACAATGAGGTGCCAAAACTATTCTCAAGAGTCCAACCCCTGGGGTGGGCACCAGGGAACACAATATATAGACCATCCTAACCCCTTCCCATGCCTCTAGGGGTCGAGATCATCTCTAGGAGCTATTTCAACCAATTCTAAACAAGGAATTCAAATTCAGGCAATCAAACAACTTGCCTCTATATGGAAGGAAATCGTATTCATTTATTTAATTTTCACTTTTTAGTGAATTAATCCTCAGGAAAAAGTAAATATGGACAAATTACATCATACAATAATAAAATTACATCAAGGTAGACCAAGAATTGTATCAAAAGTAGAAACTAACAAATTGAAGAATTTTTGAGCCGAGTCAAAAATGAGGCCAAATTTCTCTATGCGCCGTGCCCAAAACCCAATGCGTCACGCCACTTCTGATCGTGTTGAGGCACTTTCCGAAGTCACACCGAGCCTGACAGCTCGTTGAAAGCCCTTCCCTGTTCATTATCCCAACCAAGTGGAATTTTTCAATTTGGAGTTTGGGCCAGCCTCTAAAACCCTAATTTCAAGACTCCAAGCCCTGCCTGTGCAAAAGGTAAGTGCAGAAGCACACGTTTTTGAGGCAGTTTTCACCCTTAAGACCATCCGCAACTGATAAATATCCTCACCATTTCTAAAATTCATAATTTATCATAAAACTCAAAAATATCAATTTTTCCCTCCACAATATGTCCCAATCATAAGCGTGCCACAAGCATGCAACATAGCTGTCATGAAACTGCCTATACTCAAATTTCAAAAATGACAAAATTTACTCCAAATTTGTCAAAATATAGTCCCCTGACTGCGGCCATGCTCGCACAAAGAAGCCTTCGCCGCATTTGGGAGCGGGATCGCTTTTTCTCCGACGTTTGTTGCTTCCCTCTCAAACGCCCTCGCCCGCATCTTCATCTTCGCTTGCAACATGTGTGGGCCCAATAGTGGCTCTTCAGCATGGAACCGAGCATGTTCTTAACCTATTTTCCTTTCTTACCAACAGGCTTCTCGAAGATGAAATGTTGACTTTCTGAAGGCAAGTTCGCTCAACCGTGTCATGTCACCTCGGTCTTTTTCGTGGCCAATTCACTATTTTCACAAATTTATTTAACCTCATGAGTACCGTCGATCCTCCAATTGTTTATTCCGCCCATCCAAGTAATTTAGAGGCAACCCACCAGCTCTCCGAAACTTCACGTCACCGCAGCCTGATCTCAAATTTTCTACTCCCGCATGGTTTTTCTGCCTTGAGCTGGGAGAGCTCGAATCAACATCAATGAGTGTAAATCGGGTTCCCAAGACAGGCCCTTGCCTTGTCCTATACCCGGCCGATGTAGAAGGCAAGACCCCCTCTATCACCATGTGGAGATAGTACTCACGTTGTTGATGAAGGTAATAAGACCCCCTTCCAATTCTCGTGAGGATAGTACTCATCGTGTTGCTCAGTCACACCGGTACCCCCCCTCGATAGGTAACACACCGGAACACTAACACAGGCTCACTTCTAGAACCTCAAACCCGCATGTGAAGGCTCACCCGCACTGCACCCTGAGGAGGTCGAGGTACTGCAGAAGTCAGTAGGAAATGAACTCCTCCCATGCAATGTTCTCATACAATCCAAGCGCCGATGTACCACAATCATCTTGATGAGCGCATGTTTCATAAATGTTGCTGTTATGCTCGCTCCTCGGGAGTCTTTCTTTTCGCACAAGAGTAGTCATCCACTCTATGTTTCAAATATTAATAAGTATGTGGGTGTTTACCTATCCCTACCTCCTTGAATGCATCAACAACGAATATGGTATACATAAAGGCTAGAGAATCTACTCCTCGCAATCGAAGTATCCCGATGATGAGTTTCATTAATGGCACATAGGACTCCTTTCAAGAACTGGAAGAAACACCTCGCCCAGCCGCCTACAGCTGTGCCCATGTAAGGTCTCATATTATGCTCTATCCAAATTTTGTATCTTGTTCCACTCTGCTACCTGTTCTATCCTCATTAAGCTTGAGAAATACTGTGTGTCAAGGGTGAAATTCATCTAAAAGTACAGTTTACATACCATATCACGCAAATGTAGGAAAAATAAGCGAACCAACCTGAAAGATGAATCGAGCAATCATCTCACAATACCGAAAGCATGACTGCTAATAAAGCATGCCATTGCAAGCGGGCAGGTTTAACCTATTGCCAAGGAAGTGGGCTCTTATTTGACATGCTTACCACTTTTATGAGGCCTTCTGTGACATTGCTTCCGATGGTTGAGTCACCGTCTCCGCTCATATTCTTGCTCATATGATAACTGTCATTATGGACAGCAGGCAAGGTGTGCGTTTGAAAGGTTGGAAATGAGAAATTGGACTTAGTGTCTTTGTTTTCAATGCCAAAATGTGCTAAATAGAAGAATAGGGATTATGAGGAAATATGAATGCTGGGAAGAGGGGATTTTCCATGAATAATGCAATAATCAATGTCAATCTGCCAGGAACTTCGGAATTTAGGATTTATAAGTATATAGAAAGGAGGAGTGCCAGTAGGGCTTGAAAGATAGGAAAATGGGAACAAGGGATATGATTGGTTTATATAATAGAGATATAATGGTTTGGGAAGCTAGGGCATAAGGGATTGACTATAAATAGGATTATATATGCTGGATCACAAAATAAATGGTAACAGACAATGGAGTATTCTACGTAGTGGCAAATTATTTTTTGAAACACCATTGTAAACCCTAAGCGAGCAGATTCGATATGGACATAGGGTTTATATTTCTACTCAATCAAAACTCATCTCATCGTTCAAACAACACCAAACACTATCTAAAATCAATGCAAAGAAGTTTTCAAACTTACTTGGAGCAAAAAGAGATGGAATTGTTTTGAAATTTGGCTGAAGCCGATAATTTCTATGAGGTTCTTTGCGCTACAAGACAAATCAGTTAGTAATCGTGTTCTGGATGCTGTGTCGTTACCAGTTACAATTACACTGCATAATTGCTCCATAAGGCCAAGCATTACTATGTGTTGTGACTTTACCTAATGCGCCGCTGCAGACAATTACTACGATTGCATTGACTTCAAACTGTTACTTTCTACACTGGATTGACTTTTTTGATGTATATTGGAGCAAATGAATCTGATCAATGTAGTATTATGTATCAAAGGAATTTGATTTTCATTTTTGAAAAACCCACTTTGTAATGTTTGGAATTACATTTTTCACTTTAATATAAAACTTTGTTCTTTTTGCTCTTTTTTTATTTTTTAACAATGATGGCTTTCTGGTTGATTTTTTTGCATGAACACTGTACAAAGGATGACTGTGGTCAATTCATGCATCATACGGAAAATTTTTTAAAATTACATATTTATTACAACACAATTTGATTGATTTCTTCTTCAAAACACTGCTTTGAAGCAGAAACATCCTTGAACATTATCATGATGAAAATATTGAAGAAAGTTTATTTGCTATCTCCCATGGTCTACCGGTATTATTTGACATCTTAAGACCAAACCCCAATTCCAAAAATCGAAAGGACTCTTGCTCTGACCAAAAATTCCATCTATGACCGTAAATGACCGAAATCAACTTTGATGAAATTTGACCAAATCAAGAAAAGAAATCATTGAAAGAGAATGAGTGACAAAGCCCATTTCCATCAAATGATGGCATGCCCTCAATGGAATGCGATGAATGAGCTGAATGACACCAGAAAAATGAAATGGCAGAGAAATAATCTCTGACTTGAGGGATGTAAAGACCGACTCTAACAATGTGGACATCATGCACACGTAGCCCCCGTGACATCGGGTGATGACTCAATGCAAGTGGGGGGATCTCAGGAATGATCCTAGACCGAAAGATTAGCTTGAACTAGCCAGGCCATATTCTTAGTACCATGGAAGGTATCCTCGAGGATGTATCTACATAGGTAGGAATTACATTAGTTTTTGTTAGGGGTCGCTTTGCTATGATTCAATTATTGATAGTAATGATGTGGTCTCGTTGGGGAACATCATAATGCTAGATGTAGGAGGCTATGGTCGACATGGGCTTGGCATATAACTCTGACCAAGGCATGCATTATATTCCATGTGAGAATCCAAGACTTAAATGTCTATATGGACCGTCTTTTCCATACACCGAGACGCTTTGGTAGAGGCCTTCTGAATAGGGTTGATGATGATCACAGATGCTCTAAGCATGATGATCAAGGTTTGCCCGGAGACCCGAACTTCTGCCAATGACTTGATGCATGGATGCAGACTCCTTGTCAATCACATTGGTGAATGGTGATATTCTAGATCGACACCGGTACCTAGAAGTACCGTTGGCATGAAGCCTAGGGGTGACGCCACACAAACCATTAGACACGCATTTCACAGTTTATAAAACATATACGGGAAATTGCTGCTTTTCTGTTGTTTCAAGAATATTTTGCCACATTTTAAAGTCGACATAGCATCGGGAGATTAGGCAAAAATCATCCATGATGATATAATTATGGGTTCGCTTTGGAGTAGTTTCTACTTCTGCCTATTAGGTCCCTTCGCCATATTTGGCAATGGTTCAACAGCATATTTGAAAAGGTCAAAGGTGTATTCATGGACTAGTACTTTCCCCCGACGTGTTGTGCCCAGGGGTGTTGTAATTGTGATTCTTGTTTGGAAAACATCTCTTCACTGCAAATATGTATATATTTCAGGTTATTTTTCCTTTTAAAAGATCTTTCCGGATTTTGTTGTCGAGGCCGACCATCCCTGGATGTGTGTGTTGGCCCCGCATCATGCTTGAAGTTTGTTGGGAAGATCCTCTTGTCCCTGGACACACGAAAGCTTTCCACTATGGGATATCGGGACACAGGGAGAGTCATTTGACCACCATGTATATCACCATTTATTTGCTCAAGAGGTGGTTTTTTTCTTCGTCAGCATTGTTTTCTGGCTCCTAGTTTCTGATTCCTGAATGGTTGCCTTCAGCTCCCAGGATAGCATCTTAATTGGATGATTATTGCCGCCCGTCCACAGATTCCTCAGGCTTATTTTTTCCTTTCTTCACCCTTGCTACTAGAGGGTATTTTCTGCCATGCTGATTGCGGGCGAGGTTGGGGACTCACATAATAAAGTTCATTCGCATTAGTTCACATAGGCTAAGCTCATTTGGGACCCAGCATAACGTAATCAGCTGCACCCCCAGTTTGGGGGGAGCTCTTCCGTCAATATTTCTATCTCAGACACTGGCCCCCGAGCGCAGGATAGGGTCCTCCATGGTGATACTACAATAGCACCCTATTGGTCAAATTTGTTGAGTAGTGATGAATCAAAAACCCCGTTCGTGTACGTTCTATAGAACCATACATGTAACCGGGTTTTTGACTCCATTTTTCCTGTAAATTTTGGGTCAATGACCCAATTAGTCCATATAAGAGGTTCGACGTACTGGAAATTCTTGATAAGTTGCAGGATGTGGCGTTTAATAGGATATTGTAAATATATCCGATCACATAACCGTCTCTAAGTCAAATTTTCCCGCGCGCCCTTCTGGGATAGGTCTTTTGTTGTGCCGCATCCTTGAAATTCCCTGCATGAGATTTTGGTATAAAATCACTCAATCGTCGAGTTTAGATTTACAGGCCGACGATCAGCTTCTTCCATTTCAGGAGATGGTATGAGATATGCATGGACGGGGTTTGGTTCAAAAATGTACGTACCCATTCCCCGAATCATGGTGAATAGGTAAATCGAAATTATGTTAGAACGCATTGCTGGTAGGCATGTCCCATGTGAAGCGTAGGTTGCTCCACATATCGTTTACCCCGTCGTAGTGCGTTGAAATAGTCTCAATCGTTTGCACGGCCGTCAACATGCTGTTCGATGAGCACGGCCAGGAAGGTCGTGACATGGTTGCTTTTCCGGCTCCTCCGCTTTCCTTCCTAAAATTTGGAATATTCAAAGGAGTCATGGCAGGGAGGCCATGGTATTTGTGGGCAATGGGGTCATTCTGTCAATTTGGTTAAATTAGGTAGATTCAACGAAGAGAAGAAAGGCAGACTGAGGTTGAAGCATGAAACCAGGTAACACACAAATGAAGTAGAAAAGGGTTTTTTCAGGAGACACTTTGCTATGTATTCACAGTTTCAAAATTATAGCACTTTTCCCTCGGGGGTTGTGGAGGAGCAGGTGATGTGGCATTAGAGCATCGACTAGGTTCCTGAACTAAGCATGCCCCAATAAAGGATGCAACTGGCACTGCAGCAGATTCCATCTTTGATACCCAACATGCAGACTTTGGAACCCCTCTCGATGATGGGAGGTCCAAAGATGCCCAGACGTAATTGTGTCTCATTGGGTTCATTCTCGTGTCGGGCCAGGTCGTGCTTGGAAAAAATTGAGAGGATAGAGTTTATGATCAAAGAAAAAATTATGATCGTATATGCAAATGTTAAAATAAAATAAACTTTCCTTTAATGACTTTATGTGATCAAGCAATCAAAAAATATGTTTTTTTTGTTTGTTTGCATATGATACTCAAATCCTAGAAGACCTATTCATCCTCACACACTCAAATGTAACTGCCCCTTGAGAAGATATTCATAGTGTCAGGCACAACGTCCCGTAAGAGTCGGTGACGCCCCCACGACGGGAAAATCCATCAAGGCAGGTAGAGTGATCTAGTGCTTCTCACACTCACCCAGGGAAAGGATGCCTTGTGATTTGGCCACTAAGTACTACCATCCCAATGCAGAGCGTCGAATGCAGCTCTTTGGTAAGTTTTCATTAACAATACCTAATAGCCGATGTGGCCCAACTGATACTGACAATACGCTTAGCTCAACTCTTCCTGAATACCTTGCCACGCCTGTGTTTTTCTTTTCCTGTGGCTGATAGTAGATTTAAAACTTGAAGACCAAATGGGTTGATAGTGTAATGAATATGTTATGGTTGCCAAGCTTTCCAAGCAGAAAGGATAGAAATGTGGGAGAAATTTCTATCTGCCTTTGCAGAAAAGGTCAAGAACACTCATAAAATTTTTATAGAAAAAGCGTGCTAAGACTTTTTTGAGCTCTGAAGAACAAAACTTATCAGCCTGGCACTGTTGGCTCTTGAAGACTCTTGAAGACCTCATGCCTTCCTCATTCAAAATCTTCAATAATACCATTTTTTACTTAGAAATTCTATGACTATAGAAGAAATTGCTTCAAACCACCATTCTTCCTCTCCTCTTCCAAACTTACCCTCATCCGATCCCCTTTTTTCTCCATAAAACCCCTGTTTTCATGATTTCTTTTCTCCCCCTCATGAAAAACACTTTTCACAAGGTTAAAGATCATTCTTAGCTTTTCCCAACCTTCAAAATCGATTGAAACTCGAAATTATAAAAAATACAAGTTTTTATTTACTATGGACCTGCTCTTTGGCCAAGCTTTCCAGAACTACTCTCTCAATACGTGCCTGGCCATAAAACCAAGTGTCGAACCCATATAGCGCTAATCGCATCTTAAACTTTCAATGGTGCACAAGTCTTGTGTTCCTTTGAAACTCGATGCGATCAACTCTTTTAGAGTATAAACCCTCCCAATCACATCGCAAGATTTTAAATGGTAGATTAAAACACTGCCCGTTGTACCGATTGCAATTGGCCTGATTTATTAAGCCCCTGGCCCTTTGCGTTTCATATCCAGCCTGCACGGCGCGCCTACATTTATATATATATATCCCGATCCATTAAAAACTTTTTGTTTTTGTTGAAAACCTTTGGTTTCATAAAGTTATAAAAGTTTTTTCCAATGTCCATTCAAAACTAACCCCCGTCGTTAGATCATATGCCGATCAAATTCGCTTAACGTCCGTTCGCACGCGTCGAGATCGCATTGCAAGTTACATCGTATTGTCACCCTCCGATCGTCGTATCCTCATTGTTCTCACTTATCTACCTTTAGATCACGGTTCATACTTCGTCACAGATCGTTTATTTTTTCAATCGTATGCACTTGCCTCACCTCCCGATTGCACCCCCAATCCATCTCTCCTGAACGTTGATCTCGTTTAGATCAATGGCTATCGCCTAATCACTTCGTCTTCCCGATCATGCACCGCATCAGCTTTTTCATCGCACTTCTTTTCCTTCCCCCGATTTCGACTGATTAGATCTATCGTCCATGTTCCATCCACCCACATTTCATTTGTTGGGGCTGAACCAAACAGAAAGATTTTTTAATTGTTTTTGTGTTTTATGTGTTTTAATGGTTTTCCAATCGTACAATAAAAGGAAATCCATGCCGGAAAGACGTTACCGCCTTGATTATTAAAGAGAACTATTCACTGGTTTTATCTCCATTGTTTTATCAATGCTTCATGTAAATGTTGATTCTTTAGAAGTTCACATGCCTTTATTAATTTATTGAAGACAACGTGTTTTAAAATGTGATTGTATGAGTATGCTTTGAAGAATGTACACACAGTAATGAAGTTTAGTATGATTTTGGGAAGGTACAAAAAATTCTTACCAAAGCTCTACTCTGCAGTTAAAACACAATAACATAAAAATATAAATGTTTGATATATGAAGACCTCTACTATCGTATTTGAGGCGAATGATTCTACTACCATAGGGCCACCAAGGTTTCAAACTCGTGAGGCCAAAGAAGAGAATCAGATTCACCCAACAAGAAATTTCTGGAATACTTCTCAGTAATAACCAATGTAGAAATATTCAAGAGTTACTCAAAACATTACGCAAAGCTTGGTAAAGTCAACAAAGCTCCACCGAGCTTTGATATTTATTGTAAAAGTTAATACGTTGATCCACCTATAAGCTTCTCCATCGAGCCTCAAAGGATGAGAAACTTAACTGTATTTATTGTCTTAAGAGATCTTTTGTTGTGATTTCACCTCCTTATTCTTCTAAAAATACCTCACAAGAGAAGATGAGCAATTGTTGGTTGATTAGGTTGTCAAGATCGTTATGTAATTTGTTTCTCCTAAAATTCTGATTGTAAATATTAGTCATCGTCTTTGAAGCTCTGTTGGTGTTAGAGTGAATTAGGTTGAATAGTAAGACATCATGAACTCAAAATTTGGACTTGATGACCGTAATCAAGGTTTGACATCAATAACAAGTTGTTTCTTGGGATCCCGTCTATATTACCATGTCTTTTGTTATTATTTTATGTATGCCATATTGTTCATTATTCTCTTCATAAAGAACATCATTTACGTAGTTAGATTCATTAAGTTTAATGCTTCCTTCTAACCTAAAAATATTTATCTCAATAAGCTTCAAATTTTTTATTTAAGAATGATTCAATACAAATAAGGAAGCAGGGAATGCTAGATTTTCCTCTATTCCCATTGGCTGTTTTAAATATTGTTCTCAAGTTTTTTTTCCTTATTTTTTTCATTAAAGTTAGACTAGAAAGCATAGCTTTCCGTTTTCAGCTTTGTCTTCAAAGTAGATTTCAATTTTCTCAGGTTAATCGAAAGAAGACTAGGTTTAAAAGTACTTTATTTGATCTAATTTTATACCGTCTTTCTTATACATGTTTTCACTTTCTCGAAGGTAATTATGTGATTATTTATTACTATCATTGTCGCTTTTAACAATATAAACTTACTCAAGAAGTCAATGGTTAGCCCCGCACTTGATGGTTTTAAATGGCCATTTAAGAAGCTCTTTCTTGTTTGGATCGACTATAACCCTAGAAATTATTATCGCTCTTACCCTCCAACACTTTATTTTTTCCCCATTCCATCATTTAACTTCAATAACTTGTGGTGGGGATGACTTGCCCCTTGGATCATTCTTGGATTTTGTTGTTCAATTAAATCCTCACAGACCTACAGTTTGTTTATCAAAACCGCCATATATCTATCTTTAGCCAAATTTGTTCTACTTCCTGCAACTTCTCACCTTTGAAACTCTTTTCACTAGGACTTTCCACCCAACAATATTCATACTCAAACTATCCAAAAACAAACAAACCCTTGGCCCTCAACCAGCCTAATATCATTACCCAAACTTCAAATAAAAATCCATCTTTAGTAATTTGTCAGAGAGATTCTCCAAATTCAAGAGGGTTAGATCCTAGAATCCTTCAGTTGGTTGAAACAATGTTGAGCTTATGATCGGACTTTACCAACCTTAACATTAAAAAAGCCTGTACATTTTTTAAGACTCCATTAGAAATCGCGACCCTTAAACACTTCATAAAACCTTGAGAGTAAAAAGTACTCTTTTCAAGCACTACCAAGTCATGGTAATCATGGTAAAACTTGTTTGAGAATAAGTGACAAAATAGGTAAACCCTAGGATTCTCTTAAGACTTTATCTAACCTTGAAAAATAAACTAGCTTAGCCACAGAGTAAACCCACTCTACAACCGTAGCTAAGTTTTTAAATCACAGTTTAGGATATTCTTAAAAACCATACAACTCAAAAATAACTCGGAAAAAACCTAAAAAAATTTCAAAGTTGGTATCCAATAAACATGGTGTTGGACCATAAAACCTTTACTTTCTTAGGGGCTAAAAATTTCCACTTGGTGACTCCAATAACTCGAAAGTGCACTCCTTTTAAGACCTTAACGGGAAGAACTCATCATTAATATAATATCTTTCAAACTTAGTTAGAAGACCGTAGGATTAAAATTGTGAAAAAATGCATTGGTTGACCATTCAAATATTGTCATACCGCTGAACTTGTCTTGTTTATTTAGGTCTCAAAAAACACATCATATGGCTCCTAGAAAGATTCACACTAGAGCCCATCCATCCCGATCCACCTGAGAGCGATAACCTGCAAGTATCCTTTGAAGTCTCCCCACACTAAATTATCAACGTTTTCGCATCACTTCTGAGAGCTAATTCATTTCCGAAAATATTTCAGCTCTACAACAATCTCAAGTTGACTTAGTAAATCCATTTAGAACTAGGTCTCTCTTATGATTTCTAGATCAAGTTAGATTCCCCAGTCTTCACTATCATCTCCGAAACAAGTAAACCTCTTCGGTAACAGAAAACAACACCTCCTAATTTTCATTTCTTCACAACTAGGTGTCTCTGTTCAAGATCAGCTCGCAGTCTATCCCCGGTCCATCCACTTCGCTCAACTCCATATCCACCCGTCGAAGCCACTCCACTCAGCCCACTATTCCCGTTGCTAATCCACTCTTGTAAATCCCTCCCCCACCACCTCCATCATGGCAAAGATGGTATGCTCCCCCCGGTCCTTCCGTACTATTAACACCCTTCTCCATGAATATCACTCAAAATTTCATCATTATATGATGCTAACAATGCCAACCGTACGTCAACATGTAGATAAGATGAATGACTACTTTGATAGAAATGAAATTGTTTACTACTCTATCAAGCTTCTAGGTTATTTGTCGCAGCTTAGGGGGAGAAGTGAGAAAATGGTTCTAAAGGTTTAGCCTCCATAGTATTAATGATCTCCAAGCTTTCCATCAAACATTCTTAAACAAATGGGAAGTAAAGAAACCGTAATCTTTTCCATCATAAGAACCCATATAAATCCCGGTGAAAGCATGCAAGCTTACCGCACTAGGTTCATTAGTGTGTACAATGCACTTTCACCAACTTTTAAAACCTCCAGAGGTGGCCACTAAACAAATTCTGAAGGGTTTTGATTTCCTCGACATGACCTATCAGCTCAGATAAAGAGACGGTAACTCTTGAAGATATGCAAAAAGGTGCTATTTCTTCAGAATTCAACTTTAAGGGAGAAGAGAGCAAGAATGAAAACCGAAAAGAGAGTTTCCTTTAGAGAAGAATCCACACTTTCTATCATTCAAAAATGAGAATGATGGAAGAAACAGATGAAAAGAGATGAGCATAATTAAGAGAGCACAAGCAAGCCAAAACCCAAACTTACCTCAAAAAGTAAAAATTAGAACCGCATCAGAATTTTAGAAGGAACTAAAACCTCCAAACAAGACCTAGGGAAGATGACTAACAGACATCACTCCTCCCTTCTACTCAAACTATGTAAGTGAGGTTGAGTGAAATAGATGAGATAACAAAGAGGAAGATGGTATAAAATAATGTTTAGTGGGGATCATATTTATTTCCAGGATCTGCTTCTACATAAAAACAAGGTCTAGACAGCACCTTTATGATGACAAAAGAGAGGATGATGAAAATTTTTATCAAGACATGGAAATGTCATCATAGAGCCCAAAGAGAATATGACCTTTAGAAGTAAAACTAGTCAACAAACTCCCAACACTAAAAACTCGAGAAAAATCTTCATAAAACAATACCACAACTGTTTCTATGTTGTCAGAAATACAAGGATAAAATAGTACGAAATTCTCAAGAAATATTAGAAGAGAAAAGTACTCCTCAAACAAAGAAATGAAAGTACCTTAGTATTACTAACACTTCAAATGGCACTATGAAAACAATCAAGAGCTATGAATAGAAACAAATTACAGCAAGCTGATATTGCTATATATGGACTGCTCTAGAGCGACCAATTCATGATTAGTAACATATCAGATAACTTGCCTTCCTTTTATGTGAGCTTGAACGTTTCCGTTTAATGTAAATTTTGTGTCAACGCTATGCATATCTCTGTGGCTTCTCATGTTCATTCCTCTGTGCCATGATGGAGTGAATACTTGGAAACACTGCATCAAGAGACCTCGTATTCCTTTGATTCAAAGAAAGTAAAGTGTTTGAGATTAATCAAAGACCTGTGGTTAAATTTAGCCTGCATTCACCAAATGCCTAGTTATGATATTGTTGTATTTAGGTCTCCTGCATGAAACACATTTATGTCTTGAAGCATGTTGGGGACTATGCAAATGGACATGACTTACGTTAGTCATCCTCGCTAATCAAAAATATAAGACTTTAAGGTGAGTTCATGTATAAATAATAAAAGGTTTTGCATGCATCGTTAAAACTCCCTTATACTATGTAGATATCGTGCCTTGATTTACTTCTGGATCCTTTTTTAATGAAGACACAACAAGTAATTTAACTGAAAGACCATTTATAGAGCAGGAGGAGGTCACCACAAAAAAATGTACAAAACAACTGTCAAAAGCAAAAGACATTGTTAAACTCAACAAAAGTCTTGAACTACAAGTCATATCAGCCTTTCATGGAAATTGACATTAAAGAAAACTGAATCTAAAACAATGTAACCAGGGAACAAAAGTTGCAATACTAAGTGCTGATATTCTAAACAACTTCCATAAGCATTGATTAAATATATTCAGAACTGCATCGAAACCAAGAACAACTTTCATGTGAGAAAGTTTTTGATGGATCCTTGTGACTAAACCACCCAAAGTTTGTGTGTTTGGATTACTAATAATCGAAAACAATCATGTAGAAAACATTTCCGCAAACTAAACTTCCAATGTTCCAATAACATGTTATAATATGAGTCCTTCTCCTAGGTTTATGTTTACAAAGATAGAGCCAAAAAAGAATTAAAGTTCATGGTCTGGTAGTTAGTCATTAGGTAGGTCAATGGGGAATACACTATCATCCCGTACTTCGGGTCACTAAAACAATGTCATGACCTTTTGGAAACTTTTGAAGAAAAACCCAATTGATTTTTGTCCCAAAAGAAAACGTTGTAACATACCAGCCTACGCAAAGGAGAACATGCTTAATGCCGTATAACACCAAAGACCGTACAACTCAAGTAAAATTTAGACTAGCTATGCCGTATAATGAGAACATTAAAAATGGACAATGACAAAAAAATAAGACTTCATGCAATTCGTAAAGAATTTAAATGTTACCAAAATTTTCGTACTATGAAATAGACTGCTAAAGAAAATTTTTCTTGATGAATAAGAACCGTCTCCTCGAACTTGCTAATATAAATCGTTGGGATACAACTTAAAAGCTAAACAAATGAATGCAGAACTAAAACAGAGGAGTTAGAAACTCGCATTCTAAAGATGAAAGTTTTACCTAAGGGTCTCGACTTTAGAAGAGTTAGCCCATTTTAATGATGGTAAAACCAAAACTAGAACCCTAGAGACCTAAGTGGAAGAATGTAATATTAAGTGTACCAACTTAAAACCAAAAATGATTAAAAATGTCCAAACTTTACAGCTCATATTAAACTCAAATATATTGAGCTGCTTAAAGAGTTCTCTGATGTTTCCGCATGGAGTTACGAAGATCTTAAATCCTATGACACCGAAATAATACAACATAAAATTCCCTCAAAGAGAACCAAAACTATTCAAACAGTAGGTTAAATGGACAAAACTCGTTTAGTTACGACGGCTCACATAAGAGACTAAGGGAAATGTGATGTTATATTATTGTCCTCATGGGATATTTTGAATGGGTATCTAATCTAGTGTTTGTTGTGTAAAAAATGGAGACTAAAGCCAAGAATTTAGAGACTTAAAACAAAGCTTCATTAGGACAACTAATTCTTTCCCAAGATGGACTGTACTGCAAAGGGTGGTAGGGTCTAAAAAGAATTTTCAGTTACTATTTAGGAAGAACACTTGTCCACCGCCGATCAATTAAATATAGCCTTTACTACACCATGGGGCACTTTCATGTATGTGAAAATGACTTTGGTCTAATGAATTGAGCAATTTTTCTGCTGTTTCTGACACATAGCTTTGGAAGAATTGGCTGAATACAATTATCTATATTGATGATGCTAATGTAGTTAAAAGATGAAGAACACTTAGAACATTTAATATACTGAGAAATGCGTAGCTGATATCCTTAAACCCTAGAAGACACAATTTGGTCTCCAAGAAGGTAAAATTGGGTACATTATTTCTCAAGAGGGTATAAAGATATATCCAAAGAGGATTGAGCTATATTGCAAATCTCTCATCCTCAAACATCAACATTTGCAATCTTTTCATTGGAAAGATCAACTTTTTTGAGAAGGTTCATCCCCAACTTGGCCGAGCTCCTTAGGAATATCACCAACATAGCAATATGAGCAAGGGGTAAAATGGACCTTGGAAGCAAAGAAGTCCTTTGAACTCAGGAACAAGAGCAACTAAAACACTAATTTGCAGGAAACCACTAAAAAGATTTTTATATCTTTTCATTTGCATCGAACATGTCATATAGCTATACTCATTCTTTTGCTTAAAAATCCACAAGGATAAGAGCAACCTATTGCTTTCTTTAGCAAGGCGTTGAGGATGCCTCTTTGCTAACATTGCAGCAAGCTTTTGCTTTGGTTAAGGCTTTGAAAGACTTCGTATATACATCCTTCACTCACACACTAATGGGCTTTGTCCCAAATTCAAGCATTTGTTAAAGACATTATAACACAGACCCGTATGGTAAGAGTATGGCGGACTTTCATTATTCTTGAGCATGATTTAGAGATAAAACAACACACCATCAAAGGCCAAGGTCTAGCTAGATTAATGGCTAACCAATTTTGAAATTTGATATTAATATGATTAATAAGCTGATGGCCAAGAAGAAATTCCAATTATTGTTAAAACTGCTTATGAATTCCCTTTGCATAAGTCATTTAGATATTATTTATGCCTTGCTAAATTTGAATACACCCCTCCGGTTTGACAAAGACAAAGGCAAGATTCCTTAACTGTTATAAAACCATGCATTATTGATCAATGCCTTTTGGAAAAATACAAGCGGTCTATTGCTTAAATTTTTGCTCGAGTTTGATGTGAGAAGGTTAAGCACGGTTCCCATGAAGGAGAGTGGAGGTTTATTTATAATTGAAGAAAACACCAAAAAAATTTTGAGGGTTGGTTTTTATTGGCCTACTTTTTCTTGATATCCACAAGATGATCATAGCCTCATTATAATTAAAGTCAATAACTTTTAGAAGGCAAAATAAAATCTCACCGTCTTCTTTACATCCAAATCACTATGTTAGTCTCCAATTTTAACAAATGTGGACTTGACTTCATAGGAGAAATCATCCCACTTTTTCTCAACATGATGACCACCGCCACAACATTTCAACTAAGGGAGAACATACCTTATAGACAGCTAATGATTCAAATATTATAAAATTCATGGAGGCATTAAAATTTCCAGATTTACCAAGCCCACATCATCACTCATACTGCACAATATTTTGGATCAAAGTAGTGCATGAGGCTATTATGACATTTAGATGAACATTAAACATTCCATAATAATATTCTATATGGACTTGCCAACCAAACAAAATATTAGTAATAATCAGAAATTATGAGATAATGCGCAAGTCTTGGTGTCATGTACAACTAGCTCATACTAAATACACCATTAACTTTGCAATTCATTACACACACCAAAATTAGGTATGGTACCAGTTACATTTTTCCAAATGAAATTAAAAGGTACCAATACGAAGTGATTCAAGACTTTCAAACTCAAGATAATGACATGATCAAAAGAATAAATCAAATGATCCACCTTCAACAGTTCTAGAGAAGCTGATAACAAGCATTGGTAACACGCTTTAAAAAGCTTTGATGAAGAACAAAGGCCAAACAATTTCGATTAGACAAATGCAAATGACTCAAGAATTAAATATAGCAGCAACATGAAAATTATAATCGTATTTCACTTACTTATTCTATTCCACCAATTTGCACTATTTTCTTGCAAGAGGTTGAATTATGACCACTTATATCCTATTAATATGATGTTGTTACTACTTTCGACCTGACATGTTTGAAGCCTTTTTTATTTTTTTCCATTATGAATATCCCTATCCAATTATCAGTATTCAAGTTAGAAAACCCAACACAAAAAGAAAGCAAAGAGGCGATTGACAAAAAAGAAAGCAAGGAAGCCCCAACAAAAAAAGATAAAACAAACTGAAGCTGTATAGTTAAATGCTAATTCTACAACACGTTTAGTTATCAAACAAAATTTAATCTTGACTAATTAGCTTTAAATTTTCCGATAGATATGGAATTTAACGCCAAATCATGACCCCATTTATCAGATAGTTTAGGAATAGAAACTGGGAACAATAAGTTCAAAATCAATCAATTTCGCCATGAATTGACTTTATGTCCGTTTTATTTTTCCAGGGGTCAAAAATATATAATCTGCTCTAAAGTCGCAAATTTAACCAGAAAAACACATAAAAACAAAATTAAATGGGAACAAACAGAATGCAAAGACAAGAAGTACTTTGAATTTTTAGATCTTTAAGCCTTCATCATTTTGTTTTGTCTTTTTAAAATAATAACTGAAGGTAAAATTTTGTTTTTAATTATATCACATCTGTTAGACTGTTCAATCCTTAACTAGAAGTAATCGCCAGAAAACTAGAAAAAGTGCAATCATGGGACAGCTTTGAACTCTTATTAGATAGTAGATTAGTAGATTTTATGGACTGTCCCTCCATGACCCAAGTTCAGGGAGAAATAAAGGAGCAGGAACGATTATATTTCCTATTTCAAAAGAATAAAGCTAAAGATTTTTGCCAATCCAAGTGCACTCTAAGAAGAAAAATGTTAGATCCTGAGGGATCGGTAAGCAGAAACTTGTGATAAGTTCACTGTTATTATGGCCGGCTAATATGTTTTCAAGAGCAAGATCATCCTAGCAAAGGAAGAGCAGCCCCCAATGATCGGCATGTGTCAGCTTCCCGTAGAACAATGGATGAGTGTCCGATCAGCCTCCCCGTAGAGAATGCAAGTCTAAAATTCTTGATGCCTTCAAGAAGGCACCATCCCCAAGGGAGCCAATCGTTAGCCACCCATAAAATTTGTTATAGCAAAAGTGGCTAAGAACTTTTGAGCTCTCCAAGGAACAAATTTTGTCTACCAAAAATTGTTGGCTTCCAAGACTCTGAAGGGCCTCATGCCTCTCATTCAAAATTTTCTAAATTATTATTCCATTTTTTACTCGAAAATCTACTAATTTCCTCATGACAGAAGAACCGCTACAACCACCATTCTTCCTTTCCCTCTTCCAAACTTACCTTCATTTGCTCCCTCTTTTTTCCATAAACCCCCTCTTTGTTTTCATGATTTCTTTCTCCCCCTCATGAAAAACATAATGGTGTTAGCACTATTCTTTAGCTTTTCCGAAACCTTCAAAAATCCATTGAACCTCAAAATTTTTACAAAAATATTAAATATTTACTATGGACTTAAGCCCCTAAATAAGTCCAACCATTTCACATGTGCCCTTGTATAAAAACCAAGCGCCGAACCCATATAGCGCTAATCGCATCTGAATCCTTGATGAAAAGTCTTGTAAGTCTTGAAACTCCCGATGCGATCAACTCTTTTTATATAAACCCTCCCAATCACCGCAAGATTTCAAATGGTGGATTAAAAATATTCTGTGTCTATAGCTCCGATTGTGATTGGCCTTTGATTTATCAAGCCCCGGGGCTCCCTATGTTTACATATCCAGCCCCGCATTGGCGCTCATCATATATATATATATATATTCCTATCCATTAAAACTTTTTGTTTTTGCTGAAAACTTTGGGTTTCATAAAGGCAAAGTTTTTCCGCCAAATTCACTCTTAAAAACTAACCCCCCCCATCGTTGATCATACACCTACCAAACGGCCACGCTCCGTCGCATCGGGCCGATTTTAGATCGCATCGCAAAGTTACATTGCATGCTTTGTTTACCCTCCGATGTCTTCCACCGATTCGTTCTCTTCACCGTTGATCTACCCTTAGATCGTACGATTTGCACTTCATCGCATTGCTTATTTTTTCTAATCGCATGCACTGTCACACTGACATTGCGAATTTCAATCCATCCTCCACCGTTGATCTCATTCTGGGGACCGCAACAACGCTAATCGCTTTTTCCCCTCCCCGATCGTTAACGTATCGGGTTTTTTTCATCGCACCGCTTTTCCTTCTTGCCGATTCTCATCCCTCGATTAGATCTGGACAATCCACGCGTCTGCATCCAACGGCTACGTCCTTTCCCCACCCTTCTAAGCATTTTAACCCAAAAACATAGATTTTTTAATTGTTTTTGTGTTTTTTAGGTGTTTTAATGAGCCATTGTAATAATAAAAGGAAAGCCAAGGGCCACGAAAGACGTTCTGCGCCTTTGAGCTATTAAAGCATAACCATTCGCTGTGGTTTCATTCCATTGTTTTATCAATGCTTCACCTGCATTTATACTTTAAAGCCCTGACGGCCTACACATCGTACAAAGACACTCTGTTTTAAATGCGATTTAAAAGAGCATAATTTTAAAGAACAAAAGGTCAAAGCAGGGACGTAGTTTGAAAGACAGATTTAGAATTAGTAGGCTAAAAATGCTTATCAAAAGCCTATTCCTTAATTAAAGCACAATCAAATAAAATATAAATTTTTGACAGTAGAGAAAAGGACTCATCGTTGTATTTGATACTGACTTTCAAATTTACTATTGTACACTTGTTGCCTCAAACTTTCAAACAAAGAGGCCAGTTATTGAAGAGAATCGTATAGTCGCCTAAGACAAAATTTCTTGGAATTACTGCAGAAGGAAACGTCAATGCAAATATCTCATAGAAGACGAAACATTACGCAAAAGCCTAAAAGTCAAAAATCTCCCACCGAGCTTTGAGATTACTAAAAAATTTGGGCGTTGATCCACCCTTGGTAAACTTCACATCGAGCTCCTCAAAAGGCCGAGAAGTCTTGAATCGTATTTATTGTCTTAAGAGATCTTTTTTTAGATTTCAACTCCTCATTCTTCATAAATACCTCGCAGAAGATGAGCAATTGTTGGTTGATTAGGCTGTTGAACATTGTTATGGTAATTGAGCTTGAAAATTTTGATCAGAAATATTATTCGATCGCCCTTGCCTATTTGTGGTGATGGTTAGGTCAATAGTGAAGATGATTTGGCCGAAACTAAAAACTTCTTGACCTCTGATGACCGTAACTAGTTTGACATCAATAACAAGTTGTTTTCAGATCCGGGTTCATATTACCGGTGAAGTGCCTTTATTTGTTATTTTTTTCCTCTTATGTATGCCATTGTTCATGACTTCTTTATAAAGAACAACATTTACGTAAAGTTAGGATTCATCGTTACTTACTCTCTAACCGAAAAATATTTATCTCAATGTTTTTCTCCAAATTTTTTATTTAAGAATGATTCAATACAATTTAAGCAAGCAGTAGTCGTCGGGAGTTTCCCTTCGTCCTACTATTGGCGTTTTAAACATTGTTCTTGAAAGTTATTTTTCCTTATTTTTATTATTAAATTTAGACTAGAAAGTGATGGTTTGCTCCCGTTTTCTAGCTTCATTCTCCAAAGTATTCGAAAGTTTTGTGTTAATCGAAAGGCATCAGGGTTTAAAAGTACTTTATCCGATCTTAAGTTTATATTCTTTCTTCTCTTAGGCGTTTTCATACTTTCTCGAAGGTACTATAGGATTATCGGATTGCTTGTCAATTAAGCCGCTTTAATACAAACTTTTACTCAAGAAGTCAATGGTTAGCCTTCAAGACTTGGTTGGTTTTAAATAATGCTTTTTCAAGAAGCTCTTCTTGTTTGGACTAACCAACTTCCTTGTGAAATTATTACCGCCCACCCCTCCAACACTTTATCGTCTTCATTCCATCATTTAAATCTCAATAATTCGTGATGACTTTGTCTTTGATCATTTCGATGTTGTTGTTCAATTAAAGCCTCGCGGCGACTCCATAGCCCAATGGATTGGAAACCTAGCATTATATCTATCTTTTTAGCCAAAGTGTTCTACTCTCTTTGCAACTTCACCTTTGAAACTTCTTGCACTTAGGACTTTCTACCTCAAACAATATTCATACTCAACCATCAAACAAACAAAACTTTGGCCCTCATAACTAGCCTTTCAATATCATTACCCGTGTACCCAAAGACAAATCCATCTTTGCACTTATTGGAGAGATCCTTTCCTCGATTCAAGAGGTTAGATCCAGAATCCCAAAGGTTGAACAACAGCAGCTTCGTGATCGGATTCTCACTAAACTTGTCGACATGGTTTAACAGTCATAAACATTCATGTATACCGGCAAAGTCACCAAATACGTGCCTGGGCACTGTAAGTAGAAAGGCAATGGTCAAAAGAATTAGCTTTTCTACTTCAGTCTATCACTTGGGATGAACTAGGACCGCAAGATAAAGATGGGAAAATTCACTCCACCTGCTGAACATAGATATGGCCTCGTAAAAGGGAACCAGCAACTGGAAATAAATGGCAGTGGAGTCACCAACTCGGGTTAGTGTTTTATGCATGCATGTATGAAATCACACCAACTTAGTGTATGTGGTTTACCTCTTAAGTTATTGGTCACAAGGCAAAAAATAAGTGGAGTTTAAGAAAATTAGGTGAACATACAGAATCATAAACATACTAGAGAAGAGAAATAACATGCATATATAAACTAAAACTAAACTAAAACTAAAACAACAGCTCGAACAGAGTCAAAAAAAGTGCAATAATCCAAAAAATGGCTCTTCACCCTCTTACGTAGTGTCAGTAGGAAATGAGGATGAAACTTTAACCTTCTGTTGCTGGGCCCTTAGAACTTGGCTCTAAGTCCCGATGCAAGGATTTTTTGGCCTTTCTAAGCTAGATTTGGTGCAAAGCATCCCTCTCTCTACTATGGTGTATTGAACTTGTTAGATGGCTACAGTCCCCTTATCTCAACCCGCATCGTCATACTATTGGTATTGCTTGGGGAAATTATGCACAACATACCAATGTGCTCTCAAGTTTTTTCACTTTAGTATTTTATACAGGAGAATTCAAATCCTCTTCTCTTGGTACATTGGGGATATGTGACCCAAGAGAGGATGATTCCATTGTGTGCCACAACATTCATTGTAAAGCCTCATGCCCAAGTAGGCTTTGGTGTTGTCCAGTGCCTTCATGGCACTGTGAGGTGCTTTTTTGGTGGTCTCTAAAAGTGACTTCTCGCTTTCTTTACCCCAGGATTGCACGTATTTCTGTCAAAAGGCATGCAAAGGTTTCCTTCACAAGGATGGCACGCAAAATACCCCATACCTGTTCAAAATTTGATTTTTTCCTCAAACCTATAGAATTCTTAAATATTTAAATTTCTCTAATGCTTCTGTACTTGTATATATCCTCCTTCTACCTAACATTAAATAATGTTTTCATTGATTTTCTAGTGTTAACAATGTGGTTTTCACTTTATCCGGATTCAATGGAGTAACTCTCACAGCAGCAATGAACCGTCGTGCTTACTATTCTCCCTTCATCATGCCCGGTTATCAAACATGACAAAGGTACCTCAAAGCGGCTTTTTTATGATGTTTTTAATCTAAATATATATTATCACTGGTGTCATTCATCTGACTTGTAAACTTGTCTTACAGGAAAATTTGGATAAAGTGGATACTTATTCTATTACATTAAAGTTCGATTTGGGAGCACAAAATCTTGAACATGGAACTTCCTAGAAAACTCAAATACAATTAGTCAACTCAATATTCATGAGTTTATCCTTCATATGCTAATATTCATACAGAATCTACACTCTTTGGTGTTCATTAATCCTAAGTCATTTCCGTTACCTCCGTTATAGTGCCTTCTATTGTTCAAGAGGATCCTGCTTATCTACTACTCCTTGCATCGCCTAAGCCACCATATACCAGAGTCTATTTCTCACAGAGTTATTCCTATTTTCTTCTTGACTATTTCCCAAAACAAAACTACTTTTCCCCGTTTTTGTGTCACTTCATCGTAGGATGACTCTGCCTACCTTGATAGATCTCTTCCCTTCGACTTCAAAATGTTATCTAGGAATTTGATCCATAAACACATCAAGATTCGAGTATGTATATTTCTGTTGTACTTACCCCTAGCCAGCGAGGCCTTATTATTGTCTCAACTAATGATCAAGAATGTTAGACATCAACCTTTATTCACACTGCTATATTGTGATTGCATCTTGGGGACCATTATCCTTATTGCCAAAATGCCACCTCACGTCCGTTAACAATTCTCTTTATTTACCGGTAATCGACGATTTTACGTTGTTTCAACTACAATTGCCTAAAGGAAGAAAATAACAGGAAGGACACTGTGACTCAAAGTTGAGGCTTACACCATTTCAAACTTGTGTTTCCTTTCCAAGCCGTGATATTTTTTTCTTAAGATAAATACTGCACAACCGTCATAGAAGCTTCTACATTGTTAACAGGATACACCGTTTCATATCTATATTTTAGAGAAATCATTTTGATATAGCGCTGAGCATGGAAATTCCTAAATCAAGAAAGATACTATATTTACTTATTATATGTTGTTGTTTTAGTTTTCCTCATCCTCCACCCTCTCATCACTTATTAATTACAGGCATTTTACATCAGCTTTGCTCCGTGACCTCACACTTAGGGGGCATATGGTGGCCAGATAAAATGACCTCCCCACGCTTCCGCAGGAGAAGTGGCATATAGTCTCTCACCTGTGTTCGGAAGGTTAAGGTCGCTAACAACCTTATAATATTTTCCCTTACGACAATGTAGACTTGCTTTCACACACAGGCACAAGGTCTCACCCAAAGTAGTATGAGGGTGCTAGAAGCAGTGTTTCTGTACTTGGGAGAGTAGGCACTTCATGCGTATCTACGTTGCAACTTATCGTGTTCGCACAGCACGAGTCTATTCACAAGCTCTTAACAAGATAATAAGAACAAGGTCCAGTAAGTTTACCATCACTACGTATCTAATCAATATCTGTATCCAGGCACTTGCACACCATCACAACATTGCACTGAAGCATTGATGATCAAAAGTACCTACAACAACAGTATCAATACAAAATTTCAGCAATAAAACATGACTTAATCCAAATACTACAAATCTACTTCAAATATATTCATCATTAGTATTCAAAAACCTCAACATAACCCAAAACACAACATATACATCTTGAAGGTCCACACACAACAGATCGAGACTCTCTGATGTTAAAATAGCAGAGTCTACTAAAATAACTACATTTTAACATTTGTATAAATAATATCATAGACATTTTGTTTTACAAACTGAAATCATTTATCTATTTATAACACTTAGGCTTTGTTATCCAATGAACTACAGTGCCATCAATAAACTCTGTCATATCCTGAGATGGCGAAAACAAGTATATTAGAATTCAAGAACAATTGTAAGATAAAATTGAGAGCATGAAGTTTCGTTATGCATTAGTTTGTCCATGACCCATCCCATCGCTATATTTTCCTCAAAAAGCCTTCAAAATAGTCCTACGGTTCGTAAGCACTATGTTTTTTAAAGTCATAATTTTATCACCTCCAATGATATTCCTTCATGTCACACATTTTTTCATTTTACCCTTTATCTCTTTCAAATTCCCCTTAAAACCTTGAAAACCCTCTCTTTTAAGGTTTTAACTCTCCCTTTTTCCTATTGAAGGCCTTGAAAACAGCCAAAAATCCATTTTTTGGCCTGAAAACGCTCTTTAACCATATGGCCTCAAGCACCTTCGGCTTAAGCCCTAGCCCCTTTCCCCGTCATAAGACCACGCCCTATGACCAAGTGCCAAGCCCCATCGGCCATCGCACTTCGCTTCGTCCATGTCCCCACTCCCAAGTTCTTTTTACTGCCAATGTCCTTTCCCAATGTGTCTTAGCCCCTTTTCTTTTCAGCCCCTGTTTTCCTTTCTCCCATGGGACTTTTTCCCTTTTTCCACCCGCGGGCACCTTCTTTCCCTCAATTGATCAACACACGGTGCCCCCGTAGCAGATCCTAGCCATTGATCCTTAGTGATCTAATGTTCCTCAATTCATCGTTGTTTCCTCCTGTCTTCCCTTCCATCCACCATTCGTCGATATGCGAAACCCCGATTTGATCCAAACCGTCGATTTTTCCTCATCGAGTGGTCCACATTTAACTCAACCTTTTCACCCATCGATCTAACATTTCACTACGTGATAATTTTTTCTTACATTAGCACCCATCCCCACCTCATTTTTCCACCACTCAACTCCCCTCCATCGCGCTGATCCTGGACCATCGATCTGGCTCCCCTAGATCTGACGACCCTCACATTGTTTCACGCCCGTGTCCACCAAACCTCCCCATAGAGAATTTTGAATGAAAAATAGGTGGTTTTTCGAGGGACACACGATAGCCACCAAATTTTATCGCGTTCACCCTGGGAAAAACCACTTACCACTGATATCTTGCACAAAAACCGCCTTTGGTTTTCCGCCAAATCACCAATGCTTCTTCGCGCCATAATCCATGTTTGAACCCTATTTTCACCTTTCTGCCATGGATTTCCCACCTCCACCGCATTCATCCTCCTCTGCACTGCTCTTCCACCTCCCTCGAGCCTCTAAAGCAGTTCAAATCCCCGCACAGGTTTTATTTAACAAGTTTTATGGTTTTGCAGGTTTCAATGGTAGAAAATATATTAAAGCCATCCCACAGCAAGTATATGACTACAAAGTCGAGGGTGACGATCCTTGAAGGCTCACATTGAAGCAAAGAGGGACCAAAGGGGCCTTCCACATCTTTGTCAATGTTTCATGACCATTGACCATCAGATCAAAGCCCTCCAGTACACCAAAGCCACTTGCTAGTAACCAATGAAGAACAGTGAAGACAGATAGATCAGCGAAGGAAAGCCTTAACTGCCAGATCATCATGGATATCTACTCCACCAAAGATCATAAATGCCATAGTAGCCTACTGTACACACCAAAATATGCCTTGACAGTCATTATGCTGACATCACCTCTTTAAATTGTCAGGGCAGTTATTGTAAAGGCATGGGAAGGCCTTGAAGCCCACTCTTTCACTTAACTTTTTCCAAGAAACAAAAGCAGAGTTACTGTAGCCAGAGGATTTCTCCACAAAGACAAACTTCAGAGTTATTACCAGCCTGCCCAGTTGGCCTCAAAGTAAAAAAAACAACTGAAATGGTGATTGATATGATTATTAAGCAGAATGGGCATTCAAATACCCTCCCTTCTACCTTAATTAATATTTATTATCATTTTTGCAGCACTCTTCCTCTTTCACCTATATGTATTCATAGAAAAATCATTGTAAAGGGTTATAAAATTGTTAATTGTTGAACTGTTACTGAGTGTGAGTTGCTGAGTAGTTGTTGTATAGTAGGCTGGGAAGAGAATCATCAGACTGTAAAGCTATCAGACGAAATATACGTGACTAGTTTTGGACATCAATTGCACAAGCCAATTCATTGGATCCTGATCTAAATCATTGGTGATGTTTTTCTTCATTGTTATCATTTCTTCTTATGTCTTTCATGTTGTTCATATTCTCTAATAAAACACAGGAAATTTAAATTAGGATTTACTTCTAAATTACCCTAATTCTAGCTGCTATTTTTATCTTTATGTTTTCATCTAATGGTGTGTTCGAGAAAGAACCAATAGAGTATAACCAGTAGGAACATTGGCAAGCCCATGTCTGCTGAGTAGAACTAGAGATTTTTTTCTCGAACGTTCTTGATAAGTAAGCTAAGTAAAGTTAAGCTAGGGAAGTCTATGGTTAGCCCTGTCCTCTAGTCATTTCTCCAACAGTTGCTTTGGAAAGATCTCTTGAGTGTATGCCGAAAGTAGGATAGGTTCTAAGTCCTTACTTGATCTTAGGCTATTCTCTTTGTTTGCTTAAATGTTTTCTATTTTCTGAATGTAGTCAAGAGGACTACTAGATCGTTGTCTAAAAAGCTGACCTTCATAGGAGTATTGACCAAAGAGGTATAAGGTTTGCCCTGTCCTTTGGCTCACTCTAAAACAATCACTTTTAAGGTTTTCTTTGTGTGGTAGAGTCAGTTTCCTTAATTGGATTTAGCTCTTCTTATTTCAAAACATTCCTTAATGTTTCATACCCCCAACCCAACCTAAAAAGATCTTCTGATATAGATGACTAGCCCTTTGAAAATCCTTGATTAATTTTGGTGTAAGTAATCCCTTTTATGACTCCATAGCCCAATGGATTGACACTTTTTTCTTGACCTATCTTCCCATGTTGAAATATCCTGCAATCTGCTTCCTCCTTCACACCTCGCATGACCTTCTCAGTTAATGATTCCCAACCAAACAACAAACAAATCCTTGAGCTTCATAATTGGCCTAAAATCATAACATAAGCCTTCAAGCACATTATTTCAACACACATATAGAGAGATCCCTCTCTGAATCCAGGAGGGCCAGATCCTAGGATTCTAAAGTGGTTCTAATGTGGGTTCCTGCAGTGTTTGTATTTTCCATTCTTGCAAACTACAACATCCTAACATAGTGGCGACCATACTAGGTACTTTTGAGTCAAAGATAACTTCAAAAACTCAGTAACCCATATTTTTGACATGAAACAAGTGTCTGCCAAGAGTGGTTAGTGTTTGTTGACGGTGAACAATAGCTAGACCTAGAAAACAAGTAACGATCCTTCACCTGGTGACTCCATTGGTCTCAGTAGGCCTGCTGACCCCTTTGGTTGTCCTAAGACTCCACTGGGAAACTTATATTATCAGTAAAATCTATTTGAAACCCATTTTAGAGAAACTTTGTGGATTGAGTTTCTTGAAGCAGAATCAGTGTGCCTCTAAAGACTGTCATATCCGGCTCAACCTTTCTTCATTTGGGTCTAATCCTAGCTACACGAAGCATTCATACTAGAGCTTATCCTAACCCTAACCCCCCTGAGATAGTTGATAATCCAAAAATTATTCTTTGGCGGTCTCCTGCATCCAAGCATCCAACTATTATCAGTTCAATTCATAGAGCTAATTTTGTCCCTGAAAACCTTTCAACTCTTCAAGAAATCCAAGTTGACTTAGATTTTCCAAGTAGTTTACCAAGAACTAAGTCACTTAATGGTATATATCAGATAGACTTTGAGCCCCCAAGTTCACCCCAACATAGTGGTGACCATAGTAGCGATAGAGAAACCACTCCACCTGATCTTCATTTCATTCATAACTTTGGTTTCTCCCACCCCAAATCTGCCCAACAGTCTCTTGCTGGTCTAAGCACTTTAGTTATCCATATACCCACTGTTCAAACCACTCCACTTCATCAGTTTCCTCCACTAGTTAACCCCCCATTTATCCGACAACTTCATACCATGGCAACATGGTATGCTCCCTTAGTCCTTCCTTTGCCTTTACCTGTTCTACCACAGGAATATTAGTCCAAGATTCCATTATATGATGGTAGTAGTTATACTACAGCACAACATCATGTGGATAGAATGAATGAGTACTTTTACAGACAAGAAATAGATGATGAAACTATTAAACTAAGGATTTTTGCCCAAAGTTTAAGGGGAGAAGCAAGAAAATGGTTTAAAGACTTAACCCCTAATAGTATCCATGACCTCCAAGATTTCCATCAACTATTCCTAAACAAGTGGGAGATCAGAAAGAACCCTCTCCAGACCTTATCTGAATATGAAAAAATTAAAAGAAATGTAGGAGAAGGTGTGCAAGAGTATTGTGCTAGGTACAACAGTGTTTACAATGCCTTGCCAACTCATATGAAACCCCCTCAAGGACTAGCTCTAATGAAGTTCCCTGACGGATTTTACCTTGAAATGGCTTACTAATTAAGGGAAATGGATTACCACACATTAGAAGACATGCAGAGAGGGGCAGTGAGCATTGAGGAAAATTTAATTGCCAAAAGAGCTAAGATGAGGACTGAAAATAAAGTGACATATAGGGAAGACACTTCACCTTCCACATTTGATTCAAAATTAGACCATCTATCCAAGAACATGGATAGGATAGAAAGAATGATGGAAAGGATGGCTGTCCAAAAAAATGCTCAGAATAGGAACCAACCTCAAATTCAAAACCAGAAATTTAGGAGAAACCCCCCTCAGATTAGACAAAAATATACTAATCAACAAATCATACCTGCATTTCAATAAAATTATGTTGACGAAGATGAGGGAATGATAGAAGAGCTAGAGGGAACTAATATAAACATGCTGGGAGTAAGTAATGAAGACCCTACTTTTGTCATGGGAGATGACCAGGCCACATATACATATTATGATGATGAAGGCTTAGAATCTGAATACTATAGGCAAGGCTTTGATAATGCCATCATGGAAGTCCATAAACAATATGACCTCAAGAGAAAAAAGAACCAAGAAACTCCCCAAACAAAGACCTCTAAAACTATTGTTAAAAACATATCCGAAAAGGTGGTTAGAAGGGCTGCTGAAAGCAACAAAACAGTAGCTTAAAGTTCTGGTAAAAATAAGGGGAAAAGCACTCGAACCACTGATAAACAGAGTGGTGACCCTAATAGCACTAACACTTCAGCTAGTACCCCTGTAAAAATAGTTTTAACTGATGTACATAGTAAAAACCGACAATTTGATTTTGCTGATAAGTTAGTGACTAACAAGACAAATTTGAGCCTTTCAAAGAATCATTTCCCTTTCAATTTGGAAAGTGAAATTGCCAAAATCAAGATCTCTATCCCCCTAACTGAGTTAGTCACTCAAGATGTATATAAATTTTAGGTGTTAAAAGCTTTGAACATAGAGGAAAATAATGACTCTGACAACCTAAATGATGATCAGCCAGCCCTTTTATTTGGTCCTAAAATTGAAGGAAAGTTCTAAGAAGGAGTGGTACCTCCTTTCTATGTTAGTTTGAATATCCATGACAAGATTTTACACAATGCTATGCATGATTCAGGGGCTTCACATAACCTCATGCCCAAAGTAATCATGGAGAGATTAGGCCTTGAGATAACCAGACCATATAAAGATTTGTATTATTTTGACTCTAGCAGAGTAAAATGCTTAGGCTTGATCAAAGATCTTTGTGTAAACTTGACCCAAATCCTAGCCAAATGAATAATGATGGATGTGGTAGTCGCTGATGTGCCTCCCAAATATGGCATGCTTCTTTTAAGATCATGGGGTGCTAAGCTTCAAGGTACCATGCAAATGGACATGACATATGCCACCATCCTTGTTTTCAGCCAACTTAGAAGACTTTATAGGGAATCACACATGAAATTTATGGTGAGTAGTCAAGAAAAATCAGAAAATTCCCCTCTTTACTCTGTCCATACAGACCTAGACTCATTCATTCTTTACAATGATGAAAGATTTGATGAGCTAGAGTTGGAAAGTGAGAAATCACCCAACATAACAGAAAACATAGCAGGAGAGGAAAGGAAGGGAGAGGATCTCAAACAGTTTTCCAAATATGGGAATTACAACAAACAAAATAGAGAGTATGAACAACCCACTATCCACTAGCTTAGTGCAAGTCATAAGAATAAAGGAGAAAGGCCTCAACTCAATGAAAAATTTGAGGAACAATACCAACATAAACATGCTGCAGAACCCATAAAACTACATAACGACAGTCAAAACACACAAGACAAAGGGGACAAGAATGAAAACAACAACAAATCCAGAACTAGCCCTCTTTGGAGTATGAGTTTTGATGGGTCTTGTAATAGAACTGGTGTAGGATCAGGTGTGTGGCTTCAAAACACAGAGAATAATTACGCTGAAAGCCATTCATACAAGTTAAACTTCCAATGCACAAATAACATAGCAGAGTGTGAAGCACTCGTCTTAGGACTACATTTACTGAAGAAATTAGGAGCCAGAAGGATAACTTTTCATGGAGATTCTGAACTGATCATCAGACAAATAAATGGAGAGTACACTGCCAAATGTCCAAGAATAAGAGCCTATATAAATGATGCCATGGACCTTTTGAAAAATTTTGAGGAATATGAACTCGTTTTTGTCCCTAGGAACCAAAACATTATTGTCAATGGTTTAGCTTGTGCTTCCAGTTCATGTCAAAGACCCTATGACAACAAACAATTCACAGTCCAAGTGAAATATAAACCAGTTGTCCCAAACAATGAAAAGTATTGGCAGGTCTTTGAGCGAGATAAACAGATAGAGGACTTCCTGCAGTTCAGAAATGAGTTTGAATTTCCAAATTCAAAATCAAAGTATGATAAATATTGTCTTAATAAGGAAAAACTTGTTGAAAAATAACCTTCTCCCATTGTAGAAATAAATTTGCTAACCAGAGAGTTTGAAAATTAAACAGAAGAGTACATAAACTCAAGAAGAGAAGACATAGAGATACTATAGTCTAAAGACAAAGGCTTACCCAAAGGACTAACCCCTCTAGAAGACTTGTTTGAATTTAATGATGTTTCCAAGAAACCAACAATAGAACCCACTTAATCTGATGTTGAAGAATGCAATATAGGCAGTAAAGACAAGCCTAAAATGATCAAATTATCTAAAACATTGCCAGCTCACATGAAACTAAAATATATTGAGTTGTTTCAAGATTTTTCTGATGTGTTTGCATGGTCAAGATGAAAGTTTAGGGCATATATTCTGAAGACCATTTAGCACAAGATACCACTTAAAGAAAACCGAGAAGCTAGTTTAGGAAAAAAATACACGAGAATAAACCTAAGGTTTGAGTTACCTACGTGGTTGAGACCAAGTCCGAGGAAAATGTATGATGTTGTAATTATTGTCCGTGTGAGATAATCAGAGTGGGTATCTAATCTTGTAGCTGTAAGAAAAAAGACAGGAGAAATAAGGCTCTGTATTGACTTTAGGAACTTGAACAGAGCCTCATTAAAGGACAACTATCCCTTGCCTAAAATGGAGCACATCTTACAAAGGGTAGTTGGTTCCAAGAGGATTTCTTTGCTAGATGGATTCTCAGGATATAATCAGATATTGGTACTCCCCAATGATCAACTTAAAACAACCTTCACTTCTCCTTGGGGCACTTTCATGTATGTGAAAATGCCTTTTGGATTAATGAATGTCGGTGCCACCTTCCAAAGAGCTATGGACATTACCTTCTCAGAAGAAATAGGCTACTTAATTATGATTTATTTAGATGACATTATAGTCTATTCCAAAACAAATTAAGAACACCTTATACGCCTAAGAAAAGTCTTTGAGAAATGCAGAAAGTATGGGCTATCCTTGAATCCCAAGAAGACATTGTTTGGTCTCCAAGAAGGTAAACTTCTTGGTCATATCATATCTGAAAAAGGGATTAAAATAGACCCAAAAAGGGTTGAAGGTATATTACGAATCTATCACCCTAGAAACATCAAAGAACTTCAATCTTTCATTGGAAATATTAATTTCTTAAGAAGGTTCATACCCAACCTGGCAGAACTCCTTAAGAACATGACAGACATGCTAAAGAAAGAGATAGGAGTTAAATGGACCTTAGAAGCAAAGAAATCCTTTGAACTGGTCAAACATGCACTTACCCAAGCACTAGTTCTTATCAGTCCTAATTTCTCTAAGGACTTCCTCATATTTTCATTTGCATCAGAGCATACTATGGCCGATGTCCTATTACAGAAAAATCTAGAAGGAAAAGAGCAGCCAATTTCATTTTTCAGCAAGGCATTAAGAGATGCACCTCTGAAATATAATATCATGGAAAAATAGGCCTATTCTTTGGTCAAAGCCTTGAAGGATTTGAGATTTTATATCTTAAACTCTCACATTATTGCATTTGTGCCTCATGTAGTGGTAAAATACATTTTTTCACAAGACCCTGATGGCAAAAGAGGAAAGTGGATTGTTGTGATATTGGAATATGATTTGGAAATTAAACCCACTAAACTCATCAAGGGTCAAGGCCTAGCATAATTAGTGGCTAAATATAACTTGCAAGCACTTGATATAAACATTATAGATGCACTAGATGAGCAGGAAGAATTACCAGCCCCACTTATCGAGGATTATTTCCTCAATTCATCTTGGTATGCTGATATTTTGTATGTGCTTACTAATCTCAATGTACCTCTTGGTTTATATAAAACAAGGGCAAGATTCTTGAAGTTGAAGGCTGTTAATTACTGCATTTTAGATAAATGTTTATATTGTAAGAATTCCAGTGGTTTATTGCTTAAATTTTTGCTTGAGATTGATGCAGATAGGATCAAGCATGAGTTTCATGAAGGAGAATGTGGAGGCCACCTCTATTGGAAAACCACTACTAATAAAATCCTTAGAGCTAGTTATTATTGGCCCACCCTCTTTCAAGATGTCCACAAAATGATAGTTGCCTGCCATAAATGCCAAATCTTTGAAGGCAAGAGAAAACTTCTTCCCTTACCCCTGCAACCAATCACCGTTGAAGCTCCTTTTCAATAGTGGGGCCTAGACTTCATTGGGGAAATCCATCCTGCCTCATCTTCCCAACATAGATGGATACTCACAGCCACTGATTATTTCACCAAATGGATAGAATCCATCCCTTCTAGGAATGCCACAGACTCAGTTATCATAAAATTCCTTGAAGACCATATCCTTTCTAGATTTGGTTGTCCTAGGAAAATTATCACTGACAATGCTATTGCATTTGGTTCTAAAAATATGGTTGATTTCTATCACAGATATCAGATTGTGCTTGGTCATTCCACAACTTATTACCCTCAAGGTAATGGGCTGGCAGAGTCTTCTAATAAGAGCCTGATAAAAATAATAAAGAAGTTGTTTGAAGAAAATCAGAGGTTATGGAACAACAAGCTAATACATGACTTATGGGAAGATAGATTGACAACAAAGAAATCAATTGGAATGTTTCCCTATCAGCTATTTTATGGAGTAGATGCAGTTTTTCCTACCATTTCAGGAGTGCCAGTGATGAAATTGGTCCAAGAAATACAATCAGAGGAAGATATCATGACGAGAAGGATAAATCAGACCATACATCTTCAGAAAACTAGGGAAGAATTTTATAACAGAGCACATAAAGTACAAGAGAATATCAAAAAGATATTTGATAAGAGGATGAAGGAAAGCGACTTCAAAATTGGTGACAAAGTACTCAAATGGGATTCCAGGAGAGAAGATAATGGGAAACATTCAAGTTTGAAAATTTATGGCAAGGATCTTACATCATTCAATCTGCCATTGGTCATAATGCATTTTTTCTACAAGAGATGGATGGTACAGACCTGTTTGGGGGCCTTGTCAATGGCAGGATGCTCAAGCATTGTTTCTGCGGAAATCTCAGTTTCAAGCTTTCATTCTTCATTGTAAATATCATTACTTTGTTTTGTTTTAAAAAGAAAAGGGTATAAGCCCCATACCAAAAAAAAAAAAGAGGAATTTGAAAGTGTGCAAGCCGAAAAGCCACTACCTAAAACAAGCACTACTGTCTAGTCATATAGCCTAATCATGACTAGATAGATTTAAATTTACTACTGATAGTTTAGTGAATCAGATTTTCCAGACTGTTTAAACCTGGCTTATGAATAGAGTAGATTAAGATAGAGGTAAACGGTTCTAACATGCTCAAAATCTGAACCAAGGAATCAAGAAGAGAATTGCTCTAATCAGACCAAAACCTGAGCCAAAGGTTGAGAAATATTTGGTTCTATTATGCCTAGAACCAGAAACACGAGAAGAAGAAGAAGACAGCTCCCAAAGAGGAAAAATCAAAGTTGAAGAAAGAAGGGAAGGTGTTCTTAATTATTAGACCTTAAGCCTTCTAAATTTTGGTTTGAATTTATGCAAACAAAGCCTATGGAAATATGGTTTGTATGTCATAGGTATCATAGCAAATCAGACAGCTTAAACCTGGTTTGTCTGTGTTTCAATTTCTCCTCTAGAATGTAGAGAAAGAAGTATGTCAAATAGCCTAATATTGACAGATAGTAGATTAAGTAGAGAAGTTTATGAGTTCAACCATTTAATTTGAACTCATGGAAGTTATAAGGGTAGATTTATACTAGTCTTCCATGCTTTCAAAGAGAAAGGTTTATGAAAAGGTCTGCAAGTCCAAGTACACCTTGTGAAGAAAAAATGTTAGGAGAGTAGGATGGGTAGGTAGTTGTTTTGGGAAAGAAATATGTTTACTGATATAAATACCAATCATCTTTTTAAGTAGCATGATCAAAGAAGAATGAGGAATGTCCAAATTCAAGGCACTAGTCTACTTTCCAGATATTTATCTCTGAGGTCCTTGACACCTCCAAGGAGATTACCTCCCCAAGTGGAGCCACTGTTAGCCATCAATAAACTCTGTCATATACTATGATGGCTAAAAAAAGTCTATTAGCCTTCAAGAAACAAATTTGGAGAAAATATGTGAGTTCTTGAAGCCTTTCTATGCATTTTTTCCAAAGGACCCATCCCACTGCTATATTTTCTCAAAAAGCCTTCAAATAGCCCCGCTGGTTCGTAAGGATTGTTTTAAAGTCATAATTCTCATCATCTCTCCACTTCAGAAATATTCCGTTCATGTCAACCATTTTTTCATTTCACCCTTTATCTCTTTCAAATTCCCCTTAAAACCTTGAAAACCCTCTCTTTTAAGGATTTAACTCTCCTTTTTGCCTATCGGAAGCCTTGAAAACAGCCAAAAATCCCTTTTTTGGCCTGAAAACGCTCTTTAACCATAGGGCCTCAAGCACCTTCGACTTAAGCCCTAGCCCCTTTCCTCGTCATTAGACCACGCCCTGTGACCAAGCGCCAAGCCCCATCGGCCATCACACTTTTCTTCGTCCATGTCCCCACTCCCAAGTTATTTTTACTGTCGAGGTCCTTTCCTGATTTGTCTTATCCCCTTTTCTTTTCAGTCCCCATTTTCCTTTCTCCCATGGGACCTTTTCCCTTTTTCCACCCGCGGGCACCTTCTTTCCCTCCGTTGGTCAACACATGGTGCCCCCGCAGTAGATCCTAGCCATTGATCCTCAGTGATCTAATGGTCCATGCTTCATCGTTATTTCCTCCTGTCTTCCCTTCCATCCACCATTCGTCGATATGTGAAACCTCGATTTGATCCAGACCGTCGATTTTTCCTCATCCAGTGGTCCACATTTAACTCGACCTTTTCACCCATCGATCTAACGTTTCACTACGCGAAATTTTTTTCTTACATCAGCACCCAACCCCACCTCATTTTTCCACCGCTCAACTCCCCTCCATCGTGCTAAACCTGGACCGTCGATCTGGCTCCCCTAGATCTGACAGTACTCGCACCGTTTCATGCCCGTGTGCACCAAACCTCCCTGTCGAGCATTTTGAATGCGAAATAGGCGGTTTTGTGGGGTACACAGGGCAATCGCCGACTTGTATCACATTCACCCCAAGAAAAACTACTTACCACTGATATCCCCCACGAAAACCACCTCAGATTTTCCACCATATCACCAATGCTTCTTCATGCCATAATCCATGTTTGAACCGTATTTGCACCTGTCCACCATGGATTTCCCGCCTCCACCACATTCATCCTCCTCTGCACTGCTCTTCTGCCTCCCTCAAGCCTCTGAAGCAGTTCAAATCCCCGCACAGGTTTTATTTAACAGGTTTTATGGTTTTGCAGGTTTCAATTACAAAAAATATATTAAAGCCATCCCACCGCAAGTATATGATTGCAGAGTCGAGGGTGATGATCCTTGAAGGCTTAGATTGAATCAAAGAGGGACCAAACGGGCCAGATTTCCATGTCTTTGTCAATGTTTCATGACCATTGACCATCATATCAAAGCCCTCTAGTACACTGAAGCCACCTGCTAGCAACCAATGAAGAACAATGAAGACGGATAGATCAGTGAAGGAAAGCCTTAACCGCCATATCATCATGGCTATCTACTCTGCCAAAGATCATAAATGCCACCGCAGCCTACTGTACAAACCAAAATATGCCTTGATAGTCATTATGCTGACAACACTTCTTTAAATTGTTAGGGAAGTTATTGTAAAGGCATGGGAAGGCCTTAAAGCCCACTCTTTCACTTAACTTGTTCTAGGAAACAAAAGCAGAGTTACTACAGCCAGAGGATTTCTCCACCAAGAGACACTTTGGAGTTATTACCAGCCTACCCAGTTGGCCTCAAAGTCAACAAAAAAAACTAAAATGGTGCAAGAAGTTATTGCTATGATTATTAAGCAGAATGGGCATTCGAATACCCTCCCTTATATCTTAATTGATCATTTTAAAGACCATTTCTTAGATCACTCCCCCTTCATTCACCTATAAGAAATCTCTAAAGTTTCATTGTAAAGGGGTTGGGCGGGGGGGGGGAATTGTTAATTGTTGAATGGTTACTGAGTGTGAGTTGCTAAGTAGTTGTTGTATAGTAGGCTGGGAAGAGAATCATCAAACTGTAAAGCTATTGGATTAAATGTACGCAACTGGTTTTGGACATCAATTGCACAAGAAAATTCACTAGATCCTGATCTAAATAATTGGTGATGTTTTTCTTCATTGTTTCCATTTCTTCTTATGTCTTTCATGCTGTTCATATTCTCTGATAAAAAAACAGGAAATTTAAATTAGGATTTACTTCTAAAGTACCCTAATTCTAGCTGCTATTTTTATCTCTATGTTTTCATCTAATGGTGTGTTTGAGAAAGAACCAATAGAGTATAACCAGTAGGAATGTTGGTAAGCCCATGTCTACTGAGTAGAACTTGAGATTTTGTTCTCGAATGTTTCTTGATAAGTAAGCTAAGTAAAGTTAAGCTAGGGAAGTCTATGGTTAGCCCTGTCCTCTAGTATTTTCTCCAACAGTTGCTTTGGAAAGATCCCTTGAGTGTATGCCAAAAGCAGGATAGGTTCTAAATCCTTACTTGATCTTAGGCTATTCTCTTTGTTTAGCTTAAATGTTTTCTACTTTCTAAAGGTAGTCAAGAGGATTACTGGATCGTTGCCTAAAAACCTGACCTTAGTAGGAGTATTGACCAAAGAGGTATAAGGGTTGCCCTGTCTCTTGGCTCGCTCTAAAATAGTCACTTTGAATGTTTTCTTTGTGTGGTAGAGTCGGTTTCCTTAATTGGATTTAGCTCTACTTATTTCACAACATTCCTTAATGTTTCATACCACCAACCCAACCTAAAAAGATATTTTGATATAGATGACTACCCCTTTGAAAAGCCTTGAGTAGTTGTTCTGTAAGTAAACCATTTTGTGACTCCATGGCCCAATGGATTGACACTTTTTCTTAACCTACCTTCCCATGCTGAAATATCCTGCAATCTGCTTCCTCCTTCACACCTCACATGACCTTCTCAGTTAATGATTCTCAAGCAAACAACAAAAAAACCCTTGAGCTTCATAACTGGCCTAACATCATATCATAAGCCTTCAAGCATATTATTCTAAGACACATATAGAGAGATCCCTCTCTGAATCTAGGAGGGCTAGATCCTAGGATTCTAAAGTGGTTCTGATGTGGGTTCTTGAAACGTTTGTATTTTCCATTCTTGCAAACTACAGGGTCCCATGGTGGGAAGATCAGAAAGCCAAATTAGTAAAAGAAGTTAGAGTTTGAAGGTGAGGATGTAGGTTTTATGTTTCAGGCTAGGAAGCCCATGACAAGACATGCTAGAAAACTTTTGGAAAACAGTAAATAATTTCATCCAGTCATTGACATTGTCCAGCCACCACAAAGCACTATTGACCTTTCATCTCCTACAGAAGAATATCCAGTCAGCAAGCAAAAGAAAGGAAAAGAGAAAGTCGTTGAAAAAACAGAGTTTGAAGTCCTTGAAGAACAATTGAGGTAGCTAATCATGAAATAGCAGTCATGAAGAAGGAGGCAAGGAAACATAATGTTCATAAGGTGGAGTTTGAGAAGATGAAAGAGGTTTGGGAAGAGTAGGTTGACAGTGTATCAAAGACCCTAGATAACACACAACAATTAATCAAATGGACTATGCCATTAAGGAAAGAAGTGAAGCATGTTAGAAGAGTGAACCTGCACTTCAAATCTAGTAACAGAAAGATGAAGAACCAAGTTAAAGACCTCCAAGAGCAATTAGAATTGGTCCATGAGGAGATGGAGAAAAAGGGTCTAAAAATGACTGTAGTTGAGGAACCCATAACTCAACTCATCATCAATGAAGAAGAAATACCTCAAGACTCAAATTGAGTTGGTTTATGTTTTGAGAGGTTAATGACATGTTGAAAACCAAGTTTATATAGCTGGAAGGTATCTTTTTGAAATAAGGAAAAAATATGGAATTTACATAGTTTTCCACAGTTTTGTAGCGTTTCCTAGGCTTGAAGCCAAGAAAACGCTACGAAATTTTCTGTAGCTTTCTTTTTTCTTCTAAAATCACTTTTGGTAGCTTTCAGGGAGAGGAAATGATAGTGAGGATGTGTCAGGTCATGATGAACACAATGCAAGAGCAAAGAATTATAAATTTTGATTGCAAAGGTCATTTTTGTACTCTACGAAACTGTCATGCTTTCATAGCGAGCTCTTTTGAAGGTTTCTGAGCAATTTTGGACAGGTGGACACTTTTAACAGGTCAAGGGACTTTTCCAACAATCTTCCATGACTTGAAGACCATGAAAGGGAGACAAGTCATCGGCTAAATAATTCGTAGCGGTGTTGAGGATAGGGTCCTATTTTCACGAAAGAAAGTGGGGTTGGTTCGAACATGTGAAGCATTAGTTGTCAAAAGTGTAACTATTTTAAGAGAAAAGGTAGTTGATGTAATAAGTAGCAGTTTGAGTCCTATTAGGAAAAGGACTGTTTTATAGTGTAGTTGTCATTTTCTCATTAAAGCACATGTTTTCCTGTTATGCAAGGTGTCATAGGAAAATTTCGATGAATCTAGCCAAGAGGTAGATCACCTCTCATGGAACAAAGTCTATTAAAGGGAAGATATTCGAAATTGTAAAGGGTTGGAGATTTTTTGCAATACTACAGCTTTATGTAAATTGACTGATATCGGTAATACAAAGGAATTTTTCTTGACAAACCTGAGATTTTTATGGATTTTTTTAATGCTTTTCTGATATATATTTTTATGTGTACCACTTGCATTATATTTCATCCTTATTACTCAGAATTCATATGTTTATGCTCTGACTTCCTATATTGATGAAATGGATGTGCTACCCTATGTTCTATCTATGATTTTCATTTGTTAAAAACTATTACCTACCTTAGCTTCCATGTCAAGAGACCTTACCACTGAATCTACTGATTTTTTGACTCCATAAGCCCAATGGTTGTAGACCTGTACTCTTTTCAACCTACACACATCACAATCAAGTTATTTTTCAAATAGAGTTAGCCATCTACTTTCATCTTTATCAAATATCATTAACCCTTTTGAGAGAGCCCTCTCAGACTGAAGAGGCTAAGCTTCAGCCACAAGCTGGTTTGAAACATTTACATAGAGTTTCTTGATCAACAACCAATCAAGTGGAATTTTTTGATAACATTTTGGTGCGTCTGCTGGGAGCCTGAAGATTATACTTTCCCGAAATTTTAAAGTTGAACTTCTGAAGGTAGCAGGAGCTCAGAAAGCTGTTCGAGGCCTCATCTACCTTGGTGACTCCATTCAAAATTCATATGATCAAAGGTGGCTTCGATAAGAAGATAGACGAGGAGTAATTCATACCCAGATCCACCTACCATTGTGGACAATCCAAACACAATTTCCAGAGGCAGTCAAGGCATTTATGCATTATTGGGTACTCCATTACATACAAAATCCTTGTCCTCTGAAGTTTTAAGAAGTCCGGAAGATAAAAAGTTTGATGATAAAATTCAGGAAGTCTTTTCTAGGTCTGAAAGTGAAAAAGAATTGACTAAAAGTGTCTTAGACCTACATAAAAGAGGTATTTATACCTCAACCTTAGTGACACAAAAAGATAAAGAAGAGTTTTGGGAAGTAGTCCCTTCAGAGTTGATGTTAGAGAGATAATATTTGGATAGGTTGAAGGAACTAGACCCATTTGAAATTTTGTTAAGAAGTAAATCTGGTGTCCCTCTTCCTGATTGGAGTTCAATTGTGATTGGACAACAAAGACCAAACAATCCACCTCCTAATAGTTCCTCTTCCTCTATTGTTGTTGTCCCTAAAACTACTACAGTCCCTGTCATCATGGCAAGAAATGCGCCACCTCCACCTTCTGCTGCACCTGCTTGGTATGCCCCTCTTGTTCTTCGAGCTGTCCTAAATGCCCTTCCTAGCAAATATTCTTCTAGAATCAAAACTTGGGGAAGTGATGAAGATATTACAACTGAAGAGCATGTAGAATAGTTTAATGACTTTATAGACAGGGAGGAGGTTGACCATGAGGATGTCAAGATGATATTGTTTGCTCAGAGCTTTACTGGTGAAGTTAGGAAGTGGTTCAAAGCTCTTGTTGAAAGAAGCTTACATAATTGGAATGAATTTGAAGATAGCTTCTTGAGGAAGTGGGGAAATAGAACCAACCCTGTACAAGCCCTCACAAAGTATAATAGTTTGAAGAGAGATGTTGATGAAACTGTTCAAAACTTTTCAAATAGATTTAACAAATTTTATGACTCCATCCCTGCCCATCTAAAGCCTTCACCAGGAGCAACTCAGCTGAGATATGTTGAAGCCTTTGATTATGAATTTTATATCCTGCTAAGAGAAACATAATCCCCTTCACTTGATGAAATGAAAAATGATGCAGTGAAGGTGGAGGTCAATATGATAGCAGCAAAAAAGTCCAAGATGGGAAAGACTAAGTTGAAAGAAGAAGATAAGCCTTCCACCTCAGATGAAAAATTTGATTCCATGATGAAGACAATGGAAAAATTGATGGATAGGCTTGCCCTTGGGAATGCCTCTGCTCCTCATGCACAACATAAAACTCAGTTCAGAAGACCTCAAAACCAGAAAAGGCCAAGGGAAAACAAAAATTAGCCACCTGACCCTCAAGTAAGGCCTCCTTTTCAACAAAAATTAGTTGATGAAGAAGATCAACCTGAAATACAAGAAGACTCAATACATTGCTTAGATGAGAACATGTCAGGAATGTTTTGAATAAGGAGGAACATGATGAGTCAGATCATGAAATAAACAAGGGTGAGGAACCATCTGATTATCTTAAAGGGTATCAACATGCAATATTTGAGATGCAGAAATAGTACAACCTCAGAAATAGAAATGTGCCAATTAATGCAAACAACACACAGCCCAAGAAATATGCCCCCAAGGTTGCTGAGGTTAGGAAAGATACACCACCTCCTCCTCCTCCTAAAGAGACTGAAAAACCTGCTTCTGTTTTCAGTTTGGAGAGTGATATCTCTAAGATCAAAATCCCAGTAACTTTTGGAGAAATTCTTAAGGTGAGTGAATATAGAAGTAAGATTGTAAAAATGATGAATTCGCAACCAGGAGCTGCTGATATCCTAAATGTTCAAGAAGATCATCCAACCATATACTTGGGTCCAAGATTAGAGGATGAGTAGAATGAAGAGGTGCCTCATTTTTATGTCAGCCTTAATATTCATGACATGACATTGCATAATGCCATGTTGGATTCAGGAGCCTCTCATAATCTTATGCCCAAAGTAATCATGGAAAGGATGAGATTGGAAATTACTAGACCAGATAAGGATTTGTTTTCCTTTGATTCAAAAAGAGTTCTGTGCATTGGTTTAATAAAAGATGTTGATGTTGGTCTTACATAAGTCCTTTCTAAGACAGTGGTAATGGACATTGTGGTAGCAGACATTCCACCTAAGTTTGGCATGCTGTTATCAAGGTCATGTGCAACAGAAATAAAAGGTACAATGCAGATGGACCTAACTTATGCCACCATTCCTGTTTTTGGTGAGCAAAGGAGACTATATAGAGAAACAAGGATGGCTTACATGGTAAGTAGTAAAGATAAACCTTTGAACTTCCAAATATATGTTGTTGATACTGAACTAGGATCTGCTATTCTTTTCAATGAATTGACTAATGAAGCAGGAGATGAAAAGAAAGCAAAAAATCAACAAATTGAAAATTAGCAGACAAAAAATCAGCAAATCAGTGAGGAGAAGGCAGAAGGTTGGTGGTTGTTAAATTTTGATGGATCAGAAGGAAGAGAGGGGACAGGAGCAGGAATTTGGATCACAACTCTAGAAGATGAAAGTAAGTTCTTTTCTTACAAAATGAATTTTTATTGCACAAATAACATGGCTGAGTATGAACCTTTATTTTTGGGCTTAGAAATTTTGAAAAGAATGGGTGCCCAAAATATTTCTGTTTGTGGAGATTATGAATTATTTATTAAGAAAGTTGAGGGTATATATCAAACTAAGGATGTGAGAATGAGGGCATACAAAAATTTGATCATGGATATGTTAGATAATTTCCAAGAATATTCATTTATTGTGAAGACTAGGGACCAAAACTCAGTAGTTGACTCCCTAGCTGTCTCTGCAAGTCTATTTATCATCCCTGCACATTCCATTGAAATATATGAGGTTGAAGTTCGCCATAGACCTGCTATCCCTGATAACATTATCTATTGGAAAGTTTTTGAGGATGACTAGAAAGTCAAAAACTTTATAGAATTGAAAGAGGAGTTTGAAAGTACACAAGTAGATCATCAAAACATGCTTGCTGAAACAAAGGGAAATCCTGAAGTGTTACAGTTGAAGAATAACTCTATACCCAAAGGTCTCATACCCCTTGAGAAGTTGTTTGATCAGAATGATGTGTTCAAGTCTCCTAGGATACAAGATGATGATGAAGAGGTTGAGAGTTGTAACCTTGGTACAATAGCAATGCCAAAAATGATTAAGCTTTCAAAGTTTCTTTTAGTTGACATGAAACAGAAATATATTGAGATGATGAAAAGGTTCATAGATGTTTTTGCATGGAGTTATGCTGATTTGAAGAAGTATGATCCCACTATCATTCAACATACCATTCCCATTAAAGAAAATGAAAAGCCTTTCAAGCAGAAGATGAGGAGGATTAATCCAATTCTCATGCTTTCGATTGAGAAGGAAATCAAGAAACTCTTTGATGCCAAAATTATTGTTCCAATCAAATTCTCAAAGTGGCTTAAAAACATGGTTCCAGTCAGAAAAAAGAGTGGAGAAATTAGAATCTGCATTGACTTCAGAAACTTGAATAAAACCTCTTTGAAGGACAACTACCCTCTCCCAAAGATGGACAAAATTTTGCAGGAATATTGTTGGTTCCCAAAGGATGTCTATGCTTGATGGTTTTTCAGGGTACAATCAGATACTTGTGCATCCAGAAGATCAGGATAAAATAGCCTTTACCACACCATGGGGCACATTCATGTATGCCATGATGCCTTTTGGTCTGATGAATATAGGAGCTACCTTTCAAAGAGCAATGGAAATTTCTTTTTCTAAGGAGAAGCACAAGATGGTGGATGACATAACAGTGTTCTCAAGGAGAGAAGAAGATCACTTGAAGCACCTAGAAAATATTCTGTTGAAGTGTAGAAAGTTTGGTATTTCTCTCAATCCCACTAAAAGCATTTTTGCTCTAACTTTAGGGAAGTTACTTGGGCATATTATTTCTAAAGATGGGATTAATATTGATCCAAATAGGGTCAATGCAATTCAGAAAGTGGATCTGCCTAGAAGTAGAAAGGAAATTCAATCTTTCCTTGGAAATGTAAATTTTGTGAGGAGGTTTATTCCTAATTTTGTTGAGATTGTAAAAGACATAACAAAGATGCTGAAGAAAGGAGCTTACATCAAGTGGATAGAATAAGCAAAGCACTCATTTGAGGAGATTAATAAGGCACTCACTCAAGCACCAATTTTGATCAGCCTGGACTTTTTAAAATAATTTCTGGCTTTTAATACATTTGTATTAGAAAATACAATTGCTGGAGTTTTGCTGCAGAAAGGACAACAAGGTACTGAGCAGCCCATTTCATTTTTTAGTAGGAAATTAGCTAATTCAGAGCTGAAGTACATCTTATAGAAGCAAGCTTATGCCTTGGTCAAGGCCATCAAAGATTTCAGAATTTACATTCTGCATTCTCATGTTATAGCTTTTGTTCCTAATGCTGTTGTGAAAGACATTTTAACTCAAGTTGATCCTGATGGTAAGAGAGGGAAATGGATTGATAACTTGTTAGAATATGATACAGAGATCAAGACCACAAAATTTGTCAAAGGTAAAGGCCTATCAAAGCTGATGGCATAGTCAAACTTTGACTATCTTGACATGAATTTGATTGCAGAAATTTCAGAAATATCAGATGAAGATGAAGAGCTGATTCCCATTGAAGAAAAGTACATCATTTCAGATTGGTACAAAGACATTGTTTTTGTCTTACATCATCATAGAGTGTCTGTTGAGTTGAAAAAGTCCAAGGCAAGATTTGTGAAGCTAAAGTATTTAAATTACTGCATCATTGATAAAAAATGTATTGGAAAGATATCGATGGTATTCTTTTGAATTGTTTGCAGGAAGAGGAGGCTGAAAAAGTGATTGAGGAGTTTCACAAAGGAGATCGTGGAGGTAATAATTATTGGAAGACTACAAAAAATAATATTCTCAGAGCAGGGTATTATTGGCCTACTATGTTTAAAGATGTCTACAAAAAGATTGTTGCCTACCATGAATGCCAGATTTTTGATGGTAAGAAGAAGCTTGTTCCTTTACCCTTGATGCCTATCTATGTTGAGGCACCATTTCAGCAGTGGGGGCTAGATTTTATTGGTGAGATTCATCCATCATCTTCAGGTCAACATCTCTGGATTCTGACAACAACTGGATATTTCGCCAAGTGGATTGAAGCAATCCCAAATAGGCAAGCAAATGATTTAGTTATCATTTCATTTTTGGAAAATAATATATTGTCTAGGTTTGGATGCCCTATGAAGATAATCACTGATAATGCACAAGCATTCAAATCTAAGAATTCGGTCAATTTGTTTCATCAATATCACATTACACTTGGGCATTCTACTGCATACTATCCACAAGGTAATGGTCTTGCTGAATATTCTAACAAAATTTATTGTGAGTGTTATCACAAAATATAACCCTGATAGGCTACTCACCAAGTAGACTTCATGTAACTCTTTCAGACCAATATTTTGGCTGAGGCTTAGCCTCCTCAACCTAAGAGGGCTCTCTCAAAGGTTTATGATTTTGATTAATAAATAGATGGCTAACTCTAAAATAAAAGGATAAAATGTATAACTGGTTGTATCACAGATTAGAAAACATTCATTGGGCCATGGAGTCAAGATATTCTTCAACAAAACATCATAATCTGTTTAGCATGGAAGTCAAGGCACTTGGAGTCTAGGTTAATGAATAAAACAGTAACACAGTGAAAAACACAGTCTATTTGCATGTGAAGGAAGTTAGAGCATTGTCAAATGAATTCTAAGTAACACATAGAAATACTACTGCAAATAGATAATGAGGAAGGCCATAGAAAGATGATACACATAAACTCCTTGTGAATCTTGAGTTATCAAAACAAATCTCTGTATTAAGTTGAAAAAGACACAGTCAACTATAATAACACAATCAATTGCTAATGAAAATGCCTAACCTGTATGAATTCGATTTCATGCTCTATATATAGAATTTACAATCTAGGATTCCTTGATCCTCCACTAGAGAATTCAAATTCTCTTATTTTGACACCTTTTCTAATCTTAAACATGCCATTAATTACAAAGTGACGGCTTTACTTCCTTTGAAAAAGTCCTAGTTCTAATAGGAGTGAAACTCCTAAATATGCTTGCAACAACCTTATCTAAAATTAAATACTTCATTTGATAGCTGCAATCCCAAGTATTCGAACTTTGATGATGCTTCCACCTTTGAGGTAATCCTGTTGATGATGCCAAAAACTATCCTAAAAATCAGGAGACAGGTTTCCTGCTTTTTAGCCCTTAACTTCCATTTTCATCTTCGAACACTTGTTAACAATGATAGCTTAGTTTCATATGTGTCACATGTGTTAATCATTTCCTTGAAACCTTTTAATCTTCCACCTATGCAAAGTAAAATCTTCGAAATAGTGTAAAAGGGTATGAATATGTCTGCGCTACGAAAGTAGCCTCTTTTCGTAGTGCAGTTTGTAGGTAATTGAAAAAACTTTCCTTTAAGCCCTTTTTTCTCCTATTTTACAATTGGAGCCTTTACCTGTAGTCTTCATGCTTCCACCAGCAACATTTAAACTCAAGACCCATCAACCCTATCTCCAAAATTCATATGTAAAGGTGCAAAAAGTCATCTTCAGCAGTTTCGTAGTACGCTATGAAACTGTTGTGTAAGCTTATTTCAAAACAGAATTTCAGAAATTTTTAACTTGAGGATATTTATACTTCACAAGGACTGATATTTTTATCAAAAAACATAGAAAATTAACCTCAAAAAGATAATTGTCATCAAAATTGGTCTTCACCTTAATGAAAAACTGATTTAAAATTTATCATTTTTCTACATTTCTCCATTACCCTGTTTCACTGTTTCTTTAGCTTTTCTTGAGACCTTGTTAGCTGAATTTCTAAGTCTTCAACCTGTCTCCTTAGTCTCCTGTTGCTGGTCCTCAAATGAGTATTCATAACCATTACAAATCTTGCTTCTTTTATGGCTGGTACAGTCCAAGTGAAATATTGTGCTTCACTATTAATTATTTATGGTTTATGAACCTTATCACTTTCCCAGAGGGCTTTCATCCTCTTAAAACTTGTTTTTTCAATAGCATGCTTTCTAGATCTCTTCTTTAATTTGAAAATTTCATAATTGGCTGATTTCAATTTTTCCTCCATCTCTTCATAGCTGATTTTCTCTGTTTGTGTGGAGAATACTCTGTTTTTGGCCTTTTCTAGTATAGGTGAAGAATGAACTATAAATTCTTCATGAACAGTAGATGTTTCCTCTGTTTCTTCTAACTTAGCATTAATCTCTTGAAATTTCCTTGACTGTCTGGTTAGAGGCTTCCTAGCCTTGAAGACATATGCTGCATCCCCATCATTGAACTCCAATTTTTTAGATGACTTCATCTTTTTCTGTTTATCTTCATCAATTCTTATGAAGTCATCTTGTACCAAAGGGGACTCTTCTATGTCTATGGCTTGCAATATAACATCTAAATTTCCCTTTAGACCTGGACTGTCACTTGTTCCTGAAAACACTGCTTTCCCCTTTGCTTTTTGCAACTTGACTCCTAGTCAATCTCTGTTGAACTTGTTTAATAAATTTGATTTCTTATGGAAATTTGTGATTTCATCGACCTTTATTTTGATGAGATTAAGGGTTTCTTTAATGACAAATGATGTCTTTCCTCTTTTTGTTCTTTCACTGTTTTCTAGGTTTTAACTTCACAAACCTTTTTTTCCTTGTCACTATAGGCTTCTTTGGATTATGATTTGGTGGAGTTTCTTTTGCACGAATTAACACAGCAGAAATCTTAAATAAATTCACACACAACATAAAATAATGGAGACAACATTTAGCATGGTTCACCCAACCAATCTGGGCTACATCCACCAAACAGAGGTATCAGCTTTCTTATTAATCAATAGGAGATTACAATAACATATTTCTCACATCTGCACTTCCTCTTCATCTCATCCCTCATATCTCATATGTTCTACCTCTACAGGCTTACAATTTATAGATGTAGTGAAGAAACTGAATAATAAATTCAATTGAATCCTATCACAACAAAATAGGATTAATTATCTCCTCTTCAAGATTTGATGCCATCAAATTAGCAACAAACAACTATTGTTGGCATTATCTATGAGATTTTTAGCCAAAAATAAAATACAAAATGTCAACAATCTCCACCTTGAAAACAATTAGCTTGATACCTCATTCCTGTTTATTCTTTTCATTTTTTCTGCAAGCCAAGAGAAGCCAGACACCATCATAGGTTCTCTAATAAAACTAGTTTCGTGAACATGTCTGCACAATTTTCCTTTGTATGCACTTTTTCAAGAGAGACTCCCCGTTCAGTGATAGCTTGTCCTAAAAAATGGTACTTTATAGGTATATGCTTTGATTTACAAATATAGGCTGGATTTTTAGCCAAATGAATTTCACTTTGACTATCACAAAATAACTTTATGTTGTCTTGCAGCCTGCCAAACTCACCAAACAAACCTTTCAACCAAACCGCTTCTTTGCAAGCATGTGAAGCAGCTATGTATTCTGCTTCTATAGTGGATAAAGCAACAATGTTTTGTAGCTTTGACATCCAGCTAATAGCTCCACCTGCAAGAGTAAAAACATATCATGAAGTTGACCTTCTCTTATCCAAATCACCTGCAAAATCGGAATCAACATATCGAAAAACAAATTCACTACTTCTCTTATAAGTGATACAATAATCACTTGTGCCTCTCAAATACCGAAGCACCCATTTCACTGCTGCCCGGTGTTCTTTCCCTAGATTTTCCATATACCTACAGACAACCCCAACTGGATGTGAAATATCTGGTCATGTACAAACCATCGCATACATCAAACTTCCTACTGCATTGGCATATGGTATTCGAGACATATATTCCTTTTCTTCATTTGTATTAGGACATAAACTTGAAGAAAGCTTAAATGGGAAGCTAAAGGGACTGAAATTGGCTTCACATTGTTCATACCAAACCTTAAGAGTATTTTCTCAATATACTTCTGTTGTGATAACCACAGCTTACCATTTCTCTTGTCTCTGAAAATCTCCATGCCCAAAATCTGTCTTGCTGCTCCTAGATCTTTCATATCAAACGTCCTAGCCATCTGAGCCTTTAACCTGTTGATCTCACTTATAATTTTTCTTTCTAAAAGAATATCATCAACATATAATACTAAGATAATTAATATGTCATTACTTAATTTCTTAAAGTAAACAAAATGATCATATTCACTTCTTATATAATTTTGACTCATCGTGAAAGAATCAAATTTCTTGTACCATTGTCTCGGCGACTGCTTCAGACCATACAATGATTTCTTGAGCCTGCAGAAAAATTTCTTGTTGCGATTTTGAACAAACCCTTCAGGTTGTTCCATATAAATCTCTTCATCTAAATCTCCATGTAAGAATGCAGTCTTAACATCTAGTTGTTGTAATTCTAAATCAAGTAAATCAACTAATGCTAAGACAATTCGAATTGAAACAATTTTGATAACTGGTGAAAATATCGCATGAAAGTCAATTCCTGCTTTCTGAGAAAAACCTTTCACGACTAGCCTCACTTTGTACCTATCTTCTTTATCATCAACACCCCTTTTCAATTTGTAAACCTATTTACATCCTACAGTTTTTCTGTCTTTAGGAAGTTCCACCAGGTCCCATGTGGAATTCTTGTCTAATGCCTTCATTTCATCCTTCATAGCTTCTTTCCACTTATCACTGTTAGAACCTTCTACACCTTCTTGATAGCATAAAGGTTCATCATCATTAGCTGTTAAAGCAACTGAAGTAACATAATCATCATACCTTTTAGGAGGATGTCTGATTCTAATGGACCTTCTTAAAGATGTTTCTGGTTCTTCCACAATTTGTTGATTATTATCTGTAGGAACTTCTTCATGATCTTCATCTGAAACTTGTTCATCTTTACTATCATCAGTATTTGAACTGGTTTCAAACTGAATATGTTGAAATTTAGGTGCATTTTCCTGTTTCAATTTAACATCTTCATCTGGATTATCAAGTGAAGATTCATTGAATTTAACATCTCTGTTAATGATGATCTTGTGAGTTATAGGATCCCACAACCTGTATCCCTTAATCCCATCACCATATCCAACAAAGATATATCTTTTTGATTTAGGATCTAATTTAGAACGTTGATGTTTCGTAATTAGAGCATATGCATCACAACCAAAAACTTTCAGTTTAGAATAATCACAAGGATGACCCTTCCATACCTCTTGAGGAATTTTGCATCCTATTGCAGTTGATGGTGATCGGTTTATCAAATAACAAGCCATATATACTGCTTCTGTCCATAATTCCTTCTGTAAATTGGGATTACTCAACATACTTCTTGCTCTTTCTAAAAGAGTCTTGTTCATGCGTTCAACAACTCCATTTTGTTGAGGAGTATATACAGTATTTCTGTCTTTTGATCCCAAATTCCTTACAATAACTATCAAAATATTTTGAAGTAAAGTCACCCCCATTGTCAGTTCTTAAACATTTAATGGTTCTTCCAGTGATGTTTTCTACTAATTCTCTAAACTTCTTGAAAACTGTGAATACATCAGACTTACTTTTTAACATGTAGACCCATACTTTTCTAGAGAAATAATCTATAAAAGATACAAAATATGATGATCCTCCATATGAGGTTGTAGGAGATGGACCCCAAACATCAGAATGGATATAATCAAGGATTCCTTTACTAGTATGTTTTCCAATTTTAAATTTATGTTTGCTTTGTTTCCCCTATATACAATGTTTGTAGAAATCTAATTTAAAAGACTTTAAACTAGGAAGTAACATACGATCAGATACAATTTTTAATCCTTTTTCACTCATATGGCCCAACCATTGATGCCATAGTCGAATAGAATCACTGTCGTTTTCAGATACAGATGAAACATGATCTGACTCTGTTCTTCCTTCTAATTGAAAAAGATTTCCAACCTTCTTTGCTTTCATTACTAATAGGATTCCTTTCTAAATTTTCATTACTCCACCTTGAATAAAAGTTTTATATCCATTTGTGTATAACACTCCTAGAGAAATAAGATTTTTTCTGAGTTCAGGCACATGTCTTACATGAGTTAAGATTTTATTTGTCCCATCAAACATTTTAATCTCGATGCTTCCAATTCCCACAACATTACATGAGACATCATTGCCCATGTAAACTACTCCATCAGTAATTGACTTATAAGATTTAAACCACTGTTTATGGATGCACATGTGATTGGACGCACCAGAATCTAATAGCCAATGTTGATCATGATTTGAAAAATTAACTGATAAAACTTCATCACTTATACCTAAACCGGATGCCGAACCTAAACCTATATTTGTCATGTTTGCTTCTTTATTTTTTGTTGAAGAGTCTCCTTTGGATGTTTTTTGTCTCTTCCAACAATCCTTCTTCAAATGTCCCGATTTGCCGCAAAACCAACATTTTAGCTTACTCTTCTTCCCTTTCGATTTTTACCGAGAGTTTTTTTTCTGACTGAAGCGTTTTTCTTTAGATTGACCTCTCACCATCATTGCTTCTCATGTAGAGGTTTCTAAATTTGACCTTTTTTTGGTTTCTTTAGACAGCATAGCTCCAACAACATCATCAAATTCAAGGGTTTCTGATGAACTAATACTTATAGAAGTAAAAAAATGATCCCATGACTCAGGCAGAGAACATAATAAAGTTACAGCTTTATCTTCTGAATCAAATTTTACTTCTATGCTATCTAACTGCACCAAGAGAGTATTAAAGGTATTCATATGATCAATTATGGATGTACCTTCCTTCATGCACAAGATGTACAACTGTCTTTTCAGAAGAATCCTGTTGGTTAAGGATTTAGTCATGTACAGTTTTTCTAGCTTTTTCCATAGACCAACGACAGTTTTCTCTGACACGATGTTAAATAAAACATCATCCGCTAAACACAATCGTATTACGCTTAGTGCTCTTTCATCGATGTCACTCCATTCGTCATCTGTCATGGCGAAAGGTTTTTTGGATTTTCACAAAAGAGCCTTCACCACACCTTGTTGTACAAGTAAATTGTGCATCTTAACTTTCCAGATTTCGAAGTTATTCCTCCCATTAAACTTCTTGATCTCAAACCAAGCACTTTGAGTTTTTGACATTTTTAATCAAATTAACAATTTGAGGAAAAAAATATTTCCTTTTCAAACAAGAGACTAGACAGGTGCTTTGATGAGACCCTTCTTAATCGTGGGTTAACAAAATAAAACAGTAAAATAGAACTGTCTTATTTTCATAAATCACTCAAATTTATAGATCTGAAATTTACGTTTTTAATTTGCTGCAGAGCTTTACGACATTCGAGTAAAAATAAACATTCAAAGTTTGGCAAACGAGACTGGAGCATCCAAGAGAGGTCGAGCTTCGCATCAGAAGGAGCCCTGCCACTGCACAATCTTACGATACCACATACTTCTACTCCTCTTCTTCAAACTACGCTTCCGCAACCTCTGAAAAAAACCGTGGCACAAATCTCGTATGGAGCACCAGCTCACGGCACAGTGGATCGTCCAGCTCACAGCGTTGTCTCCTTTGCGTTTTCTCCACAACAGACTCACAAATCAAAAACACTCACTCTAATCACTTTTCTGTTATTTGTGTAATCGACCACTTCTTACACGGCCACACAGTTCAATCCAAGATGGATCCATGCATGCAATCATCTCCACGCTGCTTAACAATCTTCCACGCTTGGTTGACTACTTCACACGCAGGTCAACTGATCCAGGTGGATATTGGTGGCCACTCGCCTATTCCACTTGGGGCCCCACCATTGCCTCTTTCAGTTTTTCAGTTTCAGCACAACTTACTATTTTTAGCAGTTTTTCAGGTCCTGAACTTCCGGAGCCATTTTGAGGCCCTAAACGACGTTTTTTGGGCATCATGCCTGCAGAGAATATCATTCCGTTTCGGAATGGATATTCATTCTGTTCTGGAATGGATATTCATGGAGAAAGTTGTAGTCCTTGGATAGATCTTTCTAATGATGTACCATGTGCGTCAAACGGAGATAGTATGCCAAAGTTACGTCCCTGGGAAGTTGAAACACCAATTTACCCAAACAGGGCCCATAGTTTTGGCGCTTCATTTCCTAGGGTTAGGTTTTTGGATGTTTAGAGTTCTCCATTGTTTCTCAATAATAAATAGGCCCTCGAGCCTCATTTTAACTCAGTTCATAGGCATGTATCCGCCACATCTCTTCTCAGAGATAGCTACTAGCGCCCTAGCTAGTTTTATTTCCATTCTATCTGTAAGAAAATTTCAGTTCTTTGATATTAATGAAATGAAGTGTTATTTCCGCTGCATCTCTGTATTTATGGTTATATGTTTGTTCTGTTGTGTTCCTGCATAAATTCGGATCAGTGGTATCAGAGAAGTCTGCTTTTCTTGATCCTTCTTTGCATGTCCCCAACGAGGTCGGGGTATAAGGAGCTAGGGCTTGATCTGGTGGAACCTTTGCAAGATCAGCCTCACAAACCTCGACGGACACCCATGGGGGATGAAAATAAAGATGAGGGAGCAGGAGATCCTATCAAAATATTGCTCGAGGAGGCCCTCGAGAAACAAAGGAACGCGATGATGGATAAATTTGTTCAGATCCTTCAACGACTGCCCACCGGCAGCGCATCTGCATCCAGCAGCCACTCTGGAGGCACGAATCCTTTTAAGGTACAAGTAAATTTTTACATTCGCATATTTGAGGGTCAAATAGATGCAGATGCCGTAGATAGATGGTTGAATCTATTAGAAGGATATTTCTCTATTCATGACTTTTCAGATCGGGAGAAGATTATTTTTGCACTCCTCAAAGCTACCTGTGTTGAATTTGAAGTGGAAACCTCTTTGTGAGAACAAGGACCGAATGAACCCTCTCATTCTCTGACCATACCTTGGAATTCTTTCCAGAGCTGGCAGATCAAGGTAATTACTATCAGAGTGGGGGAGGCTTGTGGGGACAAGTACGCCCTGTGGACCCTTGTTGCAACAACAAGGGATCAGATGTGGATAGTGTAATCTCTTCCATACCACATTGCACAAGTTTAGATTATCAGATTCAGAGAAACATCTGGTGCTAAAGTATCGCAGCTGTCTGCACAAATACATTCGGGAGGAAATGGAGTTCCTTGACATCTCCTCGCTTGGTACGGCATACCGGTATGCTACCAAGATTGAGCAGAAATTCAAGCAGAAGAAGCGAGACTTTGGATCTGCGAATCAAAAGCAAGGGAAAGGTGCTTCCAAACCGCAGAACAAAGGACCGAGCCAAGGCATGGCGGCTAAATACAACTCATCGAAGCCACAAGAAAAGAACAGCACCGCAAAGCCAAAGAAGGACACGGGAAAGTGGTGTGAGTTCCATAAGAGCTCCACTCACAACACAAGTGAGTGTCAGGCCAAGCAGTCGCTAGTGGCCGAGATGAGGGCTTCTGAGTTAGATGCATGCTCTGACTCTGAATCAGAACTTGAAAAGGGGAATGAAAAATGGAAACAGATTATTGATGCAGAGCCCAACGCCACTATTGCCGCTACAAAGATCCAGAAGGAGGAACCGGAAGATCCAGAGGAGGAGGAACATCTCTTCCACTCCTAGATGTGGGTAAAGGGCTCCCCTGTACAGTTCATTGTCGACAATGGGAGCCAAAAGAACCTCATTTCAGTAGACGCCGTGAAGTGGTTGGGCTTGCCGACCACAACTCACCCACATCCATACACCATCGGGTGGCTTCACCAAGGACGAGATCTCTGCGTCAACCAACAGTGTCGCCTTCCCTATAGCATCAAGCCCTTCATGGATGAGGTATTATGTGACATTGCTCCTATTGATGTTTCTGATGTATTATTAGGACAACCATACTTGTGGAAGCGTCATGCTGTGTATGAGTCTTGGCCTCGCGTTGTTATTGTTACTTTGGGAAATAAGTTGTACAGGATACCAGAGGTACCACCTCCTACCGCTATCTCTTTGGTTACTGCAAAAAAATGTAGTAAGCTCATTTCCCAAACCAAGAAATTTGTTTTCCTGATGATCCGCCTCCAAGGCAAGAAGAAGACTGTGGCCACGACCTCCAGACAAGGCTCCTCTGCACGACAACAACAAATGGATTAGGTTGTGGAGGAGTATGGGGACATCTTCACCTCACCCACAGGGGTTCCTCTACACTGTCAGGTCAAGCACCCGATTGATCTGACCCCAGGTGTGCCGCTACCTAATGGACTGATCTATCGGCACTCTGTTATGGAGAAAGATGAAATCAAGAGGCAGATTCAGGAGCTGGTGCAAAAAGGTCACATCCGACCAAGTTCATCGCCCTGTGGGAGCCTGATCGTGTTGGTACAGAAGAAGGATGGGACGTGGAGACTCTGTATTGACTATCGGGCGTTGAACAATATCACTGTCGGAATAGGTACCCGATCCCACAGATTGATGACCTTTTGGACCAACTCAAAGGTGCAAAATATTTCAGCAAGATTGACTTGAAGTCAGGGTATCACCAGGTACCGATTGAACCCTCCGATGTGTGGAAGACTGCCTTCAAAGCCAAGGAAGGCATTTTCGAATGGTTGGTCATGCCTTTTGTGTTGATGAATGCTCCCACAACCTTCATGAGGATGATGGACGACATCTTGCGGCCATTCACAAACTCATTTGTAGTGGTGTACTTGGATGACATTCTTATCTTCAGCCAGACTTGGGAAGAGCACCTTCACCACATCCGACAAGTCCTCTAAACACTGCGACAACACAAGTTATGTGCCAATATGGAGAAGTGCACTTTTCACATGACCCAAGTTCAATATCTCAGATACATTATTGATGAAAGGGGGGTGCATGTGGATCCAGCCAAGATCCAAGTCATTTGGGATTGGCTAGCCCCAACTACTATAACAGAGCTTCGCAGCTTCCTGGGTCTTGCTAATTTCTATCGGAGGTTCGTGTTGGGATTCTCTCATATCACTTGGCCCTTGAGTCAAGTCACCAAGGGAGGAGCGAGAGCAAAATTATTTTGGTCGGAACCTCAATATAAGGCGTTCACAGAATTGAAAAATCGCCTCTGTTCCGCCCCAGTGCTCACTTTACCAGACTTTCAACAACCATTTAAGATCGAGACAGATGCCTCTAACTATGCTATTGGGGCAGTTCTTACTCAACAGGGACATCCAGTGGCATATCACAGTGAGACATTGTCTGACATAGTTCGCAAGTATCCCACTTATGACAAAGAAATGTATTCCATTGTGCGAGCTTGTCGACAATGGAAGCATTACATTTTGGGGAAGGAAACAATCATCCACACAGACCACCGGCCCCTGCAGTTCATACAAACACAAGGGAAGTTGCAGAATGATCGCCATCAGAATTGGTCCACATATCTACAACAGTTTCATTTGAACATCAAGTATAAGAAGGGTAGCACCAATAATGTTGCAGACTGCCTCAGCCGACCACCGATCGTGGCGCTCACCACCGTGCTCAACTCTTGTGGGCATGAGACTTCTGATTGGCCGCTTCTCTATGAGAGTGACCTAGAATTCGGCCACACTTACAAGGCACTCTTGGGGGGTACGCAAGTTCCAAATTTTCACCTCCAAGATGCACTTTTATGTCACATGGGACACCTTTGTGTTCCTTCAAGCGAGCATTCCAAGATGATATGGGAAGCACACTACAGTCGAGTCGCTGGGCATTTCGGGGTCGAGAAAACAGTAGCAATCCTGCAGAAGTATTTCTATTGGCCGAACCTTTGAAAGGATGTCGAGAAGCACATCAGATCCTGCACTGCTTGTGCCATTGCCAAACCAACCATCAAGAAGCAAGGCCTATATACTCCTCTACCTACCCCTAGTCGACCTTGGGAATCCATCTCCATGGATTACATGTTGGGCTTGCCTTCTACTAAGCAGGGAAATGACTGTGTTTTTGTGGTCGTCGACAGATTCTCGAAGATGGCCATTATGGCGGCCTGCAAGAAGAATATCACAGCAGAAGCCACTGCTAAACTCTTCTTTGAACGAGTGTGGGTGCACTTTGGAATCCCACAGTCTATCATATCAGATCGGGATAGCAGGTTCCTCAGCACATTTTGGTCCAGCCTCTGGTCAATGTTGGATACCAAGCTCACCAAGTCCACAACTTTCCATCCCCAAATAGATGGCCAGATAGAGGTCGTCAACACAATGCTTGTACACATTCTGCGCATGTACAATTCAAAGCATCCACACACATGGGAAGAGAGCCTCCTATATGTACAACATAGTTATAATCGGGCTCTCCACAGTTCAATCGGCCATAGCCCCTTTCAGGTGGGCTTGGGATTCCAGCCACTATGTCCTATTGACATAGCCATACCATTTGCAGCTGCTCAGGCCGATTCAGCTCATGTCCAGTCTGAAGCTGACAAAGCAAGTAGCTTCATCGAGCGCATTCAACACATTTTCCAATAGGTTCATGATATATTGGATAGAGCCAATGCCAATTACAAGCAACGCCATGATCAACATCGGGTGCCACACAACTTCCAGGTGGGCGACAAAGTATGGCTACATTTGCAGAAGGAGTGCCTCACTGGACCCCACCGCAAGCTTCACCTGCTCCGATACGTGCCGTACACCATCACCAAGGCTATAGGGAACAATGCCTTCGAGCTCAGTATTCCACCATTCCTTGGTCTGCACCCATTCTTCAATGTGGATCACCTTCGTCCTTACTTCCCACCTCTACTGGACACCTCAAACATTGCAGAACAACTCACACCAACAGAGTTAAACCCAGACTGCATGGAACAAGCCACCACAGATTGTATCAGGGACATGAAAATAAAGAGCACTCGCCAACAAAACATCCAACTGTATCGGGTTGTCAAAGCTGTCCAACTCCTGCACCAAGGAAAGTGGTTCACCAGGGACCAAGTTCAACAGAAGTTTCCTCATCCCATGGATGAACTCAACGCAATGGGGACCATTGCTTCCTAAGGGGGGATGAATGATCCAGGTGGATATTGGTGGCCACCCACCTATTCCACTTGGGGCCCCACCATTGCCTCTTTCAGTTTTTCAGTTTCGGCACAACTTACTATTTTTAGCAGTTTTTCGGGTCCTGAACTTCCAGAGCCGTTTTGAGGCCCTAAATGACGTTTTTTGGGCATTGCGCCTGCAGCAAATATCATTCCGTTCTGAAATGGATATTCATTCCGTTTCAAAATGTATATTCGTGGTGAAAGTTGTAGTCCTTGGATAGATATTTCTAATGATGTACCATGTGCGTCAAACGGAGATAGTATGCCAAAGTTACGTCCCTGGGAAGTTGAAACACCAATTTACCCAAATGGGGCCCATAGTTTTGGCGCTTCATCTCCTAGGGTTAGGTTTTTGGACGTTTAGAGTTCTCCATTGTTTCTAAATAATAAATAGACCCTCGAGCCTCATTGTAACTCAGTTCAGAGGCCTGTAGCTGCCACATCTCTTCTCAGAGATAGCTACCAGTGCCCTAGCTAGTTTTATTTCCATTCTGTCTGTAAGAAAATTTCAGTTCTTTGATATTAATGAAATGAAGTGTTATTTCCGCTGCATCTCTATATTTATGGTTATATGTTTGTTTTGTTGTGTTCCTGCAAAAATCTGGATCATCAACCATGCACACAACACTCCTGTAGACTAGACCAGCGTATGGAATTTAGATAGGTAGCGGCTCCTAGTAATTATAATCAGATTTTTCAGGCAGCATATCGATCTTAAATCTGTCTATTAAAACCTGAATGCTCTGATACCAATTGAAGAGTATACACAACATAAAAACGAAGAAAATAATTAACGTGGTTCACCCAACCAATTTGGGCTACATCCACCAAACATAGGTATCGAATTTCTTATTAATCAACAAGAGATTACAACAACATATTTCTCACATCTGCACTTCCTCTTCATCTCATCCCTCATATCTCATATGTTCTGCCTCTACAGGCTTACAATTTATAGATGTAGTGAAGAAACTGAATAATAAATTCAATTGAATCCTATCACAACAAAATAGGATTAATTATCTCCTCTTCAAGATTTGATGCCATCAAATTAGCAACAAACAACTATTGTTGGCATTATCTATGAGATTTTTAGCCAAAAATAAAATACAAAATCTCAACACACTTGTCTGTGAACAATTATGGTGTTGGTTAGAGGTAATGTAGTGGAAACTAGTTGTCTCATAACAATATCTATTAAGCTTCTTGCATTCACAAAGGATCCTTCTCAAACTATGTCCTTGATTAAGTTGTTCCTCTTTAGGTTGCACATTTTCATTTGATTTTCATAGACAGTTTTCCTATGGTATATTTTTAACTCCCAAAAGATTTTATTGCCATTGCTTTTTAGCTATAGTATTGTGAATTACAGGTAATTTACAACAACATAAATTTCAACAACTCCTTGTTATGCACAAAGGAAAAATTTAGGATGGAAATTTGTCTTAAAATTTAGAAACCTTAGCAAGTCTTACTAGTCCCTGAAATGCAAACTATAAAATGTTTGGCGATACTTTTACAAAAATATTCAAATTTATGATGATTTTATATAGTCTCTATAAAATTTTAACAATTTCTAAGGAAAAATAATATTATCTTATAAAATTTGGGCGAATCACTTTTAGAAAAAATGGAAATTGGCTAATCTTCTTTTTTTTTTGGAAAAAATATGGAAAATTAGCCCATATATGAATATTAGCCCTTAAAATTTTCCTTGTTATGCACAAATGGGAATTTTAGTGTGATCTACATTGCATAATGTAAGGAAATCAATGGGAGAAGTAGGAGAATTATGGTTGGGTCGAATTTCTCATCAAAATAGGATAGCCCTTTGAAACAATACATATTTAAAAATAGAATTGAATATCCTATATTCCTTCATATCCTTTGAATAACCAACAATAAATAGTGGTTTCCTCTTCTTCTCTATTGATTTGTGCCTTTTATATGGAATAAAAGATTACAATTAATTACCAAATACTTTGAAATAAGAAACATTACACTTAACATGTGTACAAGCTTCCTCTAGAGTCATATTTAGCACTACCTTATGAGGCATGAAATTTTGAATTTAATTTGTACAATTCATGGCTTCAATCCAAAAATAAGGTGTTGTGTTCTTAGGCGGAATCATGCAACTGGGCATTTGTTTTAGTGTCTATTTTGTTTCCTTCAACAACATTGTTTTGTTGAGGGGTGTGGGGAATAATGTGTTGATGTTGAATTCCATGTTCTCTGTAATAATATTTCAATTCTTGATAGAAGTATACACCCCATTATCTTTGTGTATTTTGTTGATAGAAAGAGAGGAGTAGTTCTTAAATAAATCATTGAAAGTCTTAAAAACAAAAGATACTTCACTTTTTTACTAACGAAAATACACCAAAGATGAAACGGGAAGTCATAAATTAAGGTGAGTACATACTTATCCTCTAAAAATGAATGAATTGGAAATGACATAAGATCACTTTGCACAAGCTCAAGAGTTTTATTACCATACAAAGGATTACCTTTAGAAGAATGGTCATCATGCCGTTTGCTAAGAACACAACCTTTATGAACTATGTAAATGTAAGATACTTTAGGAAGAACAATGAATCAAATTCTCCATGTTCAATTGCTACACATACTTATAATTCAAATCTCCAAATTTGTCATTCTCAAGTCTAGTTAAAGAATGAACATGTGAAATGAAATAGGAACTTGAATAAGTCCCAAAACCACTAAACTTGTATAATTGAGAATCATTATCAACTACCCTAGAAGCGACATCGATTTTTAAATTTTGTAGTTTATTTAATGACCATGTCATGAGGAGAAAGTTTCGTTGTGTTCCCATCAAAAGGGTGAAAAATATATTTATAAAGAGTAGATTGGGATACTTTTTAGAAACAAGGAGAACATTATTAATGTGATCTTAGCTAATTACATAATCCCTAATATTGGAACAATAAGTGTGAATAGATGACCACCATAATCAATCAACTGTGTAAGTAAGTAGCTTAGGAGAATGAGTCTTATGATGTGATGTGTCAGAATCAAGTATTTAGTTGTTTCAAGATGCATATAAAGCTTGAAAAAAAAGCACTTTTCCTTTACTAGTTGCAGAAGCTTTGAGCCTTGAAATTTTATGTTGTTTCAATGCTTCTAGTTTATCCCAACATTTGGATTCCTCATCCCATTTATGCCACAAGGAATGTAGGTTACAATTGACTTCTTCTTTGTCTTAGTGGATGATTCCCTAGAATTTGAACATGGGGGAGTAGAGGATTTTGTTTTTTATTGAAGCTTGGATGCCACAAGATCTAGATTCTTAAATATAAAGAGAAAATATAGGCGGGGAAGCTTAGATTTTTCCTTGGTAAGATACTCACGTAAAATATCAAAAGAAGGAATTTTAAATCTGATCCAAGTGGATCCATTATGGAATAAAAGGTGGGGAAAATATACTTGAAAAAAGGACCTTTCAACTTAGATAGAGTTAAAAAAAACCATGCTTCACCTGTTTCAATTTTTCCACAACCTTTTATCTATGATAATGACAACTTGAATTTCATAATAAAATTCATTATAGAATAATGCTCACTAAATGCAAGAGATGATACATTAGAGAAATTTCTAGGCTAAAATGGGCATCTTAATAAAAATAATAAAATAATAGTTACAATAATAAAACAAGAGTTATGAATTTTAAAAGGGAATGAAATAAAACTACCTTTTTATCATATTTTTGACCTATTTACTCATTTACACTCAACTGTAGATACTTATTAGATGAGGAATTAAAATTCCCATCCAATGAGTGCCCACTTTGCATGCTAATAGACCAACATTGACACATTTTTTTTCATGCATTTCCATTTTATATTGCTCCAGGTATTTAAAAAATATGTAGAGAGGATACTTGTTGGATGCATAATTTTCATACACTTGACATTTAAGTAAAGTTATAAAGAGATAAGTCCAAATAAAATGTGAAAAAGTAGTTTTTTTCTTTTCCTCCAAAACTATTTATCCTTATGGCTGACAACATCATTTCAAATATTATTGTTGCTTTAAAGTTGATGTTGATAACACAAAGTTTTTTTTAGAGAACCATTTTTTACCCCAAAGTTTCTCTAGTGATTCAAAAAGGAACGAAATTTGTCCTAGCTTTGTTTTAGTGTTTTACATATAGCATTAGGAAACACTAGGTTATCTAAAACATGCGGTCAAATCAAACCTATGGCTTATTTGAGTTTGTTTTGATATGCAAATATTCCAATTTCCCTAGTAAATATAGGTGGAGCTTTAGCCAACATTTTTCATAGACATTTAGATTTCATCTTGTGTCTCTAATTGTGGTAATTGTGGAGAGTTTAGAGTTAAAAAACCACTAACTTAGCCATTGTATCAACATACGACACCAAGTATGCCAAATTATGTCTTTCAAACCCTAAATCGAATTGAAAACGTAGAAAAGGTAACCCATAAACATAGAATATGTTCTTTGATAGGTGATTTATATCACATTTGATGAAAACATGGATATTTCTTCAAAACATGATACTTAGATGACTAGATCTATACATGGAGAGGGGAATACCCAAAGAAAAACACATATATGAGTGCTAGAAGGCATCCTACCAAGAGAAAGGAGCCATCATATAGGTTGGTCTCTAAAGCAGTGGAGATTATTAGTTTTCTTATCCATGATCTACTTTGGGTATACATCATTCTACAGAGGAGAAAATTGGACTAGGTTTTATAAGGAACAAAACAAAAGACAGGAAAGGTAATAAAATAGAGAAACATACAAATGTAGTAGGGATCATATTAAAATTGGACTAGGTTTTATAAGGAACAAAACAAAAGACAGGAAAGGAAATAAAATAGAGAAACATACAAATGTAGTAGGGATCATATTAATATAGTGGAAGCTAATTTCTATCAGTAAATAAAATAATAAAATATTGTAGAACACAAACTCTCTAGAATGGTGGTAACTATTAAAAAATACACACAAACTACATGTGTTTGCAAAAATCTATTTTAAGAGGTTAAAAGAATGACATTTTAACATAAAGAAAGAACTGTATAGGTCCAACACCCTAACCCTAGAAGATGAATCATCAAAAAGTTTGTGGGGCCAAGGTGGTTAGTTGGTACATCAACTTCCTGGGGGCACAAATTTTTCAAAAAATCATCATTTGGGGTGCATAATATCTTATTGGAAAGAAATATTCAATAATTACAATTTTTAGCTAGGGCTATGACATGCCATGACAACCTGTGGCCCTTGAATGGACAAAAAAAATATTGTTGGGACTTGAAAAACCATAGAAAAAATTCCAAGAAAATACAGAATCATTAAGTAAGTGGAAGAGGTGGGTGGCCATTGATATAAATTTGGTTTATTCCTAACCCATTAGGAAGCACTGGTCTCCATTGTATCAATTTTTCTCATCAAATGGGTAAACGTATATTGAAGTTGGTTCCTGGTGAGCTAGTTTCCTTGGTGAAAAAGCTAACCTACTTTGAAAAATCAATAGATTTGTTTGTTTAGTTGTTGGGTACCCTTCGCCTTGGTGTTGTATGATTTGATCCATTATATGTTATTCAAAATAGTAAATAATTATTTATGTGGGGGTGAATTATTCAACTACCTTTGAAGTGTCTAATAAAGGTGCAAAATATGGTTGAAGTAGCTCCAAATTAAATACAAGGCATGAGCCAAGGAAAGGGTGAATTATTAACTCAAAATCAATGTCACTCATAGCCTTTATGATTATTTAAGGCCCATATTAGAGTATTATGAGCTTCCAGTGGGGGCTTGTGAGGTGCTTCTTTTGTAAATGCAACCGAACTTTATCACCAACCTAAAACTTGTGTGGCACTCAATGCTTTTAGTGTCACTACATGTACTTGCATTAGATTTCTATAAGATATCATGAACCTGTTGTTGGAGGTGATAAATTTGATCAACAAATTTGGTTGTTCTATCTCCCATGGATTGAGTGTGGGAGGTCTCTGTCGATGAAGATGCAATGGGGAAAACTACATCAATTGGGGCTAATGCTTGGAGCCCAAAGCATACCTAAAAAGGATTATCGCTAATATAGATGTGAAGGGCTCTGTTATAGTTAGGGTCAACATATAGAAGGTTTATGTCCCATGTATGCAAACAATTATAGTTGTATATGTGTAAGATATGCACAATCATCTTGTTGACCACTTATGCTTGTCTATCGTTTTTGTGAGACCTTCCAACCATAGCCTCAATATCACAAGCATGAAAATCTACATTTTTATTATTTTTGCATATACAATATTCATAAATTAGCTTAGATAACATCAAAAGAGAAAATAATATTTTGTGAGGTCCTTGAAGCTTCTTTCCTTCCTGTAACTTCAATCTTTCCCAACTAAATTTGCCACCCATTGTTATGTAACCAAATGATCAGGAGATCAAGTCCTTGATGGAAAAATGCTCAAACATTTAGTTGCTCAGAATTGGTCCAAACTAGAACGACTGGAAAGAGCTCGAAAAAATGATCCTGTAGATGCAAACGACACTGAAAACCAACACTGTATGAGAAAGTTATTCGGCTTTGAAGTTTGCCAATTTCAGTTAAAAAAAATGGCCAAATGGACTTTACAACAAATTTTTATTAAAAAAGGAATATTCCACAGAATATTCTGGGAATATTCCGCAGGCGACCAATCAATGGGTGCCACGTGGCCAGCCTGGAGGCCTCCACGTGGCCCCAAGTTCAAACGAAATGTGGTTGTAATTTTTTTTTTATATGCGGTAGGGATCGACCCCGGGTCGGGGCAGAGTCAACCGGGCAGCCCGATCGTTGCGTCATGACTATGGTTCTTATTATTCAATACAAAGAAATTATATTTAATTTGTTAACGTTGTTTGGTGGGTCCCGAAAGGGGGCCAGCCCCCTTCTCCATAGAACCTCCCGCTCGGAACCATGGCGTATATCCATCGGCGCGCATAACCTTTGGACGTGGTCACATTACATGCCGGAAGGTGCGGAAAACTTCAGTTTTTTTTCAACCGATTTTCGAACGGTCATGGTCATGTGGTCGTAATTCTTAGCACCACAACTTGGTGGAGCTTATGGCGGAGTCTGACTATTTTGGTGCCGACCCCAAATATAGCGGACTTATCTGGAGTTGCTCCACATTTAGTGGAGTTTTTCAAGGGGACACTGGGAAAACTTCAGTTAGTCATAACTTTGTCTAGGGAAGTCCTTTTGAAGCAAATTTTTTTTTGATTTTGGGGTATTGAAGCATTCTGAAGCTATTGGAATAGGTTATAGAGCCATCAGGGCACTCTGTCAGTGATTTTATCAGCGAATTTTCTTGTGGAGCCACTAGGGCTTGGTGAAAGATCAGCTGTATTGGGCTATACTCATCCATTTGAGGTGAATGAATAGTCAATTTTTACTATTTCCAGCACTCTGTTTCTGAATTTGTAGCTAATTTAGCCTTTTGAGGCTTTCTTCATAGTGTAATACTTATTTTGAGCATTAATGAAAGAGGGAAAAGCCTATTTGGAGGCTTTTGGACCCAGCAGAGGTAGCCCAAGAGAGGGGTGAACTGCTTAAACAAATGCTTACTGTTATGCTGTATATTTTTGCTGCTATTTTTCAGAGTTTACTATATTAAACAATAATTTTTAATAAGTCCACTTTCCACAATGAGACTTATATAGTGATCAAAACTCATTTGTTTCACTTCAAACCACATTACTTCCATTGCAGAATACTTGAAGTTGCTTATTCACACATAAAATTTGGTTAATGAATACTTTGCAAACATAAACAAATACTTTCATTGCCAGATCGACTTAGTGTTAACTTCATATTTCTTTAGGCAGAGCCAGTAAGAGGGTCAGAAGCTTCTGGTTTCATCCTTTCTAGTAAAGGTGAAATAACCAGTAAAAGCCCCTACTGTCTATCTCTGTATAATAAATATTTTGTTCACACATTTTCAGATCACCAAATCACAAAACAAAAGAAAATAAAGATCAACGACTTGAAAATAAGCCTCTTTGAGGGGGAAACATCCTTTTACATCACATAATTGAATAATTCTTGGATGATTCAAATGACAAGACCTCCTTGGTATATATAGGAGTCGAAGGGGTCAAAATATAATTAGGGCCTACATAAAAATAATAATGTAAGGGCGCAACAATAACAATAGTGGGCTTCTTGGGGCACATAAATAACAATATGGGGGCTACACTAGTATTATAGGGACCTAACATGCCCCTCGTTCAAAAAAGCGTTGTCCTCAATGCTTGAGTAGTTCTGGATACTTCTGAATAAAATACTCATCCTCCCATGTGGAGTCGTCAACAAGTAAGTTCTTCCACTTAATGAGATACCTTGAAATTGATATGTTCCTTGTTTCCAAATTATTCTTTCTATGATTGCTTCAAGCTCCAATATGATTTTTTCTTCCTTTTCAATTTCTGGAAATATAGTTTGAACTGGAAGATTGTCACCTATAACCTTCTTTAAGCATGAAACATGAAAATTTTTGTCTACTCACAAAGATGAAAACAACTCCAATTTATATGCCATAGTACCAATATTTTGCAACACCTTGTAAGGGCCATAGTACTTGGGTGATAATTTATTATCCTTCTTAGCTTAGTTGATGATCAGGTGATTAATTTTTAGCTCGAAAATAAAAGTTCCCACAAAGTCTTGAAACTGAAGCTAATTCAAAGTGCTCACCATTATGAATCCAACAACATTTGTTTCACCTCAATCCGAAACTATATTCTCAAGTTATCACATGCTGACCGTTTGGCCCAACAACTAAAATTTTAATAGGTCAGTTGATTGGGCAGTTGACTGGGTTGACCATACGGTGATTCAACATGGTGACTGTGCAAGGTACGAGCCAATCACAGGCTTCAAAGTGCCATCCTCCAGTTTATTGATTTTTGGGCGCATTTGATTGGTTTGTGGTGGAATAGTAATGTGGTGCCACTTGGCCCAGTCATGGGCTACCACGTGGCACACTGGTGGTGTATTAAAATTATGGTATGGGTCTGAGTGAGGTCCGAGTGGTTCGAACCCCTAACCTTCCACTTCACAACGCAAGGACTTACCCTTAGCCCCAAGTAATGTTTATTAATATAAAATCGACAGAACTTGTATATACGTTTTATATTGGTGCCTTTTGGAGGAAGGGGTCGGGGCTAATCCCTTGACCCCTAGTCACCACGCACCCATGAAACTACAAGTGGAGGAGCTGAGGGCTCAAGGCTCAAGGCTTAGCCCCAACACAAGGTCACAACTCCAAAAACATGACCGGACGCAGAGTTTAAGAGTGTTGACATGAGGGAGGGCTAGGTCAGTGCCCTGCCCTTGGTCACTTCACCAACACCAGATCGTGGCTTGGAACTAGTGCAGAGGCACTATGGAGAGGGGGCTATCCCCAGGTCTTATGGACCATGCACGTGACCCGACCCTAGCATTTAAGGGGCTCGAAAGGAAGGGTGAGAGGTTTCCCAACCCTTGGACCCGTGGCACCCCATATAACTGTGCCCAAATTTTTTGGGGTTATGCTGGCAGGGGTAGGTAGTTAGCCCCAACCCCCGGGTGCATGGCCCCATGTGGCCCTATTTTTCCGCCATAAGGGGTCATTGGGAAATTTATTCATCCTACAAAATGCATTGGCACAGGGTGAAAATGTCTCTTTGCTAGTGAAAAATAGGGCAGATTTGTAGGACAGTTAGATTGTTGGTCCGATTTGTAGGATAATTAACAGTAAAAACTAATGGAGGAGCTTTGGAGCCATATATTTTTTATTTTTTGACTAAATTGAGCTCAAGATGAGTCCACTTAGGGGTATTTGGATGTTTTGGATCCAATGGTGACCTCTATTTTCTGATTTAAACACATCTAAGGAGTTTTTTTTTTGTTCAGGTTGAAGACCAATGGTGTATGGATCAATCATGTTTTTGAAGTAGTTCTGGAAGGTGTTTGAGCATGGAGAATGCGTTGTAGGGATTTTCTCACCTTCAAAATTATACTGCAACAGTTATTATTTGTAGGGTTCAACTCAGGTTTACTTTTCTCATTATGTCATGTTGAGGGAAGTTTTGTTTATGCTCTTCATTGTGGAATTGAAGTGCTCATATTTTCATGTAAGCTCATTTCAGTTGGAGTATAGGATCTTTGTAGGAGATGCCTTGTGTTGATGCTTTATGTGAGAGCTATTTGTAGGATAACGTTTCCTTGTAGGAGTAATAGCCACATGTTTTCATCAACAAAATTTTATGTACTCCCTTTTCTATACTAAATATATGGAGTGGTCTAGCGATGTTGGCAGGCCTGGAGATATATCCCAAGAGGGGTGAAATCCGTCACCAAATGTTTGTTATGATATTCATGATTCCTATATGATTTATGTGATATTATGTTGCTTATGTTTAGCTTACAGTCGAAGACTAACTCATGACTTGAAGAGACATTGGAAATTAACTTGTTTTTTGTGTTAAGACCCATTTTTCCTTGCAAAGCATTGGAACGGTTTGTGTTTGTTTGTGGAGAAGAGGAAAGATAACACCTCCTCCATTATTAGATCAATTGGTATCAGATCTTAAATCTGACCAAGTTGTAAGAATGGGAAAAAAAAGTCTTCAAGAGCTACAGGAGCAGAATTTGGATTTTTGAATGGAGAACATTGAGTTAAGAATAATTCTAGAAATGGATGAAGAGGAGAAGAGGCACATGCACCTTCTATTGGAAAAAATTTCTTGAGGAACAAGTTACTAAAATTTCCACTCTTGTGACAACAAAAAACACCTCCAAAAAGAAACCAACATGTGGTCATGGTTTAAATAGTGGTTATGGACCATATGAGGAAGATGATGCATGTGCATTTTGCAAACATCTCCAAGATTCACACCATATTCCTGTTGGTAAAATTTGGTGGCTAGAGTCATCTGCAAGTTGGCCATCATTATCATCATAAAAAGCTAAAAAGATGAATGGAAAATTTAAGGGGGTAATAAGAATTTCAAATACACCTCCTTCCGTTTATGTGCATAACACCTCTTTTGTAGTATTTGAGCAACATACCAAAGGCATAGGTATGAAGCTTCTTTCTAAGATGGCTTATGAAGGAGGAGGCCTAGACATAAATGGCTAAGGGATCACCAATCCAATCGTGGTTGAGGAGATACAAAAGTATCAGGGATTGGGATATGGTTAAAAGGAGTTTGGAGAATTCTCTAAATGGTTTGATGCACATCAACCATCTGAGGATGAGATGTCACCATCACTTTGTGACAATGTTCATTTGTCTCCTAAGCAAGATGAGTGCTTGAAGGGACCTTGCATGTCATTTTCCACTCCACTCTGTCAAATTTTCAGCCCTAGAGATAGGTATAATTCTCATGGGTATTTTCCAATGCATGGTAATTTTAAATACTTGTGTAATAAGTACCCTTTTACTTTCTATGATGCATTTTACCATTGTGTGGTTGTCTGTGAGCAACACATGGTAATGTTTAAAATAATGGATTAGATTCTAGGCATCAAGCATAATGATTCTCCTTCATATGAGAGGACTTATTTGTCGGAAAACAAGATAGAGTTATTATGTACTCATTGCAAGATGCATGGAAATGGAAATGAATGATGTTGGAAGTTACATTCAAAGCTTTGTTCTAAGAAGGGGAAATAGATTGTGCAACCTAATGCAAGGGAAGCAAGAGGTGACAAAGAGGACTCGTAGCAATCCTAAGCAACCTTCAAGTCAAAGATGATGCAAGAAGAGAGCCCATAAGCCTAGGAGAGGCAGAGATTGGGTAGACTTGATTGTAAAGTTGCTTTGTAAATTTTGTAATTACTTGTTTGGGTACTTTGTAAAGTGAAAAATAATTGTCACTATATACAACAAGTATGTGTTTTTCATTGATGTATGTATTTTCTTGTTTATAAGTCCACATGTTCAAGGAATTTAGTGGATGTAAAAGATTGTCGTTCAAGTTTGTCTACAATTTTTCATATGTTCACCGATGCAAGTATTTGATATGAAACTTATGTGAATAGAATATTTGTTTTTAAGATTGTACAAGATGACTATGTTTTGTAGACAAGGCCAATTATATCATTGAAATTTCACAGCAATGTCCTTTTTTGTGTACAAATTCATTTGGAGGATAGTAAAGCGAGTTTATGTTGCTTCTGATTTCCAAGATGGAGTCAAGTTTGTCTTCAATAGTTTAACTTCAAGATGGAGTTGTTTTTTAGCCATGCAAAGATGAGATTAAAGAGAATGTTCAGATTCCACTCATTAATATTTTTTTCCTACATCATCGATAAGAATGTTGCCTCAATTCTTAACATGATAGTAGGTCTTCACCAAGAAGATAGGTGAAGTGCCTTGATTGGGGCTTGAAGGGAACCAATTGAAAAGTAATAATTTTGGATTGATTTTTTGGGTGTTTTTGAGTTTCAACCTCATTATATTGACTAGGGAAGTAAACTTTTGGAGTCCAAAAGTTCCTAGTGGGGAGGTGTGATCAGGTGATCAATTTTTAGCTTAAAAATTAAAGTTCCTGGAAAGTCTTGAAATTAGCGTCAAGTCGAAGTGCTCGTCGTTCTGAATCCAGGGATGCTCTTTTCACCTCAATCTGACACTTTATGCACAAGTTATCGCATTATAACCGTTTGGCCCAATAGCTAAAATTTTAGCAGGTCTATTGACTGAGAAGTTGACTATTGTTACTGGGAAATTTAATAGGTTGACCATATGGTCAGTCAGCATGGTGACTGTGCAAGGTACGATCCAATCATAGGCTGTCAAGTTTCATCCTTCGGTTCATTGATTTTTGGGCACATTTGATTGGTTTGTGGTGGACCAGTAATGTGGTGCCACATGGCCTAGTCATGGGCTACCACTTGGCGCCCCGATGGTGTATTAAAATTATGGTATGGGTCTGAGTGAGGTTTGGGTGGTTCGAACCCTCGACCTCCCACTTCACAATGCAAAAAATTATCGTTAGGCCCAAGGGATGGTTCTTAATATATAAATAAAAGAACTTGTATACAAGTTTTATATTGGGGCCTTTTGGAGGAAGGAGTTGGGACTAAGCCCTTGGCTCCCAGTGACCGCACACCATGGAACCGCAGGCGGAGGAGCTGAGGACTTGGGTCTTAGCACCGACCCAAGTTCACATCTCCAAATACTTGACCATACACAAAGCTTAAGAGTGTTGACTGGAGGGAGGGCTACCTCATAGCCTTGCCCTTGGTCACCTCACCAGCACCAGACCATGGCTTGGTGCTAGTGCAGAGGCGCTATGGAGAGGGGGATAGCCCTAGATCCTATGGACCATGCACATGACTCGATGATATCATTTAAGGGACCCAGCAATAAGGGCGAGTGGTTAGCCCAACCCTTGCACCCGTGTAACCCCATATAATCGTGCCCAAATTTTTTGGGGCTATGCTAGCGGGGACAGATGGTTAGCCCCAGCCATCATGCGCATGGCCCCATGTGGCCCTATTTTTTTGCCATAAGGGGTCATTGGGAAATTTATTCATCCTAAAAAATGCACCTGCGGAGGGTGAAAATGTTACTTCATTAGCGATAAACAAGGTATATTTTTAAGAAAATTAGACTATTGGTCGGTTTTGTAGGACAAATAACAGTAAAAACTCATGCAAGAGCTTTAGAGCCATATATTTTTTATTTTTGACCAAATTGAGCTCCAAAAGAGTCCACTTAGGGGTTTTTGGATGTTCTGGATCCAATGGTGACCTCTATTTTCTGATTTTAGCACATCCAAGGAATATTTTTGTAGGTTGAAGACCAAAGGTGTATGGATCAGTTAGGTTTTTGAAGTAGTTTGGGAAGGTGTTTGAGAATGGAGAAAGCCTTTTAGGGGTTTTATCACATTCAAAATTATACTGCAGCAGTTCTTACTTATAGGGTTCAGCTCAAGCTTAATTTTCTCATTATGTCATGTTGAGGGAAGTTTTTTTTATGCTCTTCAACGTGGAATTGAAGTGCTCATATGCTCATGTAAACTCATTTCAGTTGGAGTATAGGATCTTTGTAGGAGATGTGTTGTGTTGTTGCTTTATGTGAGAGTTCTTTGCAGGAGAACATTACCTTGTAGGGGTAATAGCCACATGTTTTCATCAAAAAACTTTTAGGTACTCCCTTTTTTATAATGAATATATGGAGTGGTCTAGCTATGTTGGTAGGCCCAGAGATGTAGCCCAAGATGGGTGAATTTTGTCACCAAATATTTTTTATTCTCTTCATGATGCCTGTATGAGTTAAGTGATATTAAGTTTCTTATGTTAATCTTACATGTGGATACTAACTCATGACTTGAAGAGACATTGAAAAAAAACTTGTTTTTTGTCAAGACCCATTTTACCTTGCAAATCGTCAGAACGTTCTTTGTTTGTTTGTTTGTTTGTGGAGAAGAGGAAAGAGAACACCTCCTCCATTTTCAGATCAGATGAGGGACATTTGTTTGTATGGTTGTAGTCATAAAAATACCCAATCACCCACATAAAAAATTATTTCACTCCGATGTTGATATGCCCATTGTTTCATTCGATTATGCACCATAGCCAGATTATCCTTTAAGAGTTGGAGAACTTGTTGTTGATGCTCAATGTGATATTCCACTACTTTAAATTTAGAATTGTCTCTTAAATACGATGTGATGGATGATGGATGACATTCATAAAGCACCATTAATGGGGTAACTTTTTTTGCGGTATGGAATGAAGTGCTATACCACAATTATGTTAGGGGTAACCACTTGATCCATTGAGTAAGTTTATTAGATAAAAATAAATGAAGATTTCCTTCCAAACATTTATTCACTATCTCATTTTTCCCATTAGAATGAGGATGATAAAATGATCTATGAGCTAATTGAGTATGAAGACAAGCACAAAATTCTATCCAAAAATTTCCATTGAAAATGGGATCTATATCACTTACAATAATATTTGGGTTTCCATGTAGATTTTGAACTATTTCCATAAATTAAATAGCGATTGTAATGGATTTTAAAGGATGAGATAATGCACAAAAGTGTGCATACTTGGTAAGTCTATCAACTACCACCATGATGACACTCTTTCCTTTAGACTTGGGTAAACCTATGACAAAATCCATTAAGACCTCTTTCCAACGTTGACTTGGAATGGCTAATGGTTGTACAATACTCGAGGTATTAATTGTATCAACTTTATTTTATTGGAAAACCAAAAATTCCACTAAAAAATTCTGAATATCATATTTAAGTCCATCCCAAAAAAATTCCTTCCTGACCCTGTGGTAATTTTTAAAAAACCTTGATTTCCCTCCTATAGGAGAGGTATGCAATTTCAAAAGAGAATTGTATTTAATTTGGGAGTTCTTACATAGATATAAGTGATATTTGTACCATATTGAATCATTTTTCCAAATAAATGAATCATAGGCACTGGGATATTGCTGAAACTTTTGAAAGAGTTTCCACACCTCATCATCATTCTTCCATTCATCCCTTGCTTCAGTTATCCAATCAAGTTGGATAATAGAAATGACACAGAGAAATTATCCCACATCCTCATCCCTTCTCGAGAGTGCATCTGCAAAAAAAAATTGCTTCCTTTTTTGTAGATGATTTCAAATTCATAACCCAACATCTTTGTGACCCATTTTTGCTACTCTTTGGAAGATAATATTTGTTCCAAGAAGTATTTAAGATTATCATGATCAATTTTTTACCTTGAATTGTCTTCCCATTAGGTAAGGGAATCATTTATTAAGTGCATGTAGTATTTCCAACATTTCCTTCTCATAAATAGGTTTATGTAACTACTTTCCCTTAATTGGAAAACTTTCAAAAGAAACAGGTCTTCCTTCTTGCATTAAAACAACACCAATGCCATTTCCTGAGGCATCGCATTCCACAATAAATTGTGAATTATGGTGTATCTAATATCGGATCTCGACACATTTCCTCTTTAAGATATTCAAAAGCCGTAGTTTCTTCTATAGTACAAAAAAATCATCTTTCTTCAATAATGTTGTTAGAGGTGTTGTTATCTTCCCATAATTCTTAACATTTTTGTGATAATACCCTGTCAACTTGAGAAATCCTCAAAGATTCATTAAGGTTATAGGGATTTTCAATTCCTAAATGGATTTAATTTTCTTAGGGTTTGACTCTCTCACACGATCATTTGGACCAATATTGGATTCTTCAAGATGAAGTTATGCTAATTCTCCCACAATGACCTGATTATGGACTAGTTTAGTAGAGTAAACTTGTATGGTATTACATGTGTCATTGTTTAACCTTCAACCCTAAAAATGATACAATAAATCTACAGTCCATGCAATTTTTGTCACTTTTTACGAAATTCAAATCTGATGCTCGAAGAGAAAGTTATGGTGATTTTCCCTTGAATGCCTGTTTGAGACTGAATTCTGGAGCATGCGGAAACCCTAAATTCCTTGGAATACATATTTGAGAATATAGTGAACCAAGGTCTGAAATTTCTATATGATGTTCATAAAAAATTAAAATCCACGTGGTCAAAATTTTATCTTCTAAACCCTCACAAATAAAAAAAACTATAATGAAAATTCCAAACTGGCTTGTTTAAAGTAGTGAAAAACTAATAGGATCCAGAGCTTTGAAATGAAATGTGATGTAACCAAATCACAAAACATAAAAAATATAGATCAACGACTTTAAAATAAGCCTATTCGAGGGGAAAAATTCCTTTTAGATCACATAAATGAACAATTCTTGGATGATTCAAATGACAAGACCTCCTTGGTATATATAGGAGTCTAAGGGGTCAAAATATAATTAGGGCCTATAAAACAATAATAATGTAAGGGAAAAACAATCACAATAGTGGGCTTATATTGGGCACAAAAATAAAAAAATGGTGGCTACACTAACTTTATAGTGACCTAACACCCATCCAATCAGGAACAGCCTATCCAACTTCCTATCCTTATGGAACCTCCACAGGTCCCCTAACCCTCCATGCCCAAGCTTAGAAACAATACCGCTAGTGTGTCCAAATTGAGTGCTCAAATCACTAGGTGACAAACACCTCCCTCAATCTCTACCAAGAATCAAAACCCCTAATGTACTAACTCTTCCAAGTTTATTCCTATTCTCTCCCCACAATAGCTCCAACCAAACCTAATATGAAAAATGACCAAATTCCCTTTCACCATCCTCTTCCTCTAAGACTTATCCCCTTCATTCCCCATAATATATTTTTCCTCATTAATGGTTCACCTACACATTCTTTAAGTATTGTAAAAAACATCCTTGCACCCCCCTCCCCTCACCACTAGAAGAAAAAGAAAAGAAAAAAAATAAGGCTTCACTGACCCACCTTTAAGTCAAGTCTCAGATCCCCCTTCCCAAAAGGGTAAGACAAAGCAACAAGCCTCCCACCCTTAAATAATAATTAATACACAAGAAAATATTAAATAAATTAGTGATATAATCAAAGTAAGAGTCACTAGAGGGTCTAAATTAATTTAATATTATATTATTCATAGGGTTATACTAAAAGTATACTAAATCTTAAGCTTGATCATAAGCTTAATCATTAATCAATAAATTATCATAATAGTATCAGAATCCAAGATAATACTGTTAAATTTATAATAGCAATGAAATGTATTTTCTCACGACAATTTAATTCATCCCCAATTTATTATTTATTTACTCACTATAATAATTGAATCACCAAAAAATAAAATCACTAGTATATTTAACTTCTTGAATCAAAATATGCAACAAAAAGAAACCAAAGAGATCAGTCACACATTGAAAAATTAATTAGCCCACAAAAATTCTATGATATTTCATTATTTGGAAAATATGGTTTTTTTTATCCATAAAGATAAAAGGAAAAATACAATATGGAAGCTACAACTCGACTCCCTCAGAATGAATTCGGCACAGGTAAATTAGTCTCAAGGAGCTTTTCCTCCAGATGAAATTTTTCTGAATAAATCTACCTCTAGCAATCATATCTACGCCCTCCAACAACTTGATCTACGCCTTTCCACTAATGTGCACTAGAAAAACCCCATCACTCCAATAACTTGGCCTACTCCATACAAACATGATCTCCTTATGGAAACTCGGCCCTGCAATCTTCCCCAATTCAAGCCTCCTGGATTCGCTCAAACCCATTTGCACTTTTCCTCCTTTGTGCACTGGTCACTAAGCCACTTGCACTGTAGAGAGAATCACTCTCTCTCATGATGACTTGCTCACTAATTTATGCTCTTTTTTGTTGAGCCACTCACACCATAGAGAAAATCACTCTCTCTTGTGATGACTCAATCACACACTTGTGATCTTTGTTGTGTCTTCCCCTCTATCACTAGCCTTCATTTGTAATTTTCATTAAGTTCAAATATGTAACCCCAATCTCCTCTCTAGAAACATCTTGAGTCTTCATTTTAGAAACATCTTGAATCTTCCTTCTAGAAATGTCTTGAAGATTCATTCTAGAAACAACTTAAAGATAAACGATTGAGATTATTTCTAAGTCACTTAAATAATTAAATTATTTATCCATAGAAAATAGCCTAGTAGTCCACCATAATTAATTGACTTTAATTATAGTACTTTTCCTAAGTTAAATTTAGGAAAGAATACATAAATTATTAGAAGAGGAAAATAATATCTTACATATGCTAAGACACCAAGCAATTGTAGAAGACCTTTTGATGTTACACACATCAACAACTAAGAGGGGGGCGAATCAATATGATGTAAATTTTAACAATCTTTAAGATGATTTACATTATCACTAATTATTTATACCACAACACCATAAATCAAATAACAAGAACATATGAGACATATTTTTATGTGGAAACCCATAAAGGGAGAAAACTACAATTCTTCTTTTTTTTCTTAAGGAAAATGCAAGCGCCAACTTGCTGTTACATCAAATTTACAGGAATCAATCAAAATGAGACACCCATCCTCTAATTTGTAAGAACCTACTTGCTGGAGGCACCAGCCCCTTGATCTTTATAGACACTAACCTATTTTTCCTAGCAGGTCCCTCTTTCATTCATTTTGAAGCTCACACCCATGAGATTTTCCCCCTTTTTTCTTCAAAATTGGTTTTTCTTCTCTCTCTACTTCAACTCTCAGTTTTCTAGATATTTAATTGCAATATAAATAATTCAAATATGCTCTCTTCTCTACAAATATTCTTCTCATCCTTTCACTACTACTCATAAAATTATTCTCTCATACACATAGGGCCACTTTACTGCACTCACACAGTTCACACACATAGGTTTTTCATCTCACACTGCATTTTCAGGTTTTCTATTCTTACAACAAAACTATTAATAATATTTTTTCTTACTCAGCATGCATTTCTCATCATTGTATCCAAACGTATTGTTTTTTTCTCATTTTATTTAATAGGTTTTTCCCCCTCAATTACAATGGGTATACATCCATGATATTTTCCCATGAATTCTATTTGAATGTATCAATAACCCAAGTTTTTTTTTATTGTATCAATAAATCGCATCCAGTAACTTCTGAATTCATTAATGGCACGTGGCTTCTATAGCTCCTTTTCTTTGATTTATGTCTTCATATGTCCACTGGAAAAACCTATGCCTAAACTTTGTAGGCACCTATCAATATATTAGGTTTTCAACCTTTTCTCCATCATGCACAACCATGGACCAATGGCCGATGGTTGGTGGGCCCCTGTGCACTTACTCCTTATCCAAATGTAAGAAATGGTTGTGATTGATGGTTAATTCTTCATCATCTCATTGTTCATTTCTCATTAGCCTTTTTTTACCCATTTGTTGCTCTTGCTATCGATAGGATGAGAGACCCCTAGGTGCTTTGTTAAATAGGTCAATAAGGGCCTAATTTCCCTTCCTAGAACCTTGTTATGAATAATAATATATATATATATAATAACAATCATAGATAATTAATAATAAACTAATAATTAGTGTTGAAGAGTCATGTCTCCAAGGACATAACCATTCATGAATGGTTACCTATCTACGTATATAATTGGGACCATCAGTTGTAATCAAATCATCACATATCTTCTTTTATGTGTTGTTGATTCTCTATATACAATTATTGTCAATGATATTAATACATTGAAGTAATTGTTGCAAGCATAGAAAATACCATAAAAATTAACTTGGTATCAAATATTTGGTGGAGAAAGGCCTCAACGGAGTAGTGATGAATTTATGGGGATGTTAAAATCTTTAGGTACAAAATATTTAATTTTTTACTCCTTCCTAAAGAACACAAATAATTCCATAAATTATGGTGGGAAATAATTCCTAATAAATATGTCTAATTACCAAAATATAAAGTATGTATCTGTTTATTGTAATTTTTGTTTGAACGCTCTTCAAGACTATATCTGTCAATATAGAATAAGGCATAATTGAAAGTACATGATTTAAGCATATGTATTTTGAAGTAAATTTACTCAAATAATATTGGTTAAAACCCTCTTTCATAAACCTTAAGTGGCATTGTAAATAAATAGGTGACAAGATTGAAGAGCTTTCAACTTGACATATTTCTTGATTCCTAGCTTGATAAAGGTTTCCATGCATAACATACTATAATGTGAAAACCAAGTTTAAAGATCGATGACTTCTCGAATCATTGGAATGAGAGCTATGCATCTTGAATACAATCTTGTTTGAAGTATTCTTATATAATATCTTATAATCATAAGAGAAGCTCTATCAGAAGCATGCCATGCCGATTGATAATTCTTCAGGTTATTGGATACCATGATAAGTAGGGTGTCAGGTGGATCCTTTGTATTACATCATGCACCTTAAACCGGATAGATTTTGGTCATATGAAAGAAAATTAATTGTGCGGAACATGGCATTGGGCACTTTCATGAATTAGACAAGCTTAGGCTTGTGGTCTCCTTGAGTGAGAGGGAGTAAGGTTAGTTAAATATTTTATTTAACATGATTTTTGATTTGGTATCCTGGATGTAAAATAATTTCTATTGGAGTTACTAGCTATTAGACAGAGTGTTTTGAAGAATCTATTTAGTGAGTTGTGTGTCATCATATATATGCTACTGGGATGAGAAATGAAGCTCCCATGGATGGATGGCCAGGTGTCTGATATCCTCACAAAGCCTTTACGAAGGAAAATTTATTAGCCTTCAGAGAGCAACATTCCCTCTATGGAGGTATCTCGATTAGGTTAAACATTGATATATGATATCTCTTGGGGGCCTAGGGTACTTCTTGAAGTATACAAGGTGAGTGGTTCACCTTCCCCCATGGACCCAACATGTGAAAACAGGGCGAGTGGTTTACCTTACCCCATGGAGTACATACCCCCGTATGTGAACATAGGGTGAGTGGTTCACCTTCCCTTATGGAGTATGCTATATGAGAATAGGGTGAGTGGTTCACCTTCCCTTGTGGATACCCAAGCATACATCCTATCCTTGTAGTCTGGGACTCTTGGGAAGTATCTCTTGTCTGGCCAATGAGTTGGGAAAAGTGGTTAGGGTTAATTAGGACTATCGAAGGATGCGACGGGTACTACTATATTCCCTATGACTAGGATACATGATGTTCAACGACTTGATAACTAAAGGATCAAACCTGGTAGGGGTTCTATCCCTAGACATGAGGATTTGTCACTGTCATTTTGGCAAGGATGTCAGGGTATTGTGACCCACCCTATTTCAATCCTTTCTTAGTGGACTATGAATTCAATATTCAACAGAGATGAGACAAGTTGCAGAGATGGCACATCATGGACATGATGGCATAGTATTGGATGGATGTTGATAGGTGGAATTCCTCCCTAGTTAAGAGGGAGTGTTAAAGAGTGAAAATAGGGAATAATTCCCCTTCCTAGAAGCCTATTATGAATAAAATACATATAAAATAATATAAATAACTATAAACAATAACAACCATAAACAATAACTAATTAACTACTAATTAGTGTGGAAGATTCATGTCTCTAGGGACATGACCATTCATGAATGGGTACCTACCTAGGTATATAATTGAGACCCTTAGTTTTAATCAAATATATCATATATTCGTATACATATTGTTGATGTTCTATCTACAATTACTCTCAGTGATGATAAGACATTAAAGTAATTGTTGCAACCATAGAACACACCATAAAATTTAACATGCTTCCCCATCTAGCACCTACAAACAGGGTTTGTGACCACTTCCCTTTGAGCTCAAATCGTGTATTCAACTAGTTTTCCTTTGTCAGATTATTTACACCCATCAACTCCTAGATTGTCAGATGTTCAGATATTGTAGTGGAATCATAAATCTTGGAACTTTGACCCTTCAATTCATTCAAATTTGGATCTAGTCCCTTAACCATTGTTTCTTCGCATGCACGCTCGAATTTCTTGGAAACTTAGATATCTGGACATTTTGGCCTTCTTCACTATTTCTGAATGTGGTCCAAAATTAAACCTATACACTAATGGTCTTGCAGATCATCATATTCCCAAATGACCTCAAATTTGGGCCTTTTACTGTGCTTGGTGAAATTTTCCTTTCTCATCATTATTTTAGCCAAAAACTTAATATATTGAAAACCTTCACCAAACTAGTCCTTAGCGCGAATTTTGAGTCCTTAGGGTTTTCCAAGCCATTCAATGGTGGACTAATCACTAATTTCCACATGGCACTTTTTCCATGTGTCTCACTACATCACCTACCACATGTCACTTTCCAAATGTTCACTTGGTTGGCCAAACATGCCATTTCCACCTACCATGTGTCACCCTCACGTGCTACAACTTCATAATTTGAGCCATGTCATGCTTCCTTTGCCACATCTTATTGATTTCATGCTGTTATCATGGTGATTCCATCATTCCACGTCATCCTCTAGGTGTTGCCACGTGTCAACTAAAACTAACCCACTTGGCCACCCAAAAACACCAAATACAAGTGAAACATGTCGCCCTTCCACACGACCATGTGCACACAGTGGAACCCTGCTTAAAATATGAAAATTTATATTGAATTTTATCTTCATTCCTTTGGACTTAGATCAAGTGCCATTTACTGTTGGAAAGGTCTTTAAGAGGGATATCTAACCAAACACATAGTTTTCTCATTAGATCTAAGGAATTAATGAGGAAATGCCTTTAAAAATATTACCTTCATACATCACCTCAAGCTAGGTAGCAACACATATTAGCACATCAATGATAACACACTTACTAAGATCTCTCTGAATTTGAAACTTGGTACCAATTACTTAGACCTTACATCGATGACAACAATTGCTCAAAAAATAGAAAATAAAATATTAGCATATTTGTGCGAGGTGGGAAAATAATGCTTGAAAAATGACCTTTCAACTTAGAGTTAAAAAAAATAAAAAATTCTTCACCTCCTTTGTTTTGTCCACAAACTTTTATCTATGATAATGACAACTTGAATTTTGTAATAAAATTTATTATATAATAATGCTCACTAAATGCAAGAGTTGATACATTAGGGAAATTTCCATGTCTAAAATGGACATCATAATAAAAATAATAAAATAATAGTTACAATAATAAAACAATATTTATGATTTTTAAAAGGGAAAGAAATAAAACTACCTTTATATCATATTTTTGACCTATCTACATCTTTAATCTCAAGTGTAGATACTGATTAGATGCATAACTAAATATCACATCCAATGAGTGCCCACTTCGCATGTTAATAGACAAACATTGACACATTTTTTTTCATGTATTTCTATTTTATTTGCTTTGGGTCTCTCAAAACTATGTAAAGAGGGTACTTTTTGGATGCATAATTTAATTCCACATCTAACAAGTTCCTACACTTGAAATTCAAGTAAACCTATGTTGAGAATGACAACAAAAAATATTGAAAATCAGTTTAACTAGTTATAACTGATGGAGGAACTAGTGAGAGGTCAAGTCAATTAAATCTGATTAAATTAATATGCAGTGACCAATCATATAACTGATAATTCACTCAAAAATAGCTCATGCATGTTAGTTTTGAGGAAGACCCAATTGAGATTGGAGTTAAAGGGAAGTGTACTAACAGTTGTATAATTAGAAAATTGTAAATGTGGTGCATGTAATCAGAGGAAGAGCCTTGATGTATTGCAAAATCATTATTGGGGAATTTCCTTGTTAATAGGGGCCTAATTACCCAAGAAACTGCATAGGGAATTAGGGAGTTTGAGGCTAGGAATTTGGTTAAGTATTGAACCAATCTTGCCTAGGAATCATTGACATAGAAAAAGACAGTGCAAAGAACTCTCAAGCCTAAGAGAAGCATCCTATTGTTCTCATATTATTTGACTTATGCAATATACAAATAGCAGGGTTTTTAGATGAGGCTTTCCCCATATAAATCTTTGTGTTGTGCGATTGAAATTCTTTCTCTTTCTTGTTCATGTGATTGTGCGATTGTAATTGGTTTCCAAAATTTTTAGAGTAGATTCAAGTATTTTGTTTTAGCATATTACAAATATCAGTTTGAATCTACGTGGGTTTATACATGGTATCGGAGTAGGAATCGCTATAGAAGAGAAGAATATGAGTTTTTGTTTAGTAGGAGAATCAAATTTGCAGATCTACATTTTAGGACCAATAATAGGATCAATATGTCTTTATGTGGATTGAGACTCGAATATGCCCTTGAGGGTAGCTCAAATTACATAGCTTGGAAGGACAGGATGGAAGTAGTGTTGGAAGAAAACAGGCTGAATGAGTTCATAGACAATGATATTCACAGGCCCCCAACAACAGATGCTCAAAATCTAGATGCATAGAAGAATAATGTAGCAAAGGTGATAAGGATTTTGTTAGAAGGAGTTCAAGGTCATATTGTCTCGAACCTCTATGGAAAGGAAATTCCATATGCTATGTGGAATGCCTTAACATTTTTTTTTTTTGAACAACCATGACCATATGAAGTTGGCACTGAAATATAAGCTCTGAAAAATCAAGATGGAGGAGGGCGACACAATACCAAAGTACTTGACCAAGTTCACCCAATGTCAGGATGAGATTGGAAGTGTTGGTGTTACAGTTTCTGAAGATGATATGGTGAGCCTAGCACTTCTAGGCCTTCCCAAGATCTGGCATAACATAAATCATGAATATGGTAGCAGCTCCATGATGCTACCAATCATTGAAACCACTATCTCCAAGATAGCTAGCAGTGACTATACTAACAATTTTCAAGCATTCACACATGAATATGCAAGATTACATTAAAAATCATTAATAGAACAAAAATATTACAACCTGTTTATCAAAATATACACAAATTTATACTTGTCGGAATACACTGAAATGATTGGAAACAAAAGGAGGGACTTCAACTCTCCACCCAACCATAGGTTAGCTACACTGCAATCTCTCTTGTGGCTAACCACCCCAATCTAGATCCAAATTTTGAGGGGATAATTGCATGGGGGATTCACACCAAAGGCTTGGTCAAACACTTAGGAAATGGATTTCAATGCCTATGTGGTTTAATCACTGCTCTCTAGTAATAAGAACCATTGTGACCCACTTACTCTTTGAGTTCAATCCTAGGGCTTCACCCAAAATTCCATATGGGTATTGTTTATTTCTAGGAGATTCAGTCCATTGTTTAGGTGGTTTCGCAGTTTACTTTTCATGGAAAACACCATAGGGGCCTACATTCCACTAAATAGGTGGTTTACCAACTCTTCCAGCAAGTCTGATGACAACATGCTCCCATGGGATGAGGCCCAAAATTCAGATCTTCAAAAACCTTGTGAAGGAGGTTAGAAGATGTAATATTCTGAATATAAATAGACAGTAATATAAAGCCTTCATAAACAAGAAACTACAAAAAATAGAGAGAGCTCACATACATAATTCAAAATATGGAGAACGCTGAACCATTTTATTGTATAACTGAAAGATACAGTAGATACAAAGGTGATTAGAATGATGGCACCTTGGCTTGCACAAGCCAAGATGGAGATTCTCTTAGAAATACTCAAGGAATGGCTGCTCTATTAGTGACTGCGCTGTCTCCAAAATGTTGCTGCTACGGCTACCAAACTGTTGCTACTACTGGAATGGGATAGATCTTTGGGGTTGTTCCCCTACTAAATATCCAACCCCAGAACTACCTCCTCCAAGAACTGTGTGATCTCTCCTCAAGAATGCATTGTCCAAACAGGTGCGTAATCCTTGGCTGTGATGCTATGGCTCCCACCTGAAAATCACTGGATCGAAATCCTCACCCTAGCAGGTGCTTGAAGTCCCCCGGGGCTGAGGTTGGGATCTCCACTTGGAGACAGCCGATGTGCTAATCAACATTTGCAGATTTCGCTCAACAACAAAAGTGTGCTCGATGTCAAGAGACATAACATAGATGCATAATCGAATGAATGAATGATGAGCCTGTTCCTCTCTTTATGCCTGGAGAGATTTTCTCTCACCTATGCCCCACAAAAAATGCGTTGTCCCTCTTGGCCACATTGTCCCTCTTTCTCTGTGTTGTCACGGGCCCACGTTGCCCACGCTGCCACTTCCCTCATGCTACCACTTCGACCCCTGTGCCCCACGCTGTCAAATAATAATGTGCTCAAGTGAATTTAGGGAATTTTTGTTTCCAAAGTGTAGGCTAAGTGTCTTCTTACCCACTTTATTAACTGACTTAAATTTATAAAATAAAACTGGCCAAAAATTAATATTTCCAATTAGATGCTACTAATTGGGAATATTACAGTCCTCCCCGCCAAAACGTTTCTTGTCCTCAAGAAACCGTAATGATGGATGCTGCAAAATATTCTCACTCTCCCAAGTAGCATCCTCATTCGACAAGTTCCTCCACCTCACCAAATACTCCCTGACTTCCTGCTCCGCAGCTGCCTCTCCCTGGTTTTTGTGATGGCTGCAGGCTACAACACCAAATTCCCCTCATCATCTGTTGGTGGAAGCTCCTCGATTGCAGTCACCTGCTGCCCCATTGCATTTTTTAGGCAGGATACATGGAATATGTTATGGATCCTGCTACATGTGGGTAACTCCAGCTCATATGCACCCTCCCCAATCCTGCGTATCACCCTGTATGGTCCATAGAAGCAGGGCTTGAGCTTCTTGGCCCCCTTCTGCTTCAGCGTGGACTGCCAGTATGGTTGAAGCCGTAGGTAGACCAAGTACCCTACCTCAAACTACCTCTCAACCCATCCTCTGTTAGCATACATTTTTTGTTGGTTCTGTGTTGTAGCTAAGTTGTCCTTAAGAGCCCAAAGTATATCCTAACTCTCTTGGATCTAGTCCTTGGCCCTGGGGGCCTTACTAGCACCAAAAATCACGTAAGCAAAAGATAAAGCATGATATCCATATAAAGCGTAAAATGGAGACATACTAATGGACATATGGAAAGTAGTGTTGTAGCAGTACTCTCCCAAGTGCAACCACTGTAACCATGCCTTCTACTACCTTGTAACATAGTTTCACAAGTAACCTTCCAACCACTTGTTCACTATCTCTGTCTGCCCATCTGTTTGAGGGTGATAATTGGTGCTCGGAGTCAACTTTTTACCCACCAAACAAAAGAGCTCCTACCAAAATCCGCCCATGAAACGGCTGTCCCAATCAATAACAATGGTCTTTGTGAGACCATGCAACCTGAAAATATCCCTGAAAACCAACTTCACCACCTGTGCTGCTGTGTAATGTGTTGATATAGTGAAGAAGTGTGTGTAATTTTTTAGCCAATCAATTACTATAAAGATATCATCCTTGCCCTGCACCGTGGGAAACTCTGTGATGAAATCCATCAAAATGCTCTCCCATTTCCCCTCTAGAATGGGAAGTGTCTGTAGTAATCCCGCTGGATGGCTCATCTCCCCCTTGTTCCACTCACATACTTCGTACTCCCTGACAAGCAGGAGTACGTCCTCCTTGAGGCCCTTCCAAGAGAACCTCTCCATGATGGCCTTGTAGGTTTTGGTGAACCCCTAGTGGCCTGATAGTGGTAAGTCATGTGAGGTACGTAACACCTTATCCTTGAGCTGGGAACTCCAAGTCAAGAAGATATGATTCCTGAAATACATCACCTCATCCATCACCCTGTATCTATCATCTGTGACATGTTTGTCCAAGATCTCGCAGGCAAAACAATATTTGGATTACTCCACCAACAACTGAGCCCTCCAATCCATGTCTAAAATCATTAGAGACAATGCTGCCAGTCTGCGTGAAAGAGCATCGGCCACCATGTTGTTCTTCCCCTTGACATACTCGATGTCAAAATCGTATGCTTCGATCTTGCTGAGCCACTTCTGTTGCCTCTCCTGTAATTGCCTCTGCTCTAAAAAGAACCGAAGGCTGTTGTGGCTAGTCCTCACCCTGAATCTGTTCCCCACCAAGTACTGTCGAAACTTGCCTAGTGCATGCATGATAGCCAGCATTTCCTTGTCGTATATGGGATACAACCTCTCATGCGGCAATAGCTTCCTGCTCTCGAAAGCTATGGGGTGGCCCCCCTCCATCAATACTGCACCTACCCCCTCTCCAAATGCATCACACTCAAGGACAAAAGGCTGCATGAAATCCAACAACACCAAAATTGGACAGCTTCTCATCACCTCTTTGAGCCTGTTAAAGGCCCTTTGCGCTGTGTCTATCCAACTGAATGCCCCCTTCTTGGTAAGATTTGTGAGGGGTGCAACAAGTTGGGAAAATCCTTTGACGAACTTCCAGTAGTAGGTGCAGATGCCTACAAACCTTTGAAGTTCAGTCCCGTTCTTCGGCTCTGGCCAATCCCAAATGGCCCTGATCTTCTCCTCGTGGACTCTCACTCCATCCACACCAATGATATGACCTAAATAGAGCATCTATGTCAATCCAAATTTTCACTCAAAGAGCTTAGCATAGAAATGTTTCTCCTCCAGTATACGTAATACAGCTTCAATGTGCTGCAGGTGCTCCTCCCACGTCTTGTTGTATATCAAGATGTCATCGAAAAATACTAGCACAAACTTCCTCAGTTAGCCATGGAAGATGTGGTTCATGTAGGACTGGAAAGTGGCTGGTGCATTGGTTAGCCCAAAGGGCATCAACAGAAACTCGAAGTGGCCGTAGTGACATTTGAAAGCGGTCTTGGGAACATCCTGGTCCCTCACGCGGATCTGATGGTAGACCGATCTTAGATCAATCTTCGAGAAGAAATTCGATCTCCTCAACTCATCCATCAACTCATCAATCCATGGGATGAGGTATTAGTTCTTCATGGTTTTTTTGTTGAGAGCCCAATAGTCGATCCACATCCTCAGTGTGCCATCCTTCTTCTTCACCAGTACAAGATAAGAAGCAAACAGGCTAGTGCTGGGTCGAATGTGTCCCAACGCTAAGAGCTCATGGATAACTCTCTCAATCTCATCCCTGTAGGTTTTAGGATGCCTATAGGGTGTAGTAATCACAGCCTGGATGCCCTGCTCCAGCTCGATGGTGTGCTCAAACCCCCGATCCAGCGGCTGCCCTGGTGGCACATCCTCGAAAACTGTGGCATATATATCCAAAATTGACTACACATCTGGGTGTATGGCCTGCCATGTAGACCCTGCCTCTGAAACACGCAGCTATACTGCCCACTCTATATCTCCCTTCTTGAAGTCAACCTCCATCCGATGTTCTGAAAGTGTCTTTGGAGGGTAAGTGTGCATGCTCTGAATCATATCATGCTTCCCAGTCCTCTTGTCTGTCCACTCTACCTGCAAGGTCTCCCAATCTGTAGTGACCTTCCCCAGCGTGATCAACCACTGCATTCCCAGTATCACATTCGTGTCTGGAACATCCACCACAAAGAAATGATCTGTCAGAGTGTAAGTCCCCATAGTCACTGCCAAGGCTGGCACATACCTAACACACTGCATGGTTTTGGCACCCGGTACTAGTACTGAAAACCCATCAAATCTCTCTGTCGGTATGCTCCTCCGCTCTACCAAATGTGCATAAGTAAAATTGTGGGTAGCCCCATTGTCCACTAACACTGAAACACGTTGTCCTTACATAGTACCCCGAACACACAGTGTCAAGTATTTGGGAACCCCTCGCAAAGAAGCAAGGACTCCCCCAGTAGGTGCAAACGCTGCCCCTCCTACTCTTGGTGGTGGAGGTGGTGGATGATCCGCTCTCTGTATTACACCGATGCCTCCTGCCTCCATCTCCTCATATGCATCCTCTTCTCTGTCACTTTCAGAGAAGACCTCTATGTAGTGTGCCTTCCCAATTGCACAACGATGTCCCGTTGCCCATGGCTCCTGGCATCTGAAGCATAGCTTCTTCCATCTTAGGTCTCTCCGGGTCTCATCATCCAAAGGCCCCCAGCCTTCGTTCCCCTTCAGAGGTGGAACCCTCATGTCCTTCCCCTTTGGTTGAAATGTCAGTCTTTGGGGGAAAGGAGTTTTGATCTTGGGTAGGGCATCCTGCAAATCCATGGTCCTCCCAACTGCATCGTGAAGTGTAGTTGGCCTCGTAGATATAGCTAACCCCCGCAGAGGTTTTTCCAACCCATCAATGAACGTGTATATCATCCTAGTCGAAGAAAAGTCAGGTACCATCAAAAAGAGTCTCAAAAACTCAGAAATGTAGGTGTCCAGGCTACCGGTCTATTTGAGCTTGGTCTACTCAACAAAGTGCTCGTTTGGATCCGTTCGATCAAACCGCTCTACCAATCTCCGTGTAAACTCTGCATTTGTTTTCACTGCTCAGTGACCCAACGTGGCCATCCTGTGGAACCATCAATCATGGGCCTCTCCCTCTAGGTGCAGCGCTACCACCTTTATGGCCTCTCCATCTACCATCTGATTAAGCTGGAAATAGATATCCAACTTCTCCACCCAAGACTTTGCCGAACATTTGGAGGATCTGTCAAATGTTGGTAGGAAAAATCTGTCCATGGTACGTTGTACATCCCCGTCCTGTGTGTATCTACCCGCTTTGTTCTGGTTACGAGGTTTGATGTCCTTCTTGAGCTGAACAAAATCATGGAAAGAGAGAGCTTTGGCAAACTCTTACCCATAGGACTGATACTCGACAAAATAATCACCCATATGAACTGGCTCTGGTTCCTGAGATGCACCTAATCTCGTGCCTGTAGCTAGAAATGCGGGCATCGTGGAACATGGGGGAGTAGTTGTGAGCTGCTCTTGCAACTGGTGGGAAGTGTCGCACCTTTCTTTAATGCGGAAACCCCTTGGGGTTTCACTCTGTCTCTGGTCTGCAGTAAACTCATGCCCCATCTCTTCTATTTTCCTTGATATCTCCTGCACAGATTTTAGGAGGAGTTCCCCGAACTCCCTTCCTTCATCTTTCTCACCTGCCATCGGTCCTTCCTCCTCTGCATCCAAAACCGGAATGCAGTCTCCCTCTCCAAAAGTGGTCTCAAGCCTACACTCTTGGTTCTTTTACTTCCTTCCCCAGGAAGTGATATATGGTTTTCCTGTTGGTGTCATAGACAACCTTCTCCACAGGCCGAGGCAAGTCTATGAGCTCTGATACCACTGTAATATTCCAAATAGAAATAGACAATAATATAAAGCCATCATAAACAAGAAACTACAACAAATAGAGAGAGCTCACATACATAATGCAAAATATGGAGAGCGTTGAGCCTTTTAATTATATAACTGAAAGACACAGTAGATACAAAGGTGATTAGAATGATGGCACCTTGGCTTGCACAAGGCAATCTGGAGATTCTCTCAGAAATACTCAAGGAATGGCTACTCTATTAGTGACTGCGCTGTCTCCAAAATGTTGTTGCTATGACTACCAGACTGCTGCTACTGCTGGAATGGGATAGATTTTTGGGGTTATTCCCCTACTAAATCTCCAACCCCGGCACTACCTCCTCCAAGATCTACGTGATCTCTCCTCAAGACTGTGCTGCCCAAACATGTGCGTAATCCCTGGCTGTGATGCTATGGCTCCCACCTGAAAATCACTAGATGGAACTCCTCACCCAAGTAGGCACTTGAAGTCCCCTAGGGCTGAGGTTGGGATCTTTGTTCGGAGACAGTCGGTGTGCTAAACAACACTTGCAGACTTCGCTCAATAGAAAAAGTGTGCTTGATGTCAAGAGACACAACATATATGCATAATCAAATGAATGAATGAGGAGCCTCTTCCTCTCTTTATGCTTGGAGAGCTTTGCTCTCACCTAGGCTCCACCAAAACTGCGCTGTCCCTCTTGGCCACGTTGTCCCTCTCACTTTGCATTGTCCTGGGCCCACACTGCCCACGCTCCCACTTCCCTCTCGCCGCCACTTTGACCCCTGTGCCCCACGCTGTCAAATAATAATGTGCTCAAGTGACTTTAGGGAATGTTTATTTCCCAAGTGTAGGCTAAGTGTCTTCTTACCCACTTTATTAACTGAATTAACTTTATAAAAGAAAACTGGCCAAAAATTAATATTTCCAATTAGCTGCTACTAATTGGGAATATTACAGAAGATCCAAGTTTTGTCAGCCAGAAGAGAAGAACTCAATAATAATGCTCCAATGAGCGCCGTGAAGGGCACCCATAAATCAAACTCCTTGGACTTTGACAAGGATGCTTCCTTAGATTGTCAGAACAATCTTAAGGTAAATTTGGTAGAAACACCTCTAGAAGGTTGGATCAAAGTAGTAAAGAAGAAAGGAAAGAAAGTACACACTAGTGATCAGCTCCAATCTGCGTGATTCCAATGGTTTTATTTTTTATTTTTCTATATGTGTTCTGTACTTTTTTCATGGCCATCCTTACACCTGCACTATCTATGACCATATTGAGGCTAGTTCTATCATATGGCCATCATATTCTATCAATGTAAAACTTTTTATATTAATACAAATATTTTTGTAATTACTAAAAAAAAAAGTATATAAACCACATGTATTAATGTGGTTGTGCTGATTTTTATATTTTTTTATTCCTAAAAATGTAAAATGTATTATGAAATAATTGTTTTGATGTATATCATACATATATCTAACCACCATTTATTTTAATTTATATAAACGATAATAGTATATTTGTTACGCTAAATTATACAACACCTCTCTTATGTAAACATAACGCTTGTTTTTTTTGTACCTCTCAATGTATCTATTCTTCAACACCTATCAACATTTTCCACCTTACTAAAATCTAGAGCACCTCTCCGCATAATGATATCTACTAATCTATCATTTATTATTTATTATTTTATTTTTTAGAAAGAAAAAAACCACTACTTTGTAGATAAAATAATGGTACACATGTCTCGGTTCTTTTAACCGTCCTTCCTTCTACAAACATATAGATTTTTCATGAGATAAATGTTCTAGATTGTCTTCATATGACGGAAACTTGACTAAATATCAACTTTTGAATACACATTATTACAAAATTCTACACTATCCTATATGTTGTTCAAGTTTTCATTACAAAAATATGATCTTTCCTCTATATCTAACAACATTTATTGCTCTATCTTGTTGGTTCTTAAGAGTAGTTGATGTTTCCTGTGTTGGTCATACCTCCTTGTTCAAAGACAAAAAAAGAACTTACCCGTTTCCTGATGGATACCTCATTTTGATAATAAATTGGGAGTCCAATTTTGTTCTCTGTAAATATGGTCAAAGGAGTCCTACTGAAATGTTCTCAGTCACCGTTTGGATACGCTTCATCCAATTTATAAGTATGGGAGGTCTAAACTCATTATGCCCCTTAGCCTATTCTATGATGCCTTTGGCATCCCCAAATATTTGAATTTCATCCATTCCGAGCCATTTGGCGGCAATCAACACTCCCCATAATGCAATTAATTTTTCTCTATTGTTTGTGCCCACCCTTCCCTCCCACCAAAAGTGATAATAATTATTCGTTGATGAATAAATTACCAGACCACAATGACACTTCCTCCCAGTAGTGGCATCGTCAAAGAAACCCACAAGATATCACTGCAAGAGGTTTCTATTTTTTGGAATCCTGTAGGGTTTTCTAATCTTTAACAGGCCTATCTCATATAATATGCCATAGCCTTGGTAATATCATCTCGAATCCCAAGAAATTTCTTGTCAAAAATTATTGTGTTCCTTCTTCTCCATACAGTCCAGAATATGTACAACTGGAGTGCATGATAAGCCTGTAATTTACTCTAGATTTTAAAGCATTTGTACATAGTCCGAGGTAAGGTTCTAGTATCAAGGTTATAGTTTTCCAGAACCCCTACCCAAAGTGCAACACTGTATGGACACTTCAAAAATAGATGTACATTTTCCTCATTTCCCTTCATACACAACATGAAAAACCAGACCCCTTGAATCCACATTTTTGGAGATTCTGCTAAGTCAAAATTCTATTGTGTATGACCAGCCAACTAAAAACTTTAATTTTATTTGGAATCTTCCATTTCCATATTACTTGTGGCTATACATGATATACATTCGCCTCCTCTAGCTTTGGATTTTTTTTATAAATCACATGTACATGAGGATTTTTTTTTTAATGTTCCTTCCCATGCCATATGGTCCTCTCCTTCGCAAATAGTGATCCCTGCGTTCTAGAGAATTGAAACGTAAGAATTCCAATCTTCGGAAAATTTCTCCGACAAATCCAACTCCTCGGCCTTAAGCGAAGCCTGGAGATCTAAATGCTGGGGAGAAAGGACAATGATTTGCTTGATAAAGAAAATTCCTTTTTGATGTAAATGATTTAGAATTTTCACCGATAAGGTTTGATTACCTTCTATACTGCAGATGGTGTCGAGACCAACCTTGATCGTGTTGCCATCACCCACATCCCAATGAAAATGGTGCAGAAGGAAATCCAACACCTTGAACATGATTTTCCAGATGAAATAAGTTTGATGTTTATTCTTAGACCCTAAAGATATCCATGCCGAATATGAAAGACCATTTAAGTATTTGACCTGGATAATCTTGGACCATAAACCAGTGCCATCCATCGCTCTCGATTTTTTATTTATGATAAGGGCCCTAATGACAAGGCCTAGGTCCAAAATACCCCAACCACCTTTTGCAATATGCCTGGCAATGAGAGACCATCTCGCTAGGTGTATCTTGTCTTTGGTCTCCCTAATGTGTGCCCCAGGAAAAGATCAAACGCCCCATAATGGACTGCGTGTTTTTTATGATTTCTGTTGGCAACAAAAAAAAAGGTGCATTTAGTAAATAGAAAGATTTGAATAACATATTTAAGCATCATCAACCTACCTCCCATTGCCATATATTTATGGTTCCAACCATCCAATTTGCACTTGACTTTTGTAACCAGCCACTCCAAATCCCTGTTTTTGTAACCTTTCAGCTTTAATCTGAATCCTAAATATGTGATACCTTCTTAAACCATACCATATGCCACCCCGAAAATAACACATATTTCCTTCACCACCATGTGTTCTTTACTATTGTGGATGAGTTTTGATTTAACCTCATTCTTATAGAGACTTGTAGTCTCCCAAAACTGCCTATCTAGACACCGACCTTTTTTTTGTCCTCCCGACAATAGATGGTCCGGAAAGTGTAACCTGGAGATTCCTATCTACTTGTGATCTTCCTGCTCAAAGTATCCACCACCAAAAGAAAGAGTAAATGAGACATGGAACACCTCTGCCTCAAGCCCCTATGAGCCCAGAAATTACGAGTATGATACCCATTGAAAATCACAGCAAAATTTGTGGTCTTGATGCATCCCATAATCCACCGTACAGTCTGCATGTTCATCCCTTTTTGTCATAAGGGTCAAGAATTCCCATAAGGGTCAATAAATCCCATAAGAGTCGAGAATTCCCAATCTATGCAGTCATATGCCTTAATCAAATCAACCTTCAAAAGACGGTAATTGGAAGAGGACTTGATAGAATGCATAATTTCTAGTGCAATTCTGATCGCATCGTGTATCTGTCTGCCCTCCATGAACCCAAAACTGTTCAGGAGTGATGAATCTCGCCAGAAAGGGCTTCATTCGACGAGCAATCGATTTGGTGATCATTTTATAGATTGAGTTGCAGAGGGAAACAGGTCTGAAATCCCCAATGTTTCCAGGGTACAGAGAAACCACGTACTATGGCAACTCCATGGTTCCAAGGCATCACATCGCAGGATTATTCGATGATACTGACCAATCAACAAAGAAACCTTTTTGATTATTCAAATTTGACAATACTACATCAGATTATGATAAACATGTATCCATTCTTCAATACCTGTCAGCATTTCCACCCATAAGAGCACCTCTCCACACAATGATATCTTGTAATCCGTCATATATTATGCACCTCTCCACTCTATCGCTCGAAAGTGAAGGTTGGCGGTTTCTGTGGACCTACAGTTTCGCTGGGTCCAGAAACCATTTTCGAAAGTCAAACTCCGATTTGGCTTTCGTGCTATGACAATACTGCATTAGATTGCCCCCAGTATGATAAAGTTTGTAATTTTTGGAAGTTGTAGGCGAATCTGTAAGAGATTGAACGAGACCACCCCGCTTCTTCCTCCCTTCATTCCAATCTTGCCGCTGTCACTCGCATTTTTCTGCTCTGGTTGATGTGCTCTTTCTATCTTGGAAGTACAATAGAATTTGTAATGGTTCAGCTTTTGATAAGGATTGCATTCATACTAAACCCAGCACAAGTTGATTTTCATCAACTTTTACATCTTCCATTGTCAATACAATTTTTTTTCATCTTTCCCTGACCGTATCTATCATTTTTGTGGGTGTAACCCTTTCACCGAACTAGTTTTTGTCAACGTTATTGACTAGCTTTTGTTCTTTCTCACTATTGTTATTTATTTTAATTTCTTTTATTAAAGATTTCTAGACAAAAATGAGATATTCTAAAGTCTTCATGTAATTTAATCTTTGAGAGGATTTGTTTGGTCGATTTTGAAGCAATGGCATTTCAGATTTTTTTTGCAAATTAAAGAAGATGATGTCTTGATGTAGGGAAACATGCAGCTATAGCTACAATTCATTCTTGCTTTATTTCCATCTATTCATCGTATTATACCGGCCTAATTAAGTTAAAATTGTTAATGACCAATTAGCCAACATTTCAGTTGTTAAATTAGTTGCATAGGATTTCCCCACACATCTCCAATAAACTTAAGAACTACATCCATATTTTTGGACTGCAACCCAAACTTTCTTCTCATGGTTTATATTAGTTACATAACATTTCCCCACTCATCTCCAATAAATTTAAGAACTAGATCCAGATTTTTGGACTGCAACCTGAACCCTGCTTCTCATTGTTTTTATAGCTTCAAACACCACTTCACTCATAAGTTTTTTTGATTCGTGTGCATTAAGAGAACTTCCCAATTCCTATATTCCTAATTGCAGAGGGCACCTCATACTTTATTATGATTTCCTTCTTCTCCATTCCTGCTTTTCATCGACATCTCACTTTTTAGTTTTCCTTAGATTGAAGACTACTCCAAGGAAAGCATCAATCTAGTGTGACTATTCATACGATTTAAGCAAATAGTTTGAGCACATGTTTAATAAAAAACATGATTTCCATGGAACCCAAATGAATTGACACTAGAATTATCTACTAATAAATTATTCTTTATAGAAACATATGTTAACTCGAGAGTTAGTTTGGCTTCATAGATAGTTTTCATTCCAAAAAACCATAAAGACAACTATTCTAAAACCAGAAATAAACCAATCAAAGAAGGGAATAATGTATTGCTAATTAAGTAGATGGGAAAATTAGATATCAATTCACCATCTGGTCACAACTTACATCATTTGTGACCACTTCCATCCAACTCTTTGGATTTTATATGGATTCCTTCTTTATCACCACCACATTATCCTCAACATAAACTTTGATGTCTTCCTTCCCCAACCTCGACATGTCCACCTACAATTACAAAGTGTCTTTCAGTGTCTCTCATCCCATGGCTTCCTAGACTCACCTCTAATTACATTCCATATAAAGAAAATGGTTATCAAACAATTGACAAACCCCAAGCTCCTCCGAGGATAAAAAAAATATGCTACATATCAGGACAAAGGTTAAAAGAATAATAATGACATAACAACATATAAAAACAAATGAGAATGGGATTAAAGTATCCATACAAGGCTTACCTGGAAAACAACAAGAAAACCCCCTAGCAAATTTCCGAAGTCTAGCGACTTTTTCTGTCATCTTGAATTTAACTAATCGTCCTCGGGCCTATAATTCTCTGCATCGCTTGACAAGGTCCAACACATTGAAGAGGCAAGGGAATCCCTGGGAAGGCCTATAGGAAATAGAAGTTGGCTTCATAACATTAGTTTTAGCTGAATCTAGAGTCACCATTTTGGTTAAAAAAAGAGAATGAATGACTACTTCAAGAAAATGAATGGTTTCTTCACTCTTCCTTGTTTGCAGTTTGAAAAAAAATGAACCAATGAAGACAATGAAATAGAAGAAGAGAGTGGAAAATTTATCCTTGACACATGAGAGTTAGAAATAATATTTATTACTCTATGGTGCCACTTCGTCATTTACAACTCAAACATTGTCTACCGGTACTTAGGAAATTGTGTCTTTGGTATCAAAATTTGGGTTTGGGTGTGCACAGTTTATCCCATAAGCATTATTTTTCAGTGTTTCTTACCACCATATAACCCATAACACTATTTGGTTGTGTATGAAAATTAAAGTGTGTCATCCACTGCAAGGCTCGAACCTAGGTTTTGAGGGGCACTATGGTAAGAACAATACATTAAATTAAAGAATAATGTGTACGATTAAAATCAATATATTCATAAGGAAGATTACAATCAATACATTCACAAGGAAGAGTCTCACTGATGAGATGGAATATGATGAACAATGTATATTTATAAGAAAGAGTCTTATTGATAAGATGAAATGTGATGGACAATATCATCATTATTTTTATGCGAACTACTCTAATTATTATATTAATAAATGTAGCAAGAAAATCTCAATTTAACTTTGCTTTCAGTGCTAGCTCAAATTACAATTGATGTGCTCTTTTCTATCTTGCAAGTATAGCAGAATTTATAAATCTTATTATATTAATAAATGTAGCAAGAAAATCTCAATTTAACTTTGCTTTCAGTGCTACCTCAAATTACAATTGATATGCTCTTTTCTATCTTGCAAGTATAACAGAATTTATAAATCTTATTATATTAATAAATGTAGCAAGAAAATCTTAATTTAACTTTTCTTTCAGTGCTAGCTCAAATTACAATTGATGTGCTCTTTTCTATCTTGCAAATATAGCAGAATTTATAAATCTTGAATTACGTTGAGATCTTTTAGTAATTTCAAAAAAATACAAAATTAATATATATTTTTTTTTACAATTTATACAAATTAATTATTTCATGTATCAAATCATTCTTTAAAATCAATAGATTTTCATTTGCGTTCTTATGAAAAAATATATCTATATTTATTAAAAATATAAAATTTCCATTATTTATGAAATATGTGTAATATTTATTTTTTTGAAATAGATGGTGTTTTTATTGAAATTTTTACAATATTATAAAAATATATAATTATATTTATTAAAAATATATTTTTTCTTAAAATTGTCAATAATAAGAATTACAAATTATTTATATAAATATCAAATAAGGAGTCTTATACACTAATTTGGTCTCTGGCTTGGTCTTGACCTTAAAATTAGATAATAACAATAATTAAATTCATCAAAATAAATACATAAAATTAATGAATAACTAATATAATGTAAGTTACTAATAAGTGTGTTTATTTCAAAATAGGCCTTTAATTATTAATAATTATTAGGTGGACGATAGAAATTTAACTTTCATGGGATATGCCAGAATATTCATTATAATATTCACAAATAAAGGATTAAGATTTATCTCCAAGTTAGTTCTGATCTTTTAATTAATTTAACTCAAATTAATTAATTGAAAATATGTCATATCAAGAAGTGTCATATTGGACATATGGTATTGATAAGCCATGATATTGGCCATGGTATTGTAGCAAAACTATTTAAGTCATGATATTTAGCCCATGATGAATTTCCATGGTTAAGAATATTATTACATTTTTTTTTTAAATGCATATATTTTTAACTCGTATATTAATTTTTTTACAATCAATAATAACGACAATTTAAAATAAAATTATAATTTTTTTTAATTATTTTTATTTTTATTTTTAATTTGGGCAATGTGAGACATATCATGAGCAAATGTTTCAAGCCTTATCATAAATTGATGTCTATCAACATTTACTAGCAATTTAATTTATATGAATGGACTAATATATTTATATATCAATAAAAATATAAATCCATCCCAATAAATTAAAAAATACTTAAAATAAATATATTAATAAGAATGAATCAACAAGATAGTCACATTATTACTAGGCATTATATTTAATAAAGTGTGGAAATTGTCATTGTAATGTTGTTTTCTAAATGAGTAGGGTGGAGTGAAGATGAAAAAGTGGTGTTAGCTTTTCATGAAGATTGAATCCATGGTCAATAAAAGTTGATTTCCACCAACGTTTACACTATCTATTTGTCAATACATTGTTTGTCATTTTTTAACTCTTACACCTACCTACTCTTTATCAACATTGTTTGTCATTTTTTATCTCTTCCACCTACCTACTCTTTATCAACACTATTGACTAGCTTTTGTTCTTTCACGTTGTTGTTATTAGTTCCTGGGGGCTATAACTTTTGCTTCATGGTCAAAGTCCCTGGACCATATATTAGTTTTCCAAGTTTTTGTAATTTGACCAAATCTTTCGAAAATTGTTGATTAATTCCATTTTTTTTTGTATATATATATATATACTCTCTGTTTTTTGATTTTTTTTTTTCTAATTTTCCATTGACTGAGAGATGATTGACGCGAAATAGAGTGAGTTAATTTCGATATTTTTCAGCATAAAAAAAAATAAAATAGAAAAAAAAGAATTAGGTAATTAGATATTGTAAATGTTCTGACATTGTCATGGTTGATTTGCAATGGACAATTAACTCTGTCATCGATGGCTTGTCAGCCAATAATGTAATTAAGTGGTTTAGCTAAACCCCAAAACAACCCATTGAGGAGGTATCCTATGGACAAGTCTTTTTATTGCTCCCCGCCAATTAATTATCAGTGTAATTATCTTTAAATAATTTAAAAGCTTGAGGTGTCAATTCAAATCTCGACGTGTTATGTGCCTGACAATATTCAAATATATTTAATGTACGCTTACAAGTCAGCCAACAATAAATATGAAAAATAAGAAATGTAACCTAACATATATATGCAAACATGTTAAATATCTTTTGTAAGTTAAAAATATAAATGTACACACTAATACAATATGTATATCTTTCCTTTGAAACCATAATTAAGAATGTCAAATATCCTACCGTGTTAAAAGTTGTACGTGTTTCTTTTCAAAAAAATTGGTGAAAATTTGGTGTGAGTTATGTATTTGATTGGAATTTTATAATATTACAAGTTGAATAGTAATTTTAAAAATATTTTATTTTTCAATATAATAAATAAGGATAAGATTTAATAATTTTTATTTTTTTAATTTAATAAAAATAAAAAAACATAATTTGAATAATGGGTACATTAGCATATATCAAAATACTTAAAACTTTTATTATTTATATTGTAATTAATTGTATATATATTAATTGCTAATTGTTAGGTGACAATCTCATTATAATAAAATTTCACAATTTTAACAATTATTTGTATTAAACAATTTATAGATCTTAAGCAATTGCGACTAATTTCATTCATTCAACTGTTATCATTAAACAAATAATCTATTCAATTGCGTTAAATAAATACTTGTTTTTATTTTAATCTAACTATAAATTATTTTTTGTATAAGAAGCAGATACTAAGTAGCATCTTTGTATATTACACTTATTTAAATTAAGAAAAACAATCAATATAATCTAAAAATTACAAATTCTACTATACTTCCAACATATAAATGTGCACATCACCCAAAGCAGCAAAATGCCACTTGCAGTGGCAAGCTTAAAATCAAGAAGGAAATAGCGGAGGCGCGTGGCTCATCATACAAGTTCCGATGGAGATTTGGAAATGGAAAGAAGATATTCATCAGGGTTGGGGATATCAGGGGACTCCCACTGGATTCCGCAATCATTAACATGTTGTTAAAATTGTTGCAAGACAGGGGTGTATTTTATCTGGAGCAAGTGATCACAAAATGGGAAGAGAAGACCCCACGATGGAAGCAGGTGGATGAGCTGGCCATTTTTGGTCAACTGGCAATTGAGTGGAATACATATGTGACATGCCTAAAGGAAATGGGGTGGGAAAAACATAGAGAAGGGGACAAGATTACATGGGGAGGCACAGTGACAAATGGACATATAAGAACATCAAAGACATACAAACTGATGAAACACAGTCACAACACCCAAGTAGAAACATGTTGGTTTCGTGATATCTGGAAGAACAAGATACAATACAAAATTATTGTATTTCTATGGTTAGTATGGAGGGATCAAAATCTGACATGGAATAATCTAATGAAAAGGGGCAAGATTGGCCCTGGGATTTACTGCCTCTGTTTGAATGGTGAGGACACAAACAAACACATATTTTACTCATGTCACTTTGCCAAAGAAGTATGTACAATTCTTGGAATCCATTTGAAGCTCCAAGTGAAGGAATTCACATTGGTCACAAATTGCATTGATTGGTGGACTGTACAAGACAAACGATACAAAAGTATTCCACTCTTTTTCCATTGGAGGATTTGGGGTGGGAGGAACAAAAATATTTTTGACGAACAAAAACCCTCCAAAACATGGATCAATTATAAGATTATCCTTGAATAGGAGAACATGCAGACCAGTTGTCGTCCCCCACGAGATCTCTCAAAAAGAAATTGCCCATTTGAAATCCACTACCCTGCTGGATTCTTCGATGGTGCATCACAAAACTCCCTCTGCGAATGTGATGCTTGGTTGATGATCACGCCACAGTGTCACTACAAACTTTATTGGTTTGGAGGACATGGATCAAACATGAGGGTTGAGATGTTGGCCTTGTGGGGATTACTGTGGTTTTCAAAACATATGTGCATTGACAAGCTTTGGGTATTTGGTGATTCATGGGTTTTGATTGATCACTTGAACAATCAAAATTCTTTGGCTCCGAGACACTTGGCGGCATGGATTGACAGGATTTTTGAACTGCGAAAATATTTCACCTACATATCCTTCAGACACATATTCAGAGAGAAAAATGAGACAACAGACGGATTATCCGAAAAAATCTTGAAGGGAACATTTGGAGAAATACACTATGAGCTCTATGACACCACCAGAAATGGAGCTGTGGGGACTGTCAAATTTTTTTAACTAAAGATTTTGTTGAACAGGGACAAATTTTGTAATACTGATCAATGATTGTAGGAGGGACACTACATCTCAAATTGTTGACGCCCTCCTATGACCTGTGATGACTTGGGTACACAACACATCGAGTGCCTCCATGATCATGGATAGATGGTACACGAGTTTTTGGTATTTCTCTATCTTTTGAAGGTATTGTTGTATTAAGATGGATTGAACACATATTAGGATAGACATGTTTGGAGAACAGACTGTCCTGAATATCATAGCCCCATTCTATATTCGTGATAGAAGAAACACATTTTTATCCTCTTTTGTATGAACATAATATCACTGAATATATTGACAACGTGCTAGTATATACCAGAAGTTTTTTTCTCCTAGAAAAAAAAATTTTAAAAAATCCAAATGGGGAATCATTGGAACACTTTGGGAACCACTATTTAAAATCTATTTTATTAAATTTTATGAAGAAATTAAAAATATTTTGATTAATATGCTTTTTTAGATAGTTTAATTATTCAAAGTTTTTTTTTTATAAATAATTTCTGTTGATATCAATAATAATAATTTATTTTAATTATTAATTTATTTAAAAGTAATAAAAATTATTATAATTTAATTATTAAAGAGTATTAAGAATCTATTAATTAGGTTAATTTATCATTGGTGATTATTATATGTTTTTGGGTTTTTGGTATAGGTTGTTATTTTATTCTCTTACTCGGGAATCAATAACTCATTGCAGTAATCTGAGCGAGGCCCAAGATCAAATCTAGTGATTGCCACTATAACACTAAGAGTATATCCAAGAGTTTGTAAGTCAGATATATCAGGAATTTATGACTTAGAAAGAGTCGAGAACTCACTAGTGTGGGGGAGGCTACTCCTTGAGCCTTTTCACAATGGGCATGCTACCACAAAATCTAGTAGGGCCTTAAGGAAGGGAAAACCTAGGGAAAACTACTAGACTAAGTGACAACAATGGGACAATGACCCACTATAACACTAAGAGTATATCCAAGAGTTTGTAAGTCAGATATATCAGGAATTTATGACTTAGAAAGAGTCAAGAACTCACTAGTGTGGGGGAGGCTACTCCTTGAGCCTTTTCACAATGGGCATGCTACCACAAAATCTAGTAGGGTCTTAAGGAAGGGAAAACCTAAGGGACAACTACTAGACTAAGTGACAACAATGGGACAATGACCCACTATAACCTAAGTCAAAATTCCCTACTCTCTACGAACTTTCACCGATCGGAGGAGTCTAGAGAGGAATGGAAATACTTAGAATGGATAGATCAATGATTTGTGTATGATGTGATTCCACAAAGCCCATTCGATGATAGACACAACAATGGCTCAATGCTTAAGGGAAGCTAAACACTTTCCAAGAAAGTCCTAGGAGGATATCTAGTCTTAGAGTTTGATATTTATGATTATAATAGGTATTCCTAAGATCAAGACTCCAAGTAATTGGATTAGCCATCTCAAAGAAGCTCAATGTTATGTTTTAATGCTTCCAAGGGGTTATTTTCTTCCTTTGAGAGAGCTAGGAAATACTTGCGCTAGGCCTAGGGTACGGTGGGAAGAAATACTTCCAAGGTAATAAGTAGGTCAAGGCAAAAGAGGAGAAAGGGTTTCTTATGATTTATTCCAACTAATATTTAGCTCATACAACCCACAAAGAAATCCCCAAGGTGAGAGAGAAAGACCTAGGTTTTCCCTCTTAGAGTATCACCTAGGGAAAGAGATTTTATGGATGAAACTCACGAGGATGGCCACTTAACTTAGAGCACAAGTAGCCTAGACCCTGAGCTTGATGTTTGGACCCTCGAATTCCTGAAAAATCATCTCCCTAAAAGTTCGTTGCAAGCCCTAGATTTCTGCCCTACTTTTAGGGGATTAAAATTTAGGAGGACAAAATATGGAGGAAGAGGAGTTTGATCACCAAATTCCTTTGGGTTATGGAGTCCTAGATGCATTATATTGGCCAAATTTTTCCTCAAGGAGGTCAAAATTTGATGCCCTAGCTACCAACCTTCAACAATTACTTACTATTAGATTATGAATTTTCATGAAGAAAAATAACATTTCATCACTAGGAACATTCATTTCATCTTATATCATGACTAACATATGCAAGAGGAAACCAAATAACTTCCAAAAAAAATTCTTCAACAAAATTAGGGCACAATAAAATTTTCATTAGTTGTAGCATTTACATGCATTAGACATTTTCAAGAGAAATATTTCATCAACAAAATAACTTACAAGATAATTATGCAATATATCCATCCATATTCAATAAGTAGCTCCAAGAAAAGAGAAAAAATCAGCTCCAAATATCATAGTGTATCCAAGATACTCCAATAGATTCTAAAGAAAAAGTGTGAGTTCTTTTATAAGAGAAGAATCCAAGTGATGATGATGAGTTCTCACAAATGAGACTCACTTCTATTTATACGAGTCTCTCTAAGTTGAATTAGCCTAATGAGCCCCCAATTATAAAATAATGTGCTAAAAACAATTCTTGGTCACAAGTCGACCAAGTAGCTATCATAAGTTATGAATTAGCCATCCATATGTAAGCCTATTTGATGATGTCATGATGATGTGGGGCCGTTGGAGCATCACGTTGAGTCATATAAGTGCCACAATGAGAGAGATGCCTCCAATAAAGATGAATTGGGGGATGGCCCCTAATTTTCCATGTAAGTCATCATGTGGTACCCCATAGTGGGTTTGGGGCACAAATGTTGGTCTCATGGGTCTCTTGATGAATGATAAGCCTGTAGACTTCTCCAAATGATGCCTTCCCTCCCAAGTCTTAAAGGTGAGACAAACCTCCTCTAGTCCTTGGATCAACTAACATGATCATGCTAAGTTTACAGGGTAACACTGGTTCAAGTGCATCATATCAAAAATAATGTGGGGAAATGAACATATTGCCAAAGGTGGAGGGTTCCCATGGAATGAAATGATGATATAACACATGAAAAATTCCCATGGCCCTCAATGCATCCCCTAAGGGTGTCAATATGATCCTCCGGCATGCTTGGGCTCCAGTTAAGTTGCTCAACCCATGATGAAACCACCTGCCAATTAAATATAATATCTAAATTGCTTCCTCATCGTCAGGTACAATAATTCATTAGTGCATCTAAGTGAAATGATATTGTTAATCAAGGGCACATCAAAACTTCATAACAGGCTTCCCTTCGAAATTTGGGGCTTTAATCTTGTATTAGTGTTACCTCTCTAGGTAGGAGTGGCTAATAAACAACCCTACTAGGTGTTCCAAACCCCTAATGGGAATGATAAGTCCAAGGTACATCCTTCAATTGATAGGGGTCATCTGAATAATGATGAGGTGGATAGGGACACAAGGGTATCAAAGCCAAATTCCATTGGTTAAGGCAGGTAATGATGAGGTATGTCCACATATTTGGGTGTACACATGTAGGAGGGAGTAAACATTGATACATAAGTTACCCCAACCTTTATTTTTCTACCCTTATCAATTTTCCTTTTGCATTTTCTTGAATTTTTTTCTTTTTATTACTACTTGGGGCTATATGAGATGAAAGCATGTTGTGTATGATATAAGCAGTTACTACCCCCTTAAGGTGGGGAAGTTCATGGCCCACCAGGGGTTGGGATGTGCATGGGTTCCTTAATGATGTGGGGGAACTCATGGGGCCCTGGGAACTAGGGTGATGGCCATAATGATAAGGGGTAGAGCTCATGTTTTACTTTTTCCCACGTGTTATTTTAATGTTCAAACCATCCTTTGCATTTTATAATATTATTTTCTTTTGTTTCTTGCTTATGGCCATGATATTATTTTAACTTTCTTTTAGTTGCAACAACATCTAGGGAAACATTTCGAGGCCCAACCCAAACATGTGGACATGGGGAGGGGGCATACCAGTGCCTTATAACCTAATGGTCATGTGGACCCAAACAAGGAAAATTTTGAAATAGGGTTGGTAATGTGCGAAGGAGAGTGAAAAATGTGAAACGAGAAAATGGGACCGTGCTACCAAAATGGGGGTTTCCCAAGTAGTGCCCTTCCTAAAGGTATAATTCAATAAGGGAGATCCCACGGGACTAGTATTGAGGGTGAACTCCCCATTTAAGGTGAGGGAGAAAAAATATAGTCAAAACCCTTCCTTATTCCAAGTCACCCAATAACCATGCCCAATATTCCCCAGGAAAAACGAGCATAAGCATTTGATTTCACAATGAAAAAATACCTTTAGGATTAGATTACCCACCTTCAAACCTATGTTGTGGGTGAGGGGACATATGATTGGCTCAAGGAGTAAAGATAAAATGGCATAATACATCGACTACATTGGTGAATGGCAGAGGCCATTGGATGTCGATTGAAGACAAATCTAGGAGAAAAATCCTCCTATGGGCTCACCCACATTGGTGGGTAACATGGCCAAAGATGTCCCACGTAGGATTTGAAACTAGGTGGAGGAGATAACATCCCATTGTGCCAACTGCTTGGTCGTCCCATGAAGAGAAAAGGTTAGACTCTTTTATAAGAGACTAAATTTAACGGTATCACATACATTTTAGTAACATCTACCCCTGGTTGGTAGCTTGAGTAGTTGGAAGCATTGTTTATTCTCTCATCCAACCCAAGTGACATTTGGCCTATTTTGATAAGGCTCAAAGAGTAGGTACCTTGGTAATAGGAACTTGAAGAGTAAGTGGCCCAGTGACAAACTGCAAGTATATTTATCATCCTTATACAAGGAAAAACGGGAAATAAATCTTACCTTAATCATATACATAAAACAAATATCATAATTTAAACATTCTATATTTTTATTTTTGGTCATACTTTTTAGTGAGTTTTACTTAAAATTAAGTCAAAAATTATTAAAATAGCAAATTTAAATTGTTAAATATATATAAAATAAATGCCTTATATTTTTTCAAAACTTTTAATTCATTTAAAAATAAATTTCAAACAATAAAAAATAACATTTTCACTTTAAAAAAAAAAAACTATATCATTAAATTTTAAACCAACAAAAACATAAAATAATAAACTTAATCGAAAAACAATTACTCCCTTTCAATATAATTCAACCATTAAACATTCCTTAAGTTTCAATGATTTATAATTTTTTATTTATAATATTTAATAAAATCCATTCTTATTAACTAAAAGGCACTATTTAAATGACAATTCATTTTCATTCATATATAGTTTTAAGTTCTTCAAGGTTTTTAATTATAAATTTTTTGATATAATATGTTTTGTATGTTTGTTTTTGTGTTGTTTTTTATTTTTAAATTAGGGTAATTTCTATTAAAATGTACAAAGATACAAATTATGCTTCATGACAGGTGGTTTTTGGACTAGCCAACCCCTGTTCGATAAGGACTGTTCAAAAAATAAAAAATTGGGCTACCCTTCAAGGGGAAACTGACCATTAACGTGTTCAAGAGCAACAAAGTTTGCAGGAAGAAGCGAAAATAGGCATAAAAACCATAGATGAGCCTATGTAAACCGAGTTAAAAGAGGGACAAGGAGCTACAACTATCGATTATGGGCATCATTGTCCACCTGTTGTGCATTTTCCTCAATCATGAAGCAACCATATTCAGACATGGTCTCTTTCTCCTCCTTTGTGAGTTGGGGGTCTGACTTTGGAGTCGAAGAGGAGACCGTCTTGGTCTGCTTGGCCATTGATGTGTAAATAAGAGAAGATTCAATTATGGGAGGTTTGAGAAGATTATGAATCGGTTAGCTCTTATCTAGAGAGATTGAATGAGAGATTTTAGACATATTAGAGATTAAGAAAAATATTTTGAAAATAAACTCTAGAACTTCTTTAGATTCTAATCCAATTGTATAAATAAAGGTGAGCCGACATGTAGAAAAGTGTGTGAGAAATCCTATGTAAATATTTTATTTATTGATTAATTATTTGAGATATTAAGTGTGCATCCTATTTCAGTTTTATGTGTGTTTTTTGGTTAAGTTGTGTCATTTTGGTATCAGAGCAAGTGTAATATATTTTTCTGTATCATATCTGCTATGTACAATTTAGTTATTGGACGGATCTGGGTAAAAGAAGAGAAATAACAGGATATCTACATGTAGATGTCAGATCACGGTAGATTTGGTTAGATCTGCATGTGAAGAACCCATATCTGCTGTGTAGAAGTATATTGCGGACAAATTTACATGTAAAGAAGCCGAATCTGGTTATATTAGTATCGAGCTGTTGTGAGCCATTGGCATGGGTTCATATTGCTCTGCGTTGAGCGATGATTCAAGACCTAAGGAGAATGTTTATAATGCATATGCCCAACAAATAAGTAATAAAAAATTCGTGGGTAAATTCTTGAGGAGAAATCACTAGAAAGAATGCGATTTGAATGAAAATGTTAGACTGCTGGTCAAGTTATTTGTGAATGCAGAGACCGGATTCTTGTCTCAAGTATTGATTGAGATCTCCTTCTTTTCAAATGGAATTGGTGTATTTAAATGATTCCAAAGAAGTATAGCAGTATGCAGGTTTACGTTTCGATGTATGAATTATAATATGGATGCAAGATCGTCCATAATTATAATAAACATTATTTTTTTTTTCTAAATCTGACTAATTCTATTTATGTAAGTATAATGATACAAAACTGCCTCAGCTCAGCTGGACTAGCCTGAGACTGGGCTTGAAAGCCAAACATAGTTCTGGTTCGAAGCTGCCCATATAGGGAAACCAGCTCGAGAGCAACATTTACACCGCCCATGTGCCGGGAAACCGGTGGATTATAAGTGTTTGTTATATCACAGTAGCAAAAAACTAACATTGACATAAACAGAAACCAGAGAACTGTAATGTACTGTAAAAAACCAACATTGCTAACAGGAAAAACGGGTTGAACGAGCCTACTGCGTCCAGACATTGCAATTTCAGATGGAGTTGGAAGGCGATGGCTGCTCCTCCACTATCGGGCAGCTGTAGGCAGCTCCAGGATCTTCTTCAACGCTTTGCTTGTTGTGCTCATCCGCAGCCTGTTCAGCTTCAGTGTTGACCTGCGAAGGTGAGGGAAGCGCTACACCGGAGGGTGGTGTGGCAAAGGTTGCAGGTTCAGGGAAGGCTGCATTATGAGAGGGAGCAGGGGAGGGGCGAGGCTCGCCAGGAAGGAGGGCACGAGGAGACAGAGGAGCATCAGTCCAGGAGGGCGGATTAAGAGTGGCTTCCTCACGCAATGTGATGGTGATGTACGCAGTGATAGTTGGCCGATTGAAGGCGCTATCGAACTTCAATTCTGCTCTTTGAGTGGTTTGCCGAATAAGGCGACCGCTGGCAGATGGAGTTGCAGGGGAGGTGGTGCGATGAGGAGCAATGGGAGTATGAGAGGCAGGGGGAGGGCCATAGTCACAAGCTGGGGGAATTTCAGAAAAGAGCCTGCTGGAAGAGGGGTTATCGCTCGTCGAGCTGCCTCTGGAGCTTCCGCGCCTCACTGTCATGCGTGGCCTGAGTCGAGGCATTGCAATGTCGCGAGGCTGGGAAAGCTGGAGTGAGTCAACAGCAGTGATAGAACCCGGACCAATCTGCAAAGGAGCGCGGGAAGAATGCTGTGTAGCCCTGTGCACACCCGAACAGAAATCACTGTGGGAGAAGTGAGCGCCCGATTCAAACTCAATGCAACTGTAAATTGAGCATCTCCTGCCCGTGCTTGTGCGAGCGTTCGTCTCCGCGTAGTGAGGCGGGCAAGCACTATTCAAAGGCACCATACATACACTCAGAACATAGAGCAGGGTCACTATGCGAGCATGTCGAGAGACGGTGGTCTCGTTCAACCAGAGAGGGAGAGGTATAATGCTCACGCCAGGCAGAACAGAAGGCTTGTAATGCCGGCGTTGGAGCGAGTTAATGCAGCCTGCAACCATAGTAAATGCAAAGGTTGTGGCGCCGTGGAGGCCCATGTGGCTACCACGCGCCGAACGCCTTGGGAATTGGCTGGAGCCAATGAGCGCCATTTTCTTACTGTTCATCCGCATCCGGAGTGTTTTGATCATTTTGCACCAAGCTGATGCAGTTCTGGAGAAGAACCCTGTCATTGATAATATGGATAGGGCCATGATTGAGAGTATCTGCGCTTTCGACTCCTAGATTGGCTAGGAGGTCCGCAACTTTGTTGCCTTCTCTTCTGGTGTGAACGAAGAAAATAGCTTGATTGTTGCTCACCCATCTGCTAAGTTGATCGAGGCGAGAGGCCATTCTCCAACTGTTCACAACTTTGTGGGTTCTGGTGCCTTGAAGAAGTTGTGTTGCTATGGTTATGAGGATCTTAGAGTCTCCTTCTACTATGATGGGAGATAGATTGTAGAGGTGAGAAAGGGTTAGTCCCTGCCAGAGACCTTCCAATTCCGCCGAGTTGTTAGTGTCCCATCCTATTGAACCATAGTAGATAGCAATAGTGTTTCCTTGCGAATTTCTGAAGATGCCTCCGAAACCTGCTGGGCCTGGATTCCCCTTGGAAGCGCCATCGAAATTTAATTTGTATATGCCTGGAGGGGGTGGCGTCCAGTGGTCGGAGGTGTCAGGAGTCTTTTGCTTGGAGGAGCTAGACCTGATCTTTATCTGCAGTTGCCAATTTTGCCAAACAGCTACTTCCTTAGGTTGCTTAGGGAGATCCTCTTCCTGCCATGTTTGGAGAGCAAGGGTCTCTTGGAGATTTTTGCTGAAGGTGTCCCAGATGATATCCAAAGGATTTATTTGGTGTTTGAATATCCTTCTGTTGCGCTCCTTCCAGAGAGTCCAGAAAAGGAGGCCTGGGATTAATTGCCAGAGGTGGTTGAGTAATGGACTGTTGTAAGGTCGCTTAGGCCAATTGCGCATGATGTTGACGAGATCTCCTTGTGGCTTATTGCGTTGACCTCTGAAACAAATTTTTTCCCATAGTTTGTGGGCATAGTGGCAGGTTAGCATGAGGTGCTGTAAAGTTTCTTCCTCTTGTTTGCAATTTGGGCATTGGAAAGGGCCATTGAAGCCGCGCCTGAGTAAGTTGTCCCAAGTTAAGATTCTTCTGTGACTGAGAAGCCAAAGAAAGGTAGAGATTTTGGGCCATGTACTTGGAGCCCAGACAAATTGCCAAAGTCTGTCTTGCGGAAGCTGGATCGGGTGCATGATGGCGAAGGCTTCTTTCGTTGTGAACAGGCCTTTGGGAGAGTAACCCCAGCGGAGGATATCCGGTTCCTCTGAGAATCTTATTTTCCTTCTTTGTAGTTCCTGCTGAAGAGTTTCTTGTATATGATTGGGAGCATTGTGCAGGATGGAGGTCGGGTGCTTCCATTGTCTATAATCACTGGAAACAGTTGGGATCCAACTTTGGTTGACTGTGATTTCTTCCATATGAATGGGTTGATCATTGTTGGGGAGACTTGAGAGTGTCAGTGAGTTGAGGATGTTGCTGCCAAGATTCGGTCCAAAATCTGGCTGTGTGCCCATTTCTTATTTCCCAGAAGCTGTGCTGCTGTATGAGGGAGAAGTGCTGTTTGGCGGCATTCCAAATGAGTGAGCCAGTTGCTCCAGGGTGAAGTCTGATCAGGTCTTCCGGCGGCCTATTATTTGCATATTTAGCATTCCATATTCTGGCCCAGGGTTTCTGAGGATTGGAGAGCCAATTCCACCAAAGTCTTGCTCCCATAACTTCATTGCTGTGTATGGGATTTCGAAGCCCCAGACCTCCAGCTGCTTTGGGAGAGCACACCGTGCTCCAATGGACAAGAGCCCATTTACGCTTTTGTTCTGAGGAGCCCCATAGGAATCGGCGTTGAAGATTTCTGATTTGGTTGAGCACCCATTTGGGAGCTGCTAGCACAGAGAACAAATAAAGAGGCATGGATTGAAGGACCGCTTTTATGAGGATAAGTCTGCTAGGAAGATTGAGAGCTCTATGAGTCCAAGGGAAGAGTCTTGTTTCCAGTTTTTCCAGCAGAAGATTCCACGTGGAGTGCTTGATAGCAGCGTCAATAAGAGGGGCCCCTAGGTATTTGGAGGGAAGATGGGCTTCAGAGAAGCTTAGAATTCTGGTGATGCTGGCTTGAATGATTGCAGGGGTGTTGAAAAAGAAGAGCTGTGACTTGGAGACATTGACAGTCATGCCAGAGGCTGTGGAGAAGAGGTTAAGAATCTTTTTGAAGGATCTTTCTTCTTGGACTGAAGGGAACCCGAAGAGCATGTTGTCGTCTACAAATTGTTGGTGGGTGGTGAGAGAGCCATGAAGATTGAGACCACGCAGCTGTTGAGAGAGTACAGCATTATGGATGAGTTTGCTGAGACCTTCGGACATGAGAACAAAGATGAAGGGCGATAGAGGGTCGCCTTGTCGAATACCTCTTGACGGTTTGAAAGGCTTAGAGGGTATGCCATTGATAAGAATGGAGTTCAAAGGGGTGGAGATGAGAGACAAAATCCATCTTATCCACATTCTATCAAAACCAAAAGCTAGAAGGATGCTTTGAATGTATTGCCAGCTTAACTTATCAAAGGCTTTGGATAAATCGATTTTTAGGAGCATACCTGGCTTCTTGGTGGTTTTGAGAGAGTGAATGACTTCATGTGTGAGGATGATGCCGTCCATTATTTGTCGTCCTTCTACGTAACCCATTTGTTCTGGCGAAATGAGGAGAGGAAGCAACGGCTTGAGACGGTTGGCAATGACCTTGGAGATGATTTTGTAGATTACATTGCAGAGAGCTATGGGCCTGAATTTCTCTGGAGTGCTAGGCTGCTTTTCCTTCGGTACCAGTGCAATGAAGGTTGCATTTAAGGAGGGCAGAAGCCAATGAGCAGCTCTGGACTCTTCAACTAGCTGCCATACTTCTTCTTTAATGAGTTCCCAAAAATTGTGGAAAAAATTAGAGGTGAAACCATCTGGCCCAGGTGCCTTCCCTTCTTTCATTTGAGTTGCTGCCAATTCAACTTCTGAAAGAGTGACCGGGCGTAGCAGCATTTTGTTGTGCTCCTCCGTGATTAGTTTAGGGATGAGCTGAGAGATGTGGTCTATTGCCGGCTGTCGGTCTACTGAGTAATCCTCCTGCTGTATGCTCTGGAAGTGATCTAGGAGGACTTGTTCGATTTCCTCTTGTTGTTCCACTTTTTCCCCCTGTGTATTAATTATATGAGGAATGCGATTTTGCATCCTTCTCTGAATGGTTGACCGGTGGAAAAACTTCGTATTCCTTTCCCCCTCCTTTAGCCAGGTTATCCTAGATTTCTACCGCCATAGGAGTTCTTCTTGTTTGCGTCTCTCCTCTAGCTGCTTGTGTAGGTCCTGTTCCTGAGTGGCCAGCTCTTCAGTTCTTCCTTCATTAATGATTTTTTGCTGAGTAGCTTCCATTTTGTTCTCAAGTGTTCTGATATCTTGAAGGATTTTTCCGAAAACATAGATATTCCAGTTCTTGATGATCGTTTTGAGGTGCTTGAGTTTTTGTTGAAATTGGTACATCTTCGAGCCTGGGGGAGGGGTGTGGCTTTGCCAAGCTTGTGTGACCATGTCTTTAAATGAGGCATGAGTGAGCCAAAATGCTTCGAACTTGAAGGGCTTTCTGTATTGAAGACCAACATTCTGCCAATGGAGCAGAATAGGCCAGTGGTCCGACCCAATCTGCGGTAAGATTGAAGCCATAAGATCCCCTCCTAAGTGGATTGCATTGTCAGAGATGAGGAAACGATCAAGTTTTGAAGCAATCTGCTGATTTCCAGTTCTCTTATTGCTCCAAGTGAATGTGCCATTGGAGAAAGGAATGTCCATGAGCCAGCTGTTGGCTATGAAGTCTCTGAAGTAGGCGCTGTCCTGGTCTGCTCTCAGTCTTCCACCTCTTCTTTCTCCCATTCTGGTAATCATGTTGAAGTCCCCTGCAACAACCCAAAGAGGAAAAGTCCTGTTTGCATTCAGATCTGTTATGGTGTTAAGCAAGGCCCGTTTCTGAGCTGAATCCTGTGGGAAGTAAACATTGGATAAATGCCCGTGAATGTTGGTTCCGATAGGATGGAACGTAGCCTGTATAATGTGTTGAGCGGCATGATAGTTGTCCAGGTCTATGCATTGAGTGTCCCAAATTATTGCAAGCCCTCCTGAGGCTCCTGAAGCATCCACTGCTATTGAGTTACAACTAGGCCAAACCTTTGTCAGGAATGTTTCTAGAGTTTCACTGCTGCATTTAGTTTCTTGAAGAAAGAGTATATTTGGTCTTTCTTTCTGTATCATATTTTTAAGTATTTTGTGCTTTCCGGGGCTGTTGAGCCCTCTAATGTTCCATGAGATCAGCTTCATTGAGAACTGTTTGTCAGAGGTTTAAAGAACCTTGTAAGCTTAGGATACCGGCCTGAGTCGACCAATATTTGTCCTATGGTAATGGTGCGTTGCCAATCTGGCTTTCGCCCTCTTTTCCTTGAATCCTTTGTGATTTTGAGCCTATCCCAGTGGCTGCCAGGTTGGATGCCGAGCTTCTTTTGTTGATGTGCATTTGAGAAGACTTTTTCTAATTTGTCAATATGGTGAGGATTTATGGTGTCGAAGTTCTGATTTAAGCAGGCTTCCTCTAGCTCTGATATGTCCTGTTCGCCTAGATCCAGGCCTTCAGATTCCTCTTCCATGTAAGTCTCTTGACTTCCTCTAATCATGGCTTGAATTGAGGGGTTAGGCTGGGTAGGAGGGTTGTCTACTTCCATTGTGGCGGGATGCCAGGGTAGAAGTTTGATCTCAGCAGAGAGTTTGTCGGGATGGGTTTCGGTTGGAGCTTTTTGGTCTGGAGAATGCATCGTGTTGGGCTTGGTCACAGGCTTGGGTTGACTCGAGGGCTGAGTAGGGACAGCATTCTGGCTAGGATCAATCTCAGGAGTAACATCAGGGTTGGCCAGAGCAGCGAAACTATTACTGGTGGAAGGAGTATCAGTGGGGAGAGTGGGTTTCTTACCTGGTACTGGAGGTTTTTTGCCATGTCTTCTTCTTTGCGTAACCTTGGTGAAGCCATCTGCCTCCTGCGTTGCCTCCGTTTCTTTTTTTGCCTGAGCTTGTGTGGTGAGGGGACAATCTCTGAAGAGATGCCCTAGTGCATGGCATCTTCGACATCTGAAGGGGACATGCTCGTAGTCTAGCGGCTGGATCCACTCAAAATCATCATGATATATGCTGATCGCATCTGGTAGGGGCTTGTCCAGATGCATTTGGACACAGATACGTGCATATGAGGTGTACCGATGAAGCTTTGTTTCTTCTGCTGTTTTGATGAACTCCCCCAGGCCTTGTCCTATTGCTTGAAGAGATTCCTCGTCCCAGTACTCTATTGGTAATGAGTATAGGCGTATCCAGACAGGCGCCCAATTGAAGTTTTCTTTGTCTGGGTTGAATCTTTCTACCCAGTTGCGGAGATACAACCCTGCTGAGTTGAAGAAGTAAGGCCCTCCATCCATTACTCTATTGCGATCTTCTAGACAGTTGAAAATCGCTGTAAAGAACCCATTTGCGCCTAGCTGGAGCGTAACTTGCCCTTTGGGTTTCCATTTGGAGGCAACCCAGCCGTATAGGGCTTTCTCAGTCGGCCAGAAGCCGATGAACTTGCCAATGAGAGTGTGGTCCTTCATGTACTGGATTCGTGCATTGATACGTTGGCTGGGCAGTTCGATTTTCGGTCTTTCCGTTGCTATGGGTTTGCAGGTGGAGGATTTAGGTGCCTCTGCCTCTGGCTGAGTATGCATAGTCGTATCCTTTTGAGTTTGCGTTTCCTGGCTTTTGCCGGCTGATTCATTGCTCTGCGCGGAGCTTGCGTGGGTGCCGTCTTTGGTATTAGGGGGGGGTTGCCCTCCCCCCCCCGATCTGGAAGCCATGAACAGCGTTCAGGCCTTGCAAGGTGCTTGGGAGCCGTCCGGAATCGCTAGGTCGAGGCGCCTACGTACTAGGGTTTCATAGAGACGACTCGAGCGTATCACGAGCCACTTGGGTCCCCCTATCTTCATTAAGAAATTCCCAATATTAAGTGGTGCAAGTGTTATGATAATACGTTGTTGATTTGAATTGATAATTAATATTATTCATCATCCATATCTATGCATTTGGAGTGGAAAAAGTGGAGAAATCATCTCATGAGACCACTTTTATTAGCGGGACCTAGTTTGGAGAATCATGGTCTTGAAATTTTGGAAGTGTTTTGAGTTATAAAACGAAATTTTTCAGGGTCAAACTTTTTCTCTTAAGCATGGCACCTTTTCATGGTATTCTACACACACACATACTTCCAACAATGTAATGGGTGTGTTAATTAGAGTTTGTATGCAAAAGTTATGTCACTTAGAAGTTGACCTTCATTTTTTCACACCTATAGTTGGGGAGGATGCCACGTCATCCCCCATTATTCATGGAAAGAGGGCTAGCCACATGTTTTTGATGTAAAAGACTCTATAATATTCGCCATTGTAACTCTAGTTAAGATTTTATGTAGTCAAAATTAACCACTAATAGGCTATCAGGTTGTGTCATAACTAGGCCAATGTAACCCAACCACTAACAGGAAGAGGCATTCCATTATTCCAAGATAATTTTGTTTCGTAGTTGAGAAAAGATAGCTAGGAGAGATATGGGGTAAAGAGCACATAGAGGATATGTGCATTGTAGAAGCCCATGGGCCATAGGAATTACTTATTTATACCTTCAACCATATTTCCACATAGAGAAAGAGAGTGAAGTGAGCTCACCCTCCAGGAGGGTTTTCTCCCAAAATGGTTTCCCAAAGAGCATATCTTGTGTCTTATGTGTGTGTGTGAGCTTATTTTTTCGTTATCTACTTTTCTACATAATTTCAATTCACAAGCATGCATTAATCATAGTTAAATCTACACATCTTAAAGCTCAATAAAATTGTAATAGTGTAGAATCTTATATTTGTAATATAAAATTTACAGATCGGTTGCTAATAGTTGTGTGAGTGTGAAAGGAGACCACCTCGACACACATATGCATGTTTAGCTAATAAATTCTAGTTTGTGTCATTTGAGTATTTCTAATATTATAATTTAATTTGAGAATATTATATGATGATATTATTTATGATGACACGTTATTTTTTCCAGGCCCAATTTAGGAGCACGATATAACGAATCACACATGAGTGATCATGTGTACATAGTGTTATAGCCTAAATCTACCTCAGGCTGAAGGAAGGTAGAGTTCAGGGTAACATCAAACCACGCTCAGTTTGGTAGCTAGCCCTACTAGATCAGGAGAGGTCTCTCTCCGGGTCAATCTCAACAAAGATAATCAATAAGGCTTGAGATGATTTGAAATAAAGGGTGATTTTAGGCTAGGTATATAATTAAAAGAGTTTGATCTTGATTTTGGGGGTTTTGTTGGAATCAAAGGGAAAGGCAGTTTTGGGTCTGGGGATGAGGCCTAGTTTTTGCAGAGTTCTCAATGGGGCAAGGAAGGAAATTGTTTTGATGCTTTGGATTGAATGAATGGATAGTTCAGACCGGTGAGGAGCTGAAGAGGGAAAGAGGCTTTCAAGAATCCTTTTCAAACAAATGAAAACATGGAAAATTAAGAAAAACTGAAGGCAGAGCAAAGAAATCTAATGAATTCCACCTTTATCACTCATTTTTTTAATTTAAGAAGAAAGGAGAAGGGAAATGAAACAAATAAACATCAATGAACTTAAAATCACATAGAGAATCACACCATAAAAACACAGAGCCACATGGATCCCAAAGAGTGCTACAAACCCTGATCTATTCCTTTGCCAAAATTGGAGAGATGAAGTGTACAATGAAGTGCCAAGCAATCCCAAATGTCCAAACCTGAAAATGACTGAAGAACTACAAGATATATACAAGCCTAGCTCATCCCCATGCCTCTAGTGGTCGAGCTCACCATTCTAGGAGCTGTTTCAACCATATCTAAACTAAGAACTGGAAAATAGGCAATGAAACAACTTGCCTCTATATGATAGGAAACTGATTCATTCACATAAATTTCACTTTTTGGTGAATGAATCTACTTGGATGAGTAAAAATGTTCCAAAATTACATCATAGTCATGAAATTACATCAAGTTACATCAATATTTACATGAAAAAGTCAAATTGGCCAAAACTAGGCGAAAAACTGAGCTGTTGAGTGAAAAATAGGCCAAATTTCCCAATGCGCCGCGCCTGAAATCTCTATGCGTAGTGCCACTTTGAGGCTGATTTTGAGGGCCTTCCCGAAGTCCAATGTAACACCCCTAGTTTATGTTTTGTTTTCAAAGTTGGACATTTGAACTTTAATCCAAAGGGGAGTGGACCCCAATGGATAAGTATTTTTTGGATGTAAGTAAAATTTTAATTATGAAAAATAAATACAATCATTCTGTGCAGATTGACCAAATGAGAATTATGAGATCACTTGCTAAATCCATGAGGATGGAAGGAGGCAAATACTTTCCCCAAACATCTTTCAAAAATCCTTGAAAGAATTTATTTCCAAATTAGATTTTGAGGAAAATCTAGTTTCCCCAATGAGGTGGAGAGCCGTTGGGAAGAGGTAAAAAGCTGTGAAAGGCAGAAAGCAGCTTTAAAAATCCATAAATAGGGAAGCCTAGGCAAACAGGAAGAAAGGAATCCTGATATTCTGGACGCGGAATTAGAAACATGGTTTGGGGAGAAATAGGTTAAATGAGCTATTCCTGAACAGATTAGAGGTTGTTCTGTGATGAAGGTGATCTCAGCTCGGGGGTGAGTTCTGGAGATAGAGGAACTCTAAGGTTGGGAGGATTGGTCAAGTACCTAAGAGGTATTCTCACAGTATGTATAAATGATAAAAAAAAAATTATTTGTGTTAAGTGTTAAGGTTAATGCCTGTAGCTGCATACTACTTGAAATGTCATTGTTTTATGCTAGTATTCCATACATTTACAGAGTTGTAGAGGAATTAAATCCTCTCAGTTCTGCATAGTCATAGGAACAAGAATTCTGGGAAAAATCAGCCAGAAACTCTAAACCAGTGACTCGTTTAAATCTGGAGATTTCTGCTACCTCAGAATTCATAATTGTGTAACTTTAATCTGTTTTTGTTAAAAATAGAAGTTAATCAGTGACCACTATAAAACACTCAAAAACAAAAAATATGTAGGAGAAGTTAATTGCATGCAGTGCAGATCTATAGATTGACTGAATTCACTAAGTGAAGTATGGAACTGTAGCTTTCCAAATTTACAGTGCATGCCTATCTATATAGTACCCTCTATAATAAGGAAAAAATGTTGGAGTATAGATTTTAGTGCTATATATATATATATATATATATATATATATATATATATATATATATAGTAAAGAAATAGTGCTAAACATGTTTACTAATCATGCAAACAATTTTGTTCTGAGAATTATATATATAAAACTGGTGTATGACTAACACCCTTCACAAAGAAAGGGTCCAAACTGAATAATTACTGGAAATTATAAGCTGTGCATGTGAACCTCTATAAAATGCATGCAGACTATACAAGCTCTAAAAGGTAACAAATAATTTCCCCATCAGATCTATATAATGTGCTAGTTAAGAGTGTAGTTTAAACACTAGATATACTGAAACTGCTATGCTAAGAAAAACTATAAGTATATAGTTGCAGAAAACACTATAAGTGACTATTACAATGGAACCCCAACTAAGGAGTATAAAGAGAGTCCACTGTTGGATTCATAGAATACACCTAAAATTATAGGCTCTGTGGAAATGGAAATTTCTCATTCACTAAAAGATTGCAGGCTTGAAAACTTTTGCAACAAAGACACTTATAGTCGATTATGCTATTATAATGATGAAGAACAGAAAGGAAAAATAAGGCTAGCGAACTTATTACTTTCTTCAATCAAATTTAGGAAGACCATTACTGAAAGGAAAAATATTTAACATGAGTATTAACATAAAAATAATAATCTAGAAATTATTATAAAATATTATTGATTTGTCAATAATAACAAAGACGAAGGATAGACACATTCTATATATATATCAAATCCTGAAGCCACTTACGGAAACAGGCTATCATGGTTCCATAATAACATTCCAAAATTTAATTATTCTGGGAATTTCATCATCCGAATGAAATTTTGTTAACAGTCCTAGTCTCTGGCATAAGTTATTACTACAGTAGAAATTTTTTATGACAATAAGAACTTGAATTGTCTGAACAAATTCTGTATAATAACAAGAATGGAGCCTGGTCACACTCCGACTAATGACGCGTCGTTACCGACCTAAAATTCCAGAATATAACGACGTCAAGTAGAGTGAATTACAAATCCACTAAATACCACTGAAGAAAACCCTCGATGATATTCGAACCTACCTGCAATAAAATGAGGGCAACGTGGGAGATCGTTACAAGAAGGCAATATGAGGATACTCAGAACATAGTATATGCGAATGGAACACAAAAAATCGGGTTACCTTGGGAATGGAAGACGTTGTCACCAACCACGACCTGCAGAAAGAATACATGGGTATTCTAAAAACGTTCACCAAAATGAAAATAAAACACAGGAATAATTTTGTTCCAATGAATCGACGGCGTACCTGAGGTAGTGATTGCTCGCTTCAAGCCAGGGAAACTTGGCGAATGAAATGAACGATATCAGTAAAGTCACGAAGGACGAAGAGGATTAAGCTCCTATCAAGAAACGATGGGGTATTAGTGCTACACATCGTTAACAGGAAACGAAAATCAACATAATAGGAGAGAAAAATACCCATGAGAGATTTGTCCAACTAACAAAAAAAAAACACAACGAGTTCTCGACAGTAAACAAGACTATAGAAAATAAATTGTTGCATTTAAACTTAGCTCTCGTAATGTCAACATAGTGTATTCCTATGGGGAGAAATACATATCAAGAGCGAAATCCTCACGATTAAGATAATGAAGTGCTCAGAGTTTCATACCTGAAATACAAGACGATGGAGAGATAGATATGCTAGAAGCCTGGGAGAGCCGACGCTTCGTCCCTCCAGCGTGCAGAGTCTCAGCACCGAGAGGCGATCAAAACAAATGAGGAGTGAAATAAATGTGCCGATAAAGTTACAGAGATTTATGCAAATGTCGAAATCCGAAAAAAACTAAACCCTAATGAATAGGAGAAATCTCCACCGTCCAAGTGGCCTCGGATCGGTGGCGTGTACATGGATCGATTGGGTGGAATAGGCATTTAAGACATAGCCGTCCAACACTTAATTGTAAATCTATGAAATCGATCTCACAGTACCTCTGATCATGTCATAAGGTCTGCGTAATTACAAGATCAGTCTGGCGTGGCATATCACAATGCAAACGTAGATACCTAAAATTTTGAGCGTGAACGAAATGAAAGCCAACAAAATTGAAAATCAACAGACAGCCATCGAATATATTGACGTGGAGACTTGACACAAGTTTTAATTACCAAATTACATTAAACCGAATTTGCCAACGACGCAGCAAGAGTACCTTGAAGTTTAATGTGCCTATGTCTGAAGAAAAATCATCATAAATAACATGTACCAGAGATATCATTGATGATCTAGGAACACGCAATATACATTCGAAACCGTGGCCACATAACCATAATAAATTCACATAAATGACATAAGTGTTAATTATGAATAGACCATTCAGTACATTGAAGAACCTGCAATTTAAACATAGGGTTATCACTCTTGGAGCTATACGAAGAGATGAACCCAGTGATATACATATAAATGCCTCGAAAACTTGTTATATGGCAAATTGATGCATATGGAATACATAACACATAAGTCGAAATATTACATGGTGAAATGTTGCATCGTGAAATACGTTAGGACCATAAAGAGACTCATGAAATGGTCTTGGGATCGAATATAATTCGATAAGTTGAGCGTAGGGTAAGAGCATAATAAGGGCCCAACGATATTAATAAGGATTATAGTCATAGAGAAAGTTTAATAGAAGTTAAACAATGGGAATTAGAAACTCCAAACTCAAATTATAAAAATAGTCTAAAGACAAGTTCAAAATCTCGTTACAAAGGTAACAACCCAAATTGTTAATTGGCGTCCTAGGAGAAGTGTAACCTTCAAGGACAGAGTTAACAATGAAATTATAAAACAAGGTAGGGTCAACGTACCTTGTTAATGACTATAGAGATAATGGATCACAATTATTCTTAAGCTGAGACATAAGAAAAAAAAAATTTATGTCGTGTGGAAAAGAGATATTACAAATGGTATCAGAGCTCATGTTACATAAAACTAGGTTGTTGTTGTTGTGCTCACTGTATAAATTATTGTTGAAAAAAAAATGTTTATTACTGATCTGTATTGTTTAGTGTATAGTGTGGTGCTGAAATAGACAATTCCAATGGCTGGAAGTGATGAAATTTATGTTGATCTGCATGAGGAAGATAATACACTAGATCCCAACACTCTGGTGATGGCTATGTCGCACAGTTTGCAATGAGAAATGGCTAAGCTAATAAGCCATAATGATAGATTGTCATTATCCAGTGAGGAGCAGGAAAAGCTCATCAGATAATTAACTTCGTGAAATAGCCAAGAGGGTGAAGGTTCCGGAAAGAGGAAGAATGATGAGTCTGAGGAAGATGATGCTATTAGGCATCAGTATAAGAAGAGAAAGGAATTACAGGGGGAATTCCAGAAGATCAAACCTCCCTCCTATGATGGGGAGAAGGAGGAAGATGTTGAAGCCTGGTTTTTGAACATGATTAAGTATTTCCAGGTCTATGAATATGAAAGAGATCTGAAGGCCAGATTAGCTGTCTACCAGCTACAACATAAGGCTACCTTGTGGTGGGAGGAAACAAAAATGGTTCATGCCATTGATGAAAATACAGTTACTTGGGAATATTTCCAAGTCAAGTTTAAAAACCATTATTTGAACGAACGTTATTATGATGATAAAGCAAAGGAATTCCATGAGCTTAGACTAGGACAACTTACTATTGATGAGTTTTTCACCAAGTTTACAAATCTGTTGAGATATGTCCCTTACATTAGGGAAGATAAGGCCAAGGTACAAATGTTTTTGAATTGTTTTCCTGTGGTGTACAACGAGAAGATCAAGTTTGATAACCCAAAAACTATGGACGAAGTAGTGAGAAAAGCTAGATTATGCTACCAGCAGTTTAAAGGATAGGGTGAGCATGGAAAAGGCTGGATAAACATGGATGAAATCAAAGGAAAGAAACAGAAACCAGCTTACTTAAATAATTTTGGCAGGGATCATCAACAGAAGAATACTAATAAACCAAAAGAAAGGTAACTCATAAATTACCCCAAACAAGAATTAAATTAAATGATTTTCAGACAGAAGTGAATTTAAATATTCTGCCCTTAGGCTCGTATGACTTGATGATAGGAATGAACTGGCTGGAAAAGAGAAAGGCGATGATGAATTTTTGGGATAAAACTCTGCATTGCATAGATGAAAAAGGGAAACCTTTTATTCTCAAGGGAAAACCAAAACCCATTTCTATAAGACAAATATCAGCACTACTATTAAAAAGAACAGCTAGGAAAGGATATCAAGTATATGCAGTACATGTAGAAGAAATAGAACAGCAACCTGAAGAAAATCTGCTGGATATTTTGCCAGTAGTGAGAGAGTTTAAGGAAGTTTTTCTAGATGAGATTCCTCATCTTCCCCCCAAAAGAGAGATTGAATTTTCAATCTATTTGGTGCCGGGAGGAACACTGGTTTCCCGAGCCCCTTATCGAATGAGTCCTCCTGAACTCATGGAACTGAAAATGCAATTGCAAGAATTGCTAGATAAGGGTTATATTAGTCCGAGTGTGTCTCCTTGGGGAGCACCGGTGCTGTTTGTGAAAAAGAAGGATGAAACTTTTAGAATGTGTATTGATTATCGTCAGCTGAATAAGTTGACAATTAAAAATAGATACCCTTTACCTTGAATTGATGATCTTTTTGATCAAGTGAGAGGAGATTCAATATTTTCGAAGATTGACCTAAGAACTGGTTATCACCAGCTCCGAATTAAGGAAGAAGACATTTAAAAAACAACTTTTCAAACCAGGTATGGTCACTACGAATTTGTAGTCCTACCTTTTGGTTTGACAAATGCCCCTACCAACTTTATGTGCCTAATGAATAGTGTGTTAAACAAGTACTTGGATAAATTCGTACTAGTGTTCATGGACGATATTTTAGTTTACTCAAAAAGTGAAGAGGAGCATAAAGAACACTTGAAGATAGTGTTGAAAACTCTGAAAGAAAACTAGTTGTATGCCAAATTCAGCAAATGTGAATTCTATAAGGACAAGATCCAATACTTGGGACATATTATTTCTAAACAAGATTTGGCTGTTGACCCTGAAAAGTAAAGGCTATTAAAGAATGGCCGGTGCCAACTGATGTTTTAGCAGTGAGATCATTCAGGGGGATTGCAGGTTATTATCACAGATTTGTGGAAAGATTTTCTGCAATAGCATATCCCATAACTTCACTACAAAGAAGAGGGGTCAAATTCGAATGCACTGAAAAATTCCAAAACAGTTTTGAACAATTAAAATTAAAACTCACTACAACCCCTATACTGAAAATTGCAGATCCTGATAAAGAATTTTTTGTATGTACAGATGCCTGTATAGAGGGGTTGGGAGGAGTCATGTTGCAGGAAAATTAAATTATTGCATATGATTCTAGCAAACTGAAAACACATGAACAGAACTATAGTGCATATGATTTGGAGTTGGATGTTGTTATTCATGCCTTGAAGATGTGGCGACACTATCTTCTTGGAAAGAAATTTACATTGATGACAGATCATATTAGTCTTAAGTATTTCTTTTCCCAAACTGATTTGAATGCTCGACAAAATAGATGGATGTATTTTTTGAGTGAATTTGATATGGACATAAAACATATCAGAGGGAAAGAAAATAAAATTTCTGATGCCTTGAGAAAAAATGCTTGTCAAAATATAAGCAGTATTGGAAGTAGTGCTAATTTTGATTTAGAAGATCTAGTGAAAAAGGTAGCAGACCAGGATCCATATTATGAGACACTACAGGTGAAACTACTAAAGAAGGATATGGTTGACTACACTCAAAACCAAAAAGGGCTGATCTGCTACAAAAATAGATTGTATATCCCTAATGTGGAAACTTTGAAAAAATAAATCCTAGATGAATATCAAAAACAACCATATGCAGGACATTCTGGATATCAGAAAATGCTAATAACTTTGAAAAATAAGTTTTTTTTGGCCATGAATGAAAGGATATGTAGCAGAATATTTAGCTAGGTGCATGGAGTGTAAACTAGTTAAAGTTGAGCATCAGCATCCTGCGGGACTTCTAAATCCCTTGCCAATTGCAGAATGGAAATGGGATATCATTTCTATAGATTTCATAACAGGGCTACCCAAAACCAAATACCAAAACGATTTAGTGATGGTGGTAGTAGACACTTTAACAAAAGTTGCACACTTTATACCTGTGAAATCTACTTTTGGGACAGCCTAAGTAGCTGATGTGTTCCTGAAGGAAGTAGTAAGGCTCCATGGGGTCCCAAAGATGATTGTTTCAGATAGAGATGCTAAGTTCACTGCAGCCTTCTGGAAAGGTCTGTTTGGGGGCATGGGCACTAAGTTGAATTTTAGTACTGCCTATCACCCTCAAACCGATGGTCAGACAGAGAGAACTAATTAGATTTTGGAGGATATGCTGAGAATGTATGTGATGGATAGGCCATCAAAATGGGAAGACTACTTGCATTTGGCCAAGTTTTCTTATAATAACAGCTATCAATCCTACATCAAAATGAGTCCGTTTGATGCACTCTATGGAAGGAAGTGTCGTACTCCTTTGAGTTGGAGTCAACCAGAGGATAAACTAATGTTGGGACCGGATGCTTTACAAGAGATGGAAATATTTTTTAAACAAATACAAAGAAACATCAAGACAACACAAGATAGACAGAAAAACTATGTTGATAAGAAGAGGGTGCATCGAGAATTCAAAGTGGGCGATCATGTATATTTACGCATTAAGCCCAAAAAGAGCACACTCTATACTGGGAGTTGTGCAAAACTGGCTCCTAGATATTGTGGGACTTTTGAAGTGTTAGAAAGGGTGGGACTAGTGGCTTATAAGCTGGCCTTACCACCCCATGTTAAAGTTCATGATGTGTTTCATGTTTCATTATTAAAAATATATGTATATGATGCTTCTCACATTGCTGATTGGAATGTGATACAGGTGGAACCATAAGGGGAGTTCCTTCCAGAATCGCTTCAAATATTGGAGCGGGAAGAAATTGAATTGGGGAATCGAACGGTAGCAATAGTAAAGGTGCAGTGGAAGCACTTTACTACTGAAGAAGCTACATGGGAAAGAGAAGCTGAAATGATGGAAAAATATCCATTTTTGTTTGAAAAATAAACTCTAGTAGTTAGATATCAACACTGAGGACGGTGTTTGCTTTCAGAGGGGGAATATGTAACACCCCTAGTTTATGTTTTGTTTTCAAAGTTGGACATTTGAACTTTAATCCAAAGGGGAGTGGACCCCAGTGGATAAGTATTTTGTGGATGTAAATAAAATTTTAATTATGAAAAATAAATACAATCATTCTGTGCAGATTGACCAAATGAGAATTATGAGATCACTTGCTAAATCCATGAGGATGGAAAGAGGAAAATACTTTCTCCAAAAATGTTTCAAAAATCCTTGAAAGAATTTATTTCCAAATTAGATTTTGAGGAAAATCTAGTTTCCCCAATGAGGTGGAGAGTAGTTTGGAAGAGGTAAAAAGTTGTGAAAGGCAGAAAGCAGCTTTAAAAATCCCTAAATAGGGAAGCCTAGGAAAACAGGAAGAAAAGCATCCTGATATTCTGGACGCAGAATTAGAAATAGGCTTTGGGGAGAAAAAGCTTAAATGAGCTATTCCTGAACAGATTAGAGGTTGGTCTATGATGAAGGTGATCTCAACTCGGGGGTGAGTTATACAGATAGAGGAACTCTAAGGTTGGGAGGATCGGTCAAGTACCTAAGAGGTATGCTCACAGTATGTATAAATGATAAAAAAAAAATAAAAAAAATTGTGTTAAGTGTTAAGGTTAATGCCTGTAGATGCATACTACTTGAAATATTATTTTTTTATGCTGGTATTCCATACATTTACAAACTTGTAGAGGAATTAAATCCTCTCAGTTCTGCATAGTTGTAGGAACAAGAATTCTGGGAAAAATCAGCCAGAAACTGTAAACCAGTGATTGGTTTAAATCTGGAGATTTCTTCTACCTCATAATTCATAATTGTGTAACTTTAATCTGTTTCTGTTAAAAATAGAATTTAATCAGTGACCACTATAAAACACTCAAAAAAAAAATGTGTAGGAGAAGTTAAGTGCATGCAGTGCAGATCTATAGATTGACTGAATTCACTAAGTGAAGTATGGAACTGTAGCTTTCCAAATTTACAGTGCATTTCTATCTATATAGTACCCTCTATAATAAGGACAGAATGGAGGAGTATATATTTTAGTGCTATATATATATATATAGTAAAGAAATAGTGCTAAACATGTTTACTAATCATTCAAACAATTTTGGTTTGAGAATTATATATATACAACTGGTGTATGAGTAACACCCTTCACAAAGAAAGGGTCCGAACTGAATAATTAATGGAAATTATAAGTTGTACATGTGAACCTATATAAAATGCATGTAGACTATACAAGCTCTGAAACGTAACAAACAATTTCCCCATCAGATCTATATAATGTGCCAGTTAAGAGTGTATTTTAAACACTAGATATACGGAAACTGCTATGCTAAGAAAAATTATAAGTATATAGTTGTAGAAAACACTATAAGTGACTATTACAATGGAACCCCAACTAAGGAGTATAAAGAGAGTCCATTGTTGGATTCATAGAATACACCTGAAATTATAGACTCTGTGGAAATGGAAATTTCTCATTCACTGAAAGATTGCAGGCTTGAATACTTTTGCAACAAAGACACTTATAGTCGATTATGCTATTATAATGAGGAGGAACAGAAAGGAAAAATAAGGCTAGAGAAATTATTACTTTCTTCAATCAAATTTAGGAAGACCATTACTGAAAGGAAAAATATTTAACATGAGTATTAACATAAAAATAATAATCTAGAAATTATTATAAAATATTATTGATTTGTCAATAATAACAAAGAAAAAGGATAGACACATTCTATATATATATCAAATCCTGAAGCCACTTACGGAAACAGGCTATCATGGTTCCATAATAACATTCCAAAATTTAATTATTCTGGGAATTTCATCATCGGAATGAAATTTTGTTAACAGTCCGAGTCTCTGGCATAAGTTATTACTACAGTAGAAATTTTTTATGACAATAAGAACTTGAATTGTCTGAAAAAATTCTATATAATAACAAGAATGGAGCCTGGTCACACTCCGACTAATGACGCATCGATACCGACTTGAAATTCTAGGATATAACGAAGTTAAGTAGAGTGAATTACAAATCCACTAAATACCACTGAATAAAACCCTCGATGATATTCGAACCTACCTGCAATAAAATGAGGGCAACGTGGGAGATCGTTACAACAAGACAATATGAGGATACTCAGAACATAGTATATGCGA